>JARHVA010000906.1:525000-1250000 GCA_037957365.1 Torreya grandis | reverse complement strand
CCAAGGCACATACCCTTCAGGTTTTGTGTAACCTACCCTTCAAGATTTTTGAAATGACCATTAACTATATGAAAGTAACCTTTGGGAAATTAAAAGTTCCCTTTATCCTTTGAAAATTAGACCCTTTGGGACTTTTTTTAGGGACAAAATGTTATACGAAGTGAACACTTTGGATCAAAATTACCCTTTGAGGAAATATGCCCTTCAAACCTTAAAAATATCCCTTCAGGATAACTGTCTTGGGACTTTTACCCAAATGAAATCTAAGGGGACATTTTTATGGATGAAACAAGGAATTAGTCTATGGATGTTGACCCAAAAGCATTTTTTCCCATGTAGACCCTACGTGCCTTATTACTAAGAGTACTACTAGTCTCATCACACTTAGCCAAAATAAAAGCAAAAATATTTCCTATCAATACTTTATAGACCCTCACGAACCTGAGCTAACAAGTTTGAATTATATAATAAAATAAAATCCAAGTGAATGTTAAACATTTATGTTTCATGAATTGATATTCAATGCAGGATTATATATAGGTGATACACTACAATTGAAAGCTCATAATTGTATTCAAGCTAATTTGCATTCAAAGTCTTGTAATTTATTACAGTGATGAAGAGCCGCAGTTCCCATTCCAAGAGTACTGCAAGTAAAATAATGACTGAGCTAGAGCTGAGTTGTTTGTCCAACATACATAGTGCATAAAAGAAGCAACACAAAGTATGCATCAATGAAATATACATCTAGGATGTTTTGTGGGATGAATCTTCCATCCCCATATTCAATTAAGGACTCCTTAGAATTAATGGATACCATCTTTGATGCCATAGTGTTTAGAGACAAGTCCCATAATTATTCAACATTATGGGATGTCAGTGATTTAGTGGATGTGTTCTCACTAGAAGATGATATGACACTAGTAGAGAAATTGTTTGTTAAGGAATTGTTGGAATTTAAATGCCAAAGATTACACTTTTCCAACTAATATGGAAGTAATGCCATGTATTGAACTCCAAAGGGACAACTTATTTTCAAGGAACATATTGTGGGATCCATTCCTACGTCATTCTAGTAACAATATAATAATCACATGCATTTTGAGGGTAGATTTATAGAGATACCTATTTTTGAGTATACATAATGCCTACTTTGACAAGCACACATTGGTGAAATTTAAAGTATAGAACTCAATGGATAAAGTACTATCTTCATGGTTACTTCTGAACTAGACCATCACATGGAAAGGAAAGAAGCCAAAAGGAGCAATCCTAATTTATAGATTCGGGATAGGAATTCACATTGGTATGGATCTTCTAAACTGATTATATGGTATGCCTAGAATTCATTTTGTTAATTTATATTGGGTTTTTCTAATGTACATGATACTCACACATGATACCACATATGCCCTAGGTGAGATAATAAGCCTTTGGTTAAAGGAGTAAATTATTCATAAAGACAAGCATATCATGCCCTTTAGAGATTTATACATGATGTCTTACTTGTTGGACATAATCATGGGTATGTGTTATAAGGATCTTAATGAATTATGGACTTTGGCCACAAACTATGAGAAGAATAGAATCTATGATTATTACTAACTCATGCATGTCTACTACTATACCAAGCATATGGTGAGAATCTTTGAGGATGTCTATCCTTAGGTTTGGCAAGCCATTCATGGCTCACCAATGCCTTGAATTAGACAAATTTTTTTGAATAATTTGGATGGGAAAGGGGATTATTTACTTTACCCAAATTTCACTATTATCATAATTTAGGGAAGTAAGGTTTCCCCCTGTGTCTTCTACGGTTTGTACCAAATAAGCTAGTTGTACAAGAAATTGCCTTCCAATTATTGAAGAACATTCAAGAGGACTTATCAAGGCAAAATAAGGCCTTTTAATTTGGTCATTTTATAACTATTGGTGAGATGTTATATAAAATTATAAATCATCTCGAGGAGGTAGGTGGAAAATGTAGGAGTTATCCTTTCCTCACACATGCACATAGAGATTGGGATCCACACAGGTTGATCCAAAAGCACATTCATGGATTCAACATCCTTTATATTCATGATCCTTATGATTATGATTTCCTATTTTTGAATGCCAAGTATGATAAAGAAATATTAGAATGGGCAAAAATTTTTGGGATATAAAAGGATCATTTAAGAATGATCTAGGATGATCCTTCTATTTCTACTAGGGAGTTGGATAGCAAAGAGGAACTCTAAAAAGGGTGGAAACATTTATATTTCTAGAGAATATAGTTAGAGGAGAAACCCAAGGACCAAGCTACCTCCTCCTCCCAATGACTTCATTTGAATTTGAAGACAATGAATAAGGAACTTGGGCTACTTGATCCTAGTTCTACTAGGGGAAGACAAGTAGGAGATCCCATTAGCCTTTATCATGATGAGGAGGAGACAACACAAGAATTAACTACTATAGGTTCTATTCAAGTTTCAATTTCTATGACTTAGGTACACACTATCACATCTATCAAGATAGTAACTCTATAAACAACCAAAGCTATAAGCCTCCAAACAGAGCCTGTGGAGCTTACTTTTTTAGGTACTCAATCTTTTGTTATTTATCATCTATTTTTTGTAACCATATTTCAGAAATTTACCTCTATTAAATTTCCCACATCTACCCCCTCTATCTCCACTAATAAAATTTATCCCTCCATCTCCACTTCCATCCTACCCACCATGTAGACCCCTTTTGTTCCTACTAGCACCTCCACTATTAGAGCCCTAAAGATAAAGGAAGTGTCTAGGAAGGTGCAGATTGCATTGGCCACTTCAAAACCACATGTCTAATCCACTTAAATCACCCTTCCAATACCATCTACTACTTCCAAAGAGGAAACCACAATGATAAGTACTATTAGGGGAAGGAAGGCCAAGTCCCAAATAATCATGGTCCATCCACTTCCTCAATTTGGAGTAGATTGGTCTAAAATCATATGGCCTTCCTTACTGTATGTACTAACCAAGGCCCATAATAAACAATAAATATTTTAATATCCCAACTCTACACCATTAATGGGTCATCACAAAATCTATCAACATCATAATTCATGAGGATCTTAAGCCCTGGATAGTGGCTCTATAAAAGGAAGTGAAGGAAAGATAAATTACTGGTCTTGGATCTTCAGGTAGCACCCAAATGAAAATCCTAGATCCTCCAAAAATAACACACTCTTCATTAAGTATCCAATTTGATCCAACCACTATTAGATTGGAAAGAGTAACAATAAAGAATGTTATGGTGGGTGGATATGAATTCACTTTTCAAAGGGTAGAGCCATTTGTTAGATTAAATCTAGTTGGGAGCCAAAGATTGGGTGAGGACCCCATCCATTAAGAGGATATACTTGGGTTATCCAAATCCTAATTACACCAATTACAAACTGGCATCAAAGGCTTGTAACAATGAATAAATAACCTCTAGAAGGAGAAGGAGGATTTGGAGAAATAGACAGTTTTATCAGTTCCTAATGATGCATGATTAACAAGTTTGAAGGATAATTTTAGGACATGTTTTACTATATAAAGTCAATAAATATAAGACAAATAACACTTAACCAATAGGATGCAGTAGCCAAGGGCTTAATCACCCAATGACAGAGTTCCTAGGACAAGATGAAGGAGTTGATTAACGTCTTGATAGGAGATAAAATCCCTAGTTTCAAGACTATCAGTCTTGCTCATCTCAACACCATATTAGGGTTGATTTTAGATAAAATAAATATTTTGAACACATGGTCCAAGTTCTTAGAGAGATTCCTCAAAGATGATAAAAATTTATTTGATAGAATTGAAATATTCTTAGGGACTATGATTGCTGGACCTACAAAACTCAGCTCCATGGGCATCATAGTGGATGATGAGTTTAAACATAGGACCAATTTCATCATGAAGGAGGTAAGGAGAAAAATCCAAGGAAGTTCTAGAGGTGACAACAATAGGATAATGGATACAATCCTAACAATAGAAAGAAAGATAGTCGAGGAAAGAAACATTAAGGAGGCTTTAAAGAAAAATGACAAGGACTTGGATGATTTGGTAGAACAAGAAGATGAACTCCTCCTTGAGCTAGCTATCAATTTAAAGTTGGTTAATGAACAAAATCAAAGGGAAATGAGGATTCTACTTCAATAGAACCAAGGATCTTCATCAACATAGGGTCCACCAAGTAGTTAATAATATTATCTTTTATGGGAACATTGTAAATTTTGAAAGTGGAAAATTAATTTGTTCAGTGATGAGAATCCAAATCATGGTCCAACCATTGTTGAATGGTTTGTGTATGGAAAGTTACCAAAAACCCCAACTCTGTGCCACTAATGGGCCATCATAAAATATATCAACATCACAGTTCATGAGAAGCTTAAGCCCTGGATAGTGGCTCTACAAGAAGAAGAGAAGGAAAGATAAATGGATACTCCTAGATCTTTAGGTATCACCTAAATGGAAATACCAAAGCCTCCAAAAATAACACACTCTTTAGTAAGTGTCTAATTTGATCTAACTATTGCTAGATTGGAAAGAGTAATAATAAAGAAAGCTATGGTGGGTGAAGAAGAATTCACTTTTTAGATGGTAGAGCCATTTATTGGCTTGACTCTAGTTAGGATCCAAAGACTAGGTGAGGACCCCATCCATTAAAAGGATATACTTGGGTTATCCAAATCCTAATCAGCCTAATTACAAACTGGCATCAAAGGCCTACAACAATGAATAAATAACCTGTAGAAGGAGGAGGATTTGGAGAAGAAGGTTCCTAATGCAATGATTGACAAGTTTGAAGGATCATTTCAAGACATGTTTGAATCTTTTAAGTTAATAAAACTAAGATAGATTTCACTAAACAAAAAAGATGTAGTATCCTAGGGGTTATACCCCAATGGCAGAGTTTCAAGGATAAGATGAAAGAGCTGATTAATGTCTTAACATGAGATAAAATCCATGGTTTCAAGACTATCAATCTTTCTCATATTAACACCATCCTAGGCTTGATTTTAGATAAAATAAAAAATTTGAGAACATAATTGAAGTGTTTAGATAGACTCCTCAAAGATGATAAAAAATTGTTTGATAGAATTGAATGATTCCTGGGGACTATGATTGCTAGACCTATAAAACTTAGCTCCATGGGCATCATAGCAGATGATGAGTTCAAACATAGGACTAATTTAATCATGAAGGATGCAATGAGAAAAATCCAAGGTAGTTATGGAGGTGACAACAACATAATCATGGATATGATCCTAACTATATAAATAAAGATAACCAAGGTAAGAAGCATCAAGGAGGCTTTAGAGAGAAATGACAGAGACCTAGACAATTTGACAAAATAAGAAGATGAGCTTCTCCTTGAGCCATCTATCAATTTGAAGTTGGTTGATGAACAACATCAAAGGGAAATGAGTATTCTACTTAAACAAAACCAAGGATCCTCATCAACATAGGGTCCACCAAGTAGTTAAGAATATTCTCTTTTATGGGAACGTTGTAAATTTTGGAAGTGAAATATTCTTTTGTAAAGGCAGGTGTTATTTATATGCACATTGCCTAAGGGTTATTATTTTTAGAAAGTTTAGTGTAATTTTATTAAATTTGTAAAAATGACAATTGACCTTTACATTTTTTACACTTGTAAGTTGATACAATTGACTGACATGATTCATTGAAATCTATAAAAGGAGCATTATGATTTGTAAGAAGGGGGGAGTTTTTGAGCTATAAAAAATAGTGTAAACTTTGAAGGAATTAGTACAAACGAAGAATTTTGAGAAGATTATATACAACCAATCAACACCATTTTATTTCAATCTTCATAACACACATTCACATACATAAAAAAACACTAACAAACTTGCATTTACAAAAACTAGGAAACCAAAAGAAAGTTTTCACAAAAAAATTGTTTGATTATTTGCATAGTAAAGAAAGTAATATAATTTATAAATAATAATTTTATATTTTAATTAATCTATTCACATATCATTTAGTTACATAAAAAATAATCAAAATAGCAAATAACTAGCATGCTAGCTTGTATAGATAGACTAGATATTGAAACCTTAGAGATTGTATTTGCACACATAAAATATGAATTTTAGATGTAGTTTAACATTTTTATAGTCAGGATTAAAAGAGTAATTATGTTTTAATTTTAATTGAATTGAAAATAAAAATGTCCATTGTAGTGCATGTATATGAAAGTTTACATTCTCAAAAACAAAGGAAAAGTTAAAAATTAGTAGCTCCATTGTTAGTTGAATTTTTAGTATTAACTTGTATTGCATTTATAAAGTATCAAGAAAATAATGAAATATAAAATTAGATTTCATTTATTTTATTTCCAATAACTTTTATTTTAGTAAGTAGTGTAGTTTTTTTCAATTTTCAAAGCCTTATCGAAAACTCAAAACAAGCACAACTCAAAAATATTATCCAAACAAAAATATGTCTAACGTTTGATTTCAACCTCTGAAAATAAAAATTTAATTTTCATAAACCAAATTGAAATAAGAAAACACACTTAAAAATCATAACAAGGTTACCTCACTTTTGGATGATGCTTCTTGAACAAGTTAATCTCCATAGATTAGGAGATTTCCCTAGAGTACATGTTCCTATGCTAACAAACAACATGCAGTGTGACATTAACTCAAAACTTAGAATAGAAATTTTTCATTCTGATACCATCTAAAACCTTATCATTTAAAATCTTAACATTATTTACAAGTAAAATTACCCAATAGAATCCTCAATAGTGACACCCATTTGCATCATAGCACACCAAGCCTACAATCTCCATACATCTAGATCTGAGCCTCATCATATCTCATTTTATTTATGGATGAAATCAACTAGTCATAGCCAACCCAATAGATTCAACCAAATCCAAAGGTTTTTCAATCGACAACCTTTTCAATTTTCCTAAGCCTAGTAATCACCAATAACTTTGTTATGTTGTCCTTATCCATTCTAAGGGTTATTATAACTCCATATCTTTCTAGTTCACTAGTTAAAATGAATAGTATCATGTAGGTGACATTTTTTGGTATCACCATGAGTACCCTCTTCCATTTGTCACTCAAGACCTTGCTATTATACCTCAACCTAACAAACTAGCTATTCCATCCTTTCCCATTCAAATCCCTCATTTTCATTATCATAACTAACTGAATCATTATACCACTCATCCCATTATCTTTATAGTGGTTGCCTTGTCTAGGCCTTGAGAAGTCATGTACATAATGTATAAGTATATTAATTATACTAGTAATACTAAACATAACTTTTTCATTATACTAGTATTAAAGCTACTGAGATACTAAATATATTTCATTATCTCAGCCATGAAAGCTACTAAGATATTAAATATATAGTAAAATAACACATTACATAGATTAAATACCTAACAAGAAGTACCTATAAAAATGACAGTGAAAAATGGGGTCAACACTTCCACCACTAACACCATAGTTCACCTAAGTTCAGTCAATAAAATAATGTTTTTCAACCTTCAAAAGGGAGAGAGAAACAATAAGAAAAAATAATGGAAAGAGAAAAAGATAAACTTAACCCTAATTTTGAAGTGCACGAGAATTATTAATTCTATAATAATTTAAAAGTTTATAGAAGTAAAAGTATCATTATGAAAATTTGGAAATGATTTAGAAATAATAGGCTCTTGCATAATAAGTGGAGTTTCATCCACATTTTTTGAAGATGTAACATAAGAAAATTATCTTTAAATAGGGATTACTGGGATTCTAACTATATTTCATTATCTCAACACTATATTCTAACGTAATGAGATACTAAATATTTAGTAAAATAATGCACTACATAGATTAAATACCTAACAATAAGCACCTATAGAAATGAAAATGAAAAATGGGGCCAATGCTTCCACCACTAATGTCATTGTTCACCTAAGTTCAGTCAATAAAATAATGTTTTCAGCCTTCAAAAGGGAGAGAGAAAAACTAAGAGAAAATAATAGAAAGAGAAAAAGATAAACTTAACCCTAATTTTGAAGCATGTAAGAATTTTAAATTCTATAATTATTAATTTAAAATTTTATAGAAGTAAAAGTATCATCATGGAACTTTGGAAAAAATGGTAATGAGTTAGAAATAATAGGTTCTTTCATAATAAGTGGAGTTTCATCCACATTTTTTGAATATGTAACATAAGCAAATTGTCTAATAGGGATTTGACTCCTTAATTTTTAGCCCCCCGCTAAAATACCTTTGAGATAATTTAATTCACCAATTCAAATATCTGTGAGGGTGAGTTACCTTTCTTGAACTTAAAAACTTATATTTGGAGATGAATTCGACCCCAAAAAGGTAATTAAAATAATTGACACAAAATCATACCTAGTAACTCAAAGACCTCTTAGGAAAGGATTTTGTGTGCTTATCTAAATTATGGTTATGTGAGGGCATAATCAGTCTACCTCAAAACACTTTAATAAGTCTATATATAGTATTTATATATATAAAATTTCCATTTATATATTGTATCTAAATGTAGATTTGTATAATTTAGGGAATTTCGTTCTAATAGAATAGCAACAGACTCATCACAAAAAATTACACTTGATGAGTCTCCTACCATGGATTTTAGAACACATCCAAGGGAACATTAGAATTAGAAAATGTTTAATAATCTGCTACACGATCATAGTATAATGAAAATTATGGAAGTTCAAATATGAAAATATAAGTAAAATTATCATCATGGAACTTTGGAACTGATGATAATGATTTAGAAATAATTATTAGGCTCTTGCATAATAAGTGGAGTTTCATCCATATATATATCCAATTTAAATTTTTATCATATTTCTAAACCCAAAATTCTTCTTGGTCACTTCTAATTTTTTTAGTGCCATTGTAAAAAAAGTAATTTATCCATTGCAATCACCAAGACAAACCCTGATCACCCACAACTGAGCTCCTTATCCAACAAATATAGATGCCCCATGATCAAAACCAAGGGAGTTGAAATTTTGACGTAGAGATTCAATGTGATAATGATTTATAAATAATAGGCTCTTGAATAATAAGTGAAGTTTCATCCACACATTTTAAAGATGTAACATAAGAAAATTATCTAATAGGGATTTGACTCAATTTTTATCCCCCTAATTTAATTCACCAATTGAAATACTTGTGAAGACAATTCACCTTTATTGAACTTACAAACTAATATTTGGACACAAATTCAACCTAAAAATGGTAACTAAATAAGTGACACAAAATCATACCTAGTAACTCAAAGACCTCTTGGGGAAGGATTTTGTGTGCTCATATAAATTATGGTTATGTGAGGGCATAAACAATCTACCTCAGAAGACTTTAATAAGTCTATATATAGTATTTCTATATATAGACTTTTCATTTATAGATTGTATATAAATGTAGATTTGTATAATTTATGGAATTTCATTCCAATAAAATAGCATCAGACTTGTCACAATAAATTACACTTGATAGGTCTCCTACCATGGGTTTTGGATCACATCCATGAGATCATCAGAATTAGAAAATGTTCAATAAGTCACTACAAGACCATAGTACAATGAAAATTATAGAAGTTAAAATATGACAATAGAAGTAAAATTATCATCATGGAACTTTAGAACCGATGGTAACGATTTATAAATAATTATTAGGCTCTTGCATAATAAGTGGAGTTTCATTCACATTTTTTGAAGATGTAACTTTATTAATTATTAGAAGAAAAAAGTGGTGGTGGTATAATAGTAAGCATGCACATTGGAATATATGGTGTCTTTCAAACATATATGTCCACTTCAAATTTCTATTATATTTTAAAACTCAAAATTCTTTTTGGTCACTTCTAATTTTTTTTAGCACCATTATAACAAAATAAATTTATCAATTGAAATCATTAACATAAAACCTGATCACCCACAACTGAGCTCTTTATCCAGCGAATACAGATACCCCTTGATCGAAACCAAAGAAGTTGTAATTTTGACATAGATATTCAATATGCTAATGACTTAAAAATAATAGGTTCTTTCATACTAAGTGGAGTTTCATCTATATTTTTTGAAGATGTAACATAAGCATATTGTTTGATAGAGATTTGACTCAATTTTTAGCTTCCCCAAGAATACCTTTGAGATAATTCAATTCACCAATTCAAATACCTATGAGGGAGAGTCACCTTTTTTGAACTTACAAACTTATATTTGGAGATGAATTCGACCCTAAAATGGTAATTAAAATAAGTGACATAAAATCATATCTAGTAACTCAAAGACCTCTTGGGAAAGGATTTTGTATGCTTTTCTAAATTATGGTTATGTGAGGACATAAGTAGTCTACCTCAATACACTTTAATAAGTCTATATATAGTATTTATATATATAGACTTTCCATTTATAGATTGTATCTAAATTTATATTTTTATAATTTAGATAATTTAATTCCAATAAAATAGCAATAGACTCATCACAATAAATTACACTTGATGGGTCTCCTACCATGGGTTTTGGATCACATCCAGGGGATCATCAGAATTAGAAAATATTTAATAATCTGCTACAAGACCATAGTACAATGAAAATTATGGAAGTTCAAATATGGAAATAAAAGTAAAATAATCATCATGGAACTTTGGCACTAATGGTAATAATTTAGAAATAATTGTTAGGCTCTTCCATAATAAGTGGAGTTTCATCCACATATATATATCCACTTCAAACTTTTATCATATTTATAAACCCAAAATTATTCTTGGTTGCTTCTAATTTTTTTTATCACCATTGTAACAAAAAAAAATTATCCATTGCAATCACCAAGACAAAACCTAATTACCCATAACTAAGCTCCTTATCCAATGAATACAAATGCCCCCTGATTGAAACCAAGGGAGTTATAATTTTGACATAGAGATTCAATGTGCTAATGATTTAGAAATAATAGTCTGTTGCATAATAAGTGGAGTTTCATCCATATTTTTTAAAGATGAAACATAAGTAAATTGTTTAATAGGGATTTAACTCCTTAATTTTTAGTCCCCCAGGAATACCTTTGAGATAATTTAATTCACTAATTCAAATACATGAGGGGGAGTCACATTTTTTGAACTTACAAACTAATATTTGAAGATGAATTCAACCCCAAAATGGTAATTGAAATAAGTGACACAAAATCATACCTAGTAACTCAAAGACCTTTTGGAAAAGGATATTGTGTGCTTATCTAAAGTATGGTTATGTGAGGGCATAAGTAGTCTACCTTAGAACACTTTAATAAGTCTATACATATTATTTATATATATAGACTTTCAATTTATATATTGTATTTAAATGTAAATTTGTACAATCTAGGGCAATAAAATAGCAACATACTCATAACAAAAAATTACACTTGATGGGTCTCCTATCATGGGTTTTGGATCATATCCAAGGGATCATCTGAATTAGAAAATGTTTAATAATCCATTACAAGACCATATTACAATGAAAAGTAATATACTTATCTAAATTAATATGGTTATGTGAGGGCATAAGAAGTCTACCTTAGAACACTTTAGTAAGTCTATATATAGTATTTCTATATATAGACTTTCTATTTATAGATTGTATCTAAATGTAAATTTGTATAATTTAGGGCAATAAAATAGAAACAGACTCATCACAAAAAATTACATTCAATGGGTCTCTTACCATGGGTTTTGTATCACATCCAAGGGATCATCATAATTAGAAAATGTTCAATAATCTGCTACAAGACCATAGTACAATGAAAATTATAGAAGTTCAAATATGGAAATAGAATTAAAATTATCATCAAGAAAATTTAGAACCGATGGTAATTATTTAGAAATAATTATTAGAATCTTACATAATAAGTGGAGTTTAATCCACATTTTTTCAAGATGTAACATTATTAATTATTAGGAGAAAAAAGTGGTGGTGGTATAATAGTAGGCATGCACATTAGAATATATGGTGTTTTTTAAATGTATATGTCCACTTTAAAATTTTATCATATTTTAAAACTTGAAATTATTCTTGGTTACTTATAAAAATTTTAGTACCATTGTAAAAAAGGCAATTTATCTATTGCAATTGCCAAGACAAAACTTGATCACCCACAACTGAGCTCCTTGTCTAGTGAATACATATGCCCCTTGATTGAAACCAAGGGAGTTACAATTTTGACGTAGAGATTCAATGTGATAATGATTTAGAAATAATAAGCTCCTGCATAATAAATGGAGTTTCATCCACATTTTTTGAAGATGTAACATAAATAAATTGTCTAATAGAGATTTGACTCCTTAATTTTTAGCCCACCCTCCAGAATACCTTTAAGATAATTTAATTCACCAATTCAAATACCTTTGATTGCAATTTGCCTTTCTTGAACTTATAAACTAATATTTGGAGATGAATTCAACCCCAAAATGGTAATTACAATAAGTGATATAAAATCATACCTAGTAACTTAAAGACCTCTTAGGAAAGGATTTTGTGTGCTTATCTAAATTATGGTTATGTAAGGGCATAAACAGTCTACCTCAGAACACTTTGTGTGTGTGTGTGTGTGTGTAGACTTTTCATTTATAGATTGTATCTATAATAATCTACTATAAGACCATAGTATAATGAAAATTATAGAAGTTCAAATATAGAAATATAAGTAAAATTATCATCATGGAATTTTGGAACTAATGGTAATGATTTATAAATAATTATTAGGCTCGTGAATAATAAGAGGAGTTTCATCCACATTTTTTTGAAGATGCAACATTATTAATTATTAAGAGAAACAAGTGGTGGTGGTATAATAGTAGGTATACACATTGGAATATATGGATTATTTCAAACATATTATATGTACACTAAATTTTTTTATCATATTTATAAACCCAAATTCTTCTTAGTCACTTCTAATTTTTTTAGTGCCATTGTAACAAAAACAATTTCTCTATTGCAATCACCAAGACAAAACCTGATCACCTAGAACTGAGCTCCTTATCTAGTGAATATAGATGCCCCCTAATCGAAACCAATGGATTTACAATTTTAATGAAGAGATTGTGATAAGAGGATATCTATTTACACAAAGAATTCAAGCCAACATAGACTAAAGTATAATTTTGCATGATGATTCAGATCTTGATAGATTTTTGCTCACAATTATTTTCTATGAACTTATTTTGACATTATCATGGGTTTGGAGTAACTAGTATATCATAATCATATAGTATATTATATTAGTTATTAAATAAATATAATTGACATATAATATATATCATAATATTTTTATATGTATGCTTGACATAGTAGGATGAGAATATTTAGAAGTGATAATCCAACATAATTAACAAGTTGGATTCTGAATTAATTATCAAGGACATTAACACATGACATAAAATTATTAGAAGTGAATAAAGGTCTCTAGGCTTGTATATGTATGAAATTGGATTGTATGTTAATTTTTAAAACCTATCAATAAAGGGAAGGATATTGTACATTCAAGGACTTCGTAGATCTTATGAAAAATGGCATGATTCACATGGGAGGAAAGAGACTTAGTAAAATGAATATAATATAAAACTATTTATTATGAATTTGATGAAATATTTTCACCATTAGTAGCTTATCATAATGAATAAAAATAATACAATAATTTATAGTCATGCACATAGGTACGATCTTATGTATGGGTCTACCGTAATAAGTTGAAAGAACATTTGTCTAATTCTATTTGATCTTGACATAATTTCATTGAATGTGCTACAACGTTCAAACCAATGGATATTATGGTTGTATGTTGACACAAAAATTCATTCTAATATTGGACATTGTGGTAATTATATTCTCAGGAGGAACATTCTATGGACAACTGAGAAATCTAAAGCAAGATTGAATTTTTTAAACAGATCCTAGAGCATAGCAAATGACTGATTTTGTCTATGTAGGAAGTCGATACCTAAATTAGCCTTATACAGACCAACACAACTTTATATATTAATTGAATACACTTGTCCCATGCATCATTTGATCTATGTACTAGGATCCCATAATGGTGGCACTTATCACCCCCATGGAGCTCCATATTCAATGTTGCATGTATCGTTCGATCAACTATGCCAGGCTCACATAGACCATAGATCTTAGGAACATGTTTAGGCTTTAACTCTTTGGTCCAAGTTTAACTTTTCAATTCTTATCATGTTCCTTCATTTTGATGTGACTACTCCCAAGGTGTATTTGTGTTTAAAAATAGGTAAGTTGAGTTTCTACTTCATTTAACATTATGGGGTCAAAAATGAGATCATAGTTATGGATTTAAAACTCTATGGTACTTCACCCTGTGCACAACATATAAGGTAGATTAATTTGAAGAGAAAATATATCAAACATTAAATTATGTTTTGGAAGAATTAAATTAAAATTTGCAATCATGTATCATGAAGTTGAAATCATGTATCATAATCATTAAATTTGATGTTATAAACGACACTTGGTACTAGATAGTTGGTAGTAAAGTAGATGGACAATCAATAAATTTTAAGTAATGTGAATGATTAATTTATTTAACCCTTAGAACTTGGTTATAAACATTTTACAAAATAAAAAATTACATACAAATTATACGAAGGAATCAAGTCTGTTCTACTTTACAAAATGACCATCAAATTTTAGTTAACCATCTGGTCTTTGGAGCTATAATTTAAATTAGTGATACGTAATTCTTCTATTGAACATATTAAAATTAAACTAAAGTGACAATGAATATCTATCCCGGTGAGTTTATTTCTTCACTCAAATCATTTGGTTTATTTATCTAATTTATTAAGACCAGTAACTTCAATTTTGAAGTCTAACTATGAGATGTGTTTCTTGGTGTTTCTGACTGTAGCTACTACAAAGTGAGCTAGATATATGCTCATTAGTTTCCATGGATAAGACTGGTTGGTATTTTTGATTCATGTATATCATAGCCTTATTGGTGGTTTTTTTAACTCATAATTACTAAGATGCATTTTGTGCATCTACAATCAGTTGCAATTTTTGTAATATAATGTTAGAAATTCACTGGTTGGCATTTTTGACTCTGTGTATATCACGACCTTGTTAGTGGTTTTTTGTAATGCATAGTTACTAAGACACATGTATTCACACACCTACGATCAGCTGTAATTTTTGTAATATTATGTTAGAAACTTTTTATTTTATATAATATAAATTCATTATTTCTAATTGTAGTTTTGTATCCAATCATATTTATTTATTTATTTTCAAACAAATTTTTTTAAAGTAAAATACCCATAATTTTTATGATCAACATATATAACACAATTTTTTAAAGAATGTAGGATTGAAAATTAGGAAAAATAATCCTATAATTTATTAGCAGTGCACCCTAAAAAATAATCATAAATCTCCCACTAGCATAGGATCCCTACCTCACTGTAGGTGAATTTGATTAAATGGTAATATGTCAAATTGATAGATGGGAATCTTATAGAGAGAGATGTAATTCTTTTGTATGATAATGTCAAATTGTTAACAATTATTTGGAGAGACAGAAAAAAGAAAAAAATCTCATTATTCAGTAATCCTAAAACCAATGTGTCACTTCTAATTTAATTCAAATATTTTCCAATCCACTACTATCACCATTCATTGATGAGAAAGAATTTTTGTGACTAATGGTGGATGGTTATGATGTCCCACCTTCTAAAAATAATGAGGTTCCTTCATATTTTTTTAGGAAAATTTAATGCAAGTTTAATATCCTAAATGAAATTATTTATTAATTTTATTATTACGAGTTTTTAGGGCCAATAAAAAGTCTTTCAACAAGATAATTTGGGTGCATATCATGTGCTTAATCAACCTATAAGAATCTCTATCAAATAACCACTTTAGCCTGAGATAATATCCTCTACAGTGAATAATGTCATATAGATTGATAGTTTACATGCACTTAACACACTTACTAACACCCTCTTGTAAAATATTGATGCTTATGAGAGTGGACATGAAGATGGTCTAACTAACACTACTACTTGACCACATTAATGTAGATCTTATGGTGCTCTATGCACTAAAACTTAAATTAGATGGTGGTAATTCTAAGTAGGGGTCCTATGGAGGGGGTCATTGCTCCTATTTTTAATGAGCAAGTGGCCCCATGAAAAATGAAATGCATGCTATAAGGAAAATTTAAAATCTTTTCCTAAAAGTGAGGATTTGACTATTTTTTAGGGAGGATGTTTAAGGGGGTGAAAAAAGAGGGCTGGAGTTCTCCATATGTGCTTCTATTTTGTAGGAAGATATTATATGAGTTGTAAATATATGAGTGGACATAATTTATGTAAACTTTAATTATAAATAAAAATATAATAATTTTAAATATTATCTCCTATAAAATAGCAGCATACACTCATAATTTTTATTCCATGAGACCACTTTTTCTATATATACTCTTAAGTTCCCTCTATACTACCCACCAAGAAAATTTAGGATCCCCCCTCCCTTGGGGCCAATTTATGGTTTTGACCCCTATTACAAGAAACATGATGGTTAACTGTATGGGGCATGATCAAAGTTGATAAGTCAAAAGAACTTAGAGCAAACGTGGAAATGATAAGTGTCAAAACCATGGGTCATGAATTAAAGCTTGACCATCTTTCTAGAGATAGATGGTACACAACTAAGCATACACATTTTGATCAATGGTACGTAGAGCAAAGGACATAATCCATTAGATCAAGATCAAATGGAGTGTATTCATCTGGGCACAAAAGATCCAATGTTGTGAGATGAAGGTAGAAATTTCAATAAAGCCAAAATAAGCATGGTGGTGACAAGTGTCATAATCATGAGGAGTATCATAAGATAGCCAATGGTGTTTGATCCTTAGATTGATATTAATGGCCCATGTTGAGCCATGCAAGAAAATCTAATGGTGTGAGATGATGAGGATTTTTTCAAAGGGAAACCATCACTTTTAAATATTAATGAGCTAGATGCCACGAAGATGCCATGATGACACCACATAAGAAAGACATGACAAATTTGAAGATTTTGTGGACCCATGAAAGGCAAAGGTATAAATGCTTTATCCAAAAAAATCTAAGCCATGAAACTCATAATTTAGATCAATAGAGGACAATAGGCAAGAGTCCCTAATGAATTTGAAATTCAAATTTACATTGAAAAATGGGGTCTGTATAATTTTCACACATTTTTAAGAGGAACAAAAACCATCAAACATATTTGACTAGATATATTCCTATTCCTACATATTGCTAGTTTGTTTTGAACATACACTATAGAGCACTGATAGATCAGATCAGAGTAGGTTGTAGAGTGTTTGAAGCATTGACCATATTTATTACTGTCATTTCTATAGATCCTTATTTTTAGGTATTTAATCTTAATGGTGTTCTATATATATATATTTAGATCACCACCAGGGTTCTATGGGTCCCTTGCCCTCTATTAAAAAATGTAAAGTTTTACAAAATAACCAAAAAATCCAAGCAAAAATGCTATGGCCAAACAAGAACCAAATATACCAAACAACCAAAAGCTTGAAAAAGAATTAACAATAGTTTTTTTAGACACCCAAATACCAACAACAACATCAAAGCCATCAGTTGGTGGGAAAATAGTCTAAAAGATTGATTGTCTTTCCCTTTTTACCTTTTTTCTTTTTTACCTCTTGCCACACTCCTTCTGATTTTACCACAACCAATTGTTTATTATGATTTAGAATTTCTGAATTTAACTTTATATGAATGTATTTGTCCAAATATGAGCTTTCAGATTCATGGCCTCTCTTCACTCCCCCTACTATCTTTTATAAGGGAAAATTCTTGTTTTTTTATTACCTCCACATTAGACTCAGCTTATTTTTTAGAAAAACCTTATTCTTCTTTATTATTATCTTCAAATTCTTCATTTTCCTGAAATTTTGGTTCTCAAAAACACTCTTTAGCAACTAATGCTAGATCTAGAACGCGTTCAATATATATTTTTACTCTATCTAAAATGTGTGATTTATTTGTGTTGAATTAGCCCTTTTATTCATTGTTTAGTAATTTATGTTATGAAATTTCTAAGATTCAGATTATTTTAATATTTTTGGCCTTGTTGGAACATGCCCAACTATGATGTCAACAAGCCTTCTATTGAAGGAGCGTGCACATGATTAATGTTTAGACAAATAGGGTTTTCAAATTGTAACACTAAAATTTTATAAAACAATACAATAAATATAATTCCAAATACTCTACCTGTATATACTTCAATCAATTTTTAATAAAAAATAGTATAATTTTTAAGGTGTGTCAAGCTCAGGGAGGCCCTGGGTTAGCCTAGGTAGTAGTGACCCCTACTGTAAAGCCCAGTACAAAAGGAAAAGAGGTCAAAGAATTCAAGTGGGTGTATAAGACAAAAATTGGTAGACTCGAGGTCTGGTTATAATTAAATATGGGTAAACTCCTTATTTGGTTTAAATTCTATGGAAAATAGTTGCACAATAATTACTTTGCATCTTTTTTTATCATCTTCATCATCTAGTGAAAACTAACCAATTGCATAGATTTAGGCAATAAACCATGCAGTTCAAATTTATTTCCTTCTAAATGAATGAGCATGAATAGTTACTCAAACTTCATTTCAATTGTGCATAATGTGGTGAGACATTACAATCCAAAAAAAATGTTAGCTCCATTCATGATAATAGAAAATAGAAGATAATATAAAATGATGGCTAAAATAATGAAATGATGGAGATTACTAGGGTTGTTTAGTGCTTAATGCTATTGATTATTATTTATTTATTACTTATTATGTGTGAAAAACCAATACGGACCCAAATGACAAATGTTAGGATGATTTAAGTTGACATTTTTAAATAATTATAATCAAATAATCTTAATAATTAATATATTTAATAGTTTCAAATTTAAAAAATTATAGATAATCATCTAGACCAACCAAAAGGACCAACTTATAACCTGACAAGGACCCATTGATGTCTAAATTCTATTTTCACTTGGAATATGGTGAGATTAAGGACTAGATAATTTAAACAGAGTAATTATAACATTGATTAGAAATAAAATGTATATGTTAAATGAGTGAGATAAAATTAGATATGGTGAGATTCACTTAACATGATTTACATGCTAATAAAAATTAATACTTTTTTTATATTGAATATTGATTTCTAATATATGCATCAAAGATGCTAAAAATATACAAAGCATCTAGTAAAGATAGAAAGTAGTTATGGGGCATCCCCCATCAGCAAACATAATAATCGATGGTTTAATAATAAAATGGCTCCAAACATGTAGCCCAAAATATAAATATGAATAGTATCAGTAGAAATGGTTCCAAACAAGCATCCCAAGAAACAAAAACCAAATATATCAATAATAAAATAGATTTAAACACCAGCCATAAAACATAGGCCACCCCAAAGGTGGTAGGATTCAAACATATAGGTCTAGTGCCCTAATAGAATTAGCACCTTCACCATCACATCTATCATCTGAGTCAGTCAAGTCAGGCCTCCAAATATCTTTATCACTAACAAGTCCCAATCAATTTGACCTTGAGGCTGGCTTAGTAGGGTAGTGGTTAACTTTATCTAAAAGTCCTTTCATGTTGTTCTACTTCACATAGTTAAGGACATATTCGATGTCCATTGAGACTCTACCTTCGATAAACCTCTCCAACTTACTAAAAAAAGTGTTGATGTTATCATATATCTACTTCCACACCTCCTCTTATGTGCCTTGGGTATACGTATCTGGAATAGGTCCCTAAGATGAATTATCTGCTAATGTATTCTCATCCCCCACTTTTGGAAAGAGATTTAAGTCAAATGGAGTAAAAGTTTCTTTGGTTTCCTTGATAATATAGCTTCCATGTTCCTCATTATGGAAATCTTATAACATAGTCTCATTCACTGCCAACAAATCACCAAGAGAATTATGGTTAGATTCAAATGGGGTGATCCATTCCTGCACTAGATTATTGGCACGATCAAAATACACATCTTTAATATAGTCCTATTCAAATTCATAAATCTTAATTTTTATTATTTTTGAGTGAGACACAACCTCTTCAAGATGTGGGCTCAGTTTGGGGTGTCCTCTTGAATCAAGAAAGTAGTTTGATGTAACCTTGAGGAGACCTATCTTGTGGAACTTCTTGAGATGGTCCTATGTAATTTTCAACTAGAGGAAAATATACAAGGATAAAAAATGAAGGATGACTTCAATTTTGAAGTCAGTAACCACTCTAGCCTTACCTTGGAACACCTCTAGGTTCCTTTGCTTCCATTAAAAACCATTCAATTTTAGTAGAGAAAACAATATAGTATTTGTGGAAAAAGGGTGGACTCTAAACTTAGGACAAGCATAGACAAATGTAATGTTTAATTAGCCAATCTCATAACCAAAGATATCATTCCAAGGTTTAAGACAATAGTGCCATAACTTAGCAGCATAGGGATATGAAAAGAAAACATGTTTAATAGATTCAACATCACTATAAAAAGAACAAAGAGGATTAACAAGACCATAATTGTTTAAAATAACACCAACAACTAGCTTCTTATACTTTAGTAACTAGCAAAAATAAGACTTCTTGGGTTTAAGATAAGAGGCCTAGATCAAATCAAACCTAAAAGACCAAGCATGTAAAGGATCAAGCATAGACCAAATATGATTGAGGGTGAGGTAGGGGACATTGGAGAAGGAAATTTTATTGTAAAGCATATGATATGTTTACTTAAGTAGAGGTAGACATTTTTTCCAATTCACGCTACCTCATAACTCACCTTTATCTTCCATTAACACCACATTATTTTTCCCCTTAAGAGTTATTTGGATCAAGGTGAATGTTCTTCATTGAGAATCAAGGAACTCAAATCTATCTTTGAGCTTTGACTAAGAAGCCCACCCTACATGAGACTAGAGATCCTTAAAGCTCCTCAACTCCTTAGTATATGTTTCATATTAGAGTTTTTAAACAAAATCATGAAAACTCCTATCTATATCATCCTTCAAAAATTAATATACAAACCTAGTTTTAACTAATTATCAAAGAAATTCCTAGATGGGAGTGCATTCTTGTTTAATCAAATAAAGAAAATCCCTACATTTTTAATCTTGGTTTCCTCCTAATGCAAGTTATATTCCATGGAAACACTCATAATAATTGTCAGGGTCTTAGAAGGGATAGATAGATTATTGATTTGGTATTTCATGCACTACTACTCATCATAATCTTCCCTGCATGCCACAAACTCTACTCCTTCTGAGTGTTTTGCCACTTCTTTCTACCATAAAATATCACTGAAGATTCTTTTCTCCAGTCACTTTAACTTCCAACTGAGTTGATTCTATGCAATTTATTTTATTATTTCAACCCTAATCACCCCACACATCATCAATTGATTCATTAAAATGACCATGCTTCCCCTTCTTTGCATGATAAAACCCATCAAATTTGAGGGTTTCCATAAACAACCTCAATTAATACATGCCCCTTTGCACTCTCCAAAGGAAATAAGAATGATGACCTAGGAAGGATGTGCGTGGTAGTCGTGTACCCCAGTTGAGATAGCTAAATCACCAACAAATCAAATACAACACAAAGCAAATGAAAAAACACAAAAAAAACCATGGAGGCAAACATTAAAGACCACCTCTAACACAAAATAAGATAGAAACAGTAGGAACCAAGGAGGTAAATGTGACCAAGGTAAGCCGTAAGGAGGAATATTGAAGCACTATTAATGGAGGATGACTCTTCATCTCCCTATTGCAAAGCTCCAAGCTTCTCCTATCTATCTACCAATCTTATCTCAAAATTAATACTTTAGGATAATTAATATATTTTATGTTCCTATTGGATGTCAAAATCTTATTTGAGTAGCCTCATTGGTGGAAAAATATCCATTAGTCACATCATAAGAAATAAATCCTTGTTTAAGTACTCTTTGATCATGTGAAATTAATGTGGTGCTATTTGAGAAATCAATCTTGTGTCTAATTCAATGTCAAGATCATGTTAAATTAATGTGATAGAGATTAAAATGGTGACATTCCAATGATTCATATTATGTAAAGGTGTCAATGACGGTATGTTTTAAAATTTAATAAAGGGTTCATTCTTGATTGGAATGTCATCATTTAGGAGTGACCTATTTTTTTCCATATAAATAGACTACAAACTATTTAACATGTTTCGACATTAGTTTCAATATCCAATTATAAATGCCAAAACATCAAATAAAATGACAATCAAGTTTGAACTAAATTTTCCTTATTCAAGGATCAATATCAAAATACATGTGAATATCACCCTACCATAATGGTAGGGTTCTTTTGGATGTAATGAACCTTTACTCCATGAGATTAATGGTGAGTTTATTATTTTGAGGGATTTTATTTTAAATTCAGTAATTACTCTTTTAAGAAGTATATTTTTCACATACAAAATATCCTTAATTTTAACAAAATTATGATAACAATCATTATATTATTGTAGAGATGGAGATTTTGCTATTGTAAAATTGGACACTAAAAATTTTGATGATGAAAATTGGATTTTGAAGCCTAACATTGAAAAATTTAAGCCTAACATAGAAAATTTGAAGCCCAACATGGAAAATTTGAAGCCTAACATGGAAAATGGAAATTCTACTATTATGAGTCTTGTGAATAGCTATAGCTGTACAAGTTTGCTCTTGTGAGTATTTTGAACAGTTGTAATTGTACAAGTTTATGAATTGTAAACACGTTGTAATAGTATTTTAGTTGAATTTAATATATGAAAATTCTATGTTTTATTGCTATAACTCTAACCTCCCCTATTTCATCTCTTCTTACATGTTTATTTAGACCATTTCCAACACTATTGTTTGGTCTAGACTGTCCCCATAGTCTTAATATTTTATTTTGGTCATGTTGGTTGCTACCCACCTGGACCTACACATTTTGTTTTTTTTCCATAGAGAGAAATTAGACTTTTGGGAGTTAGTTGACCTTCTAAAAGGAAAAGAGGTCAAAGGATTCAAGTGGGTGAAATAGACAAAAATGGATAGACTCCACCAGTTATAACTCAATATGGGTAGACTTCTTATTTGGTTTAAATTCAATGGAAAATAGTTGCACAATAATTATTGTACACATTTTTTGATCATCTTATTAATCATTTGGTGAAAATTAACCAATTGCGTAGATTTAGCCAATAAACAATGCAGCTTAAATGTCATTCCTTATAAATAAATGAGCATGAATAGTTACCCAAAATTCATCTCAATTATGCATAAAGTATTGAGCTATTACAATCCAAAAAAATTGTTATCCCCATTCATGATAATAGAAAACATAAGATAATATAATATATAGTCTCCCATAGCTTTATACTATGGTATTTACTAGAATAATTAACTATACCCCCACTTGTAATTAGGATTTGAAATTCTAGAGCTAGGTAAATGAAATAGTTCAATTGAGTAGCCAACTTAATGTTGATGAATTTGTGTGTACTCATAGAGTAAATAAATATAGTTGACTTCTATTTCTTGAGGAAATTGACCAACTTAATATTTGGATGAGTACTAATACCTAAAAGTACATGATAGGAAATAGTAGGTTAAAAATATTCAGATTCATCCTCAGGTCCTTCTAGGCTATTGATGTGTGTGTGTCAAGGATGCAATGTGAATAATAGAATAACATTTTTTAGATTATAGGGACAAAAAAAATATGGTAGTAAAACCTTGGGGCTTCACTTAGTTTTGATAGAGAGATTATGTGGTTACAACTTACCACCTTCTAGTTTGCAAGCAGACCCTACTGTAGGGACAACATGAATATGGTAGTGACACAATCTACCTAGATTTTTTATGATATAAATTACTTTACATTTTCCAATATAAGCCCAAAATATTAAAAAAACAAATGGATATACCAAAAAAACATTAATATAAATGATTCATGTTAAAATTTTCAAAAGGAGGAAGTAAGGTAGGGTAGAAAAGAAAGTTCCATTGTAACAACAAAGACTGACAAATCTCCTTTAATTTTCGTTAAAAACCTAGATAGAACGTAGTTAAAATCATATTGCTTAGATATAATTCATATTTGGACTAAAATTGGAATGATCTAAGGCTATGGGATGCCTGTAGCTATTTATTTTTTCATTCAATTTTATTAGAATTCAAATTTAACATTGATTTTCCTTTGATTTACCATCAATTTTAGCTTTAAAGCTAAAGTTTGCCACATTTTGACACATGGCATCTTATGATTATTCTTTGGGAATCTCTAAATATAGTTTAGTGTGATGATTTTTTGTATTGTGCCATGTGGCATCTTTATATTCATGTTAGGCCCTTTAACTTTGGTTGGTTATAGGAGTGCCATGCATCATTCTCATAGGTAATCAGAGCTAGCATCAAGGTTCTTAAAAAATAAAAAGGTGCCACGATTATATCAAATCTCTTAAGGAACTTTTTAATTAACATGGAATTCATTCCAAGTCCCCTCTAGGTATCTCCTAGGAGATACCTTCAAATAAAATTCTAATCGTGTGCATGTTCAAGTTATCTCCTAGGAAAGAAAATTCTAATAGTGTGCATCAATGTCATTGACAAATAAAAATTTGTCATGGTTATATATAATCCCTTTCAAATAAATTTAAAATAAACATGAAATGTATTCCAATTCCCTTTGATTTATATCCTAGGATATACCTTGAAATAAAATTTCAATCATGTGCATGTTCAAGGTATCTCCTAGGAGATATCTCGAAAGAAAATTCCAATAATGTGCATCAGTGTTCTTTCTGAATAAAAAGTTATCATGGTTATGTCTAATCCCTTGAATATACCTTTTAAATAAACATGGAAGGTATTTATATGTCCTTTGATTTATCTCCTAGGGGTTATCTTGAAATAAAATTCCAATAGTGTGCATGTTCAAAGATATCTCGAAAGAAAATTTCAATAGTGTGCATCAGTGTTCTTGCCAAATAAAAAGTTGTCATGATTATATCTAATCCATTTAAATGAAAATTTTAAATCAACATGGAATGTATTCCAAGACCCTTTTATGTATCTCCTAGGAGATACCTTGAATGAAAATTCTAATGGTGTGCATGTTCAAGGTATCTCCTAGGAAAGAAAATTACAATAGTGTGCATCAATGTTCTTGCCAAATAAAAAAGTTGTCATGGTTATATATAATACATTTCAAGGAAATTTGTAATAAACATGGAATCTATTCCAATTCAATTTTAGGTATCTCTTATGATATACCTTTAAATAAAATTCCAATCGTGTGCATGTTCAAGGTATCTCCTAGGAGATATCTCGAAAGAAAATTCCAATAGTGTGCATCAATGTTCTTACCAAATAAAAAGTTACCATGGTTATATCTAATACCTTTTAAAAAAAATTAAAATCAACATGGAAGGTATTCCAAGGCCCTTATATTTATCACCTAGGATATACCTTGAAATAAAATTCCAATCATGTGCATGTTCAAGTTATCTCCTAGGAGATATCTCAAAAGAAAATTCCAATAGTGTGCATCAGTGTTCTTACCAAATAAAAAGTTATCATGGTTATATCTAATCCCTTTAAATGACCTTTAAAATCAACATGGAAGGTATTATAAGGCCCTTTTATGTATCTCCTATGAGATACCTTGAAATAAAATTTTAATCATGTGCATCTTCAAGGTATCTCCTAGGAGATATCTCCAAAAAAAATTCCAATAGTGTGCATGAGTGTTCTTGCCAAATAAAAAGGTGTCATAGTTATATATAATCCCTTTAAAGTACATTATAGATCAACATGGAAAGTATTACAAGGCCTTTTTAGGTATCCCCCAGGAAATACCTTGAAAGAAAATTCCAATCATGTGCATGCTCAAGTTATCTCCTAGGAAAGAAAATTCCAATAGTGTGCATATATGTTCTTGGCAAATAAAAAGTTGTCATGGTTATATATAATCCCTTGCAAAAAAATTTACAATAAAAATGGAAGGTATTAAAATTACCTTCAAGGTATCTCTTAGGAGATGCCTTTAAATAAAATTCCAATCGTGTGCATGTTCAAGGTATCTCCTAGGACATATCTCGAAAGAAAATTCTAATAATGTGCATCAGTGTTCTTGCTAAATAAAAAGCCGGCATGGTTATATATAATACCTTTAAAGGACATTTTAAATTAACATGTAAGGTAATATATGTCCCTTCGAGGTATCTCCTAGGATATACCTTGAAATAAAATTACAATCATGTTCATGCTCAAGGTATCTCCTAGGAGATATCTTGAAAGAAAATTCCAATAGTGTGCATCAATGTTCTTGCCAAATAAAAAGTTATCATGGTTATATCTAATCCCTTATAAGGAAATTTTCATTCAACATATAATTTATTCCAAGGCCCTTTGAGGTATCTCCTAGGATATACCTTAAAATAAAATTTCAATTGTGTGCATGTTTAAGGTATTTCCTAGGAGATATCTCCAAAACAAATTCTAATAGTGTGCATGAGTGTTCTTGCCAAATAAAAATTTGTCATGGTTATATCTAATCCCTTTTAAGGACCTTTTAAATCAACATAGAAGGTATTCCAAGGCCCTTTGAGGTATCTCCTAGGAGACACCTTGAAATAAAATTCCAATCATGTGCATGTTCAAGGCATCTCCTAGGACATATCTCGAAAGAAAATTCCAATAGTGTGCATCATTGTTCTTGCCAAATAAAAAGTTATCATGATTATTTTTATCAGCCAAAATTACACCTTAAGATGAGTATGGATATTTTTTAGGTCTCCTCACTCAAACCTTGGTTGAACAATGGGAATAACCCTAGGTTGTGGGTCACCTATGTTGGGGTGAAAGCTCTGAAGTAGGTCAACTTCCTCTTTGATGCTCACCTAAAACTAAAACTAAGCCTAATGCTTCATGGGAAAAGGGTTAAAAAAGAGTAAGGTCTCCTAATAAATTTAATAGGTGATGTGCCAAACTTAAAAATTAACTCCCATAAGCTTGAACCCATACTAGATTAACAAGAGAATAGTACTAGCTCATACATTCTTAAGATCAAGATAATTTCCATAAGTATTTTGTAGGAGAGGTTCAGAGTAGAACACTAACCTAGACCTAAAAATAACATTGAAAAACCCTAAAACAAAGTTGGAAAAGAAGGAACATGAATGAGAAAGATTATCCTTCACACAATGCCATAGTACACAACTTGTCAAACACATATTCAAGGCAAAAGATAGGCAAAGAAAGTCCTATTGCATTAAGAGGTAGTTCTTACAAATAGTTGATAGGGTTGATCCTAATCAAGCTGAGGATACTTTGTAGTATCTCAAGGAATGTCTCAAATCTTAGGTCCTCAAGAGATATAAAATAAAGTCTCAAATTTGAGGTCCTCAAGAGATGCTTTCAAAAATGGAAATAAAGGTTAATATAGGAAAAGGGGACAAGGAGAGAGAGAAGGGGAGGAACACGTTGTTCATGATAATCAATGGCCCATTATCTCTAAGAGATGTTTCACCAATATTTTAGTCTAATCAAAATAGGTCATTATGAGAAAGATATTTATGATTTACCTAGATAGCCTCCAAATCATTCTATTTTGAGCAAGCTTCACAAGAAGATAAGAGTTTGCCAAAAGTGGCAAGTCATGATCTAGCTAGAAGTAAATGCTCCAAATGTTTTCCAAATCCCAAAGCTCTGATTACTGGTCTTCTACTATATCTCATCAAGAAGATAAAATATTTATATCTGGTAGGGATAAGTCATGCCTATCTTGAATGACAGTTTGTCGAGAGCCTAAATTGAGATGGTTTTCTTACTTAGTCACATATCTACCCAATGCCTTAGATCCTAAACCAAAAGGACTATAGGTGAAAACCGACCTAAGGATAATGGTTCCCATATATATATATATATATATATATATATATATATATATATATATATGTATATATGTATGTATGTATGTATGTATGTATGTATATATATATGTATATATACATATATACATATATATATATACATATATATATATATGTGTATATATGTATATATATATATATATGTGTGTATATGTATATATATGTATGTATATATGTATATATATATATGTACATGTATATATGTATATATATATATATATATACACACATATATATATATATATGTACATATATACATATATATACATATATATATATATACATATATACATAAATACATATATATGTATATATATATATACATATATATACACATATATATGTATATATATGTGTGTGTGTGTGTGTGTGTATATATATATATATATATACATACATACATATATACATATATGTATATATATGTATGTGTGTGTGTGTGTGTATATATATATATATATGGAACTCTATTCAATGTTGGGTCCCATCTAAGTCTATAATGGGATCCTTTCCTTTACTTTTTTTGCCAACCTAAGATGGGCTTGAGTTTGGGTCTTTTAGTTCTTCTTGCCAAATCAGGTTGATTTTGCTTTATCAACTTTCATTAAACATATTGGCTCATCTCCTTTCTTATTGGCTATCAAGATCACCTTGAATTGTTGACACTTTGAATCTATTTCACTTTATCAAATTTTGAGGTTTGATTGAATGCAAATCATAGATCCTTTGGGACCCACCTCCCTGATCTCAATTTATCATTAGTTCCTGGGATCTGCTGACTATTTGGCTTGCTTTGAGCTCCCATGTGCTTTACACTTGTCAAACACATGTTCTTCCTCAGGATCCTACCAAGGATTCTGGATCCAAATGGTCACTTTGTGTGTCTTAAAAAATGATGTTTGTGGGGACATATGTTATTTCTTAACCAACTTTTAAAATTTATAACTTGAAGTGTGAAGATTATAGGGGCACCAAACTTGAAGATAATGGACCTAATGCTAAAAGGAACAAACCCTTTTGATCCACTAGCCATTTTAGATTTCCACATGCTTCAGTAGAATGTTGAAGTCAACTGGTTCATGTGACTCTACATGACATCTTGATGATGCTCTAGCCAAAAATGGCTAAGTATGAAAACTTAGAAAATTCTACATTAAGATCCAACTATTCCCATATATGTCTTTCATTGCATTACATTGCATGAGCTGAAACTTGGTGCATATGAACTAGACTCCAAAATGAATAGAACCATGTGATTATTTATTCTTGAATCATCCATACATGCATATTCTTTAGATTCTTTGACACCATAGCCAAATATTTGGACAAGTTCTAGATGGTGAGTGGACCAAATGAATACCGTGAGCTTCCATGTTTATCCAGATCATTCCATAGGGTTCTTACAACTTTGGACTAGTATTTAGAATTGATAAATTATATTTCAATTGAACCAAAAGTGATTTTAAAGCCTGTGAGTTTCATGGTCTCTCTAGTCCACTCATCCCATCATAGACCTTGTTTAACCATTTGATCAATCAGGAACACTACCTCAAGATCTTTAACAAGTAGGTATATGCTTGGTATGTGGGCCAAATATGGCCAACATCTTTGGTGACTCTTAGGGAAGCATGCCTAATATGTTTGAGAACCCAGTTCATTTTGCCTTATATGATCCATTGGGCATGAAGTCACTCTTGCAACTGAGATGATCATGAAGAATATACAAGGCTAACTCTTTCTATAACTTCCTCTTGAAACACAAGGATCAAAACAAAACAACAAAGGCAAATTCATGTAGGTAAATGTAAGAAAGAAAAACAACTAACCTATTAAACAAATGTCCACACAAACACTTAAAGAAAATCATGAAACCTACTCTAATATATATACAAGGTTTATCATTTACAAGTAATTTCCCCTAGATCAAATGGAAAGGTTTTGAATTCACATACTTTTGATTAAATAGGATATAAAACACCTTACCTTAAAGAGCACATGATGTGTGAGTTGAGACGCCAGGCTATTGATTCCTCTAACATACACTCAAGTGGATGAGGATGAGCAAAAATGTCTCCAATATAGACATATTGGTCTATTTATTTAAATTTGACTCCAATTTAGACTATAGAGGTACTTTAAAACTCTTCTATTGCTAACTTTACATATGTTGGTTGGAAGTATAGACCCAAAACCTAATCATCACACTCTTATATCTACATACTTTATAAAAACAACTCCAATCCTTCTCCCTTTATGAACTATTGATCATGAACATATGGACCAGCTTGATCTATCTCCTTTGACATATCTATAAGGCTGACCTTTAAGAGAGATGGGTCTGATGTTGTGACTTATTGAAGCCATTTGGGCTCACTTCTAGCCTCCAAAAGTAGAGATATGTCTATAGTTAAAGAGAGAAGTTGATAATCATGTTTGAAAAGTTTAAACATGGCATCTTTTGAGAAAATAACTGACTCTGAATGCTTATCTTCATGAAACTATAGCTTAATCATAGGCTCTTTCTAAAGGGAGGGAAGGATGGTAGGCTAAGGTTGCTTGAAATATTTATCACGCCCTTCCCATTTTACTACTCTATCTATCCACCACTAGATCAAGGTTTTCATCTCATACAAATCATCATTGATAACACCATACTAAACTTCTTCTCCAACAACCATCCACTTATTTGGAAACCTTTAAACTAACTTCCTCATCCTCTTTATGAGATGAGAAGGGATCACATCAAGCTCTTGGTCTCATTTTCTCATCACTTCTAATATCAACATATTTGGTTTAAGTGCCATCATGAATGTGATAGTATAAGGTTGGCTAGAGGGGTAAGTAGGTTGGTATGAAAGATATATATGCTCATTATGGGGTTGATAAGGATGAGTAGATGGCTGGTAGGATCCATTTTGTTGGTGATGTGACTCACCAATGAGATGAGGGTAGAACTCTACCCTAAATCTAGTCATAGAGACTCATAAAAGGAGATTAGATGTAGATAAAGTTTACTTGAAGGCTTAAATGGACTGTTATAACCAATTAAAATCTTAGAGTTACCATTGATGTTTGTAGATGTGCCTCCAAAGGCTGATTGGATGAAGAGAACACCAAAACTCTTCACCTGCTTTAGACCTTAGTCCCACTAAGCATGCTAAAAATTGTTATTAGCTATAATTGTACCCTAAGCTTAGAAGGGAGATTGTTCAAGTCTCCTCATTTAAACCCTAGTCAAATAATGAGAACAACCCTAGGCTATGGGTCACCTATGTTAGGTATGAACCTCTGGATTAGGCTAGATTATTCTTTGATGCTCACATAAAACTAAAACTAAGCCTAATGCTTAATGGGAAAAGGGTTAAAAATATAGTAAGGTTTCCTAAGAAATTTAATAGGTGATGTACCAAACTTAAAAGGGAACTCACATAAGCTTAAACCCATACTAGATCAATAAAAGCATATTACTATCTCACACAACCTTAAGATCAAGATAATTTGTACAAATATTTTGTAGGAGAGGTTCAAAATAAAAGACTAACCTAGACTTGCAAACAACATTGAAAATCCCTAAAACAAAGTTGGAAAATAAGGACCATGAATGAGGAAGATTCTCCTTCACACAATGCCATAGTGCACAACTTATCAAACACAAATTCAAGGCAAAACATAGGCAAAGAAAGTCCCATTGCATTAAGAGGTAGTTCTTAAAAATACTTGATAGGGTCAAGCCTAATCAAGCTGAAGATACTTTACAATATCTCAAGGAATGTCCCATCTCTCAAAAAATAAAATAAAGTCTTAAATCTGAGATCCCCTAGAGATGCTTTCAAAAATGGAAAGAAAGGGTTAATATAGGAGAAGGAGAAGAAGAGAGAGAGAGAAGGGGAGGAGCACATTATTCATGATAATAAATGAGCCATCATATCCAAGAGATGTTTCACCATGATTTTAGTCCAATTAGAATAGGTCATTATGATAAAGATATTTGTGATTTTCCTAGATAGCCTCTAAATCATTATATTTTGAGCAAGCTTCACAAGAAGATAAGAGTTTATCAGAAGTGGCAAGTCATGATCCAGATAGAAGTAAATGCTCCAACTACTTTCCAAATCCCCAAGCTCTGATATGTTGGTCTTCTACTAGATCTCATTAAGAAGATAAATTTTTTATATCTACCAGGAACACATCATGCCTATCTTGAATGATAGATTATTGAGGGCCTAAATTGAGATGGTTTTCTTTCTTAGTCATGTATCTTCCCAATGCCTTTAATCTTGAACCAAAAGGACTATAGGAGAAAATAGATATAAAGATATTAGGTTTCCTCTGTGTGTGTGTGTGTGTGTGTGTGTGTGAGTGTGACTCTGCTTAATTCTAGGTCCCATCTGAGTCTACATTGGGCTCCTTTCCTTTACTTTTTCTATGAACCTAGGTCAGGTTTGAGTTCTTGCCTTACTAAAGATCCAAAAATTGGCAGTTGTTCAAGGCATGGGAAACATTCTCCTTTAATAAGATGATAGATCTAGATAGAGCATTTGAGGCTCTCAATAATAATAACCTACATATGGAGAATAATGGTTGGCCTTGTAGGCGACCCTTAAAAAATTATAAGTTTTTGCACCTTCCTCTCATTTTTGCAATTTTGCCTCGATTGGTCAGGGTACCAAAATTTTGTTGAGTGTGGAGCCCTTTGGGATTATCACATGACCATGAGGGTATATTTTGGGGTCTTAGAGAGATCAAATAATGTGGGAAGTGCATTTTCCCCCACTCCACCTTTTGTGGAACCTTGCTTCCATGTGAGTGGAATATTCTTAGATATTTTTAATTTCTATGTCTTCTTTATTTTGTGGAGTTAGTTGTTAGATGTTTATTTTTCATGTTAACTTCTTTATTTTTAGGAAGATAGGTTTTTATTAGAAAATGGAATGACTTCTTGTTTCAAATAGTTGGTTGTCATCATATGTCATTGTAAAATGTGCCCTTTAGAGAAGAAGAAATGAAGATAGTGAGTTCCTCCTTAGGTGGACTTATGTATAAGCATGACTAGGTGGAGGAGAGGTGTTACCTTGTGGATAATGCTTATCTTGGATAAACATGGCAAGTTTTTCCTCTTGGTCTTGTTTTTTCCTCATTGTTGATAAAATACATAGGTATGATGTGGCATTTAGAGACAAGTCAAAGGTTAGATGTTTTTTGCAAAGTGTAAGCATTTATTTATAGGGTGTGGTATAATAGCTTTTAATATAGTATTATTTAGGAGTAGGTGTAGGTGCAGCTTACAATATGTGTAGAATTGTTGATAGTTTCATATAAGCAATACAGTGAATTCATTTGTGAATTTAGGAGGAGATATTCTATCTCTGTGAGAGGTCTTTGTAATCTTGTTTTGTTACAAATTTTATCAAGGACTTTTTTGGTGGATGTATCCCACATTGGGTGAACCACGGTAGATCTATGTTATGGTTTTATTTATATTTTTATTCTCTCCATTATAGCTACATTTAATTATGATTTTAGAAATTATTTCCATGATGCATGTTAGTGCATAATTAAATTTGATTTCACATTTAAAATCTAGTCATGTGATTTGATGATGATTTAAATCTGGTTTATATTCTTTTATTCCTAACAATTGGTATCAAAAATTTGGTTGTGTTTTTGTTGAAGTGGTAAATCACAAGAAGGGTTATTAGCTTGAGTGGGAGATATGGTAGAATAGATTAGATTTAGGGTTGATAATGGTAAGAATTTTAGGTTATGGAAAATGCAAATGGAAGATTACTTGTATTAGAAATCTTCATCTCCCCTTGGAGGGGAAAGAAGAACAACCTATAATTATGAGTGATGTGGATTGGTCATTTCTTGATAGGTAGGCATTAGGATCCGTATGATTCTTCTTTGCATCTTCTATTTCATTTAACATTTTATATCATAAATCTACAAAGGATCTCATGGATAAAATTGGGAAGTTATATGAGAAACTGTCTGCCTCAAATAATATTTTTCTTTTGAAAAGATTATTTAATATGAAAATGTCTAAGAATGGTTCTATTGCTAGTCATTTAAATGATTTTGACATGGTTCTAAGTATGCTTAATTCTATTGGAATTAAGTTTGATGATGAAGTTAGAGATTTGTTAATTTTATGTTCTTTGCCTGATAGTTGGGATAACTTGGTTATGGTTGTGAATAATGTAGTCCCTGCTAAGGGAAGCTTAAATTTTGAGGATGTTGTAGGAGTGATTATTAGAGAGGAAATGCAAAGTAAAAACATTGGTGAATCATCTTTAGGTAATGATTTGTTTATTAAAACTAGAGTAAGGCAAAAATACAAGAGTAAAGGTAACTGTGGAAAGTCAAAAGGTAGATCTAAACTAAGATCTAGATCCAAGATGATATGATGGCATTGTGGGAAGATTAGACACTCAAATAAGGATTATTGGTCACTTTGGGATAAGAATTCCAACAAAGAGGAAATGAATGAGGTAAAGGTGACATCAGGTAAATCATGTCATGATGCCTTATTTCTTTTTATCGATAGTTTTTTTGAGTTTTGAGTATTAGATTCAGGGGCTTATTTTCATACCACTCCACATAGGAATTATTTTAATGATTATGTTCAAGAGAATTTAGTACATGTTTATCTTGGTGATGATGAACCAAGTGAGATAGTATGGAAAGGTTGTGTTTAGTTTAAAATGTAGAATGGGACCACATGGCTACTTAAGGATGTCAGACATGTGCCTATGTTAAGATATAATTTGGTTTTAGTGGGGAAATTGGGCAGTGAGGGATGTTTGATAATATTTATTCTAGATTCTTGGAAAGTTATCAAAGGTGCCCTTATGATTTCAAGAGGTAAGAAACTTGGTACTTTATATTTGAGTAGTAGTCTTGATTCTTGTGATTTAGCTGTTGCAGATGGAAATGCAACTATGTGGCACTACAGGCTCAATAATATGAGCTACAAGGGCATGGGACTATTAAAATACAAGTTGCCTAGATTAAAAGGCATTGATTTCAACTTCTTTGAGGATTATGTGTATGGGAAACATAAGCGAGTTAAGTTCCTAAAAGTTGGACCCACAAAGAAGGAACACAAGTTAGAGTTGGTACATTCAGATGTATGGGGACCAGTTTAGTTATCTTCTATTGGTGGTTCCAATTATTATGTCACTTTTATTTATGATGCAACTAGAAAAGTTTGGGTTTATTGCATTAAAAATAAATATGATGTATTTGACACTTTTAAGAAGTGGAAAGCCTTGGTTGAGAATGAAATAGGTCTCAAGTTGAAATGTCTCAAATCAGATAATGGAGGTGAGTATTGTAGTAATGATTTCTTTGATTATTATTCTAACAAGGGAATCCATATGAAAAGGATGATTCCAAGAAATCCATTGCAGAATGGGGTATCTGAAAGGATGAATAGAACAATAATAGAATGTGTTAGGAGTATGAGGTTACATATAGGGTTGCCCTTATAGTTTTGGGTAGAATCAATTAGCATGGAAATTTATTTTATTAATAGAGGACCTTATATGCCTTTGGATGGAGGAATTATTGAACAAGCTTGGTCCGGTAAGAATGTTGATTATTATTTTCTTATAGTCTTTGGATGTGAAGCTTTTGCTCTCATTAAGAAAGAGGATAGGACCAAGTTATAGGCAAAATCAAAAAAATTAATATTTGTTGGATATGGTGAGGATGAATTTGGTTTTTGTTTATGGAACATTAATGATAAGAAAATATTCTGGTCTAGAGATGTAGTATTTAATGAAAAATTTATGTATAACAATCAGTTGTAGGAATAGGAATAGGAACAAAAAGAGTACATAGTATTAGATGACACTGAAAATGGTAAAGTATCTAATGAATTAGTTTAGGAACCTTCTACACATGGACTCCAAACTCCTATGGTAAGAAGGTATTCTAGGGCAGGAAGAACACCTATACATTTTTCTCCTTTGAATTATTTGTTACTCATCGACAATGGAGAATTAGAGTGTTATGAGGAATTAATGCAGGTTGATGCTAGGATGAAGTGAGAGTGAGCCATGGATGAGGAACATAGATCTCTCATGGAGAACCAAACATGGGATTTGGTAAGGATACTTAAGGGAAAAAGTGTATTTCCAAACAAGTGGATCTTTAGAATCAAATAAGAGGATGAAGGGAGAAAAAGGTATAAGGCCAAGATGGTGGTTAAGGGGTTTGCCCAAAAATCAGGTATTGATTTTGATGAGATTTTTTTTCTTGTTGTAAAAATGACTTATATAAAGACTATTCTTGGTTTAGTTTTATTTGAGGATTTTCACTTAGAACAGTTAGATGTGAAAAATACTTTTCTTCATGGTGATTTAGATGAAGAGTTGTATATGATACATACATAGGGATATGAAGTCAAAGGGAAGGATAACTATGTGTGTAGATTGAGAAGAGATTGTATGGTCTAAAATAAGCTCCACAGCAATGGTATAAGAAATTTGATTATTTTATGTTGGAACAAGAATATCAAAAATGTGATTTTGACCATTGCATGTACATCAAATTTTTTGATGATGGTTCCTTTATTATATTATGTTTGTATGTGGATGACATGTTAGTTGTAGGAAAGAACATACATCATATTCATATACTCAAGAAATAGCTTAGTGACTCTATTTCTATGAAGGATTTGGGTGTAGCGAAACAAATCTTTGGTATGAAGATAACTCATGAGAAAAAGGAGAGGAAGCTTATTTTATCCCAATCAGAGTATGTGAAGAAAGTATTAGAAAGGTTTAGCATGTTAGATAGTAAACTTGTTGGTACTCCTTTGGTAGGCCACTTTAGATTATCAAAGGAGTATGTCCCAAGATGGAGATTGAAAATCTTAAGATGTCCAAGGTACCTTACTCATCAATAATTGGTAACTTGACGTATGCCATGGTTTGTACTAGGATAGATATTTCCCAAGCAGTGGGAGTTGTGAGCAGGTATGTGAGTGATCTAGGTTATGAGCATTAGCAAGGAGTGAAATGGATTCTTCAGTATTTGAGGGGAACCATGTATTTTGCATTATGTTATGGTATATTAGATACCACTTTGTGTGGTTATGTGGACTCAGATCTGGTAGGGGATATTGATAGTAGGTGAAGTATGATAGGTTATATATTTACTATTAGAGATACATCGATTAGCTAGATTTATAGGATATAGAAGGTTGTGGCTTTGTCAACCATAGAGGTAGAGTATTTTGCTTCCATAGAGGCTAGAAAGGAGATCATTTGGTTATAGCAGTTGTTTCAAGATTTGAGGCATGAGCAAGAAGTTGGGAGACTACACAATGATAGTCAGAGTACTATTAATTTGGTAAAGAACTCCATTTTCCACTCAAGGATGAAACATATTAAGTTACATTATCACTTCATTAGGAAATATTTGGAGAACTTGGTGAAGCTAGAGAATATTCATACTAGTCATAATCCTATGGATATGATGACCAAGGTGGTCACATTAGAAAAATTGAGAATATGTTCAGATTTGGTTGGTCTTAGTGGTCATGGAGTAGTGATAGGTTCTATTTAGGAGAAACAATATCCATTTGGGAGATTGTTGAGTGTGGATCCCTTTGGGTTATCACATGACCATGGGGGTATATTTTGGGGGCTTAGAGAGCTCCACAAATGTGGGAAGTGCATTTTACCCACTCCACCTTTTGTGGAACCATACTTCAATGTGAGTGGAATATTCTTAGATATTTTAAATTTCTATGTCTTCCTTATTTTGTGGAGTTAGTTGTTAGATGTCTATTTTCCTCATTGACTTCCTTGTTTTTAGGAAGCTAGTTGTTTATTGGAAAATGGAATGACTTCCTTGTTTCAAGGAGTTGGTTGTCATCACATCTCATTGTAAAATGTGCCCTTTAGAAAAGGAGAGATGAGGATGGTAAGTTATTTCTTAGGTGGGCTTATGGATAATCATGACTAGGTGGAGGAGATGTGTTACCTTGTGGATAATTCTTAACTTGGATAATCATGGTGATTTTTTCCTCTTAGGCTTGTTTTTTCCTCATTTGTTGATAAAATACACAAGTGTGGTGTGGATTTTAGAGATAAGTTAAAGTGCAGATGTGTTTTTCAAAGGTCAAGTGCTTATTTATAGGGTGCAGTATAACAGCTTGTGATATAGTATTATGCAGGTGTAGGGGTAGCTTAGCATATGTGCATAATTGTTGATAGTTTCATATTATCAATTTAGTGAATTCATTTATGAATTTAGGAGGATATATTCCATCTCTATGAGAGGTCTTTGTAATCTTTTTTTATTATAGATTTTATTGAGGAATTTCTTAGTGGATGTAGCCCATATTAGGTGAACCAAGGTAGATCTATGTTATGGTTTTATTATTGTTTGTATTCTCTCCATTATAGCTACATTTAACTATGATTTATGGAATTGTTTCTATGATGCATGTTAGTGCATAATTAAATCTGATTTCAAATTTAAAATATAGCTATGTAGTTTGATGGTGATTTAAATATGGTTTATATTCTTTTAATTCCTAAAAAATTTTGGGTTCTCTCATCCATAGGTGGATGCCCCTGTGAGTCACCAAGAACTATTGATTAAAATCCATGTTTTTTTATTTTAGAGTTGTTCATCTTTGGCTTTGAGCATGCTTGGAAATTGGTGGTTCCTTCACACTCTCTAGTGGTTCCTCTTTTTGGCTTATTATTTTCTCAGGGCCCATTCTCAAAAATTTTAAGTCCTTACCTCATTCAGTTTGATGAATATCTCATGTCACTCTGATGGAGCACCATCTCAACACATGACACCCTCACACTTAGTTATACAAAGGGATACCCATCTTTCCTCAAAAGAGAAACCACCCAACATGTGGTGCCCCTGTGCTCAACCTTGACAAAGGATATCTCAAGTTTGCTTGGAGAAGAGTGAGTTTGACATGTGGTGCCCCTGTGCTTATCCATGAGTCGTTTTCTTCTTTCATACTTTTAACCCATGTCATTGGTCAAATAAAATAAAAGGGAACCCACCATATTGTTACAACAAATAATAAATGAGCCCTTAAACGATATCATCATTGGCTAGAGTGCTAGGATTTCTTAGTATTATCATCCTGAGAGGGCATCTCACCTATATATTCTAGGCCCTTTCCTTTTGGAAAGGGTTAGTTACCATTTTTGCTTATTTTATCTATTTTATATACCACCATTTGTAATAGAATAAAATTAATAGCAGTTAGCATTTTTCCATTCTTCAACCTTAATAGGTGGCCCTCAGAGGTGTGACTAGATGTTTTGTATGTGCCCTCAAGTCCTTTTGTATTCATTCCTCCATCTAACAATGAAGAGGATGTGATATTCTATGTCAATTTTTATAGAAAATTATCTATGTCTATCAGCTCTTTTCCTTTGCTTCTATAGTATCAATATTTACTTTCATTATATATCTTAATTTATGATTTATACTCCTTTATGATTTGTAGTGTTTAAGAGTTTGATCTATTTTATGCACTTATAGTTTAATCATTTTAAATCTCTCAACACATCACCTTAGTTTTATGTTCAAGTACATCAGTGTTCTTTTCAAATAAAAAATTATCATGGTTATAACAAATCCTTTGCAAGGACGTTTACAATCAAAATGGAAGGTATTCCAAGGCCCTTTGAGGTATCTCCTAGGAGCTACCTTGAAATAAATTTCTAATTGTGTGCATGTTTAATGTATCTCTTAGGAGATACCTCAAAAGAAAATTCCAATCATGTGCATTAGGGTTCTTGTCAAATAAAAAGGTGTCATCATTATATCAAATCCCTTGCAAGGACCTTTGCAATAAAAATGAAAGGTATTCTCAGGCCCTTTGAGGTATCTCATAGAATATACCTATTGATGTGGTTTTTATGTACGATAAATATATAATGAGGTAGCCTCTAATGTTTTAATATCTCAATGGAGGTAAAATTGACTCCAGGGTATGAGTTGTAGGTATGCAATTTATTTCAACCTATTGATGGAATAACAGGTAGGGCATGTAGGTTATTGACAATGTTTTTTGGATGGAGTTGTGTTTCAAATAGGGGTAGTGAATCTCTATGTGAGTTGGTTGGGTGGTAATCTAATGTGGGTAGATCTTTAACACAAACTAAAGAAAGGACGGTAGGGTAAGGCAAAAAAGAAAGCTTTTATGGTTTTTAGGAACTACTCCCCTAGGTATTTTCTAAAAGTACAAGTGATTTTGAAAATCTATGCTTGTTTTTATTAGTAATTACACATACACAGTTAGATAAAGGTAGAATCATTCATCAAAATTTCTAATAAAATTATATCGAAGGGCACTTTCAATTTCTTGAAGGGCACTTTCACATGAATAAGGGTCATTGTAAAAGTCTTGTTACACAAAGTCTAAAGGGTATGTGCCTTTATATCTGAAGGGTCTACTTTTTAGGGTATTTTTAGTGGGGGAAAGGGCTATGACAATTAGCTTGAAGGGTAAGTAGTCATTTCAAAAAGGGCCAAAGGACTGGGAAGACAAAATCCTGAAGGTTCTGTCCATGGTAAAGGGTTCATTACAAAGAGGTTGAAGGGTAATTTTCATAAGGCAAAGAGACCAAGATGAATATCCTGAATGGTAGGCTTGGTACAAAAAAGGGGTAGGGACAAATTTCTAAAGGATAGGTCCTGTAGGGTAAAGGGTTTGAGATAAAAGTCTCGAAGGGTAAGTGGCCACTTTAAAATGTCCAAAAGATCACTTTCAAAATTCCCAAGGGATAGGTTCAAGGGAGTTTGAAGGGAATGCGTCCTTCAGGGAAATTATTTTGGGGGAATTGTTTTCAGATAAAATTCCACAAAAATTCTCTTGAAGGTTCACTTCTCTCAGCAAAAGTGTCCAAAAAAATTAGCTGAAGGGCAGGAGGGCCATTACAAAAGTCCTGAAGGGCACTTTCAAAGAGATAAAGGGTAAGTTCAAGAAATCCAAAGGGAATATGTCCTTGACAAAAATTTCAAATTGTAAGTCAGAGGGGAAGTCTAATCCATAGGGTCTCTATCCATGACAAAAGTCCTGAAGGATCTACTTTGCAAAAGCCAAAGGGTTTCTAGGAAAGGGCTAAAGGGTAAGGTTTAAAGTGGGGTAAAAGGCAATTTCAATTATGTTGGGTAAAAACCTTACACCAAAAAATCCCATAAACCAATTCCATCAAGGGAATTATTTCAGATAAAATCTCCACAACAGTTCTCCTAATAAGGATAAGTCTATAAAAATTAGTATGCAAGAAAAAGCCCAACAAAGATTGATAGGATGAGCTACAAAAAAATAATTCCTAAAAGACAATAAGTCCCAAGAAGATGGAAAATACAATCAATGAAAACATAATTCCAAAACATAAGGCAAAGGAATTCCATTGGGGGATTTGTGTTGAAATGTCATGGGTTCGCGGGTGCATATCACATGTCCTTATCTATTGAAAAATGAAATCTTAAGCTTAATTTTTTAGGTACCCTTTAATGTATTCCAAGGCCCTTAAAAATTTCAAGGGTACCCATACTCATTTTTGAAACGTATCTCCTAAGAGATACCTTCAAATTTTTGGGTCCACAACAGAGATTCAAATCAAATACAGGATCCAAAAATATAAAAAGATAAATTATTGTTTTCCATAATTTTTCTCAAAAACCCCATTTATCATTATCATTTTATATTGTAATAAAATACATGGTCGAATATTGACTTAGTTAGCTATTTTTCTCTATGCAGTTATTCTGCTCTGATGCATGTATGAAATGTATCTCCTAAGAGATACCTTCAAACTAGGATAAAGAAAGAATTGAAGTATGTAGTATATAATATTAAAATATATTATTTTTTTGGATTGATATAAACCATGTCGTTAAAAAAAATGTTATACATTATCTTTCTAATATTTTAAGGTTTTAACATATCTCCCTGCTTTTGTTCTGGCATAAATATAGCTTTATCTCCTACATATAGGTATAAATTGGATTGATTTTATAAATAACATGATCAACAACTCTTCTCATGTCTTTTACAAATGTCCAGGCTAAAAAATCATACATCAATGGTTTTCCATTGTGGAGACTATGTTTCTCTCATAAATAATGGTAAGGTTATTGGTGAAGGAAGAATACACAAAGTGGCAAGTCCAAACGTTGAATCTCTAGAACCCATAAATCTCACTTCCACATGCCACAACGAGGAAAGACCTATTAAATGTGTAAGTGTTAATGTGACTAAATATTTTGATCTAACTCTATTGCTTCCATTTATTGTAGCCTTTGTGGATAATTTGGGGGATGTAGTTTATAGTTTTACTATATAGAGCACAAGAATGATGCAACATGTCATAGGAAAATTTTCTATAGACAATGACATGTAATAAAGACAAAATAATTTGATTTTAGTTTTGTATATACAACCATTGAAACAAGAAAACCCTAGATTGGATTCATTTGTTTGATATATCGATGATCCTACCACATTTCAAATCCTATGAAAAACTTTTCTTGGGAAAATGGTACATTTGTTGCAGAAATGTATAACTCTTCTAAATGATGAAAATTTTGCTTTTTGTTATGTTGAATTTGCACAACCAAGGAAGATTTTTGGTTGCATTCCTATCCTTATGTTAGAAAATGATTTGATAATTTACATAAGGACAATTATACAACATTGTGAGACTTGTAGTATAGAGGTAACTAAAACATATATTGTTAGATGGCCTTCCAACAAAATAGTAGACACTAAAACTTGTAGAGCAATAAATTTACAATACATGACACAAAAGGAGAAAGAAATTGGAAACATTTAGGATGTAGTGGATAATGAAGTCACTCCTTGCCTGACATTCCTAGCATAAAGGCATCCAAAATAATTAACTCATGCCTAAAAATATGTAGGCCAAAAAATAAATCAGCCAAACACTTCACTCAACCAAGTGGAGTTTGATGGAAGCATAGATAGTGAGATTTCAACAATGTATGTGGATAAATGTTGCACCAAAAACTATTTTTAGTCAAGATTGTCATTTGAGATTCAAGATGAATTTGGCTGATTCCACCACAACAAATAGGAAGCAACATGTGTTGGATGCCCTTTCTACTAGTTTGTTTAAAAAAAATAAAAACAAAACTAGCATTAATTTTTAGGGTATAGAGATATGTTTGGAAGCTTGGCTTAAAATATATGGATTGAAGAGAAGTAGCTTTTTTGACATTCAAAATTGTCATAGAAATGGGGAACAAAATGTATTCCATGCAGGGACATTTTGATAAAATCCATAATAGAAGACAATGGTAGCTAAAGATTTGTTGGACCAATTAGTGGATGATTTTGTAGATGTTTATCCATGACTAACATGCTAGGTAGATATAGATGGATCATAATAAAATGTTCAACATCTTCTAGCATGTTTCACTCAATAATTTATGAGGCACCATATCAATGCACAACTAGTAGATATACAATATGAGCCAATATCCTAGCCAAAATTCAATAACATGTGGAAAACTAATTTTCATGATGTGACCATTGCCACATCTGATGACTTTTCTAGGTGAAAAATATACATCTTGTTGACTCAACAAAAACACTCTAGGTCTCTCTCTATAGATAAGGAAGAGTGTATCAATCAAGAATTCATTGATGCACTTAAATAAAATACATTTTATAAGACAAATGTATTACACAAATAAAAGAATGCTAGAATAATACCCTAAAGAATGCTTCAGTGTCATTCATGACAAGGTGGAATGTAAGAAAAATTTGTGCCACGGATAGTGATAAAAAGCAAAGCAGTTATCGACATAATATTAGAGTTGTCAATGGTAGGGATTATAACACATGGTCATGGTGTAGGTGTAGGCAGATATGGGAATTTTTTTATAATACATTCTTGGAGGGTCTAACTTTACTATCACCTCATTGAACAAGTGCTTCAAGGATATGGAAACAATAATGCCAGATACTTATGGATCTTTACTATATAAACTTGGATCTTCAAAATATCCATTATATGATGCACTTATATCTAAAAACTACTACCATGAATGCAATAAATACAAAGAAGAAGCACAATCAATTGGTGCCTTCAATAAACTTCCTTTCAGGCTATAATTTCAACTAGACAACTATTGTGGGGATAATAAGAATAAGTACTTCCCTCATAATTATATTTAAAAAATGTCAAACCTTATATGGAGTTAATCACCCAATTTATAGATCATTATGCACCATTTTATATCCTAATGTTTTAAATGTGCCTTGACATCCTAGATTTTAGTCTTAATGTCATTTAATTAGCAAGATCTCCTTTTTTTAGGTTGGCATGCTTTATGTTGAGCTGACATCCATTGTATAACCTAATGATTGAGTGATGTGACTAGACACTTGGCCATTCACCTAATTTACATGATTAATTCATCCCAAATAACCATTATCCATTATCTAATTAAGATCTTACCAGTTGTGTCTTTCACAGACTTAAATTTTGGCACACTCAATCCCCTTAAACATGATTTCTCTTTTGTTAACACCATTCATGTAATTAATGGTGCTCATCTACTATGGTCTCAGATTCCAATTTATAAAACTACCATATAGGCTTTTAATCTATCCACACAACATAATTGAAACAAATCCTAATCTAGGATGGCATGATTTAGCACTTGATTATGCTTGGGTGCTCAAATTATTAGTGGTAAGGTTTGAGCCTATTGATATTCACCCTCCTAGGTAGAATGGTGCCCTATAAATCCCTTAAAACCATGGTTCCTATCTATGTCAAATCATTAATGATATATGGACCTTTCCATCTAATATGGATCTTACTAGGGAAGGCTCTAAACTAACTATCATTAAGCAAGACTAGATGATCCACATAAAACTCCTTCATGTGCATATTCTTATCGTGTCAAGACATTTAACTATGTTTATTCACCTCCTATGTCCAAGATGCCCTACATCTATCTTCATCCATGTGATTTACCTCTAAGAGATAACTTTTTAAATATTATTTATTGCCCATACACATAATGATAATGATTTACAAACTTGGTACAACATACTGCATGGGAATAATGGATTATAAACCATAGATCAATTAGAATGGGATGAACCCTATCACACATTTATAGTGTGTGTGATATGCTAATATAACTATAGGAATCCAATCCTCCCAATCATCTCATTAACATCCCAAACCTTAGTGAACATCTTAACAAGTACCTTGTTCACAACCTCAACTTGGCCATTAGCCTAGGGATGATAAGTTTTTATTTTATGGTGCATTGTTAGGAATTAATCTATGAGATTTTTTATCATTTTATTCAAAGAGTGCATACGTCTATCACTTACCATTCTTATTGGGCAACCAAATTGGGCAATGGTGTTATCATACAATAACTTCATTGTATCTTTCTCACCACAATTGGTCCTCATAGTATCTTTTACTCATTTGGAATAGTATGTCATAGTAATTATATACCTTATGTATACACATAATATTTTAATACTTTATCAATTACTGATACTTTCTCTCTTTTAGGAACTCATCGATTCTCAATCTCTCTTAGTGCATGCCTTAAAGGGTGCATTGATAAAGGGGTGGGAAAACCATTAGTGCTTTGCACAATTTTTGTCCCCTGAACTAACACAAACCTCTCTTACACATTACCTTAAGTTTTGGCACCTCCCTTACACACTCCTCTAAGTAATTCACCACCTCAAACAACCCCTAGCTAATCCAAAACCTCTTTTTGACATTTATCAAACAAAGTCAACATGATCCAACTCTGTACATAAAATATATAAGCATGTTACAAGATTAGGTGGGCCTCAATATACCTAGTTTGGGACCTAACTGATTGATTAATTAAAGAAAAAGGTCAATTAGGATGACTCTATTAGCTAAAATTTCAAAATATTTTAGAGTTAGATCCAACTATATAAACACATCCTTTTTTCCATTTCATAGAGAGAGATAGAGTTAATCATTCATTTGCACTTCTTTACAATGTGATCCTCCATGATTCTACTTGAGGATTCATTACTTAGGGTTTACACTTGGAGAGAAGAATCTTGTCTTGTGGAAATGTCTTGGATGCTTAGAATAATTCATATAGCCTAGAGTTAGACTATCTTAGTGATCCTTAAAAACCACAACAACCTCTTGAAAATCACCATTGGCTAAGGGAGAGATTGAGTCTCAATGGGATCATCTTCAAGGTAAGTATCTCTAACTTTTACTCCTCTATTTTAGTAGATATAAGTAGCATAAGTAATGGCTTTTGAATGTATTTATCTCTCCATGAATTAGGGTTATATCTATATCAAATTAATTAGAATTATTTTATGCATGTTTACTTTTATGTTTATTACCCCCATTTTGTGACAAATTCTTTGGTGAGCACTAGGATAGATTTATTTTACTTTGTCATTTACTTGTGATAAGAAAACATAGGACCTAGTTATGGTTATTGTGTGGTATTGTTTGAATAGAGGCTTTAGAATCCTCTCTAGTGATATTGTATGGTAAGAGACCACTTAGTTAGGTCTAGTCGATCCATATTGGTCATGACCTCGATTGTCTAAATATACCAACAAGTGGAAGGGCTAGTGTGATTTATCTTCTTTGGGATAAGATTGATTTGTATATCAACTTCACTTTCCCTTGTATATATTCTATTGAACTTGACATGAACTAACCCTTGCAGGTTTTTGTTCATGCCCTCATTTATTATCATTTATTATATAATTTTATTTTTATAGTACTAGATTAAATATATTGATACGTCTATCATTCTATGCACAGGTTCAAAACACAATCATTTTGATCAACTTTGTACTTCTTTGTGCAGGTCATTTTCAACCATAGGTAATTGGATCAATCATATCGACTCAATTCACTTCTTTACATACAGGTTTTTAGACTCAGTCAACCCAATCAAATATGTTATTTGGAAAAAATCATCATCTGAATAACATAGTATAAAATAACAACTTAAACATCTTCAAAAATTATCAGATTCATTCTTACCTTCTTAGTCATTTATGTTATACATTTATAGTCCTATTTTTTGCACTTTTCAATCCATAAAACTATAACCCTACAATGAACTAGGTCAACTAAATTGATATAGTTTTGTAGCTTAATTTCCTACCTAGAATACTTAGTCAATTAATTTGACTATGTTCTTATGGGTTTTAATTCAATAGAAAACATCAACCCAGTTGATTTTTATTGTATTGTTTGTATACATGGTCATATGAACCAACCCTGTACTCTTCAAGCAAAGGAATTAACTTATCTTATTATTAATTAATTAACTTTCATTTTTGTTGCTTTCTTACTTAGAGGAGTATATATAAACTAAATATTAGGTTTTTAATTTATCAATTTTGTCAAACTATTTTTATTTTTTCACACACTTCCAAACCACATAACATTGAAAAGTATTAAACAAATTCTACCCAAGGTCTATCTACTTGGATTTCATCACCAAAGAGGAAGCCAACTTGGTTTTATAGCCAAATATAAATGTGGTTGATGGTATATATTAGAAAATCTCTTGACACCTTATCATTGAAGGATTATGAAGTGAGTGGGTAGGCCCAAATACCAATCCAGTACCATCACCAATAGAAATCCTTTTCATCCTTAACTACCTAAAACCATACTTAGATTGATTTTATATTTTATTCATATATCCAACCCTCTATCACATTTATTTTTAAAATTTATTATAATTTAAAACATTCAAGAATGACCACATAGATTAGAATTTATATATTTATTTCTTGCTATCTAATAATTATATGTTGTATTGCAAAACTTATATCAACCAGCATTGGTGCAAGGTTTGTATTATGTGCCACAACTAGATCAATTAGATTGATATAGCTATCTATTTGTTTATTTCATATATTATACAAAATAACACTAGATCATATATAGTCATAATTATTAAAACCTATATCTACCTTCATAACACAATCAATCTGTTCGACTATGTCTCCTATAGTTTCTATCTTTCTACAAGACATAGTCATCCTATTCAACTAAGTCTCTCATTAGTTAATCAGTCTTCATTTCTATATAATACAGTCATTATATTCAACCTAGTCTCACATAGGTTGGTCTTCAGTTCGTCCCTATATAACATAATTAATTGACCTAACTATGCCCTTCCTTAAATTCATTATGCTGACCTTCCCTCCAAACTCTATTGACCTAGTTGATTTTCTACCTTTTGGCTGATATTATTCTATATCTAGATGAATTTGATCCTATTTTTCACCTTTTATTTTTGATCTTAGATTCATATTTCAACCATCATGAAATTCACTATCAAAATCTTTTTGTACAACTTTAATCCATTTAGATAATATATGGGATGTTCTTCCTTCCTACCTTTGCTACCTAAGAGGATTCTCACTCTTGGTGGCCTTTTTCTCACCCATCATCTTTGGACTACATTATGGTCCAAATTAATCCAAATGATGACACTGATGGATTAGATCTATTTTACACTTCTTAAGACAATTCTTTCTTTAAATCAACTTATTAAATTGTAAGGGAAATTGACACAAGCTTAACCAATAACTCTATAGGAAATATTTTAAACCCTAATAACCCATCTCCTAAAAATAATCCACCCAAAAACCTACCACCTAATACCAATTTATGGAATGTTCCTCCTACCAATCCTAATAATCCACCTTTAAACACTAATAACCCCAATCCACCAATTGACACCACTCAAATTCTTACCCAAATAATGCAACAAATGAACATTATGAAAACATCTAATTCTTATCAAATGATGTAAATTCTATTAGAGAATGTCATGGATCTACTAAATTGAAGAGTACACCAGTGAGAAATGTGAGAAGTGAATTGCATGAAGGCAAGACTAAGAACACATATACAAAACTTCAAGTTATGAAATAACAATGAGATAAAATGCAAAAGACATAAAATGGATCCAACTAAATATAATCAAATATAATAATGTAAGTGATGTAAATATAGGAGGTGAATGTGTAACCTCCTCTAAGAATAAAGGAAACCTCCATCTAGAATATTGGTAACCTCCATACCCAAAATAGCCAGTCAACAGACAATTGGTCAAGGGTACTAACTACCACTAGCTAAAAGAGTCTGATCAAGTGTAAACCTAAGCAATCACATCCCATAAGTGTAGAAAAACTCCAAATGAGGTGGAATATATTGAGTAGGATAATATAAATAAAGTGAGGAAAATAAATTCTAGGCTAACACACCACCCCCCCCCCCACAAGCACATTTTAGGTGGGTGAAAACAAAAATGGGTCTTAACAACTAGACCTGATAAGGTACCCACATACAATGATATCTCTCATAACATTGGAAAAAAAGGAGAAAACCCAAAGTGGATCAAAAGTAGATGCAATAAAGATTAGATCACCATGAAAAGGGGAATGAATATGTTAAGTATTAGATGGATCTCCAACCAATGTGTGGTTCCCATATAGGGAACTATGTTCCTCATGAAAAGTAGAAATGATAACACCTCCATGAAGTGATGGTGCATCTGAAGTAAAATTTAAAGAGTGTAGAAGGCCCTAAAACTATCTATAAGAATACCTAATGTCTAATGTGTTTAAAATCAAATATCTTACTCCTTAAAAAGTTTGTGGTGGACAAGAAGTAGGTGGATCTAGAAATAACTCCTCAAGACATTAAATGTGACAAGGAGATGGAGGAAGTGTGTACCCATCACTAAAGTAATCATCTATGGTGGAAGAGAAGTTGTCAACATCATAAATTTGCTTAGGATCTAAAGTGTCATCAATTATAGGTAAATATAATGAATAATATAAAAGAGGGACAAAGTGGGAGAAAGAATATAGTTGAGTTTTATGATTGAATAAACCCACTACAATGATATTATCATTGTGTAAATCTCTGACATATACTGAATCTAGAGTTAACTCAAATCACATACCCTAACCAAGGTGAGTAATATGATAGACTGATAGGAGATTAGTTGATAGTGAGGGAATACTTAGAATATTATTAAATGTTATACCACTCATGTCAATAGACCCTCTCCCAAAAACCTATGTAGAATTATTATCACTTATTCAAATAGAAGACATGTCACATGGCTACAAATAAGTGCATTCCACATGTGAAGAAGCCATATGATGTGATGCTCTAGAATCAATAACGCATGTAGGATTTGGAGGTACCATTGTAACTAGATCTCTCCCCATTGGTTTATCTTTTCTTGATTCTTTCCCTTTCATTTTTACATTGTCATTTTCCTTGGATTCATGGGTTGATCAATATGGTTTAATAGACTCAAGAACACCTATGGTGTTCTCAAGAAGGTTCATGAGGTTATCAATCCATTTTTTAAAATACTTGCTTTCATCATGGTCCCCATGCAATACCCACATTTAAACCTCTATTTTTTTGTGTTTAACACTGGAAGAGGAAGTGTCAAAGTTTGGTTTGGTAGTGGGTTGATCCTCCTTGCTCTCATGATCTTCAATGTTTTGTTTTTTTTCTTTTGAAACCTTTTTAATGGCATGTCCTACAAGTAGAGCTTGGGGTTTAGTGGAATTTAGTACACCCATATGAATTATTTTATCTTGTTATTGAGTCAAGTTATCAATAAATTCATTAAAGAAGGGCATATTCTATGAAGTACCAAGTGCTCTCTTGGTTATATGGAAGGTGGAGATACAAATAGAATCGTCAGGTCCAAGTTTTGCAAGGATGGAAAGAATGAGTTGTGAATAATTATTATCAATTTTACATTTTTTTAGTTGTAATCTATATGATTTAAATTTGGTGAATTAATCTTTAAGTGTGTCAAAACTACTAGGTCTAAGACTAATCAACTCATTTTCTAGTTTAATCCCTCTCATCTCATCCATTTCCAGAAATGTTTCTCTAGGGTATCCCATACTTTCTTGGGTGTTCTTGTTGAATCAATGTGAAATAAAAAATTTAGAGACTCAAAAATACACAGAAAACCAAAAGATTCATCACACTTATCAAACCATTTTTCCTTATTTGTAGTTGGTTCAGTTTGCATACCCATAGTTATCCTATAGAACTTCTTATCTTTCAAGGCAAGTGACATGGAATCCTTCCATTAATGATAGTTGAAGGAGTGAGAAAATCAACTAAATTAGGATACATTGTAGATAATGTGAGTTTTTTTTCAAAAAATTGAATAAATGTTGTAAGAATGAATCACAATAATTTGTATACCCCCATGAAATTATGCTTAACCCTCCCATATTTTGGCACTTTATATTTTAGTGATTTTTAGAATTTAAATTTACAATTCATGGTAAATAAAAAAATATGAACTTTTGAAAAATATGGCACTCAATTCAAGCTACCGATCAAAAGTAATTACAATATTACTTTTCCATAAATAAGGTCTATTTAATTAAAAATGTATTAAAACTTTAAAAAATGCCTTATGGTAGATTAGACCAAGCCTTCCAATGACTCATTATAACTAGATGGAACACTAGGCCTCCTTGAATAAGCTAAAGTCTTATCAAATTCTCTTATGTGCCCTTATGTTCCCATTAATGGAAACCTTTCCTCTTGTGGGAAAAATAAAAAACAATGATTTAAAAAATAGTTAAAAACAACATATTTCAAATTTGTTTTTAGGGCAAGATAGAGTATTAGGTTTTGATTTATGAAAAGATAGGTAAGAGGAAAAATTTAGTGCCACCATGTGAGGAAAATAAGGGGACATTTTTAGGGTTTAAAACCCTAATTTTTATCATTTATGAGTTATTAGGCACCACTATTACTACAATATAGGTCTAAAGGTAAGTAAAAATTCCAATGAGGAGTCTCAGAGGTATTCAAAAGATTATTAAGGTCAAAACATAGTCCAAACATAGTTTTAGAGGCTAAAAAACATCTTTGGTTTCTAAAAAATGTGGCTACATATCTACAAATGTGGCTTACATAGTCCAATAGTGTTAGAAGGGTTGATTGAAGGTTGTTTGGAGGTTTTCCATGAGACTTTAGGATATTAAAAACCTCATCAACAAAAAATGATGTGTAGGGGGAATTTGAGCCTTGCCAAGAACTATAGAAACATTGTGGAGATTGTGGAAACCTTTCAAAGGTGTAAAACATGAATATAAGATGTTTGAAACCTTCATAAGACTATAACTAGGTTATAATAGCCTTTTCACACCTCTTTGGGACCTATAAAACACCTCAAAGGCATATATAAATAATATTTAGACTATAAAAGCACCATACAACCCTATAACCACTTCATGAGCCTATTAATAGGCTGAATACACCACAAACCAAACAAAACTAGCAAGAATAAAACACCTAACACCAAAACTATGTAAAAATAATAATCTTAATATTGAAAACTAAACCAGAGTCTGATACAATATTAGATAATGACACAAAGTTGTTGAATCAAAGAGTGAAATAGTGAGAAATGTGAGACGTGAATTGCACGAAGGCAATACTAAACACACACATATAAAATTGTAAGTTATGAAGAACAATGTGATAAAATACAAAAGATGTAAAATGGATCCAAATCAATACGATCAAATAAAATAATGTAAGTGATGTACATATAGGAGGTGAATCTGTAACCTCCTCCAAGAATAAAGGTAACCTCCACCTAGAATAGTGGTAACCTCCATACCCAAAATAACTAGTCAACAGATAATTAATCAAGGGTAGTAACTACCACTAGCTAAAATAGTGTGGTCAAGTGTACATCTAAACAAGCATATCCCATAAGCATAGGAAAACTCCAAGTGAGATGGAATATCCTTTGTAGGATAATACAAATAAAGGAAGGAAAATAAATCCTACACTAAAAAATGTAACATCATTTATTAAACATGGCTAATCAACCTCATATTATTATACCTCAAAACAACCAAAATTTTATCCCTCCACCTCTTAGATTGTTAGGATTGTGGAGCTAAAAGCTTCACTGATGCAGACACGGAGGAGGTTGCAGGAGAGTTGCTAAGTGTCATAAGTGTTTGGCGTTGGTCTGGCCAACCGGCGTCGGCAGGGTAAGACAGGAAGGCAACCGACGTCGGTCATATATCGGCCGGCGTCGGCGACCCCCAGGCAGACAGGGACCGATGTCGGTCGCCTGTGTGGTTCAACTGCGAGCTAATTACGGGAAGTGAGCTAACGAACCAAGTGTTTGCATGATGAGTGCTAATTTTAGACTCATAGCTGCGGATCTAATTATGGTAATTAGATGTCTAATCATTGTTTGGATGAGATCTATTTAATAGACTCATGGTTGTATTGGAAAAGTGTGCTAGGGAGTAAGAGAGCATAATTATAAGCTCCTTCTGTGTGTGAGGTAGAGCAATCGTGCATTCCTCCTAGTGCCTCAGTACCAGGTGTGTTGGTGCTGGATTGGAGAGCCAGCTGGGTTCTTCAAGAGTGTAGGATCTTGGTCACAGTTGCATGGCCTATATAGGAGATCTACATGGTAAGTAAGATCGTTGATCTGCAGGTGTATGTGTGTGCAAGGTCGAGGTTCACAGGTGAGCAGAACCGTTGTTTGATTTGCAGGTGTGCAAGGTCATATAGACAGCAACACAACAGGGAGCAGTATCAGGCAGGATCTACTTGGAGTACAGGTGTGTACTCGGATAGAGCAAAGAGGAAGGCAAGGGAGTTCCTTCCATAAGTATGGTCTGTTGAATTGCAGGTTGTTGCAGGTTCATGGGAGATCTACTTGAAGTACCTTGAGTACTTGTGGAGCACGTGGAGTGCTTGTGGAGTGCGTGGAGCACTTGTGTTGTGCGTGGAGCACGGGAGGTGAACACCAACTCTGTATTTGAGTTGGGTGTTGGGACCTGTGAGAGGGAGAGCTTTGGGGAGAAGAATTACTGTTCACTTGAGGTGTGGGAAACCTCTGTAAGGTGGTGGAGAAGAAGTGGCATCTTCTTTATTGTATTCTTTTCTGTATAAAGTGTTAATACAAGTTGTGTATTGTCTCTCATATGCTGTGTTATTCTGAATTCTAGTTACTTGGTGAATCTGGTTAATTTCCACATATTAAGTTGCTTGGTTTGGTAATCAAATTGTGTGCTTCCGGTTTATATCTCCCAACAAGTGGTATCAGAGCAAGGTTGTTGGCTCATAGCTTGATACCAACAAGTGGTATCAGAGCTAAGGTTGGAGGAAGCAGGTTTTGTGTTTGGTTACAGGTCACTCTCAGGGGTTTCTGATCGAGTGGGAGTAGAGCAACAGCAGATCAAAGTAAGCTAAGAATGGAGGAGTTGAAAAGCACAGATGGTTACTCACGGTCCTATGGAAAGAAAGAGCAGGTAAACGATTATTGCTGGTTGGTAGCAGATCAGCATGAAGAAACTGAAGAAGCAGATGTTGCAGGTGTTATTGCACAGGATGTTCTTGGAGGTTTCTTGGATAAAGTTGAATCTTGGATAAAAGATTCGGTTGCCTCTTTCCATGCAGTTCCAGGTAGAGGAGCTGGTGAGCCTTGCCAAAGAATTGGCAAAGGGGAAGTGAAGTTGAAATTGCAGGTGGCCAACACACAGGTGTTGATGAAGGTCATGCAGGTCTCAGGTTTGGAGATATGGCTAATTTCTTCAGAAAGATTGGGTGATGAGAGATGCACAAGAACTCTCACAGTGGATGCACTTGAATTAGCTGGTGGTAAGAAAATAGGTATCCTTTATCTACTTGTTTATATTACTGATTCTTCTTTTGTTGTGGAGACGTGGCTTCGTAGGCTTGGTCACATGAGCAGGAAGGAGATGCATGTTCTTAAGCGGAAGACAGATATACTTGACAGGCTTAAGAACTGGAAAGCCTTGGTGTTTATGGAGGAGATGGCGGACAGAACCCAGTGGATGTGGCTGGATACTTCTGAGCAGGGCAGTTTGGACATGGGTTTTGATTCAAAGAAGCTCACAGGCAAACACAGGTACCGATGTCGGTCAGGAGGAACCGGCGTCGAACAGACAGGTGCCAATGTCGGTCACGTGCAGACCGAAGCCGGCGATGTCGGGCAGGGTAAGACCGACGTCGATCAGGAGACCGACGTCGGTAGTATGTAAGACCGATGTCGGTCAGAGGATCGACGTCGGCAGAAGGGACACCTGCACTGGCAGGTTGGTAGTCAGGTACAGACGCATGGAACCGACGTCGGTCGGATGCAGACTGTGGAGTGACCGAGGTCGGTCACTGTAAACAAATTTTGGGTGGACAGCACGCTGTCAAGGAGTCTCAAACACCCATATGGAGGACTGAAGGCGTAAGTAGGCCCTCAAATTCATTGTTCCTCTTCTTTATACATGTTGCTGATTATAGAGCATGAAGGATCCAGGAAACAGGTGTGAGCTTGGCATGGATGAGGATGTGATTCCTTGGAGGAGAACCAGACAGGTGTGTTTTGGTAGAGATGCCAGCAGGTATGAAAGCACAGAGATGAATGGATACCTTAGTAGAAGAATAGAGAGAACGGATACGTGAGATGGAAGACCAGGTATATGGTCTTGTGGAGCTGCAGGACAGTGGTACAGGTTTTGACAGGTGGAGGATGAAGCATGGCTTCAGTCAGTGTCAGGGTAACTACCGTGGTTTGCCTTACCAGGGGGATGATGAGTCATGACATCATTCTGTTGCTGTATGTGGATAGTATGCTAGCTAGCAGGGGTGTACATACAGGGTTTTGCTGAGCTAAGGGTAAGATTAGTTCAGTGGCATGTCAGGGGGAGTTTGGAGCAGCGGAATTCTTTGACATGGGAGGCATGGAGATCACAGGTTGATTTTGTCTCGAGTGGGAGCTGATGTGAATCAGGTGTTGGCAAGGTTCGAGATGCAGAACCGGAGCACACTAAGGGCTGGAAAGGTACAGTGTCTAAAATCACATGAGGTCTGGTATAGACCTGAGTATTCCTATGCAGTGGGAGCTGTCAGAGAGTTAGGAGCCAATTCGGGGAAGTGGGTTCTCAGGTTTTCTGAGAGGGACCGGCAGCAGGTGTTGCTATGCAAGGTCAGGACTTCACTACAGGTGTTGTAGGTTCGGATGTGGCAGGGTACTCGGATGACAGGTGGTACATCACAGGTTGTGTGGTGGGTTGTCTTCAGGTGGGAGCTTGAAGAGGGATACAAACCAGGAAACAGATTAGATGGAGTACAGGTACAGGTACAGTGCAACTGTTTATCTCCAAGTGGGAGATTGTTAGGATTGTGGAGCTAAAAGCTTCACTGATGCAGACACGGAGGAGGTTGCAGGAGAGTTGCTAAGTGTCAGAAGTGTTTGGCGTTGGTCTGGCCAATCGGCGTCGGCAGGGTAAGACAGGAAGGCAACCGACGTCGGTCATATATCGGCCGGCGTCGGTGACCCCCAGGCGGACAGGGACCGACGTCGGTCGCCTGTGTGGTTCGACTGTGAGCTAATTACGGGCAGTGAGCTAATGAACCAAGTGTTTGCATGATGAGTGCTAATTTTAGACTCATAGCTGCGGATCTAATTATGGTAATTAGATGTCTAATCATTGTTTGGATGAGATCTATTTAATAGACTCATGGTTGTATTGGAAAAGTGTGCTAGGGAGTAAGAGAGCATAATTATAAGCTCCTTCTGTGTGTGAGGTAGAGCAATGGTGCGTTCTTCCTAGTGCCTCAGTACCAGGTGTGTTGGTGCTGGATTGGAGAGCCAGCTGGGTTCTTCAAGAGTGTAGGATCTTGGTCACATTTGCATGGCCTATATAGGAGATCTACATGGTAAGTAAGATCATTGATCTACAGGTGTATGTGTGTGCAAGGTCGAGGTTCACAGGTGAGCAGAACCGTTGTTTGATTTGCAGGTGTGCAAGGTCATATAGACAGCAACACAACAGGGAGCAGTATCAGGCAGGATCTACTTGGAGTACAGGTGTGTACTCGGATAGAGCAAAGAGGAAGGCAAGGGAGTTCCTTCCATAAGTATGGTCTGTTGAATTGCAGGTTGTTGCAGGTTCATGGGAGATCTACTTGAAGTACCTTGAGTACTTGTGGAGCACGTGGAGTGCTTGTGGAGTGCGTGGAGCACTTGTGTTGTGCGTGGAGCACGGGAGGTGAACACCAACTCTGTATTTGAGTTGGGTGTTGGGACCTGTGAGAGGGAGAGCTTTGGGGAGAAGAATTACTGTTCACTTGAGGTGTGGGAAACCTCTGTAAGGTGGTGGAGAAGAAGTGGCATCTTCTTTATTGTATTCTTTTCTGTATAAAGTGTTAATACAAGTTGTGTATTGTCTCTCATATGCTGTGTTATTCTGAATTCTAGTTACTTGGTGAATCTGGTTAATTTCCGCATATTAAGTTGCTTGGTTTGGTAATCAAATTGTGTGCTTCTGGTTTATATCTCCCAACATAGATGCCATGGGAAATATAATTTCCCAACCCATTATGCATAACAAGATTCTCCAAAATATTTAAAATGAACCTATATCCCCCTTCATTATTTCTATTGATATTGGGCATATCTCTCCAACTATTAAATATGATGGGACTAAAGACCCTGCATCTTTTCTTAAAGCATTTGGTAATCTTTATAAAGAGTATATTCAAACTAATACCTTTTCCACTACCAAAATTTTAGTAAAAACATTCACATGAGATGTATTAAAATGTTATAATCAACTTCCTCAACATTCTATATGGCAACTCAAGGATTTAATCAATCCTCTATTTAAAGAATTTCAACACAATGATCTTCTTGAAAATTGTCTTATAGATTTCATTAATGCCAAATGATCCCCTTCTGAATTAGCTCATGATTTCATTAAATGATGGAAACCTTTGGATCATATAGATGATCATAACATGATTGATGATAACAAATTCAAACTATTCATAACCACCATAACACCTTCCCTTCAATATAAGGTTCAAACATTTTCTCCCCAAAATCTAAATGATGTTATTGATCAAGCTAAAAGATAGGAATTTATTATGAAATAGTTTGAGCCCAACATTAAAACCATTAAGGGATATTTTTAAAACTCCACTAATGCAATCACAAGTAATCCTACTAAAATAAAAATAGGAGTATCCAAAATGGATAATCCCCAAGCTTCCTATGCACCCATAACTATTCAAAAAATGAAACAAATTTTAGTGACTTTTAAACCATTCACTTATACAAATAATCCACCTACATGTTATGATCCTAACACATTTTTTTGGTTTCATGCCTATGTTAGTCATTCCCATGAAACATATCATGGGATTATAAAATTTGTTGTTTCTTTTATGTTAAGATATATATTCAATCATGACACTATGATCAAAACATGTCATCATGATTATGTTAACTCATCTTAAAAGAAACAATCTTCCAATCCTTCTTCCTTCAAAAAAACAAAAAAAATCTACCTCTAACCCACAACATTCAAATAAATATATATGTGCAATTTACACTATGACCAATATCACACCAATTATCAATATGTGAATGTAGCTAAAGTCAATTATCAATGTAAACCCACCCATAAATATCTCATCACTAAGACAAAGAAACCATCAATAAAAGAACAACTTCTCCAAGACACCACTACCACCACCATACATTTTAACATAAATGAGGAAACACTTGCACAACTAGAACCTCAAGTTACTTCTCTTCCTACTAAAAAAATTTTACCCTCCAAGACTCGTGTTGTTTATTCATCTTCTAAATCTCATTGGAATTTCTTAGAGGAGCTCAATTCTATGCCTTGTAAAATACCACTCATGGATTTAGTGCATACTTCTGTGTATCACCACAAATTCTTAATGCAATAATTACAAGACATTGAAGAACCTCTTTCCATTGAAGTGTAAAAACCTATTCAAGATCTTATACTAATAGAAGTAAACACTATTGAAACTATCTGTCCTTCCAAACCTTCCAAATAATTCCTGAAAGAGGATATGATTAATAATGAAATTATATTTTTAGCCTATGACCCACCTCTTTTTATTAAAATCATAATTAATACCACCCTTATTTGAAAACTCTTAGTAGATGAAGGGTTGGGAATTAATGTTACATACCTTTGGATAATTTAATAACTTGGGTATACCAAATATCACCTTAACAATACCATCTCACATGTTGAGGATTTGATAAGACAAATAAAAAACCACTAGGTTGTATTTGGCTCCCCATCACTATTGGACCTATTGACCAAATTTGGTATACATAACAAAAATGTGCTTAGTCTAAGAGTCTAGTGGAAGGAGTAGGATCTTGATTGAAGAAGTAACCCAATATCATAAAGAGCAGATAGAACTTAAGTGGAGATCACACAAATTTTGCAAATATTTTGATACACTTTAAGCAAGCTTAAGTGTGATCTAATTTATCTTCAAGGGATAGGTCTACAGTTATAGGTGAAGGGTCTAAGAAGTGTTATAATCATTAAATAGCATATAAATATTTACACAAGCCTTACAAAATCATCATCACCTTGAAATAATGATCAAAGGGTGAATTGTGCAAATTTAAGGCCGGACCATCACCAAGATGTCACAGAAAAATGAATGGACCAGCTATCTTATGAATTTTATAAACCCACTTAGAAAGTATAACCAACAAATATATCATAGTTCCATGGAGATATACATACTAAGATCATCCTCAAAAAAATTTATACCCATACAAGTTCTCTATCTTGAGTTATGGAGCTTCAATGTTGGACCTACAACATAAGATGTTCATGCAAACATCAAAATAAAGATCGAGAAAATAAATCCATTTTGAGATTAAATTTTATGGTGGCATGAATGTCAATGATGATCATGTGAACATTATTTTATGGGAGCATGGATGTCAAATTTAAGATCATGAAATATCCATTGGTTTTCAAACAGTGGGTCCCAGTAGATCTAACGATCAATGTTGCTTCATATATTATGATCTAATGGCGAGTGGAGGTCAAATGGGTCAAAAAATATCAAAAGCAAATATGTGCACAAAAGGTGTCAATAGCATCACCATTAAATATCCATATGGGTAAAATAGGTCTTTTGACCAAATATAGAGATCGAAGATGGACCAATGATTATAAATCAAAGTCAAGCAATTTGTAGGTTTTTATAGATAATATGACTATGTGAAAACCAATAATTGGATTGGTTTTCACCTATAGTGGACTTGTGTTAGATATTAAAGCAAACACAGATGTAAACATAATCATGGAGAGTTGTCTCACCTACCACATGGTCACATTTTTGATAAATAGATACTGATGACAACTCAAAGTAGACGTGGCATAATTTTGTCAATTCTAAGACATGATCCTCATCATCAGATTAGATAGATAATAACATGAAATTCTAAGAAGAGACCTGGTAATTGGATAAGGGAAATGGGTAGTTAATTCTTTTATAGAATTTGTTCCTCGTTGATAAGGTTATGAGTCAACATCCTTGAACTTATGCTAATTCATCATAGTTCCCTCTCTCTTCCTTTTTCTATATATGTTCCAACTTCTACCACATGTGCACTCTCTAAAAAAATTTGGAAAGAAATATCTAGAATTTTTTAGAGAAATAGACTCGTATGCTTTGGATTGCTTAGGCTATGCTAAAATTTGCACTGTGATACCTTTTGGTGCAATAAAGACTAAATTCCATCATTTTACAAGTTAAATTGAAGTGTGTTCATGAATTCATGTACTATAGTTAAGTGAATGTATTTTCCTTGTCTATATCTAAGTTTCCTCACCTTCATAAAGTGCTTGTAGTTCTCACAAGTCATTATAAGTGCAATTTACACTTTTTAGTTTATCTTAAAAGTGGATATCTACCCTTTCATGCTACTTAATAACTGATTCATGCCTTATTATGAAATACTCATGTGGAACTAATCTCTTTGGTATTGAATTTGTCTCATAAGTGTGTTTTATGCGAAGTATAAATTTTCTAATTATTGGTGCATCAACCCATTTACATGATTTCATATATAATTGGTATTCTCTCTCCCCTTTTACAAGTAAGTATTAGATTAAGTCTAGTTTAGGTGATAGATCTAGAAGGAATCCAACTTTCTATAGATATCTGATCCATTATTAGGATACCCACAACCTAGGATTAGTCCCATGTTGGACTAGATTTGAGTAAGAATATCTGAACAGTCCCCTTCTCAACTAGGGTGCAAATCTAGAACACTAATAGTTTTGGCACGCTCAGTGGGACAAAGCTTATTTTGCATAATTGAAGTTTGAAATTTGAGAAGAGGAAATTGAAAAAGGATGAAACATATACCATCATCAAAATTTGAGGATCCTTTAAGTTACAAAGCTCATATCATCTTTCAGATATTGTTTGCATGCCAAAGGTTACAACAATATCATAAAGTAAAGGTTCTCCTTTTAAACATAGTGAATTGCCTTCTACTTATAAAATATCAATATTTAATAGTATAAAACCTTATCCTCAAAATTAATATTCATCCTCTAGTCAACCTTTGTTTTATTCCAATCTATTATCCCCATAAGCCAAATCTCTTTTGTCTAAATGGTTATCAGGAATCAAGTGTTTATTCCATTTAATAGGGGTAGTCCCTTGAATTTAGCCCAATATGATGACCTTCATGTGTCTACCTTAAAAATTATCCCTTTCTTCTTAGGAGAATGGGATAAAACTACTACCATTGAGCATACCCAAGATGTTGCCAATCTATGTTTTGTTCATAATGTTACTCAATATAATGTGGCTATCTGACTACTTGCTACCTCCTTCAAAATAAGAGAATTCCAATGGTATAGGAACCTCCCTTTGACCTTAATTTTTACTTGGGATGAGTTAGGTGTAGCCTTAGTTAGGCAATTTGAAAAAAAGTCTGATCATCTATCTTTGGTTGAAAAACTAACTACCATACAAAGGTACCCCCATGATTTTATGTTTGATTTTAACCTCAAATTCCAAAAAACATGGACTAGTATCCTTGCATTGGTTAAACCATCTTAAGGCCCTTAATTCTAGTGTCATGATATAGTTTATGGGTTGTAATACCTTGCTGAATACCTATGAAATTATAATAAGAGTAGAAAATATCTTAATACAAGCTAGTAAACTTGCTATAAGAATTTTAATGCCAATATTCCCATAATTGTAACCTATTCCTCCTCCTAAAGTTCCCTATATTCCATCTATAGCCCGTATTCCATCTCCAAAAGTCCAAGTCATAGCCCTTCCTAATCAAGCTAATGTGATTGCTGATTTGAAAATCATGTTACAAGATTTTGGAAATGCGATTGTTAAACTCAAGAGATAGTAGTACCAAGGTAGACCTTATTAGTCCTTTAATAACTAAAGACATCCTTATCAAGGTTTCAAGGATAATAGGCAACCTTATCAAAATCAAGAATACATAACACAAACTAAGACATATGCAACCCTTGATTCTAATCTATCTTCCATTTCAAAAGCTATTATTTCTCAAAATAACTTGATGTAATATTCAAGGTGGCAGCCTTCCAATCCAAATGACACTCAAAATCAAGCCTTAGTATCACAAGATATTACCATGCCACAAATGACATAGAAAGAGTTCTCTCTTTAAGGTGATCAATATTAAAACATGAATATGGCATTCCAAGGAGAATCTCAACAAATTCCAAGGCATCATGATGCCATCAATGTAATTGGGAATTAGATGATCATATTGCAATTAACCAAGTTGGTGAAACACAAATGGTCAAGTTGTAGTTCTAACTAGATATAAAAGAAGAGTAGTTGAGGAAGCTCAATATGTGAGAAATAATTTTAGTGTTAATAATTTTACTTCTGAGAGTGTTAAGGATCAATTTCTTATTTTTATAGCACAAAATATTAAGAATGTAGAGACACTAAATATTCCCCAAATGCCTCTAACTAGAAAAGAAGTAGTGGTTCAAAAGTTGTAGCCAAAGGTTAGTGGAGCCTCATTCAACATAATAAATCAAATGTTATCATTAACATGTGGGATTCCATTACCATTATATAACAAAAGGATGTGCTTATTTAAGAGCTTTCACATCTTAAGGTATCTAAAGAACTAGTTGAGAAACAAGGAGCTATCTTGACAAATTCAGACCAACAAATTAAGTAAACTAATCAGTAGGTACATAACATGATAAAGTTAGATAAAACCAATGTCAAATCAAACAAAACCCATCCTTTTTATCTCTGTTTGATAATTGGTGACTTCTTAGTCCATAATTATATGGTAGATAGTGGAGATAGTAGCACTATCATGCCCAAACAAATTATAAACAAGCTTGGTATTGTTTATACCAAAGGTGTATTATAATTGGATGGGTCATAAACAAAGATAGTAGGCATAATAAAAGATATACAAATTACATTACATGTTTACCCTAATGTTATTATTCAATAATATTTAGTTTTAGTGGACTTGCCTCCCTATTTTTCCATGTGTCTATCAAGAGACTTTACTTCAATGATTAGAGGATATTTGTTAGTTGATTGGACCTATTTGATATTCAGCACTAGGTATGGTACTAAATTGATAATATGTTATGAACCTATTGAAATATTTCATTTGTATCCATATATTCCAAGTATGGTAAACACTAATTATGTTTTTTTAGACAAGGTATTAGAAAATAATGAGGTGGAACTGAATCACCTCCAGATAGAGTCCCAGATATTTTTCTTGATGAATGGGCCTCTAATTTGAATGAGCATGATCCGTAAAAGTTAATTGAATAATAATGGCTTGGTGTCTATTTACCTTCTTGAAAATGATGCACTAATTCTAACATTGATGAAAGATGATCAACCTAGTGATGGCCTATGGAAACTATATTTTAATGGATCCAAGAACAAAAATGGCACTAGAGATGGAATGATGTTAATTTATCCAACCAATCAAAATTATTTCTCTTTCCTTAATTTTTAGTTTGGTTATTCCAACAATGTTACTAAATATGAAGCACTAATGCATGGTTTACAATGGGAAAGAAAGATTAAGGTCAATTCTTTACAAGTTTTTGGGTATAGTGATCTGGTAGTTCACCAAGTAAGAAGACTTAATGTATGCAAGAACCACTACATAGGTCATATAAGCATAGAGTATGAAACCTAGCTGAATACTTTTAAGATTTTAATATTCAAGCCATATCAATAAATAAGAGCAAACATGTAGATAGGTTGGCTGCCATTGGATCACAATTCAACATCCAAAATGACATAAAAAATGAAAATATTCAATCACACATCAAAGTAATTGTGAGACCTTCTATCCTAGACAACCATGACAATTGAAAATTATTTGAAGATGATAGTCAGATTGTCATATTATTACAAGAGGAAGCTAAATTATCCTCAAGGAACCAAGATAAGCATTTACAATAGTCTGGTGACCAGATTATGCAATTAAAGACAAATAAGTTGCCTAAAGGGTTGGTCACCCTTAAAAATATATTTAGCAGAGATGATGAAATAAGAAAAGAAAAGTTTTATTTTTCAACCAAGGAAGAATGCTATACAAATGTGGAGATTTCCATTGGTAAGAACTTAAGTCTGGGCAAAGTTTGCATATCTTCAAATAAAAAAACTTCTGTTAAGTTTTGTTCAAATTTTGTAGATGTCTTTGCATGGTAGTATAGTGACCTTAAAGGATTTGATCCAAGTATAGCTCAACATACCATTGAGTTAGAAGATGAGACTAGGCCAATAAAATAAAGACAAAGTCCAATTAACCCAAATCTTGAACCTTTGATGAGATTTGAGATACATAAGCTCATTGAGTCAGCTATAATATTTCCAATTAAGCACTCAAATTGGGTGGCAAACCTTGTTCTAGTATGTAATAAGAATGGTAAAATAAGACTATGTGTTAACTTTCATGATTTGAACAAGGACTCTCTTAAAGACCACTATCCATTGCCATCAAAGAAACAAATTCTACAACTAGTTACAGGTTTAGAAAGGTTCTCCTTGTTAGATGGATATAGTGGATATAACTAGATTTTGGTCAAAGAAGAAGACTAATTCAAAACAACCTTCACCACAAAGTGGGGTACATTTGCATACAAAAATATTCCTTTTGGCTTATCTAAGGCTAGAGCCACTTTTTAGAAATCCAAAGACATGACATTTCAAGGTCTTGTTAACAAGTTTATACTTGTTTATCTAGATGACATAATAGTATTCTCTAACAGTGTAGATTAGCATATGATTCACCTTAGATAAGTGTTTGAAAGGTGTAGGGAATTTGTAGTGTCTTTGAATCCAAAAAAGCGTGTTTTATCTGTTCATAAAGGTAAGATTATTGGACATGTAATTTTAAAATATGGTATAAGCATAGATCTTGATAGGATAGACTTAATTCTTGTATTTTCCTTGCCTAAGCATAATAAATCCTTGCAAAGATTTATAGGCAAGATCAATTTCATAAGGAGATACATTTTAAATTTTACTAATTTAGCTATGCCACTTAGCCATGTTAAACAAGGACCAGAGTTTCAGTTGGTCCAAATAAGGAGTAAGAAGTTTTGAAGAGATAAAAAAGCTATAGTCAGTGCTCCTACACTCCTGAATCCTAACTTCACAAAATATTTCTTCTTATACAACTATTATAACATTGACATAATTTCAAGTATTCTCATGTAGAATAATAGAAAGACTTTATATCAGCCAATAGACTTCTTCAATCAAGGCTTAGAAGAATATGAGACAAGGCATTCTTTTGTTGAGAAGCATGTACTTTTAATCATAATGTCTCTTAAAAAGTTTAGGTACTTGTCAAATAATAATATACATTTGATGTTTGCACATTCAAGTTTCAAGTATTTCCTCTTAAACAAGGATATAAATTAAAAAATAACTAGTTGGATAACCAAGGTCATGGAATATGATGTTCATATCAGGGTCACAAAGATGGTTAGAGGCAAAGGACTTTGTCAACATCTAGCCCAAGACTTGAAAGAGACCAATGGGGTGGTTATGGTGTCAAATAATGAAAAAGTTGAAACTAATCAGACCTCATCTTCCAGTTGATTCCAAGATATGGTAATATACTTAAAATATGGTGTTAATCCTTCTCATCTCACCCCTTCAAAGAGGACATATTTTATACTATAGTCAATTCCTTTCCTTCTTATTGATAATGTGTTATTCAAAAAAGATATCAATGACATGTTGCTAAGGTACATAGATCCATGTCAAACATAGAGGTTACTTGGGAAATTTCATGATGGACATGGTGGAGGACATTATTTAGCAAGGATCATAACCCACAAGATAATGAGAGGTGGGTATTATTGACAAAGTTTATTTGGTGATTGTCATACATGGGTCAATAAATGCAGACAATGTGCCATATTTGTTGGAAAGATAAAGCTTGTATACTTACCTCTCCAACTAATATCAGTGAATAAGCCCTTTGTCCAATGGGGATTAGACTTTATTATTCTTATTAATCCCCCTTCAAGATCAGGACACAAGTGGAGAGTAATTGCCACAGATTATTTTACTAGGAAGGATAGAGGTAGTAGCATTAAAATAAGCCAATGAAACCAATGTTTTAGAATTTTATGAAGGATTTCTTACCATATTTGGGGTCCCTTAAACCATAATTTTTGATAATGATATGGATTTTATAGGGTCTACAATCACCAAGTGGGCAGTTGAACATAGTATTTTTCTCAGTACCTCATCAAACTATTATCCACAAGGCAAATAGCCTTACTGAGTCCACTAATAAGAATTTGTTGAAGATCATTAGGAGGAAAATTTAAGACAATAAAATATCATGACATATCAAATTAAAGTCAACTCTATGGGCTAATAAGATCACCTATAAAAGGTTAATTGCCAATTTTCTATACAATCTAGTATATGGTAAGGAATCAAGAATGTTTATTTCTCTTGAATTCCCTACTTTAGAATTAATGCATCAGCTTGAGATTTTAGAGAATGAGCCAATGAAAATAAGAAATGATGATTTCATGGATATAGAAGAGACAAGGCATCTGTCTATCTTGGTTGTAGAAGCCCATCAAGCAATGGTGAAGAAATATTTTGATAAAGGAGCTTGTTCAAGAAGTTTTTAAGAAGGATATTTGGTCCTCAAGTGGGATGAAGATAGAGCTAAGCCAAGAAGGCACACAAAATTTTATTCTCTCTATATTGGTCCATACATAGTCTTTATTTGTAAATCTCATAATGCTTTCCAACTCACAAATATGGATAGTGAAGAGTTTCTTATCCCACTTAATGGGATACATCTTAAGCTCTACTATTAAGGAAGCTAAGTTCCCTGTACATAGTCAATTATTCTTGTTTTTTATCCAAGTGTTATTATATCACATTAGTTTCTTTATTTTTTGTCCCAAATAAGTACTTTGTTGTATAGTTTTTTGATAAGTTAGTTTCCTCTTCTTTATTAAGTTAGTTTCCCTTTCAAGTTTGTTTCTTTCCCTATTTATTAGAATTCTTTATCTTTACAAGTCAAAAAGATATCTTGCAATCTTGTAAATGGTCCATATATCATGTAAATGATCCAAGAGTCATGTATCTAGTATGATTTCTCAAGAATAGTAGGCATATTACCCAGCCAAGTCAACAAAAATGTTGACCAAATTTGGTCTACATACCAAAAATGTGCCTAGTCTAAGAGTCTAGTGGAAGGAGCAAGATCTTGATTGAAAAAGTGCCCCAATGTCACAAAGAGAAGATATACCTAAAGTGGAGATCACAAAACTTTTGCAAATATTTTGAAACACTTTAAGCAAGCTTAAAGTGTGATCTAATTGATCTTCAAGGGACAGGTCTATAGTTATAGGTGAAGGGTCTTTTTAGTGTTCCAAGCATTCAAGACCATAGATCTAGTTACAAAAGCCTTAGAAAATCATCATCACCTTGAAATAATGATCAAAGTATGAATTGTGTAAGTTTAAGGCCAGACCATCACCAAGAAATCATAAATAAATAAATGGACCAGCTATCTTATGCATCTTATAAGTCCACTCAAAAAGCATTATCAGTCAGGATATCGTAGTGCCATGGAGATCTACATACCAATATCATCTTTCAAAAGTTTCATACCCATGCAAGTTCTCTAGCTTGAGTTATGGAGCTTCAAATTTGGACCTATAACATAAGACATTTATGCAAACGTCAAAATAAATATTGAGCAAAGAAAACCCTTTTGAGCTTAAATTTGATGGTGGCATGAATGCCAATGATAGTTTCATAAATGTAATTTGATGGGAGCATGAACGTAAAATTTAATCTCATGAAATAGCCATTAGTTTTCAAATAGTGGGTCCTCATAGATCTAATGAACAGTGTTGCTTCATATATTATGATCTAATGATGAGTGGAGGTTAAATGGGTTAGTGAATCTGAGAAGCAAATGTGTGCATGATAAGTGTCAACAATGAATTCAACTGGTAGAAGATCAATAATCAACATTCATTTTGACAAGAAGGATCTAACAAACCAAGATGGGTGAATATGTCAATGATCCGAGTTAGATTCTGACAACCAATAAACAAAGGGTAAGCACAGGGTATTTTTGATGGAAGTTGACTGGGTATTCTTCAACTCAAGCAAGATAAAACAAAAGGACCATAAATTAAGAATGATCTAGATTAAACTAGAAGGACCAAGCATCACCATTAAAGCTCTATATGGGTAAAATAGGTTTTTTGGCCAAATATAGAGATCGAAGATGGACCAATGATTATAAAGCAAAGTCAAGCATTTTACATGTTTTTATAGATATTGTGGTTGTGTGAAAACCAATAATTAGATTGGTTTTCACCTATAGTGGACCTGTGCTCGATATTGAATCAAACACAAATGTAAATGTGATCATGGAGAGTTGTCTTGCTTATCACATGGTCAATTTTTTATAAAAAAGTATTGATGGCTACCCACAGTAGATGTGGCATAATTCTATCAATTCCAAGACATGTTCCTCATCAGTAGATTAGATAGATAATAACATGGAGTTCCAAGAAGAGACCTAGTAGTTAGATAAGGGAAATGGGCATTTTATTCTTTTACAAAAAAAAATCCTCATTGATAAGGTCGTGAGTTAAGATCCTTGAACTTGTGCTAATACATCACAATTCCCTCTCTCTCTTCTTTTTTCTATATATGTTCCAATTTATACCACATGTACACTCTTTAAATTTTTTTAGAAATAAATCTCTTGTAATTTTTATATAAATAGACTCTTATGATTTATCTTGCTTAGGCTATGCCAAAATTTGCACTGTGACACCTTTTGATGGAATAAAGACTGAATTCCATCATTTTTCAAGTCATATTGATGTGTGTTTCATGAATTCATGTACTGTAGTTAAGTGAATGTATTTTCCTTGTCTATGTTTAAGTTTTCTTAGCTTAATGAAGTGCTTTTAGTTCTCATAGTTCATTATAAGTAAAATTTATAGTTTGTTGTTTAGCTTAAAAGTGGTTATCTGTCTTCTCATGCTAGTTAATAATTGATTCATGCCTTATTGTGAAATACTCAAGTGGAGCTAATCTCTTTGGTATTGAATGTGTCTCATAAGTGTGTCTTATGCAAATTATAAATGTTCCAATTACTGGTACATCACCCCATTTACATGATTTTATATATCATTGTTATCCTCTCTCCCCTTTTCCAAGCAAGTATTAAATGAAGTCTAGTTTAGGTGATAGATCTATAAAGAATCCAACCTTCTCTAGAGGTCTGATCCATTATTAGGATACCCATAGCTTAGGATCAATCCCATGTTGGTATATATTTGAGTTGGAAGATCTGAATAATCCCCATCTCAACTAGGGTGCACATCTATAAAACTAATAGGACCCAAGACAAGAGTACCAAGCTCATGGTTGTTGATCTACCATTATCCTAAAATATACTCTTAGGTCACCTATGGACACATTTTATGAGGGATATTTCCTGCTCAGGTAGTAAATATCCATAATGTTAAATGTTATAAACATGATGTTGATCCTAATATATGGATTATTCAACTATCAAACCCCAAATCTTAGTATTAGATTCCAACCATTACATGAATTAACAGTGCACCTCTACCTAAATTCATTAATATGAATCCAAATTTATAGTTCAATTTTGTCAATTCTAATGATGATGAGCCAAATGACTTAAAAAAAACTTGTAATACTACTAAATTGCCTCCTTATAGTTTAGAGTGGATTCCTCCTTTATTACCACATGATCATACCATCCCTCTAGTTGATGAGATCATTGAACTTCCTCCTCCATGTAATGCACATGAAGATTCTAACATAGAATATGACTTCACATGTAATTAATATAGAGTGGCTAAGTTATTTCAATACCCTTTAACAATGTCATCTCAAAAATTTAGTGATTTAGGTGTATCTCTTGTTGATGCTCCTCTTGAGACAAATGTATGCACTATTTCTCATACCTATGATGCCAACTATATCATGGTTCAAGCTCAACCATGAGACATGGGTGTAAAACAATATCAACATACCTTAGCCAAAATACATGATTTTAACCATGATGTCCATGCCATTTCAATTAATAGTGAGTTAGAACCTAAAGGTTATGTATTTCTAATTAATCTTCCAGTTCGCGATACCCCTTGGGTTGTTGAACAAATCTTACCTCTCAAAAAATAATTTTTTTTTGGAACCTTCTATATTACCAATAAATCTACCAACTCTCATTCCTTCCAAAAATTATTTTGATACTAATAAGGCTACCCACATCACTTCAACTGAATATCCAACTACAACACAACATAATACATCTATTACCAATCTAGGTGACTCTAATCAACCTCAACCAATAATTCCATCTACACCTAAAACTACCCTTGATGTTAAAGTAATAGATGTATGATAGATACATTATAAATATGATCTCCATGGTAATAAAATTATTGATCTTAAAGTAAACATGTAATACTATGGACCATTACCCACTCTCCTTAGTGATGAATCTATACTTGAGTTACTCCATGCTAAATAACATCAACTTCCATAGTAATATCATAAAGTTGGGAACTTCAAATGAAAAAGCTCCTCATTTTAATAACTTCATTACTAGCGTGGACCCTAAAAAAATCCTATTTATACTCTTCTTAATGTTCCATATCATTTCCAAGATGGAAATGCTATGCTCATTGAATAAATAACAAGAATAGAATAAGGTACACCATTATGTCCTCGACCCATCGCTATCTCTAAATAAATCACACCAATAGAGCATGATAACTTTAGCCTATTTATTGATAAGTATAGTGAAACCTTTTCTTGGTCATATGAGGATATGCAAGGTATCAACCCTAGTATCATTTTACATAACATCATCACCTACCCAGACACCATACCCGCCTGATAAAAATAATGGAAATTTCTACCCAAAATTTCCACCTTATGCCATAAATAAATTATCAGACTTTTAGATGCCAATTTTATTAAACTTGTTGACTATTCTGAATGGGTGTCAAACATTGTTCCCTTCTATAAAAAATTTACCATGGTCATTCATATATACATCAATTTCTAAAATCTTAACCTCACATGTCCAAAATATAATTTCCCATTACCTTCAATAGATGCCACCATATATTCCATTATTGGATATGAAATTTTATCACTTATGGATATTTTTTTAGGCTATAATCAAATTCACATAACCCTAAAAAACCTATTTCTACATCAAAATGCCTTTTTTCCTAAAAAACATCGAAGCCACTTATCAACGTGCCATGACTCACATTTTCCATAATCTTATGCATAAGATTGTGGATATCTATGTTGTCAACCTCATTTCCAAATCTAAGATCCACACAACGCACCTCACTAATATAGCTATCATTTTTGATCAATTAATCAAACAAAAAGTTAGACTCAACCAATACAAGTGTGTCTTTAGTGTCACATCTAGTAAACTTCTAGGGTTCCTAGTCTCTCTTCATGGTATTAATGTCAATCCTGCTAAAATAAATGTTATTTTTGAAAATCCCATTCCTCATTCTGTTCCTAACATTCACACTTATCTCATCAAGCTTGGGGAAATTTGAAAATTCATCCCAAAATGGCTTACCATATCTACTCTATTAATTCCCTTCTCAAAAAATTTAATGCTCTACAATGGATTGGTCCATGTCAGAAAGCTTTTGATAACATGAAAGAATCTTTGCTTTGTCTTTCCACCCTCTGACCACCTTATAATGACTATCCTTTAAATCTATACACCTATTATAATATTGTATTAGTTGGTTAAATTATTTTATAACAAGACAATACTAGAAGAGAATACACTATTTACTATATTAGTTCAAGGCTTGTTGACTATGAAAAATGTTACTACTTCACAGATAAAAATCTTTGTCACTATATGCTTTATAAAACCACTTATGTCATTTTCCACATTGATCCTCTTCACCATTTATTCTCCAAATCATTCTTACCTAACAATAGAATTGGAAAATGGATGGTGCTCTTGATGGAATTTGACCTTCAAATCATAACACAAATTTTTTTCAAAGGGTAAGTCATCACTAACCAACTTGTAATGACATTTATACCTATTACAAATCACCTTCAAGATAATCTTCCTGATGATAACATTCTTTATATTGAAGGTATTCACTAATCTATCACCCTTAAATGTTATTTACATATTTCACTACTAATTTAGAGGTAAATGATCAAGAAGATACCAATATCATTCCTAATACTACTAAATCCAAATTAGTTATCAAAGAGCTCCTTAAAGCTACCATAGATTTTCATGAAGAAACTTGGACTCTACACTTTGATGGTGCCAAATGCCTTTGAGGAGGTTGGGTAGGTTGTATTCTAACTATCACTCATGGTAATATCATCCCTCTGGCATTTAGGCTAACCTTTTATGCCACTAATAACATGGCCAAATATGAAGCTCTCATCTGAGGTATGAAAGCAACACTCAAATTATATATCCCATATCTATATGTTTTGGGTGATTCCCAACTTATCTGTCACCAAGTTAATGGTGATTATCAGTGTAAAATTGAAAATATAGTTTCTTATCATCAAATGGAAACCACCCTTGCCAAAGAGTTTGCCTCTTTACCATTGAGTTAATTCCAAGAGAGCAAAATTCCATAGCTAATTATCTTACTTCTTCAGCATCTCTATTTCATCCTCACCAAGTTCTTAATGATTCTCAATTTATTATTCAAATAATAAAATTGTTGTCCTCAAAAATATCACTTATTTCTAGGACAACATATGAGCTATTTTGGTCTTGCAAGCCAAAATTATCTCTTCCCTTCTCAAATTTTTTTCTAAGCATTCAAATTCTTCATTATTCAAGATTTTTCAGCTAAGGGATTAGCAAGTTCAATAGGTCCAAAGGTTTCAACAAGTGAACTCTCTCAAAGGGGAAAGTTTGCAACACTTAGGTGATTTCAGGATTGGTTCAATGCCTTGGTTTAACCAAAAATGTTCATCGGCAAGCTTCTAAGCAAGGATTGAACCATTGACGCGTTAAACCTTGAACCATTTTGGTTCAACGGGTTCAATGGGTTCAAAGGTTCAACATCATTGGCAAGAGTTAAGCACTTTGTCAAAAGTTCATCAAGTTCAACCGCTTCAAGGTTCAACGACTTCAAAACACTTAACAAAAAGAAGAAGGCTTGAACCATTAAACCATTGAACCTTGAACCATTTTGGTTTAAGGGTTCAATGGGTTCAACACACGGTAGGTTCAAATGGTCAAAAGACTTAGCTAAATCAAAGGCTTCTGATAAAGAGATTGAACCATTGAACTGTTGAACCAAAGTTGGTTTAATCGGTTGGTTCGAGGGATTGCCCCAAAGCCAAAGGAATAAGTGCCCTTGTGAAGGGCAATGAACTGAAGGTAAGTACCCTTGTGGAGGGCAGGGAACATCGATTCAAAGATCAAAAAGAAGGTAGAAAAGATGGAATTCCTTTAGATTTGTTCAAAGGCCGAAAGAGAAGATTTCCTTCAGAATTTTTGTCTGAGAAAACTATCAATTAAAGAATAGGGAATTCTTTTGGAAAAGTTCTCACGGCAAAAATTGTTATGGCAAAAGTCCTTCAGACAAAATATCTAAAGGAATTCACTCGGGAAGAAAGTCTGAAGGAAAAGCCTGAAACAAAATTTCATCAAAGAAAGAAAAGCTCACTGAAGGAATTAAAGCCTGAAGGCTGCCTGAAGGATCTTGAAGGGTAGGTACCCTTACAGGGGGCACTCGGCACTCAAAAAAGGACTGTTCAAAAAGCTTGAAGGGACACCTTCCCTTTGGGGTGTCATAAGGGACTTAGAGAAATATAAGGAAGGAATAGAACAAAGGATAAACCAATGAACCGATTGAACCTTGAACCAAAAGAGTTCAAAATTCAATGGTTCACAGGGTCAATGGTTTAAAGATAGCCCGAAGCAAAAGAAGAAAATAGATGATTCCAGAGACTAGTTCAAAGGAAGCCATTGAACCAGAGAGACGATGGAATTGAAGAACCAATCAAGACCGCCTAAACCATTGAACTATTGAACTGATGAACTTTCAAAGGTTCAAAGGTTCATGGTTCAACATGCTTCAAATAGCCAACCACCATTGATGGCCCCGTAGATGTCAAATTTAAGGTAATGGAATATCCATTAGTTTTTTAATATGGCGTAGAACTTGAAAAATAAGCCAAGTGACCAGCTGAAAAGAGAGCCCGAGAGCTCAAATTGCTATAGGGAAGAGAAAAAATACAAAAAGATCAAAAATATCTACAAGAGAGTTATTTCTAGTAGGTGAAATAGTTCACCAAGTAGTCTTTTGAGCACACCAAATCAAGGATGCGGCCTATTTTTCTTCCATGAAGTAAAGGCAAAGTGGATAGTTGTGCAAAGGGGAAGGAAAGGACTAGACAACTCATGATAAGGAGGAGACATATAAGATGAATGAGCATGCCATAGTTAAGGTAATACACTATTCCAAGCATGGTCTCTCGATAGGACTAGAAGCACATTCAAGGCATTGAATGTAGTATGGGCCGTCCCATAGGAAAAAGTGCCAAGTCTTTCTTGGTTGCTATACATTGTAATCTCTTGTCTTATGCAAGGGAGACTTTTACATTATAGAAGCAAAACTATGCCCAAATTGAAAGGCGATCACTGAGACTTTGAGCTCAGGTTGTTAATCATATTTCTTTGTGTGAATGACAAAGCAAGTTACTTTTAGACTTTGTGTTGTTATAGGTTGTGTCATTTTAGGAGATTGTTCTTATGTCTGTCTTCTAAATATGTTCTTGTCTAATTAAGGAAATAAGTAGAATTAGTGGAAGTAATCAGGAAGGTGTCCTGAAGCCAACTATGGGAAGAATTTGCGATGTCTGTAATTGCCTTTAGTGTGTTTATCTTTTTTCTATTTCTGTGTGAAGGATCTTGGGATGAGTTTGTGCCCCCATTATCCTATGTTTTTCATTCTTTAGGTAGTCAAGTTTGAGACTTTGTGCTACATCTCAGTTTGTTGGTTATTGCACCCCTATTACTAGTTACTTGTCACTACCTAAAAGAAATCTTGTTGCTTCTTGCAAGACCACTTCTGAAAGAAGAGAAGTGCCTTCAGTGTTTTCACCAAGATTTTATCCTTTGTTTTTGAAGCATCATCTCTAAAAAAAGAGAGATAGATGGTGTTATCCTACACTGAGTGTTATTTTCTACTTATATATATAGTATATAGCTCCTCATATTCAATAGGGAACCTCCCCTTGATGAGAGGAGAGGTTTTTCCCCTTTTGATGTGGTAAACCTGCACATTTGGCCAACCAATCTCCGTTGCTATGGTTGATAAGACCTATTTTGCTCATCAGTTAGCTGATTGACAAAATATTCACCCAATAATTTTTTGGCGACTCTGCTGAGGAAGAACAAGTAGTTTGAAGCCTCAAGCTTCAAGCTGAAGTAGTCCAAGTTATTTTCCATTTTTCACTTTACAATCTGGCAACTCCATGCTATACCAAAAGCTAGAGATCTAAAGGTATTGTTGACCCTATTTTTGAGTTGGTGCAGCAGAGCAATTTTGATTTGTCTCTTCCATAACCTCACCTCCAACAAACTAGGAGTCTTCCTCCTATCAACATCGGGTCACCAATACAAAGCAAAGTTTCTTTTTCCTCTGCTAGCAAAACTTTGCCTATAGATTCTCCACCTAGATTTGTTATCCCTCCTTTCACAAGTCACACCATGGCAGCTCAAGGCCCTTGGGGTAACTCTTTTGGCCCACTCAATCTTACTCCACCTCTACATGAACTTCCATGCAGCTCAAGAAAGAATTTCCTCAAATTATTTGGTGATGGGAGAGTTCATCTTGATGGACACATTGTAGCTTTCAGCATAGCTCGTGGTGTGATAGGAGTGAAATTTGAGGACGTAACAGTCAAGATTTTCATGGAAACACTACAAGGTGCTACTATAGACTGGTTCTACCATCTGTAGGCTAGGTCAGTGACTGAATGGGACACACTCAAAGTTAAATTTGAAGCTAGGTTCAAGCCTGCAGAATATGCACATGCCTTGCTGGCCCAACTCACATAGATGAAGAAGGAGCCTCATGAGCCTATGAGGGATTTCATAGCAAAGTTTAAAAAGCTGAGGAACCAAATTCTTGTAATTACTCATCCAACACTTGAAAACCTCAAATGCTTCTTCATCAACTCACAGCTACCTGAAGTGAGTTTTTTACTGAGACGTGCTAGCCACATAGACCTTGAAGCTACTTAATACTTGGCCACTAAGGTGGAAGATGACCTTATCTTGGCAAGAAAGATAAGGAGAGATCCTAATAGAGGTAAATCCTCTTCATTTTTTGAATACTCACCTATAAGCACCACTAATCAAATGGTGCAAAAGCTGGCAAATGAACTGGTAGCCTTGAAAAGATAAGTAGCCCAAGGTATGTCTTCTCCTCCTTATCGAGATATGCCAAGGAGGAAATTTCAGAACCAGTCATATCAAGGCAATGCTACCAGGAGTCAAGGGCAACCAAATCGTCTACCTCCCCCATAGGGGAAACTTGCCATTGAAGCAACACCAGCCAACTCATCAATTAGATATCTAGAAATAGAACATGATTTCTCTTTCCAACCTGAGTTTGATCAAGAAAGTGATGCTAATCTCTTTGTAGTAGACCAAGAAGAATTAGCTGGCGACTCCAACATTGGTTTCCTAAATTACCAAGATGAACCCATAAGTGAAGGGAAAGCAGATGAGAGATCATATGCTATGTTTACCCAGTTCGAGTATAAATCATCTTAGCAAGCTGATAAAGAGAAGACAGAGGAGTGATCTCAACCAGTAATTTCAATTTCCAAGTGGGGAACCACTCTGCCTTTTCAGCTAAAGGACTTGGTGATTGTAAAAAAGGTAAGTACATCAAATATCCCTACACCTTCTACTTCAAATTCCCAGACCAGTCCTCCCCCTCCCAAAAACCAAAAGGATGAACTCCCATCCTCTGTTCCTATTTCATTTCAAACATTTGATATAATTGAACATATTAATAAAACCAAAATTCAAATGTCTAAATTTGAATTCTTGCAGTCCAATCCTAAACAGTTAGATAAGTTAGTTCAATATGTTAAGAACCAAGCCATTCTTGTAGGACAAGCAATTCCAAAGGTAACTCGTGATCCTCCCAAGAACATATCCACTAGGAATAACCTTGTCATTACTCCTCCTACTGCTCCTGGAAGGACTAAACCTTTCTATGTCTCCCTACTGATAAATGAACATCAACTGAATAATTACATCATTGATTCTGGTGCATCTGACAACGTCATGCCTATTAAAGTGGTAGAATCCCTTAGTCTCACATTCACTAAGACATTTGGGAGATGTTTCTCCATGGAAAATAAACAAGTGCCACTGCTGGGACAAATCAAGGATGCCTAATTTGCATTTTCAGCATTCCCAGACAAAAGAATCAAGATGACTGTCCTAGTGGCCAATGTCCCAGCATCATATGGCATCCTTCTAGGGTGAAATTTCTACAAGAATGTTGGAGGAGAATTAATCATGGACTTGTTTGAGGTGAGGATTCCAGTCAAAAGTGTAATGCAAAGGCTACTTCTTAGGAAGGTAGCAAAATATGTTGTCACTCAAACATCAGTGCCTGAAGCTCAAATTCTATTTGAGTCTTCAGGCAGGGGTAATTATTTTTTGTCTACTAAAGAAATTCATGTTTCATTAGATGAAATTATTGTAGGTGGTGATCGAAGAATTGGTTCAAATAGAATAACAAGTGTGCCTGATAGTGCCAACCATTGGTAGGTGTTGAATGCTGACAATCAAATTATGAGCCTAGCTGAACCAGAAGGATAGTGAATTATGGTACTGGACCATACTACTACACACCAAATTTAGGTAAATAAAATCTTCTGCAAGAGAATAAGGATTCATGATTTTCAGACTGGAAGTCAAGTCTTGTTGTGGGGCAAGAGGAGAGAACCAAAAGGAGTGCACAGAGAATGTGATTCCTAGTGGAGAGTTCCATTCGCCCATCACCGATTCTAGGGTAAAAATGGCTTCTTACTAGTTTATCAGGACAAAACGCCATTTTCATTTCCTTACAATGGGCAGCATCTGAAGCACTTCAATTCTTGAAGTGCTAGATAAGTTCATTTGTACATATGTATACTTGTATAGTCTTTGTTTTTGCTTTGTGTTATTCATTTTCATTTTTTGGAGCCTTTTTTTTTGGGTAGCATGACTCCATAGCCCAATGACATACTTCAAGGCACTGGAGATTCTAGTTTCTACTCCCCTTAGTTGTTCCAAGTTCTCAACTTAAGGAAGTTCCCCAATTGGAGCCAGCTATTGTCCCCAAAAATGTCACTTATTTTTGGGACAACATATGAGCTATTTTGGTCTTGTAGGCCAAAATTATCTCTTCCCTTCTCAAAAATTATTTTGAACATTCAAATTCTTGATTATTCATGTTTTTTTAGCTAAGGGATTAGCAAGTTCAACAGGTTCAAAGGCTTCAACAGGTGAACTCTCTCAAAGGGGCAAGTTTCGAACATTTAGGCAATTTTAGGATAGGTTCAATGCCTTGGTTCAACCAAAAATGTTCATCAGCAAGCTTCTAAGCTAGGATTGAACCATTGAACTGTTTAACCTTGAACCATTTTGGTTTAACAGGTTAAACAGGTTCAAAGGTTCAATGTCGTCAGAAAGAGTTAAGCGCTTTGTCAAAAGTTCATCAAGTTCAACCACTTTAAGGTTCAATAGCTTCAAAACACTTAGCGAAAAGAAGAAGGCTTGAACCATTTAACCATTTAACCTTGAACCATTTTGGTTCAAGGGTTCAATGGGTTCAATGCACAATAGGTTTAAGTGGTCAAAAGACTTAGCCAAATCAAAGTCTTCTAATAAAGAGATTGAATCGATTGAACCATTGAACCGTTGAACCAAAGTTGGTTCAATTAGTCGGTTCAATCTGTTGGTTCAAGGGACTGCCCCAAAGTTGAAGGAACAAGTGCCCTTGTGGAGGGCAATGAACTAAAGGTAGGTGCCCTTGCGGAGGGCAAGGAACATTGATTCAAAGATCAAAGAGAAGGCAAAAAAGATGGAATCCTTTGGATTTGTTCAAAGGAGGAAAGAGAAGATTTATTTCAGACTTTTTATTCGAGGAAATTATCAATTAAAGAATAGGGAATTCTTTTGAAAAATTTCCCATGACAAAAATTGTTAAGGCAAAAGTCCTTCAAACAAAATGTCTGAAGGAATTCCTTCGGACATTTTTTCTGAAGGGATTCACTCGGGAAGAAAATATAAAGGAAAAGCTTGAAACAAAAGTCCACCAAAGAAACAAAATCCCACTGAAGGAATTAAAGCCCGAAGGCTGCCCAAAGGATCTTGAAGGGTAGGTACCCTTGCGAGGGGCACTCGGCACTCAAAAAAGGACCGTTCAAAAAGCCCGAAGGGACACCTTCCCTTTGGGGTGTTCCAAGGGACTTAAAAAAATATGAGGAAGGAATAGAACAAATGATAAACCAATGAACCAATTGAACCTTGAACCAAAAGAGTTCAAAATTCAATGGTTCACAGGTTCAACGGTTCAAAGATAGCCCCAAGCAAAAGAAGAAAATAGATGATTCTATAGACCAGTTCAAAGGAAGCGATTGAACCAGAGAGATGATGGAACCAAAGAACTAATCAAGATCGCCTAAACTATTGAACTATTGAACCGATGAAATTTCAAAGGTTCAAAGGTTCATGGTTCAACATGCTTCAAATAGCCATCCACCATTGACGGCCCTGCAAATGTCAAATTTAAGGTAATGAAATATCTGTTAGTTTTTGAATATGGCACAGAACTTGAAAAATAAGCCAAGCGACCAGCTAAAAAGAGAGCCTGAGAGCTCAAATTGCTATAGGGAAGAGAAAATAATACAAAAAGATCAAAAATATCTATAAGAGAGTTATTTCTAGTAGGTAAAATAGTTCACCAAGTAGTCTTCTGAGCATGCCAAATCAAGGACGCGACCTATTTTTCTTCCATGAAGTAACGGTAAAGTGGATAGCTGCACAAAGAGGAAGGAAAGGAACAGACAACTCATGCTAATGAGGAGACATATAAGATGAATGAACATGCCATAGTTAAGGCAATACACTATTCCAAGCATGGTCTCTCAACATGACTAGAAGCGCATTCAAGGCATTGAATGCAGTATGGGCTGTCCCATAGGAAAAAGTGCCAAGTATTTCTTGGTTGCTATACATTTTAATCTCTTGTCTTATGCAAGGGAGACTTTTCCATTATAGAAGCAAAACTCTGCCCAAATTGAAAGGCGATCACTAAGACTTTGAGCTCAGGGTGTTAATCATATTTCTTTGCGTGAATGAGAAAGCAAGTTACTTTCAGACTTTGTGCTGTTATAGCTTTGTGTCATTTTAGGAGATTGTTCTTATGTCTATCTTCTAAATATGTTCTTGTCCAATTAAGGAAATAATTAGAATTAGTGGAAGTAATCAGGAAGGTGTCCTAAAGCCAACTGTGGGAAGACTTTGCACTGTCTGTAATTGCCTTTAGTGTGTTTATATTTTTTCTATTTCTATGTGAAGGATCTTGGGATGACTTTGTGCCCCCATTATCATTTATTTTTCGCTCTTTAGGTAGTTGAGCTGGAGACTTTGTGCTACATCTCATTCTGCTAGTTATTACACCCTTGTTACCAGTTACTTGTCACTACCTGAAAGAATGCCCGTTGCTTCCTGTAAGACCACTTCTGAAAGAGAAGTGCCTTCAGTGTTTTCACCAAGATTTTCTCCTTTGTTGGTGAAGGATTATCTCTAAAAAAAGAGATATGGATGGTGTTATCTTACCCTGAGTGTTATTTTTTGCTTATATATATAGTATATAACTCCTCATATTTAATAGGGAACCTCCCCTTTATGAGAGGAGAGATTTGTCCCCTTTTGATGTGGTAAACCTGCACATCTAGCTGACCAATATCCCTTTTTGTGGTTGATAAGACCTATTTTTCTCATCAGTTAGCTAATTGATAGAATATTCACCCAACAAAAATCACCTTCTTCTATACAACCAAATGATTCACTTATTTGTCTTTTTTAGGTTGTCACTATTTGACATAGCCCATGGTATAAAAACATCATCCAATTCATTGAAATTTAAACCTATCCTCTAGACAGATTCCTAGGAAAAGATCAAAATATGTAAACAAGATTTTAAGTATGTCTTTTTATACAACACCCTTTATTTTTGTAATGCATAAGGTACCTTATTCTGTTATGTGATGCAATAAGAGGTTATTCCTCTCCTTGAATAAGCACATGGGGGAATTTTTGGGGGTCATTGTAGTGGACATGATACAACACACAAATGCCTCTTGTGAATGTCATGATGATCTATTCCATTAACCACTAGCTGAGCTTCAAATGATGGAGTCTCCTTAGACATTCTCCATGTGGGGATTATATATCATTGGTAAATTACCTTAGTCACTATATGGTCATGTTTTTATCATCACTACTATTGAATATTTTACTAAATGGGTAGAAGCCATGCCTCTTGTCAATTTCATAGTAACCACTATTTATAAATTTATCCTTAACCAAAGCATTTTTCACTTTGGAGTTCCCCATACTATCATTTCTAATAATGGTGGTAAATTCAAAAATAAGGACATGAGACAATTATTTGCTAAATTTAAAATTTCTCACAAATTTTCCACACCTTACCATCCATAATGTAATGGCCAAGCTTAGGCTACTAAAAAAATCTCAACAAAATCTTACAAAAGACCATTCGATAAACCCCCACTCATCATCATCTCCACTTATATCCTACACTTTGGGCCTATCATAATAGTATATGTATTGCCACTAGGGAAACACCATTTTAACTCATATATGGTTCTAAATCCATCTTACCATTAGAACTCAAACTCTCATATTTATGTATATATTTTCATGGTGTAATTCATGATGAAGAGTTAATTGAGGTTAGCCTTCATGTCTTAGACCTTTTTTATGAACATTGTCTAGCCGCTCTTCAACATAACTATTAATACAAGGCTCATATCACCAAATAAGATAATAAAAAGGTTAAAGTCTGCACTTTTAACATTGGTGATCTAGTTTTTAAATTAGACTACACCCATGATAAAGAAGAAAAATATGCCTACAAATGGTGGGGGCCCTATTTAGTGAAAGACATTCTTGGTCTTAGTACCTACCACCTACAAATTAATGAAGGCCATATTTTCAAAGAGCCAATTAATTCAAATTGTTTGAAGAAATATTTTTCTTAAATATTCCCCTTCTTATCATACTTCTATATATTTTCCTAATAACACTTATTGTAGGACTTATCCAATGATCCTTCTCTGCAATAATCTAACTTATCCACAAACCTTAGTTCCTTCCTTTGGTTTATTTAATTCATGAGTTGTATTGTAATACCATGGATAAAACCTGGTTTTATTCATGAATACCTTTTCCTTGCATACATCAATTTTTAATACAAACACCCACTTGGGTTTTTATTTTATGATTTGCAGTGTAATACCATGGATAGGACCAGGCTCTCCTAACAAATACATTTTTTTCCATTTTTCACCCACTTCGCTTTTTATTTTATGATTTGTAGTGTGAGACCATGGGTCAGACTAGGCTCTCTTCACAAATACCATTTTTCACCTTTTTCACACACTTGGGTTTATTTTTTATGAGTTTCAGTGTAAGACCATGGATAGGACTAGGCTCTCCTCATAAAATCTATATACTATTTCAAACATTTTTTACAAACCGAATGGTCTTTTATAATATTCATAAATGGTTATAAGTTTGTGATCCTATTTTCTCAACCTCAATTTTTGTTTCTTTTGTAGAAAAAACTTGAAAAAAAAACTATGTTAGCATGTTTTCATACACTTACATATATTCTTATGATAAGGAATTATACTTCCTATCATTATATCCCTTTTACATTGTCACATTTTTGTAATTACAATTAATTCAAATTGTTTCATGTTTATATTCCCTTGATTTTCCTTCCTTTCATTCCACTTTGGATAAAACAAGGTTGAATTCAAGATAACACTTTTATTTTAATAAATAATAATCTTAGACACCATGCTCTCTAAGTCCTCTTTCTTAGTTACCAAGTCCAAAGTTTTCAAATGATAGTCATCTTTAGCACCCATGTTTGGTTCTTCGAATCCATATAGAGGAGGAATAGAAAATGCCATCAAAAGTTAAAATCCAAATAATTTAAAACAAAACTCAATGATCAAAATTAAATATAAAAAAAATTCAACATCACACCAAAAGACATTATTCAATGCACATCTCCTATCTCCAATCAAATCTCAAACTTCATAGTTGGTCTCATCATAGAGCTGAGGTCCATTAAGGTGCGATAGGGTGGTAGATTGGGATAGGATAATTTAAAAATATATAATGTTACCTACATTTTCACATAAATACCCAATGTTCATAATAGATAGATAGCTCTATAAGGTGTCTTGAGAAATGGGGAATGCATTGTGATAAGGTAGGTCCATTTTAATTTGCATGCATATAGCCTTCATGGGATGATATCCATACTTAATTTGATAACCCAATATTTTTGTGGTTAGGATAATTTATTCAAATTATTTAATATAAAAATTCCTCTTATTTTGACAAACCTAATTTTAGTGTCTTGAATTTGATAAAGAGTTTCTCTACCTTGATTTTTTCCTTCATTTACCCCACCACCCATTTCATTCCCCCCTTAACAAGAAAGTTTGATACTAAAGTTGTTTCCCCACTTATACATTTATTATTATTCACATATTAAAACATGTTAACACTACTTTGTTTTGGTTTTATCTTTCTTTAGAACAAAATAATATGCTTGAATGACTATGGATTATTTTCTTTACACCATTGCTTTACATTTCTAGAATTGCCTTGATTTCATTTGTAAATTTTTTGTTATCACTCCTTTTTTATAAATGTGTTCATTTAGATATTTTATAACTTTTTCCATTGTTGAGTGAGTTTGGAGTGTTACTTCTCACTTACCAATGTTGTTTTCCCTTTCATATACTTTTTCCATTGATGATTGAGTAATGATTAATACTACTCACTCATCAATATTGTTTTACCATTTCTTGCCCATCTTTGTTTAACTAAGGATTGTTATTGATTTCACATTAATGTTAGATTTTTATTTTAATTTATCCTTAGTTTGATATGGTTTAGTATCTTTCTTAATGTATAATTATTTGAGTTTTTTAGTCATTTTGTAGCCTTGGCTTTTTGGTTACCTGATTTGCTATAATTTTTTGGCTTGGTCATTTGGTCCTAAGTTAGCATTTATCACCCTATATTACCAAATTTTTAAGTACATCATCCCTACACATTTTAATTATCTTTAATTTCATTTGTTTGTTTATTTTTGCTCTTTAAGTCTTGTATCCTTAGGGTTTGTCTAAAGCAATTTATGCACCCTCCATGATCAAAACTACAAACATAGAAGACAACCATTCAATGATAAAGGTAAGTAAAGGTATGCATATATTACATTTTTATTTTAGTGATTTCCTTTAAGTTATTTTATGATTTAAAATATTTCAATTTACTTAGCTCAACATTGTGTGTTTCTATGTTCTTTTCCTAAATCACCATCCTGTGTTAGAACTATGTGACACATGATGAGCTTTGAGTGAGGCATATGTATAGACTATATTTTTAAACTTTATCAATTAATGATGATTTTTATCTTGTAAGAATTTATTGAATTTCAATCTCTCTAAATACACTCCTTAAAGTGTGCACTATAAAAGTGTTGGGCAAACCATTGGTGCTTTGCATGATTGTTGTCCCTTATACAACCACTTGAAACCAACACAAACCTCTCCTATACATTTCCTTAAGCTTTGACACCTCATGTACACACTCCTCCAAGAAATTTATCACCTCAAATAGCCCCTACCTAAGTCAAAACCATTTTTAAACATTTACTGAACAAATTCATTATGGGTTGACCATGTACTTAAAATATGAGCACGTTACAGGATTAGGTTAGCCTTGGTTGACCTAGTCCAAGATGTAACTGCTTATTAATTAAAGAATATGATCAATTAGGTTGACTCTATCAGTTAAAACATTGAAAGAGTTTAGAGTTAGATCTGGATACATAAACACGTGCTTTTTTCTATTTCATATAGAGAGATATATTTAATCTTTCATTCATACTTATTTATAATCTTCTCTTCCACCATTCTACTTGAGAAATCATTGTTTATGGTTTACACTTGGAGAGAAGAATATTGTCTTATACAAAAGCCTTGGATGCTTAGGAGAAATCATATAGCCTAGAGTTAGCCTATCTTAGTGATCATTACAAACCATAATAACCTCTTTCAAATAATCATTGGCTAAAGGAGAGATTGAGTCTCGACTATTTCATCTGCAAGGTCTCAACGAGTTCATCTTCAAGGTAAGTATCTCTAACTCTTGCTCCTCTATTTTAGTAGATAGAAGTAACATAAGTAATGTATTTTGAATGTATTTATCTCTTCAAGCATTAGGTTTATATCTATATTAAATTAATTATAATTCTTCTATAAATGTTTACTTTTATTTTTATTACCTCTATTTTGTGCCACATTATTTGATGAGCACTAGGATATATTTACTTTACTATGTCATTTACTTGTGATAAGAAAACATAGGACCTAACTAGGGTTATTGTGTGGTGTTCATTGACTAGAGGCTTTGGAACCCTCTCTAGTGATATTGTGTGGTAAGAGACCCCTTAATTAGGTCTATTGGATCCATATTGGTCATGACCTCAATTTTATAAATGTACAAACAAGAAGAATGGATAGTGTGATTTACCTTTTTCGATCTAGGATTGATTTGTAGATCAACTTCACTTTCCCTTATATACATTTTGGTACTTGATGTGAACTAAACCTTGTAGGTTTTCTTTCATGCCTTCATTTATTATCATTTATTATATACTTTTAATTTTATAGTAATGGATCAAATCTATTGATATAATCTAACACTATTTGTGTAAGTTTAACACACAATCATTACGATCGACTCTGTATTTATGTATGTAGTTCATCTTTACCCACAACTAACTATATCGATCAACTCAACTCAGTTCACTTCTTTAAATACATGTTTTTGACCCTATCAACTCTATTTGTAAGATAAAAATAATCATTTAAACAACATAATATAAAAATAACAACTTAAGCATCTTCAAAAATTATCAAGTTTATTTTTACCTTTGCCATTTAGGTGCTTAATTTATTTTCCTATTTTTCATAGTTTTTAGTCTATAAAATTGTAACCCTATAACAAACTAATTCAACTAAATCAACATAATTTTGTAGCTTATTTTCCTTCTTATAAGACTCAATCAATTCATTCGACTGTTTTCTTTTTAATCTTACTTTAATAAACAACATTAACCTAGTTGATTCTATTATGTATTATTTACATACATGGTCATCTGAACCGACCCTATACTCTTCAAGAAAATGAATTAAAATATATTTTTATTAATCAATTCACTTTTAATTTTTTTTTCTTTTTCTTAGAGTAGTACACATAGACTAAATAACAGGTTTTTAATTTATCAGTTTAGTCACACTTTTTTATTTTCACACTTTCAAACCACATAACACCAAAAAACATTAAACAAATTCTACCCAAGTTCTACCTACTTAGATTTCATCACTAAGGAGGAAGCTGACTTGGTTTTTTGGACAAGTATAAATATGTGGTTGATGATATATATTGGTAAGCACCTAACACCCTTATTACTACAAGATTCTGAAGCAAGTGGGTAGGCCCCAATACCAAGATAATATCATCACCAATACATATCCATTTTATCTTCAACTACCTAAAACCATCCTTAGATTGATTTTTTAGTTCCTTCTTTTAGCCAACTCTCTATAAAATTTATTTCTAAAAAATTATTATAATTTATAACATGTAGGAATGACCACATAGATTAACATTTCTATTTTTGTTGTTTTCTCTTCAATAATTATATGTTGTATTGCAAAAATTTTATCAGCTAGCATTGGTACAAGGATTTTTTTGTGTGCCACAACTAGATCAATTGGATTGATATAATTATCTATGAGTTTATTTCACATATTCTACAAAATAACACTAGATCATCTATAATCATAATTGTCAAAACCTATCTCTACCTTCAGAACATAGTCAATGTATTCGACTATGTCTCTTATAGTTTTTGTATTTCTATAGGACATAGTCATCATGTACAACCCAATGTCTCATAGGATAATTAGTATTTATTTTTACAAAACATAGTTGTTATGTCTGGCCCAATCTCACATAGGTTGGTCTTCAGTGCTTCCCCACAGAACATAGTTGACTAACCTGACTAAGTCCTTCCCTAATTTTATTTTTTTAACCTTCCCTCTAAACTCTGTTGACCCAATCAAATTTATACCTTTTAACCGATATTATTATGTATCAAGTTGACTTTGATCTTATTTTTTACCTTTGATTTTTGATCTCAAATTCTTATTTCAAGCATAATGAAGTTTCCTATCAGAATTTTTTTGGACAACCTTAATCTATTTAGACAATATATGGGATGTTCTTTCCTTTCTACCTTTTCTACCTAATAAAATTCTCACTCTTGATGTACTTTTGCTCACTCATGACACAGATGGATTATATCCATTTTACACTTCTCAAGACAATATTTATTTAAAAAACCTTATTACACTATAGGGGTAATTGACACAAGCTTAAATATTTTAAACACTAAAAACCCATCCCCTAACAATCCTTCCCCTAAAAACCCACCCCCTAATACTAATTCAGGGAATGTTCCTCTTACAAATCCTAAGAATCCACCTTTAAACATTAATAACCCCAATACTCTAATTAACACCACTCAAATTCTTGCCCAAATAGTGCAATAAATGAACATTATACAAACATCTAATACTTATCAAATGATGTAAATGAAAATAATTTATTAAACATGGATAATCAACCTCATATTCTCCTACCCCAAAATAACCAAAATTTTATCCCTCCACCTCTTAGAGATGCCACAATAAATATCATTCGCCAACCCATTATGCACAACAAGATGCTCCAAAATATTCAAAATGAACCTTTATCCCTTTCATTATTTCTATTGATATTGGAAATATCTCTCTAATATTAAATATAATGTTACTAAAGACCTTGCATCTTTTCTTAAAGCATTTGGTAATATTTATAAAGAGTAGATTCAAACTAAAACCTTTAGCCCTACCAAAATTTTAGTCAAAAAATTCATAGGAGACATATTAGAATGGTATAATCAACTCCCTCAATAATATATAGGGAAAATCAAGGATTTAATCAATCTTATAGTTAAGTAATTTTAACACAATGATCTTCCTAAAAATTGTCTTAGCCATTTAATTAATGCTAAATAGTCCTCTTCTAAATCAACTCATGATTTCATTAAATAATGGAAATATTTGGTTCACAAATTTGATCATAGCATGACTGATGATAACAGACTCAAACTATTCATAATTGCCTTAACACCTCTTCAATATAAGGTTTGAAATTTTTCTCCCCAAACTCTAAATGATGCTATTGATCAATCTAAAAGATAAGACTTTCTTATGAAACAGTTTGAGCCCAACATTAAAACCATTAAGGTATCTTTTCAAAAATCCACTAATGCAATCATTAACAATCCTCATCAAACAAAACTAGGAGTATCCAAAATGGATAATCCCCAATCTTCTCATGCACCCCTAAATGTTCAACAAATGAAACATATTTTAGCCCCTTCTAAATCAACCACTTATGCTAATAATCCACCTACATGGTATGATCCTAACAAATTTTCTTGGTTTTATGATGATGTTAGTCATTTCCATGAAACATGTCATGGTCTTATAAAATTTGTTATTTATTTTATGTTAGGATATACATTCAATCATGACACTATGATCAAAATACATCATCATGATTATGTTAATGCCTATCAAAAGAAACAAGCTTCTAAGCCTTTTTCCTCTAAAAATCTAAAAACTCTTTCTACCTCTAACATACAACATTCAAATGAAGATATATGTGTAATTAATGCTGACTATGACAATTACTATTTAAATTATCATTATTTTAGTGTATCTAAAGTCAATTATTGACGTAAACCTACCCATAAAGATCCCATCACTAAGCCAAAAAAACCATCACTCGAAGAAAAACTTATCAAAGACACAACTACCACTACCATACCTTTTGACACAAAAGAGGAAACACTTCCACAACCAAAACCTTAAACTACTTCTCTTCCTATTAAAAAAATTTTACCCTCTAAGCCTCATGCTAGTTCTTCATCTTTTAAATCTTATTAGAATTTATTAGAGGAGCTCAACTCTATACCTTTTAAAATATCCATCATGAATTTAGTTCATACTTCTCCATATAATCATAGATTATTGTTGCAACAAGTACAAGACATTGATGAGCATATTTTCATTGAAGTGGAACAACCTCTTCAAGCTCCTATACCGATAAAAGTACACACTATTGAAACTATTTTTCCTTCTTCCAAACCTTACATAAAATTCCTATAAGAATATATGATCAATGATGAAATTCTCTTTCATTCTAATGACCCACCTCTTTTCATTAAAATCATAATTAGTACCACCCTTATTTGAAAAGACTTTGTAGATGAAGGGTCAGGAATTAATCTTACATCCCTTTGGTTAATTCAACAACTTGGGTATACCAAAGATCACTTTAAGTAGACTCAACTCACATGTTGAGGATTTGAGAATACAAATCAAAAACCACTTGGTTGTATTTGGCTCCCCTTCACTATTAGACCTAAGACTATATGTACTAAGATCATGGTTCTTGATCTACCATTATCTTAAAATATACTCCTAGGTTAGCCATGGGCACATTGCATGAGGGATATTGCCTCCTGAAGTAGTTAATGTATCAAATTTATCCATAATGGAAAATGTTATATAATTTAGCTTGATCCTAATCCATGGAGTATTCAACTACCCAACCCCAAATCTTAGTATTGGATTCCAACCATTCCATGAATTAATAGTGCACCTCTACCTAAATTAATTAACATGAATAAAGATTTACAAGTCAATTTTATCTATTCTAATTATGATTAACCAAATGACTTACAAAAAACTTGCACTACTACTAAGTTACCTCCTTATATTTTGGAGTGGCTTCCTCCATTATTACCACATGAGTGTATCATCCCTCTAGTCAATGGGATCATTAAACTTCCTCTTCCATGTCATGCACATGAAGCTTATTATAGATAAGATGAATTCAAATCTAATGAATATGGAGTGGCTAGGTTATTTCAAGACCTTTTAACAATGTCACCTCAAAAAATTAGTGATCTAGGTGTATATCCTAATGATGCTCCTCTCAAGACAAATGAATGTAATTTTTCTCACACCTATGATGACAATGATATCATAGCTCAAGATCAATCATGATACTTGGATGTATAAAAGTATAAAAAAACCTTAGCCAAAATACATGCTTTCAACCATGATGTCCATGTCAATTCAAATAATAATGAGTTATAACTTGAAGGTCATGTATCTCCAATTAATTTAATCCTCCACTTCTTAACACCACTTAGGTTGTTGAAAAAATCTTACCTCTCAAAAAATCATAAATTTTGGAACCTTATATACCTTCTACATCAATAATCAATATAACAACTCTCATTCCTTCCAATGATTCTATAGATGCTACTAAGGCTACCCACATCACTTAGATTTAATCTCCAACTATAACACAATATAATACATATATTACCAATTTAGGTGATTCCAATCAACCTAAATTAATAATTCCACCTACACCTAAAATTACCCCTGATGTTAAAGAAATAGATGTATAATAGATAAATTCTAAATATGATTTCCATGGTAATAAAATCATTGATCTTGAAGTGCATATGTAATATTATGTACCATTACCCATACTCCCTAGTGATGAAATTATACTTGAGTTACTCCATGCTAGAGAACCTCAATTTTCATGGCAACATCATGAACTTGGAAACTTCAAATGAAAATCCCTTCATTTTAATAACTTTATTTATAGTGTGGAACCTAAAACAAATCCTATTTCTATTCTTCCTAATGTTCCATATCATTTCCAAGATAGAAATTTTACATCCCTTTGGCTAAGTCAATAACTTGGGTATACTAAATATCACCTTAACAATACTCATCTTACATATTGAGGATTTGATAATAAATAAAAAACCACTTGGTTGTATTTAGATCCCCCTCACTATCAGACCCAATATCATATGTACCAAGCTCATGGTTCTTGATCTACCATTATCCTAAAATATACTCCTAGGTTACCCATGGACATATTGCTTGAGAGATATTTCCTCCTTAGTTAGTCAATGTATAAAATTTATCCATAATGGAAAACATTATAAAAATGAGGCTAATCCTAATCCATGGAGTATTCAACTACCCAACCCCATATCTTAGTAACAGATTTCAATTGTTCCATGAATTAACAGTTCACCTCTACCTGAATTCATTAACATGAATATGTATTTATAGGTCACTTTTGATTTTTTTGATGATGATGAACTAAATTAATTAAAAAACACTTTCAATACTACTAAGTTACCTTCTTATATTTTAGATTAGTTTCCTCCTTTGTTACCATGTGATTGTACCATCCCTATAGTCCATGAGATCATTCAACTTCATCCTCCATGTAATACACATGAAGCTTCTTACACAAAATATGACTTCACATGTAATAAATATGGAATGTCCAAGTTAATTTAAGATCCTTTAACAATGTAACCTCAAAAATGTAATGATCTAGGTGTATCTCCTATAGATGCTCATATCAAGATAAATACATGTACTATTTCTCACAACTATGATGCCAACTATATCATGGATCAATCTCAATCACAATACTTGGACATACAACACTATCAACAAACCTTAACCAAAATACATTATTTTAACTACAACTTCCATGTCATTTTAATTGATAGTGAGTTAGAACTTGAAGTTCATGTCTCTGTAATTAATCCTCCACTTCTTGATACCCCTTGGGTTATTGAAAAAATCTTACCTCTCAAAAAATCAATAAAATTGGAACCTACTATACCTTCAACATCACTAATCAATCTACCATCTCTCATTACTTCCAATGATTATATAGATATTATTGAGGCTACCCACATCACTTAGAATGAATATCCAACTAAAACACAACATAATACATCTATTACCAATACAGGTGACTCTAATCAACCTCAACCAATAATTCCACCTACACCTGAAATTGCCCTTGATGTTTAACCAATAGATGTATGATAGATAAATTTAAAAAATTATAGAAATGGTAATAAAATCATTGATCTTTAAGTATACGTGTAATACTATGGACCATTACCCACATTCCCTAGTGATGAAACTATAATTGAGTTACTCCATGCTATAGAATATCAACTTCAATGACAACATCATAAAATTTGAAACTTCAAACAAAAAGATCCTCATTTTAATAACTTCATTGCTAGCATGGACCCTAAAATAAATCCTATTTTTACTCTTCATAATGTTCCATATAATTTCCAAGACATAAATTCTATACTCATTGAGGAAATAATGAGAATAAAATATGGTACACCAGCATGTCCTCGATTCATGACTATCTCTAAAGAACTCATGCCAATAGAGCATGATAAATTTAAATTTTTATTTGATAATTATTGTTAAATATTTACTCGGTCATATGAGGATATGCTAAGTATCAACCCTAGTATCATTTTACATAACATCATCACCTACCTAGATGCCAAACCCCTCTAATAAAAATAACAAAATTTTCCACCCAAAATTTCCACCTTGTACCATAATGAAATTATCAAACTTTTGGATGCCAAGTTTATTAAACCTATTTACTATTCAAACATTATTTCCATCTGTAAAAAAATTACCATGGTCATTCTTATATGCATCAATTTTCATAATCTTAACCTTACATGTCCAATTTATAATTTCCCATTACCTTCAATAGATGCCATCATAGATTCCACTACTAGATATCAAATGTTGTCACTTATGGATAGTTTTTTAGGCTATAATCAAATTCACATAGTCCTAAAAGACAAACACAAAACAACATTTAGTATGGAATGGGGAGCCTATTGCTATGTCAAAATACATTTTAGCCTGAAAAATGTTGGAGCCAATTATCAACATGCTATGACTCACATTTTTCATAGTCTTATACACAATATTGTCGAAACCCATGTTGACGACCTCCTTATAAAATATAAGAGATTCACAACACACCTCACTAATCTATCTATCATTTTTTATCGATTAATCAAATACAAAGTTAGACTCAACCCATACAAGTGTGCCTTTAGTGTCATATATGGTAAACTTCTAGGGTTCCTAGTCTCTCTTCATGGTATTGATATTAATCCTACCAAATTCAACACTATTGTTAACAAGGCTATTCCTCATTCCATTCTCAACATTCACACTTATCTCAACAAGCTTGGGGAAATATGATGATTTATCCCAAAAATGGACTACTGTATCTACTCAATTAATTCCCTTCTCAAAAAAGGTAATGCTCTAAAATGGATTGATTCATGTCATAAAACTATTGATAACATGAAATAATCTTTTTTCTATCCTCCCACCCTCTAAACACCTTCCAATGTTCATCCTTTAATTTTATACACCTCTTCTACTCCCATATTAGTTAGGGAAATGCTTGCCCAGTAAGATGATATCGAAAGAGGATATGTTGTTTAATATATTATTCAAGGCCTCATTGACTACAAAAAATGTTATACTAAAGTATAAAGTGATTATCTTGCTATCTACTTTGAAAATAAAAAGATCCATCACTATAAGCTTTATCAAACTTATGTTATTTTCCACTCCAATCCACTTCATTATTTTTTTCTAAAACATTCTTACCTAGTGATAGAATTGGAAAATTGATGGTCCTCTTGATGAAATTTGACCTTCAAATCGTAACACAAAAATATGTCAAAGGGCAAGTCATCACCGACCAACTTACAACAACACCTATACCCACTAAAAATCACCTTCAAGATAATCTCCCCAATGATAACATTCTTTATATTAAAAGTCTTAACCACGCTATCTCCCTTAAATATTATTTCCATAATTTCACTATTGATTTAAAGGCAAATAATCAATTACTTCACTGAAGATTGTTTCCATTATTTCTCTACTGATTATTTTTATTATATCCATAATTTCACTATTGATTTTTTTCATAATTACTGCAATCTTAGCTTGATCTACTAGTATACCCTTACTACAAACCACATGACCTAACACAAACTTAAAGGGTGTAAAAAATAAAGATTTATTTCAATTGATCACTATGCACAATGATATACATCTCTCCAAAATCAATCATAGTTTAGAAAAATGATTTATAAATAATGAAAATATTACCCAATCATTTAGATAGACGTCAAGAAAGTCATGGATAAAATTCTCAAATGCAGTGACTACTTCTCTAGAGAAATCCATAGGTGAGGTATTCAAACCAAATGACATTACCTTATATGAAAAAGAACCCTACTCTGTTAAAAAATTAGTATTGGCTCTATTTTATTCTATGATCAAGATTTGATGATATATTTTGAATCCATATATTAAGGAATATACTTTATGGCATGTGATTACTTCTAAAACTTTATCAATGAATGGGATAGGAAATAGATCATTCACACATGCCTCATTCAAAATGTGATAGTTATCATATATTTGTATTTCTATAATATTCTTTGGTTTTATAACCATGGAACTAACCTAACCAACTTTCTCCATAGGAAATATAATACTAGCTTCTTACATGTAGTCTAGCTCTGCCTTCACTTTTAGCTTCATATTTAGATTTAACCGATAGGGTCTTTTAATAATAGGCCTGATGCACTCCTTCAGTTTAATATGTATTTCCCATAATTAAGGATCCACCACTTTAACCTCTAAGAATTTGTTATGGAACATGTCTTGGTAGTCTCTTAAGAGTTGCATCACTTCTAAAATATATTCCTAGGGACAATAGTCTCCAATATGTGCCAACTTAGGAATGGCCTCCATTTCTATGTTCCCCACATATTCATTTAGTGGTTCATGATAAATATTAAATTATTATATGGGAAGTGATTCACATAATATCCATTGAGCTTCTCATTCTTGTATATTTAAGTTTCGTAACTTTTCTTCTTCTGATTGATCTATGATAGGTGTTATGAGTGTTTATTCTTTGTATTTTGGCTCAAATAAATTGGATAATGAAATATCATAAAAATCATCATTATTTGCATTGTAAATTCACTCATCTTAATCTTGTATCATATGACATGATTGAACAAGGACTTGTTTCTTCCCTTTTTCTACTTTGTATGTTTGTAAGGCATTGTTCAAATTATAGGTTGTGTTTTCTTGTGAAGACAATTCAGGTCCACTATCTAAGCCTTCAACCCATTTGTGGCATATAATTTTTTTTAATTTATGTAATGCCTCGTGTGTTGAAGTGTTCTCATCTTCAAAGATGAATGTCTGAATAAAATCACTTTGAATTTGTGCCCAATTCTTTGTTTCCCCTACACTCCTAATGTATGTACCAAGCCATTAGGAGAACATCCAAGGTATATCTAAAGATATATAATGAATATTTTAGGGCCATATCTTCTACATTACATACTTTAATACATTGATAAATTTGAATTTTATGAAAATCTCCCTAATGGAATACTAGCCATTTTTTTTATTGTTTTTGGTAATTGAAACTAGGCTATAATCATTTTGCATGCTTCATCCCAACATAACCACTCATTATGGTGGATGGACCACTAGTTTACAAAATTTTCACTAAGTGCATACTTTAGAGCACCAATTCTCTAACCATAATCTATTAAATGTTGTTGAAATTAGAGGATAATCTACCAACATCCTTAGTGGTGAAGTATTGAGGCAGACTATGATCCATTATAAAAACCATCCATAAAGGATGTACCTTGTGATCTCCCTTGGAATAGTTGAGAATGTGTGTATCTAATTCTTTAATTACTGATGAATCTATATCCCATGGTATAATTCCTTCTAGTGTGGGTTCTATGTAATCTCTATTTTTATGACCTAGTTGATACATGAAATCTATGTCTGATTGAGTTGGGGATATTATAGACGTATATTACACATCCTCCACTTTGGTTTATATAATATCTATATGATATAGAATAGGTTTATGAGATAGATCTTTTATTCATAGGTATTTGTTTTTTAAACTAGTGTGATCATGAAAAAAAATTACAATCATTGGCTTGTATGACTTGTTGATTATTCTTTGCATTCATTTTCATCCAGTGATCGTCCTCAATAATATATGGTGAATCTAGATCCTTAGGAATTCAATATGGTTCATGTCCATATTTTTTTAATAGAATTACTATAATCATGTCTCCCTAGTGGGATTCCATCTAGTTCATGAGTGTGTTGATGGTCGTCTAACCATTATATGCCCACTTTTTGCCTATCAGTGTAGGATAGTGAGTCCTATCCATCTTCATATCAATGAATTCAAAGTTACCATGTAATATAAGCTTTGTGACCCTAATTTCCATGTCCTCTAATTGATTAATAGGATCAACTCATCCATAATATACAAGGCTTAGTACAATAGGGATATAACTCAATGCAAGTCACCCAATAGAAACCAATGCGGATATAGGAATCATATTGATGGTGCTTCCAAAATCAAATACTGCATTGGGTATATCATACCCTACAACCTTAATATCCATTCTAGAATCAACATCCTAAGTTTTTTTAGTCTCCACATACAAGATCATTTTATAAATCCATTGTTGGCCTTTCTATGCACATTCTAGAAGATTATGTAGTAGGTTGGTGTTATTCTATGAAATGTCTTCATTTTGTAGGGTACTGAGTAACTTCATGAGATATATCAAAGTAGTGACAACACCATCTTGTCTCAGAATTCAAACTATATGTCCATATATATGAGCATTAATAGCTACATCACCATATTCTGTAGTCTCCTAATATTGAATCATTTTCAAAATTTGTGTAGCTTCCTGCATTAATCCTTTCTCAGTATCAAGTTCAGGGTACTTATCTGGTCAAGCTTTCCTTGTCCCTTAATATTTTAGGATCTCCAATGGAATTAATCCTTATTCCACATGTTTTTGGTGTGTAACAACTTTTAAGTCAAAATTTTCTTAGGATTAAGTGTTAACCATATTCACATTATGTAGGCCCTATCTATATGATGTTTATTTAAGACTGGACAATCCTCTGTGTCATCTTATTATGAAATCCTATAATAAGCACACAAATATTGTCATTGAGGGTTCATAAGATAATTTATTTGTATATGGTTAAATTATCAACATAAATAGCATTGTATTGGACCCCTCTAAGGATTACTTACCATTTCTCATTGTGCATTGCCTCAATATCCTCCTCTACCTCCTTTAAATCCACCTTGATTGGTTTAAAATCCCCATCCACTTGATTGTTGAGGCCCAAAGCTTCCAAAATCTTGTAGGGCATTCCAACCTTATGGTTATTGTAGGCCATCATACCCACCATATTGGTACTATGAAAGTGATGGTGCCCAACTTTATTTTTGTGTCTGGGGAATCACATAACTCTAAGAGGTGGAATATTGATATTGTGCAACTAGAGATGTCCACATTTGAGAAGGTGTTGTCTAGTTTATCATACCTTTGGATTGATACTATGGTGCCTTCTATATCCAAGGCATACCTGACTATGCTAATTTTTCATGATAATTTTTAGACTAGGAATAGTCAGGGTCATAGTAGTTGTCTTCTGCATGGTGAATATAAAAACATTCTTTGTAATATCTTCTTTGATCTCCTAAAGAGATATACAAATTTTTTCATCCTGATTTTTAGATTTCTAGAAGTTGTAATATAAAGACTAAGGATGTTGTACATACTATTGGAAGATATGATAATAAGAGGTTCCATGTCTTACCACTCTATAAAATTTATAGAATTATATTTTGATTTTAGGGCACTCATTTCTATGATGTCCTTTATGGTTGCACTATATACACCGCAAACTTGAATTATGCTTATCTCCTCATTTATATTAATCCATATTTCTCAAGTGATTTTGTAAAGTATTCTCAATTAGGTAAGTTAAATTCATAACATCACCATAGTCTTCAATCTATTTGACCCTTTTCATAGTTGTTTATGCATCTGCCTTAGTGCCAAACTAGGTCTGCATCATGGTAAATTGTATTCTTGCCCTAAATCCTTCTACAAACCATGTTAATCTATCCTTATCTTGTAATAAATACTCTATTTTATTCATAACTTCCTAAAATATATGATCATAGTCATTGACAGACTCTTTTGCTCCTTATTTAATTTCTTGGAAATCCTGAATAGGTTGGATAAAACATTTCTTAATCTTAAACTCTACAATTAACATGTTTTTTATCTCTTTTATGTAAAGATACATATAATGTAATATGCATGGATCTATAAGTTATATGAATAGAAAAACATAGGTAAATGAAACCAGATCAATTAAACATAGAGACACATGAATTACCATGGGAAAACCTCTATGAGGTAAAAAATCCACCAAAAGTGATTTTCATTATTGAGAAACAAACTATCCCAATACAAATTCTCTTCTCACTTCTCCTCTCCAAATTAACCTTCACAAAACTCTTAAAAATCCCTATGAATAATCCCATGAATTTGAATATGAAACAACCAAAGGTATAAACCCTATTTTATATGTAATTTTAAAGGGAGGTGACCATTTTGAATAATGGGTCCAACCATCCCAAAGAGTCATTAAAAATATTAGTAACTATTAAATTATTATAATAATGTCATTTATTTTCATAAGGTTTCCACCTTATATTAATAAATAATACTTTATTGTTTAATAAATAACTAATATAGACTAAGTGTTAAATAATCACCACTTAGTCATCAAATGCTCTAACATTTTAGTGTTGTTGTAATGCTATCCTTATGGAATATGAATTCTAGTTCATGACTGCTTAAATATCTAATCAAATCACACTTCATTACTATTTCACTAGTAATTCCTTTAGCCTAACACTTCATGGAATAGGTGATTAGGTACTATTATGGGTCTACATATCTATCATACTGAGACAGATAAATCAAAGCCCCCAATTGGGCATTCATATTGAGGTTTATCATAGGTATAATAGATGGTTGTTATGTAACTAGCATTTATAAATTTTACAATCTTAGTGGTAATTTATATAGTGGATTCACCTATTATGTTTCTACTAATGATGTCGATGATGAAGTAGTTTTAGATGTGTCTTCATCATCATCCTCTTCTTCTTATAATATTTCAATTTGGTGATAATCTCTTTAGCTTGCACAATAATTATGGGATATGTATATGTTAATAACAACACTTTTATGATATTTTGTCACTAAAAAAACTTATGAGTAACTTCACAATGCACTTATTTCTCTATTTTACTATTTTTTTATGAATTTCTTTTGTGATAGGACCTTGCCAATCTTTGTATTCTAAGGCAATATAGGAACTTATATGGTTTTGAAAAAAATAGGCTCAGGGGATGTGTGCTCCCATGGTGAATGATCAATACCTTAAAAAATTAACTTATTAAAAATTTAACTTTTGCTATGTCTATGACTATACAAAAATCATTATTATCTACTAAGGAATATCCTTCTATAAGCCTGTGGACTTCTAAGTATCTGATCTACTTCTACACTGCTTTCTCCCTCCTATTCTCTCACTCATTCTTCATCACTTTCTCTTTCTCTCTATTTGATCTACATGAGATCCTTGATTATTCTCTCATATCCTATCTCTTCTCCTTTTCCTCTACTCTCACTCTGATCTTATATACTACTACTCCTACTACTCATAACTTCTCAAATCTCCCCTGTTTATTCCATATTTTTTGTTGTCACATATCTCTTTCTAATTCTAGATTCTTATTATAATTATTCTCCTCTTGGTTCTCCATTTTTAATTTAGGTTAAATCCCTACATTCTCATCTCTTTACCATTCACCCTTTAGTCACACACATCCCCATGGTGCCTGAAGTGACTACTTAATACTAAAAGGAATAAGAATTATAGCCTTTTATACAACTAACATATTGATCAACAAAGGAAGTCACTAAAAATTTACCTTTAATCCCTCTAATAAATATATCTTTTACTATCTCAAAATCTATATACCCTTGTACTACAAAATCTATGAATTATTCATCAATGGTATAAATCACCTAGTGTTCAATTGCATACATCCAACTGGTATTTAGGTTTTGTAACCACTCTATATCTCTTCAGTCCATGTAATAACATTGATAGATCTAAATAAAAATAATGAAATTCTAATCTATCCAACCACAAAGCTAATATCCCAGGTAATTCACACTAAAACATCTCATAGATCTCACCATATATGTGTTCTTGTATGATTTCTTTCACAGTACACCCTATCCTTTTTACTTCTTTTTTTATGAGATTATGAATCTTTTGCTTTAACCTACTTTCTCCCCTTCTTTGACTAGGTAGCCATTGTAGCATCTCCTTGGCTGATGAGATCCACACTCACCACACCATTATTAGCATTAGTTCATGGGTTTCACTAAAACATGATAATTATAGGGATAGCCCTATGATCTAAGGAAGAGCATATAGGAACTTATAGACATATAGGGGTTTTCCACATCTAGATTGAAATTGTAGATAATTAACTTCTAAGAATACGCTTGCACAAAAAATAGATCTAGTCAAATATTAACAAATATTTTAATGAGTGAATTAAATATGGCATGCATTATTTTACACATAATTCCATAACTCACAAAATAACACACAAGGAAATTCAATATTCGATCAAGTCTACTTCATAATTATTCATAGAAATCAAACACTGCTCAGACATCTCTATGCATATAATCTAAGTGAAGATATCTATTACAATATTTCTCAATTTGATCAAAATACTCTACAGATTACTATAAATTATGTAGAAATCAAACCTATTCTATTACAATATGAAGGAATGTTATCCTACAAATTTTTATTACTCTTAACCTCTAAATCCATCTTTATCACACATACATGCCAACCCATATTCAATTTCCTTGTAATGCCAATAATACTAAAATAGATTAACCATGAAACAATGTAAAACAACTATGAAATAGAAATAAATTGTAATTCTATCCACATGGAAATTATATTTGATGAAGTAGTTAAATTATTGCATTCACCTACTAACACACATAGAGAGGAGCCAAGGAGCTTCTAATGTTTGAAGTTAGGCGAGATGAGATTGGATAAGATCATCATGAAATTGGTAGGGGTTACATTTTTTACGAATGTGAGAGCATATTTTTTAAGTTTGGGATAAAAGTATCCCATGTGTAAGAATTTATGAGTTATAACATGTCTATTGTAGTGACCACTAAAAATTCCCCTATTTGCTTGTTCAAGAAGGGAAATGACTTAATATTAAGTGACACAATGAAGTAAGGTACCTTTTATGTTATGAAAATATAGGACATCATGTCATAAGACATATTTATGATCTTATTTTAAGTTTTTTCATGAGAATCAGTGTCAATAGGATAAGTCTGATGCTCAATAAAGTATATAATGTTTTTAAACCATGGTATTTGTCATATAGTTATAGACTCAATGTGATAGATAAGAGAACTGTTATTGGTTGGTAATGAAAATTTTGATTTGCATATGTGGATGAGAAATTGAGAATCATGAAGACCTTGATGAAGATGAAAAAGAGAGATAAATGAAGCAAGTGAGTCAGCTATGGCATTCTACTCTCATGGAATTAGTTCTATAGTGAAGGATTTGAATTATTGAGTAAGAGTGGTGCCAATTTTATGATAAGTGATAATATTTTCACTCTTTCATTGGTAGTTTATGTTTAATTTATGATAGATGAGTTTTGAATTAGCTAAGGCATGTAGGTAAGGGTCGTCTAAGTCAATGGCAACTTATAGCCTAGGATGAGAGCCTCATTTTTAGCCCTATTGTTAGTACATCGAAGGTTAATAAAAAACAAGAATAATTATTTTTCCATGAGGATCAACTAAAACACATCTTTCCCTAGTGCCTTGAATACATTTAGCACCATCAAAATCAAGTGTCCAAGTATCTTCATGTAGGTCAATTTTAATTTTAGGTAATTCTTCAATAAGGACCTTGGATTTAGGTTTAAAAATGGAATTGAATTGTTTATATTGATTATTTGTCTCAAGGTTAGTTTTAAACTTATGGAAATAATATTTGAGTGAAATATCTTGATTAAGACCTTCAATGTATAAGAATTATTCATTGGGAAGAGTGTCTTTAATATGATCGATGGCTGGTATAAGAGCTATAACAAGTTGGTCAGTAATCACTTGGCCTTTAACTAATTTTTTTGTAATGATTCATAAGTCAAATTATAACAAAAGAGAAATACATTTTCTAATTATATCATCAGGTAATAAATTTTTTGATAAATTGTTTTAGCAATAATGTCATCTACATAAATTTCAACAATTTTGTGTATGATATCATGAAAGATACGAGTCATTGCACATTTATAAGTGGCACCATAATTTTTAAGATTGAAAGGAATTTTAACATATAAATAAGTGCCCATTCTATTTTAAACTTGGTTTTATATTAATCTTTAGGAGCAAAGTAAATTTGATTATATCCCAAGAAACTATCCATGAGAGATAACATTTCATAGCTAGTTGTGGAATTGTAGATGGCATCCATTGATGGTAAGGTAAAGTTATATTTTAGATAAGCTAAGTTAATATTATGAAAGTTCATATAGATGTGAATAACCATGGTGACTTTATTTTCTAATGGAACAATGTTGGAAACCCATTCAGAGTAATGAACAGGTTTGATGAATTTAGTGTCTAGAAGTTTGATGATCTCTTTATGACATAGTGTAGAAATCTCAAGAGGGACTTTACATTATTTTTGACGTATATGTTTTGTATCAAGGTAAGTAATGATATTATATACCACAATAATAATGTTAATTCCAATCATATATTCATATGATCATATGAAAGCTTCATGATATTTATTAAAGAATAAACTAAAATTATGATGTTTAATAAGAGAATTTATTTGGAGACAAGAATAGGTTAAGGGATAGTAGTTTTTACATGATTAATTTCTATTGTTTTTTTAATAAGAATGGAATTTACATCTTAGAAATGATAGGGATAATGAGGGAGTGAATAAACATGATGTGTATTAGGGTTGATACTAGCAATGAAGTTATTCAAAAAAGGAACATTTTTCTCAAAACGACCTAGCTTATGATTTTGGTATGAGAGTTGAGGATCATGAGCATGTATTAGTTATAAGATGGCTTATCAATAGGAAGAATGGGTAAGGGTACATAATATTCAACATTTGTCTCAAGATCCATAATTTTTTTGCCATGTTTATTGAACTCAAAATGTATTTATGAAACTGTTGTAGCTTGAGCATCTAAGGTAATTTTATGAGTAGGGGTGTGATATTGTTAAATAGAAGTTGGTATCAATATAGTGAGAGAGGTACTATAATTAGTGGTGATTTTATTATGGATAATATTCATAGATCTGTGTTATGTAGGAGGATCGATGGGAGGGAATGAATCTTGATTTAGTAAAATGAATTAGTTAATGCAATTAGGGTTATGTGTTAGATTAAATTAGATTGTTCAATTTATTATATGACCCATGAAGTATCTATAAAAGGTACATTTATAGGTGGTACATAGCCTTATGGTTCTAATTCACTATTAGAAGATATTTGAATGACATAAACATCATGATTGAATGCATGTATTTTAGATAATGTCTTGTGATAATGTAATATGTCTAAATCTCGGGACTAAGCTTGTGTCATAATGTAGGTATCATAATAGGATGGAGATATAGCATATTTATTAGTTCCAATGGAAATATCTATAGTTGAGAGGCCCATATTACTAAAATTATGAGGAGACATGGTTTAAGGAACTTGAAAGAGTTTGGCTATCCAATATTCATCATAAAGGAAATCATACTATGTGTAATAAGTTTAATGTGCATTACATGGGGGATGGTTGCCAATGGTATCATCTATTCAATTAATGGTTTTATCACATGGTTTTTAGTTCATTAGGTTCATCTAAATCTGAATCTGTAAGAGTTACATGTAGATCCAAATGCATATTGATAAATTTAGGAAGATGAGGGCTATTAATGTGGGCTATAGTAAGATTATGATATTGATATTTAGGATTTGGAAGTTGGATGATCAATGGATTAATAACCACCTCATGTTTTTTTCTTCCCTTACAAATTTGATGCATTAGCTACCATAAAATGTAATAGCTCACATGCGATGAATCCAGGGATGACCCAAGATCATGTTATAATATAATGAATGTCAAAGACTGTAATTTTGGTATAAATTGAGTTGGGGCTAATGGTAAGAGGGAGCCAAATGCAGCCAAGTTTTTTTGGTTAATTTTGTCAAATCTATGACACATGAGTCAGGGTTGTTTGAGATTTTATTTGGAGTATCTGATTTGTTGAATTAACCAAAGAGAGGTAACATTGATACATGATCATTCACTAGCTAAGACTTTTTAAATTAAAGTGTTATTGATGTCTATTTTGATAAAGAGAGGTGAATCATCAACTCAAAAGAGAATTTAATCATTTATGATGTTTGCTTCTAGAAATTATGAGGGTTTGGTAGATGAAATTGTTTCGATAACATGCACTTTTACAAGTTGATGGGAATCAAGAGGTAATTATAATTCATTAGATGAGGGTCATTTTATATTATGTAGTTGTCACATAAGGAACTTGTGATGATATGGATAAATTATTATTAATTCCATGAGAGGAATTTTACAAGGCATAGAGTTAAGTTCATCTAATAAATTCCAATGAGGTTTAGAAGAAAGGTGAGACCAAGGCTTAGGATGATTATGTGGAGAATTTTTTGGAAGTATTCATGGGTCCATTGGCGGAGGTGGATCATCACTAGTGGATAGTTAAAAGGATGAATGTTGAGAAGTGGAAGTGTCTTTAAGTAGTTGATCATCAATAGATGGCTTTTTAGGTTTGGTAATATGATCTTTGTGAGTAGGTTTGTAGTGATAATTGACTTTAGCCATGTTCACATATTGAGAACTTGTATAATATTAATCATAATTAGCAACAATGGCATAAACATATTCATTATATTTTTTTGTATTGGTATCTACAGAAGGAGATTTTTTAGATTTTAAATTTTTAGATTTGGAAAAAAATTAATTTTGAAAAGCTTTAAGATAGTTAGGGTTTCAGAGTCTAATCACAGCATCATGATCAAATGTATTACCTAAAATGAATAACACCACAAATTTTATATGCCCATGACATGTTTAATGAGAATGACCAATGTCAATGTGGAACCATTATTTGGATCATACCATGATGGGGGAGTAGTATTTTTATATATAAAAGGTTTATATGGAGATAAAATTATCTTCATTTCTAACACTATCAAGGGTGGCGGGTAGGAAATTTGAGTGTCATTTTTTATTACTCCCATTTTAGTTTAAATTGGATTTAGATTGAGAATTTGTGTTATTGATTGTATTAGTTGAATTTTGGAGAGATTCCTTGACTGAATTATGAGATGTTTCAAATTGGTTCATAAGGAAATCTTATCTTTTGGCTTGTTCAAATTCTTATTCTAAGGATTGAAGAGAAAATAATCAAACCTTGTATTAAAGAGAAGGTTTTAAGGTGGTAATAAATAGTTTAAAATGATTGTTATCACTCATTCTATGATCTACTTTAAGAGCTAGTGATTTTCATGTTCGATAAAGGTATGGCTAGATTTAATAGGTAATTACTTAGCATTGATAAAATATCTGAGATAATTTTTAGAATGATCATTTTGTTGAAATTAATTTACTAAATCATTGACAAGAACTTATATTTTTCATATATAATGTTGTGGAAGTTGATTATACAATTCTATAACATCTCTTGTAAGAGTTTTGATGAGAATTTTAGTGGTATAAAATGTGGTGGTTTAGACCCAATCCTTATAGAGATTACCAAATGATTTGAGAAAGATAGTAGGGTCTTTAGTTCCATAATACTTAATGGTTGGAGAGATATTTCCAATATTTATGGATATGATGAATTGAACTAAAAGTTTGTTTTGAAGATGTTGAAGCATTTTATTATTTGTGATAGGTTGAGGGATGATATTCCCATTGGCATCTCTAAGAGGGGGAGGAATAAAATTTTGATTATTTTGAGTCATGACGATAGGGGCTTGAATTTCCATTTGTAAAATATGGTTTTGCATTTGGATCATTTAACCATTTTTATTTATTTACATATCATTCATTTTCTGGACCATTTGAGAAAGAATTTGAATTGTATCTATAGGTATATTTTGATTACTATTGGTAATAGGTGGAATATTGGTGTTTGTGGGTAATCCTAGGATTAGTGATGGGAAGGTGTCCTATAGGAGGATTCCCCATGTTAGTATCAATTGATCTAATGGTAAAATAGGGAAGTTTAGAATAGTATCATTCAAGTTAGGATCATCTAAATCATAATTTTGACTAATGTGGACCTAGTTACATTCTATTGACCTAGATGAGGGATGATAATAATTATGCCATAAGGGGTTATCATCTTGGGTGAATAAAGTAGGAAGGAAATAAGTACCCATGTATACTCAAAATAGGTTTAGGATATCAATAAATATATTAATGGGTGATTTCATGATGCTGATTAGAGTGGTAAGATAAAAAACACAATATAAATGCAAAATAGGATTTTTTTTGATAAAATAGACTAAACCAACCATAAGTGATGAGGTCAACTAGGTCGATCTAATGCAATATAGAAAAATCTTGAAAAGTAGTTGAAAACCCACTAAGTCAAGTTAATCAACTTAATTGTGTAAATAAGCAATACAAATTGGTTAGATAGCCTAATAAGTTGAACTATTTGACTTAGTTATGCAGGTATGAAAATACATAAGTTTTAAAACCTACTAAGTCGAGATGGTCAATTTAGTTATATAAGTAGAAAGATATAGACTGTGAAAAACCTCTTAAGTCGAGTTGGTTGACTCAATTATATAGGTAGGAAATAGATAGTATGTGAACTTCCTACTAATTCAAGCTAGTTGACTTAGTTGTACAGGTTGTAAATAGATAGAATGTGAAAAGACTACTATGTTGAGCTAGTTAACTTAGTTGTATAGGCTGAAAATAGACAAAATGTGAAAATCCTACGAATTCAAATTCGTCAACTTATTGTATAGGTAGGAAAAAAATAGAGTTAAAAACCTACCAAGTTGAGCTGGTTGACTTAGTTATATAGGTAGAAAATACAAACTATGAAAAAACTACTAAGTAGAGTTGGTCGACTTAGTTGTACAATCAGGAAAATACAAAAGTTTGAAACCCTACTAACTCAAGTTGGTTGACTTAGTTGCAATAAAAATAAATAGATATAATGTGAAAATCCTACTATTTTAACTTGGTTGTCTTAGTTGTACAGGTGGAGAAATATAGAATTATACTAAGTTGAGCTAGTTGACTGAGTTGAATCTAGAAAAAATTTAACAGTAATTTGAACTATGTAGTTTTTAAGGTAAAAGTAAAGTAGATAATATGTCTAATTATCTACCACATAACATATAACTATATTAATGTTGGTCAATATAATATATAATAAAATATAAAATAACAAACAAAAAATGCAATTTATGACTATTAATGCTAACTAATTATCCAAAAATAAGATCATAAATATGTACTAAAAGGTTTTGATTAATTTGAATACTTCCAAAAATAATTGTTTATTCATTGGATAGTGATGACCCAATGTTTTAAAGTGATAACCATGGAGGAAATGTCATTCCCATAGCCCAATAAAATTAGTTTCAAGGGTAAGCTGGAAGTAACTTCTTAGTGCTAACCATTAACCGACACACCATAAGATCAAATGGATGGCTAGATTTGTAAGCTTCAATTCAAATGGAAATCCTAGGTGTTTCTTAAATACTAAGGGATGTCAAAACTAAAGGTCATGTTTAGCTATGTATTATGGTTATGAGTATTGGGGTAGGCCCCTCACACCATGATATCTATAAATGATAGACAAGGACTATAAACAAAGTTTCATGTATCCCTTCATGATAATAGCTAAGTAGTTTTAAATGTATCAGTATATAGTTTCTAGGTAGATCAAGACAAAGTGAAAATAAAGGTGAAAATCAATTGTCAAAAACCAAATTATCATTTCATAAAGTAAATAAATAGGTAGCCAACTCTTTTCAAATAAATTGTGAGATTAATTAATAAGAAATTAAATTGAATTTCCTTGCTTGTGATGAAAATAAAAGACACATAACAAGATCATATAGCTTGATCTAGTTATCAAAAATAACATAACACAGTTAGACAGGCTAATCTAGTCTATTGTGAAAATAGGTTGAAAACAAACATAATCAGCTAGGTCAACTTAGTTTGTTTGGAAAAATAGAAAATCATAAAACTAATTCAATCATGTCAACTTAGTTATCTATGTGATACAATGTTTTAGAATTGAAAATTGGTAAGGATAGTCTATAAATTGAAATGTTGAATATTTTTATTGAAAAATAGAAATGACAAATTGAATTAATTGAAAAAAATGGAAATACAAGACCTATTTAGAGTGAACTTGAAAAATAGAACTAGATTGACCAAGGCAACTTAGTTAGTTGATTGAAAATGTTGACAATCTAATTACTAATTGTATTGTCCATAACTAAGTTTACAAAGGCAAAATTTTGAAAACATAGGGTTTAAATAGGATCAACCAGGTTGATTTAGTTTTTAGATAACTAATAATTAAAAGTGATAAAATGAAACTAAATTGATCAACCTGATATAATTTTTTGAAAGTTAAAAAGTAAAAACTACTAAACTAGACTACATCAACCATCTTGATCTATTTGATTATGAGTGAAAATCCTAAAAATAGGAAAAGTGACAAAGTCAAAAAACATAACTTAGTTTGTTATAAATGAAAGCCTACATATTAAAGGACAAAACTAGATCGACCAACATGATCTAGTTGACTATAAATCATGGGCCTAAAAATAGAGAAAAATACTAAATCAACTAGCCCAATCTAATTGACTACAAAAAGAAAACCTAGAAACAAAAGACAAAATGTGATCTATTAACATGACATATTTGAATATAGATCCTAAATATACCAACAAGGTTAATACTAGATCAACTAGCTTAATCTAGTTGATTGAAAATGAAAAATAAAAAATACAAAGGTTAGATTAACATTGTATTCACCAAAATGTATCCAACAAATTAAGATAGATCTACAACTTATCTGAATTAGTAAAATCCAATATAAAATAAAATAATAAACTAACATCCATTTCAATACATGTTTATATTGAGAGCATGAGAAAATTATATTCACTAAACCTAACCAAGGGATATCTTACCACACAACACCAAAAGAGAGTGTTCCAAAGCCTCTAGGCAAATGACACTATGCAATAACCCTAACTAGGTCTAAATACATAAAATAAATTAATTTAGTTCCCACCAAATCTTGTTACACAAATGAGGATGTTTAAACACAAATAAATAATCAAGGGATCATGGTAATAAAATGGGGGATTAGATCATTAAAAATGGATGATGACAAGTAAAAAAAACCCTATATCTACACTAAGTTTAAACGTAGAGGTAATCTAAACAAATATTTATATATTTAACATATATTAATTATACAATATTTATCTATCAAATGAAACAAAAATATTTAAAAATACTTGCCTTGGGTGAACCTTTTGAGTCTTAATCTCTCCCTTGGTCAATGGTGTTTTACAAGAGTTTGTTGTCACTTTGTAAGGATCACACTATATAAATTAGATTTGGGCTAAAAGACTCCTAATTTTTATCGAATACTCCCATAATACAAGTAATATTCTCTTTAAGGCAAACCTTAACTAAATAATGGCTCCTTCAAATGCAAATTGAGCAAAATTATGAACTGTAATGATGTGAAAATGGATGTTCCTCTCTATTGGATTGAAATTATCCTTTTATTTATAGTAGTGGATAAGCTTTAACCCTTCCATAATTTCAACTTATAAGATCAACCAAATCAATCTAATTAATTATAAAAATTATCATTAGGCCTCGAACTAAGTCAGCCAAGCTAACTTATTTATGTAACATGCACTTAATCCTTTCTAGCAAGATTGACTCGACTGACTTAGTATGAAAATAGGGTGTTTTCTTAGTTAATGTATATTTTAAAGTATAAATTATTAGGTAAATGTGTGAACAAGGTTTGAATTTTCATAGAGAGTTGGATAAGCAAGATTTGTAATGGGTTTAGGTAATGATAGAGTTGACCAACAATCTTGTGAAACACCAATGGTCTTTCCACCCCTTTATGAGTTCACCCTTTAAGGTATGCACTCCGAGAGATATAAACTCAATAGGTTCCTATAAGATAAAAACCATCAATAAATGATAAATTTTTAAAATATCAAGTGTGTATACATAAGGTAGACATAAGATGAAGCTGAAATTTATGAGGGGATGTTTACTAATGCTTGTAAATACCCCAAAATGTTTCATATATTGTCTAAATAATAAATCCCTAATAATTTCTTAGTGAATCCCTCATCCCAATTCAACCCCTAAGTCTTGTATGAAGCATAAACAAATGCATTCATATTGAAACATAAATGTATGTTTATGTACATTGATAAATGTTAGTAAAGTTTTTGAAAAGTATATGGTGAGTATTTTAGATGACAAGGTACATTCCACATATGGTACATGGAATTCATATTCAAATTATTATAAAACTCCTCACTTGAGTTCTCCTACTCACATTCCTCTTGCAACTCCTAATAGTGTCATCTTTCTATCACATTGTGTATTTTTAAATTTAGGTGATATATTATATTTTATGTATTTTTTATGTTCAGTTTCTTATTTTCAAAATAATTGTCATTTTTTCTATGGAAATAAGGGTGATCCAATCTATAGACCACTATGTATAAGAGGTATATGTTCCAAGAGAAATAAAATAAATGGGTCATAATTTTGGTGAGACCAACTCAATTTTTGAGGTAAATCCCAATAGGACTACTATTTTAGACTCTTCATCACTACCCTCATTCCTAATTTCTAGCTTTGTAGTTGAAATAACAACAAACTCATTGTGTTATTCTAATTATGAGGCCTTGGATGAATAAGAGGATGTGTAAATTACTCAAAAAAAATTCAATTATCAATTATCAACCAAATATAAAGGGAATGTACTATAAAAACCTTATGATCAAGAGGTTTTCCATGATTTTATCTTATAAGAAAATATATAGGATAATTTGATGTAGATTTAAAAAATTTTAGGTAAAAAGTAAGAAAATATATATATAGGAAACCACTTCTTGTCGTGTATAAACATTTTATCTTTTGTCGTGTAAAAGTTTAGGTATATAGGAAACCAAATTAAAAGATAAGAGGTTTTCCCAATGAACAAACCACTTCTTGTCGTGTATAAACCTTTTATCTTTTATGGGTGAAATTATATGATATGACCATATACTATATTGTTAAAAGTTTTGGTCTATTTATTTTGACCATTGTCTGTGTGTGATGAAAAAAATTAAGATCGTGTCATTCATATATTACCATCTTATGGACCTATGTACCCCTTCTAATCTTGGAACAAGTTGGATGAGTATAAGTTTAACAACACTAAATAATGCTTAATGTTCAAATGAAAAAAATAATAATAGAGAAGATTGATAATGGTAGAAAGCATAGGTAATGCATGATTCCACATATATAGGTAGTCATGTGTAGCGCACAAGATTATTTATGATTTTATAAATATTTATAAAGGATGCATGTTAATGAAATCCAATTTTAAATTCATGGAGTGTGGGAACAACAATGAGAATGAGATACCAAAGAAATTATTTCATTATACAAAACTTGAGGTAAATATTGATATTAGAGCAAGGGAAGAGATATTTATTAATTATAACCATACTAGTCTCACTCCTACAACATTAATAAATTATAATATAAATAAGGTATTAAATTAATGATATTTCATCTTCTCTTCATTTATGATTAAAAATTCATGGATTTATAGACAACACTTGGACATATTTTAGTGCATTTCAATAAATATAGAATGTTGGTTTTCATGAGTATGTTGAAATTTTTTCATAAATGTATGATTTCCTTTACTATATTATATATTTACTAAATTATTTATGCTTTGATTTGAATAGATTGAAAATTTATCATGAACATTTCTTAATGTTCATTTATTAAATTTAAATATTATAAATCTATGATCATTCCCCTGATCAAAATGTAATTGCATAAATGCTTGGTAAATGTATACATGGCCCATGTGTCATCCTAATCATCCCATGAATCCTAAAAATATTTCCCATCAAGAAATATAAATCTTTAAAATGTATTTGTAAACTGATATGTATGCACAATTTAGAACATAATCACAACCATAAGTTAATAGAATACATGAACCAAAATTCAGGTATAGACAAGTTAAAGGTTTGGATGATATGATAACTCATATTATTTATCATCCTTTTGGTCATAGTTATGATGGTGATACTTAATAATATAGTGAAAATGAAAATGGAAATCTTAATAATATGAACAGACCTTATCAAAGTCCTAATGAAGAACCACTTGATAGTGGTGATGAGGTAAATTTAGAGGATGATGGAAATACTTATATAAAAAACACTAGTAGAAACTCCATTATTCAAAGGTAGAGAGGCCATAACAATAATTTTAAATACCACTTTAGAATATATGTACATGAAGATTAATTTTAATTATTATATATTAGTGTCACATCAATACTAAAGTAAGAAATAAATAATCTTTATAAAATTTTCATTTAGTCTTACAAATGCTCTTCTTGGTAAATACATTAATTATAATATTGTTAAATATTAATACATATGATGTAATTATATATACATGTATATGGTGATAAAAACTTTATTTTAACTAAGGAAAACATAAGTCCTACATCATATATGGAAAAAAATATTATTTCATCTTCTTTATTAATTTCACATAAAAAAGAGGATACGTGCATCAATAGTTTTTACTATTCAAGAAAGACAATGTGCATGTTATAGTTTGTACCAATCCTAAGTGAAAGGAATGTTGTTTCAATGTCCGTGTTAATGGGTATCAAATTTAAAATATGGTTTTGAGGCATTTAAAATTGATTAGCACACTTCAACATCTTTATCACTACAACTCACTTCTAAATTTAATGACATGAAAATCTAACAATTTAAGCAGTGATAGGATCTTATGTGTACTAATTAAATTCCAAGCTATGAAAAAAATTGATCAGATTTGACATGAAAAATTTAAATATAATTCAAGGAGTGTTAGGATAGGTATTGAAATGGATATAATTAATCCATATTTTAAGTTTTTAATAGCACATTCAATTTGGTTTATTCTTTTGATAAATTATAACATTCTTCCATGGCTTATGTTATGAAATGAGCATTTATTTTTGTCACTTCTAGTTCATAGAAAGAAGTAGGTTAAAAACATTGATGTTTAATTTTAATCTCTTATAGATTTGTTTCAAAGTTTATGGAATGGTGTGTACATGTATGATGTTTGAAGACCACTTAATAACATAGTTTTCAAAACCTATGGAATTATCCATTTGACAATTCATTATTCTCTAGGCATATCGGTTTTTTTGGGTTTAACTACAAATGGATAACACACATGACCAAGGTGTGGTGACTAACTATGTTAAAATTACTTTATGATTTGATAAATCATATTTATGAGGGACTTTTAATATTCTTAAGGATGGATAGAAAATATTGTAATGAAAAAAATTGATTGTCAAATGGAAATGAGATAACCACAAAAATAAATGTCTTTTGGAGATGTGTTATATAATTATAAGGATTTTTGTGATGCACTGAAACAATTTAAAAACCTTGGTGGAGATCAAAGTGGGAAAATGAGGTTATAGATTAGAAAATAATAGACTTAAATCCTAATGGAATTTAAAAACTCTTTATATTATACAATCTTCTATTCTAGGAGTATTTCCTAGAGGCCATCTCATTGACCCTATGCATATATTCAAAACTGTTATTGTATCAATGTGGTTATATATTATCACGAAAGATAAAGATACATTGTAATCATGGAAATGTCTCAAATTTTCTAAAACTAAGAAAATTATATGGCTTAAGAGTAATGGACAATATGCAAATGCTCTATGGCTTCTAATAAATCCCATGTTTCAAAAGTCACCAAGGTCATGCCTAAAATATACCCACCTAAATACTATAGGTCATCCCACAAGAAATATTTCATTTTCTATACCATGTGATATGTTATGCTTAGTGTCATATCATGTTTTACTACTATAGTATGTGGGATTCATTTCTATACATAACCCACCTAGACACACATTTATACATTGGGGAATATAATTTATAACTCTCCTTATTGAGGTCATTTATTATATATTTCAATTTGTGGAAACTTATTAACCCTTCTAAATTATTATATGCTAGATAAATTTATCATTCCCAAACATTACTACCTATATATTTTATTTCTTATCAATTAGTCTCATGGAGAATTTATGGGTACTACCTATATATTTCCTTTGAGGTAATTGTACCCATAAATTCTCCATGAGCCTAATTGATAAGATCTTACTTGTATGGAAATTCCTTACCTTGTGATCCTTCATTGACTATAGGGATGGGCCTACATGCCCATGTGATTTTTACATATTTTTTATATTGTGATTATCATATTTGATACATATATTTCTATATTGGTACATATAATTTGTCCAATTGATTTTAAGCCCATGACATACACATTGCCACTAGGGGCATCATACCCACACATATCTCATTAGATTCACTCATTATATATATTCATATGCATTTCCATTGAGGCCATCATACATGCACACTCCCTTAGATATTATTATTCATATCATGTACATTAAAATATTACTACACCCATGTTCATATTTTCATACCTTACTTATATACTAGGACACTATCTTATCCTAATTACACCTATTCATATGTGGATACTACATATACATTAGGCATATCCATATCATATTACAATAGAACTAAAATTCATTCAAATTCACTAGATTGTATCTAGGAATATTATTATCCCCTCACTATCTCATCCTCACATGAGGTTGCATCTACATATTGAGAATTACATGACGATATCTATTTTATATGATTTCACATGGACATATTACCTAGATATCCTTTTCCTTACAATGGGGCATATTATTTTCCATCTCTTTCATATGTTCATTCTCCCTTGAGTCTTATATTACTATCAAACCTTGCATGATGAAATTTTTATATATTTACATAAATGTGTTTTCAAATTCATTTCAAATACTTTAACATTAGTTATATTACATTATTAAATGTGATGTGCATGACTATTTCCTTTGAGATGACTGAAGTATAGAAAGGAGTACCAATCACTCACCTAAAATAAGGAATATATATAAACTATTATATCATAATTTATAGGGTAATGTGGTTATAAAGGTTATATATGTTATAAATTACAATGGTTACATATGTTATATATTATAAATTCAAGTGGAGCCAAAATATTTATCTACTCATTTGGCCAAGAATTGAAGTTGTTCCTTCCCATGTAGTGAGACTCGTGGATCTAAAATATGTCTACTTCCCTAATCAAGAAGAGACTTAATTTTTTATACCTTACTCTAAAATTTATTAATTTTTTAGAGTTCCCTCATCAAATCATTAGAATTTGAGAAAACCCAATAAAAGCCAATTTTTCAAATTTTAATTTCAATATCAAAACCTAGAGTGACACCATGGTTTATATACCACCAAGTGTATTCATTATTATGATTATTTATTAGTTTATATTTCATTTTAATATATTATTCTTGATATATAAATACATTAACTACTTTTTGTAAATCATATTTTCTTGAAGATACAATCCATATTTTCTTGATTCATACATTCAGAGCTTATTCTCACCTCCTTTAGGTTCATACTTTCATTTTGTTTTTAATTTGATGCACACATGAATTAAATTTTGGAATTATTTAGAGACCTAATTTTGGTACAAGACCCTTTCTATTAGGTTTTTTTCATGTTTTATCATAATTGGTCCACGTGCACACATTTGGCTATTTTCAGTGCATTTCATCCTATGTTAGACCTTGTATTATCATCCATTGATTTATTTTATCCTTACATATTGGATTTTTGTTCACATTAGGTAAATTAATATACCTCCATTCAATATTTAATGTATAATAGCCTACATATTCACTATTCATTTACATTTTTACTACCCTTAAAAGTCTAAAATGTTATTTTAGGGTCTTTGAATAGGTACTAGTTGGCCCATGATGATGGTGATTGACTTGTGTACCCTTCCTTAATTGTTAGATTTTACTATCCTCAAGGTTTTTACCATTTTTATATGTTCCTTCATGAATCATATATATATAAATTTATCCTTGATCATTATTATTGATTCTTATCCTCAGATATCTTACATGTGAAGTCTCTCAAGCATCAAGTCTTATTAAGAGGTCTTCACATCTTATCAAAGGAATATACACCATGATTTAATTATACCCTTATCCATGGTTGTCCAAGTTATTGTGCCAAAATAATTTTATAATGAAGCATGTATTTGCATTTGAGTATCTATGGGGAGAAGTTAAAACCCTATACATTATTTGCATTGGGATTACAGTCACAAAGCACTAGAATTACATTGGATTTGATTATAATCATGTGGGATATTTACCTTAAAATTCTCAATATGTTTACTCAACCAACTAAATTTCACACACTATCTCTCTCTCTTTTACAACATTTTTTAATATTTGTTCAAAGATCAAAGGAGATGTAATATGGAAAATTATGCCCTTCAAATAAAAAAATTATAGTTGCATCTCTAAGCAAGATCAAATAATGCACCTATCTAATAAAATTTATTATGTGAATATAAAGGTTAAAAATAAGTAGAAAGGGGGTTATAATAAGAAAAAAATGGGATCATGATCGGTGGAAATGGGGTCAGAACTAGCTAAAATAGGGTCACAATCAGTAGAAGGGGTCATAATTGATCAAAACCTAAAAATTATTTATTTGAAAAATAGTTTCTTGGTTATTCTCGTATTATTATTTGGAAAAAAAATTATAACTACAAAATCTTATTAATTATTACATGTAAGCCAAAAAAATAGGTGTTTATTGATCAACCCCATTTTTCAAGTTTTGAATATTCTAGTGTCTATTTTATCACATGTAAAGCTTATTTATATGGTTTTTATTTATTATATTTAGTCATTATTTTATTACTTAATATTTTTTAATGTTTTTTCATAGTTTTATTCCCATTGTGTGATAAATGGTTTAAAAAAATTGAGAGCCCCTTCATTTTCAAACCAATCAACCTTAGGTTTTCATACTTCCTTTCCCTATAGTTTTCTATGTTATTGATGTTTTAGATATGATTTATCCAGGGTTTTAGTTATTATTTCCATATTATTAGTGTTATTTATTTTAAACCATTTTTTATGTATGAAATGGCATTCCTTTGATTTAATGTTTCCAAATAGTGCAAATTATTATCTTCATGTTTTAGATTAAAGTAATTCTAATTGTAAAGATGATAAATGTTTTATTTATTTTAGTGAGGAGGATATTAATGCAACCTAATTTAAACCCTATCAAATCATATGAAAATTCAAATGATATGCATTTTTTGGGTTTTAGTTGTCTTTCGTTGACCCTTCATGAGTATTAAATGCCAAATTTTATTCAAAAATAAGTTATTAAGGAAACATTTATTAGTCATAAGTAAAGGAAATTAGATAAATTTGGTTTTAGACCTTAATATATGTAATACAATATCAAAAATTGTATGGAATCTAAAACAAATGAAAATTTTGAACATGCTTGTGTTTATAATATCTCTTTGAATATAAATGATGCAAATTTTAAAAATTATGCCAATGATGAAAATGGTTTTATCCAATGCTTGTGTTCCTACTCTTTATCAAAATATATTTATTAAATTTGTTGTGTCACATTTTTTTTCATAAGGAGAAATGACATCATGTTAGGTTTTTTTATCTTTATGTGAAAATTGACCTATGTATTATGACTTGTAAGCTTTGTGTGTGTGATCTATGCTGCTTGATCATATATGAATGTCTTTATATGCCTCCTTATTTAATTGTAAACCTAGATCAATATAAAATAAATGATAAATGGAGTAAAACAAAAAAGGGGTTAGCAGTTGAAGTTTTGATAAACCTAAACACCCCTTATGTTGAGAGTTGCCTACATATCAATACTCCAAACAAGGATCAAACTCCATGTAGTTATTGTTGTCACTAAATTTTTCACCCTTGGAGAGGTATTTCAAACCTTATCCAAATTAAGTGGAACATAGGATTACCTATAGACCTATGGGTTTCCTCTAGTAGGGGTAAACCTATAAATTAAAGGGCTATCTCCCTAGATTTGTCTTGATTGCTCATCACCCATACTACTAACTCATTTGGATGAAAAGGGAGAGAGAAAATAAAGTAAATATTTCATAATGAGGTGATTCACCAATTTTAACTTGACCACTACCAACCAATTTCAATTATACTTCAAACAAAATCCTAATCTACACATAACACTAATCTAAATCTACCTATTGTCTAAATTATTTTCATTGAGGTTTGTGAAACAAACTTAAGCTAGGAGGACTAAACATAAGGTCATGACACTGGTGGAGATAAAACTCACTAAAAATCATGAAAAATTCATTGCAACACTTCAATAGACCTACAAAATACTCTCAAAATTGTGCATAAATGCAAACAAGGACAACATGTCAAGGAAGAGAATCTATCACTTAGCAAGATTAATTAGTCAAACATACACATTAAATAATCCTTTAAGAATGTAAACTAGATTTTTATTTATTTCTCAAAGGATTAAAATGAGTATGGATTCACCATAATTATTTGGAGGATATAAACTTAGCCAATTAAGGCTCAATATATAGAACAAGTGAGAGAGAAGAGAAAAAGGGCATAGGAGAGAGAGAGAGAGAGTAGACAAGTGTCCATGTGAGTTAAAAATAAGAGATGAGTTATGGAAATACATAATTAGGTCTAATATTCCACGTGTATCTCCTATTAAGATGTTTTAACTCTCCAAGTGGTGTGGGAGTTGAAATGCTTGCCTGACACCTTGACTAGCTTCTTGAAACTGCCCTTTGCCTTAGCATGTTAAAGGACAATTAACCTTATTGATGATTAGATAATTTTATCCTACCTCTTGGAATTTATCTTGACACCTCTCAACTGACCCCATTAGGTTCTCTTTGACACATCACCTCTTTCTTTTACAAGGTGTCTAGAGGACTCTTCATCTCCTTAGGCCTATTTTGCACACAAATGTCAAAACTTGGATTTGTATTATTCAAATCAACAAAACTTCATGGATGGCCTAATGAACTCATATAAAACCTAAAACAATCCATTTTGAGGCCTCAAACTATCCCCAATAGTTTATTCTCTACTAAAATCCCTAAATAGGCCTCATTCCTTATAGCCCTAAAATCATACAAACTCCTTGTGTAGATATTTTTATAGATGGTGATGAGAAAATGAGGAAATATTCAAGGATATATTGTGGCCTTATATCTCTATATTCAATTTCATGCTTTGAGAGTGAGTAGAGATATCTCTTTTTGTTATTTCTCTCTCCTAATTTGGCCTGCCTACAAAGAGACTAAAAAATGGTTATAAAATCTCCCCACACATGATAAACCATAAATAAGTGTCTTATTTATTTAGCTTAATTTCTCCTTGTTCTCCATGCCAAATTTTAAGATTTGACTTGTATGGATTTGAAAAATAGTAAAAATCAGTCCTTTTAGGCTGATTCTGTATAGTTACGTATATTATTTTACCATCTAATGGCATAATATGATAGTCAACATAGTATTTAAAATTTTATGGGTCATTAAGAATCTTTTATAATCCATATAGATGAATGGAAGTTGATTTCTCTCTCATCAGGTCCTTATAACTCTCTTAGGTAGCCTGAAATGTAGTGCCTTGAGTTCTTAACGATAGTTCATACAAATCAGGGCATGAAACAACCAAAAAATTCACCAAATGGAAGTTCACTAGGTTATTTAACTCCCTTATGAACCCAAGGTCCCATGTAAATTGTTTGGTCTGTACCAAGTAAAATAAACTAGCCTCTTAGGTTGGTAATGGGCATTCTATGAGGTCTGAGAGTAATTTGAAATTTGTAGGTGGTTGTTTGAGTTTAGTTTGGGTTTAAATGAAATTAATGAGGTCTAGTATGTCCACATATAATTTTTATAATGCTCATATTCACTATTTCCTTCATCAAACTCTCTTGCTATCACACTAGGCATAAAGTTCTTGAACCAAGTTTATTATCATACCCTAGATGATTGTATTCTTTTCTTTATTTTAGTTTTATGGGTTTGAGATATCATGAGATGTGTGTGTAGGGTCCTCACCATAATTTTTTGTATCTAATCCCTCAACTTACTCCAACAAACCATCTCATCTTCAAGGCTGCTTAAATAAGCATGTGTATGCACTCAAGACTGTGCATGGTCTGAATAGGGTATGCTAAGTTGTTATCTTGTTATTGCTTGAGTATAAGGGTGTTATGGAATTTTATTCATCACCATGAGATCACATTCACTTACCATGATCTCCCTCAGTCATCATACAATCTTTCAGATTCTTCAAACAAATAACTTCCTCTAGCATGAACAAGTAGACATGTGTCATGTCTTGACTGAGTAGGCAAAATGTTTCTAATGTTTATCCATCTTAAAGTGAGTTATAGAGTGATGTGATTTTTTTTTTCACTTTGAAACCTATCCTTAGGTATTTCACTTCCCTCTTATATCTCCATAGACTTCTACCCTCTTAAGCAAGCACTTCTTCTTAACTAGGCAAACATACTTGCAATATGAGGTGTGTGTACTCATTTCGGTCAGAAACTCAAAAGAGATATTGTTACTCTCATGAAACATATATATTAATTTACCTTTCCCTTATAATTTAAAACTCTTCAAGAAAACAACCTCATATTAACTAGGTAGGTAGACTTATGTTTGGTCTATGTGTATCTATGTGAACTATGACCTTTGTTTAGTCTCTCTTCTGATCTGTGCCTAAAACCCTTTTGATCTTGATGACTTAAGAAATTTTATCTCATTTATATCCTTCAATCACTCCCACAAACCATTTTTCTTAGGTTTTAAGAGAACTTGAATCATCCAAATAGACCTAAAAATTTGTGTATCTGCTTGGGTTTGTCCATTTGGCAAGGTCTACAATATTTGATGTTCTAGGAGCCTTGCTTTATAAATTGAAACTCTCCTCAAACTATTGAATGGATAAGAACATTACTCAACACTTTGAAAACTTAGTTTTCTCATCAACCCATTGTCTCAAGAAAAATCCTTTTTTATAGGTGGATAGTTGTCTATATTCAAAGATTTGACTGTGTTTTAGGCATTCTCTTACCAACATTAAATCTATCAAGATTTATATCATGTTGTTATTGATTTATTGAGGTCATTTTAAATTTTTTAAACTCTAAACATCATTAACATCTCTTTTCAAAGCCCATTTCCTCAACTAGTTGACTGTAGGTGTCATTAAGGTAGTTTGACTGTGCATATGGTCCTCTAGATCTTCAAAACCAACCTTTAAACTTCTCCATATCTCAATCATGTGGATTTTATCTATTGTTGAAACCCTCTTATTATCCTAAAACTCTAGACCTTACCATTATTCACTTGTTTAAGGTACACTCCCAATATTGGTTATAGGTAGTTGTCTTGAAAGTTTGACTATATATGATCTTAAATTGGCCCTTCAACTAGGTCATTAGTTGTCTGAAAAGGAATGGTAGTAATTAGGGGCATCTTCTCAATTTATTGTAATTCCATAGAGTACTCTTCAAATAACTACACAACCCTTGTGTTCACTACTTCCCTATAGAGCCCTATAGGATGCATCTTTTAGGATTATTAATTTGGTCCTCAACTTCTAGAGTCTATGTGATTGGATATCCTTAATGGATTATGATCTCTTCATCTTGAGGTAACACAAGGTTTTCATTACTAGACAACCTTCCTTGAACACTGAAAATCATGAATTTTATTGAATTTATAGACCTACAATTCTGCAGACTTATAGGTCTACAATATTGTGTTTAGGAAGATGGAAAGTGTAAAAATGGTCACTATAAATTCAATACCATTGTCACCATTATATCAACATATTATGCATGAAGGCATATCTCTCAAACTCCTTGAAAAACATATTCAAACCCATAAAACACCCTACTATGCATGAAAGCATAGAACACAGTCCAAGATGGTGAATGAATATGTGAACATGTGAAGCTTGTATGGAATATATGTTTTATCAAACCATTAATAATCATTTAAATACATCAAACCATCTAGAGAACTCAAAAACACATAAAAATTGTCAATCATTTATAGAAAATGCATAAGAGAGACTTTACTTTCCATAGGACCATCCACATGTGTCACCATGATAAATGATGTGTGTGAGTCATTTAAATACATATTATAACTCACTCTAGCTAGTTTCATACAACTATAAGATCATACTTTGCATTGGAATTGCTCTAAACTCAACTTATGGGGATTTTATCCTTTAAAAAGTAGTCTAGATCTTTATAAATTTTTAATAAAGCTAATAAAACTAATCTAATTACCAATTCCAAAAATTATAATCTCATAGTGGTCCCAAACTTTGGCCAAAATTTTATCTCCCAAATCTACATGTACAACCTGTACCATCTTATTGAATTTGGCCTTCACTAGTTTATGAATGGGATGATGTGAAAGAGAAAGATATTTATGCAACTTTGGAGCTTAAAACTTCTTCCCAAGATGTTTTTTGACCTATAAAATCTCAAATTACACTCTTCAACTCTTTTCACTTACACATGACTTCAAAAAGTCTATATAACTTCTTTAACTCCTCAAAGTGGCGTTGAAATACAAGATTTTGACTTTATTTTGATTCTATGATAGGTGTGTCAGTTAAGTAACTACTCCGAGGACATTTTAAGGTGTTTTTTTATGTATTTTTTACTTAGGGAACTTTTACACAACCAATATTAGCCAAAATCACCTTTTTCACTCATTTTCACCACCTTCAAGCTAGCAAATGAACCTTAGATATTATAAAACTTCATGAAATGTTGTTAGAATATGTTTAAGACATAAAATGACATTAATAAACCCCTAATCATCTATGACACAACTTTACCATTCGTTATCTCTCCATGACATGCGTAGACCACTATATGACCAACACATGACATTACCTTAACTTCTCCAAACTAACCCTAAACAATGATAACAAGGTTAAATGAATATTTATAGGGGGCATATAAAGTATGGCATGACCATGAGAATACAACATGAAAATTTTAATATATATGGAGTGACCAATTTGAATTGGGGTTAAATTTGGTCAACATTCTTAGCGATTCACTAGGGTAGCATGCCTACAATACTAATAGACCATTAACCTTGCATGTCCATTGGGTAATGGAGTCTCTTGTACTCAGATTTAGACATTAATAGACTTTGACCATGACACAATAAACTTATTTAACCTTCATAACACATAAAACAAAAAAATAAGACATAAACAAATCAAGACACACACATGTGCTATCAAGCACTTAGGGAACACAAAAACAACATAAGCAAATTAAACTATATATAAACCAACCTAAAAAAGACTTCTTCCTCCTAGATCAAAGGGGAAGCTTGTACAATATTTTTCTCCATGATATAAATTAAATCATGAAGCAAGTTATCTCTTAATCCTTTCTCTTGATGTCTTCAACTCCTTCATGCTTGCCAATCTTCTTGGCATGATCTCCAATGCAACAATGACAGCTGCAAACATGTCACCTATGATGGTGAATTCTTCTTTTGTTTTAGAAATATTATCGTGACCTTTCTTTATGTTTTTACTTTTATCCATCATTCTTAGCTTTTGACTTATAAGAGCAGCCTCAATCTTGGTACTTTGGAGATTGTCATATTGTCCTTCAAGAAGAAAAGCATCTTCAAGAACGTCTTTAGAATTATTCTCAGTTGCTACAAGCTCATCAAGCTCTTCAAGGAGCTTTGCATACCCAATCTAATCCTCATCATTGTCCTCAATGAAGACATATTTTTTTATATCCTTATGAACATGATCTTCAACCTTGTAAAGGCCTTCAATCTTTTGAAGGAGTTCAATATGTTGTTGCCAATCATCTTTATTTTCTTTCTCTTCAAGAACCACAACTTATTCAACTTAATCTTCTTGGTCATTATGTACTTCATAAAATTCAACTTTATTACTTAAAGAGTCTTCACATTCAAGGTTGGATGAAACTTGCAGAAGTTTGGATAGCATAGGATCTTCTTTTTTGAACACATCAACAAGAGGCAAGGCATATTCAAGAGTCTCTTCAAACTGACTAGTAAGAGGTGTAGGATTTTGAAGGGCCTCAAACTCATCACATACCTCATTAAAATTATGCCATAAGTCTTATTGTTCTATGGAATTATCATCAAATTCATCTTCTATTATTTTTTTAGATTCAACCTCTTGATCATGTTCATGAGTCTCTTTTAACTTAGTTGATGTGATGCCCTTTTCAAACACCTTCTCTTCCATGTCTTAACCAACCTCTTAATGAGTAACTACAACATCATCAAGGTCATCTCTTTTTTCATTCAAGAAGATTGACTTATGCTTGTCTTCACCAAGAGGAGTACCTATAGTGAACTCGTCATCATACACACTTAAGTCATCATCTTGATCAACTATAAATTTGGCTTGATCTTATTCACTTATCTTCCATAATATGGGTTCTCCCTCAAGAATGGATGTGGTGGGAGGGTGATGAATACGTTAATGTATTGGATAGGAAGTATGAGGTGTGGTGGATGGCTCATGAATGGGATTGGGGATGGAGATTACTTGAATGAACTCTTGGGAAGATAAAAAGTTGGTTTGGGCAATCAGAGAGACATCTTCTTCAATAAGAACTTCACTTTCATTATAGCCTTCTTGAGGCTCTTAAATATTGGTAAGTTGATTCTTAATCTCTTGAATTTTCCACCTATCTAATCTATCTCATGTAAATCATCATTGTTGACATAGTGGGCTTCCCCTTCAACCAACCTCCACTTATTCATAAATAATTTAATTGACTTCCTCAGCTTATCTATGAGATGAATAGGGATCACATCAAGTTTTTTATCCCATTTCTTCATCACTTTTTCCTATTTTGGCATATTTGGCATGAGTGCCAACAAGGATTTAGCTTGAGGTGGAATTGAAGTAGTAGGAAGAGGGGGATAGTAGAAGTTTTGGTGAGCTTCAATATGTTGATTGGATTTCCTAATTAAAGCTTCTAAAGCCTTATATCTTGCTTACCAATCAATGGCATCATCCAATTCCTCATGACAAGTCTAACAATAATCATGTTGAGGTTGATATGGATAATAGGAATCATAGGAATCATGTTGGGGATGATAGGGAGAATCTTCTTGGTACTCTTCTCAATACTCTTCTTTATAGGATTCTTCATAGGGATACTTAGCAACATAATGATCATATAGAGTGGTAATAATCTGACCATAGGACTACCATGATTCATAGGGCTGCTAACAATCTTGATATGGCTATTAAAACACACAATTGGGGTCATGACAAGGTTGGTAGGGAGGTGTATAGTAGAAACTCTCATTATATCCAGTCATGCCAACTTCATGAGTCAAAATAAAACACAAGATATTAGCAAATTATTTTGACAATAAGTACTTGGGCCACTAGAACTAGATGATTGCATTTATAGTCACCATTAGTGTTTGTTGAATGCCTCTAAAAGATGATAGGTAGAATAACACACCAAGAATTATTCCACTCTTTTGGACTATGGTCCCACCAAGCATGCCAAAACTATTGTCACTCAATTTTTCATCCTTGGAGAGGTATTTCAAGTCTTATCCAAATTGAGTGGAACATGGGATAACCCCTAGGCCTATGGGTTGCCTCTAGTAGGGGTAAACCTTTAGCTTAAAGGGCTAGCTCCCTAGATTTATCTTGATTTCTCATCACCTATACTACTAACTCATTTAGATGAAAAGGAAGAGAGAGAACATAAATTAAACCTATTTTAATGAGGTGATGCACCAATTGTAACTTGAACACTACCAACCAATTGCAATTACACTTCAAACAAAATCCTAATTTGCACTAACATCAATACAAATCTATCTATTTGAGTATTTCTCATGGAGGTTTTTGAATCAAACTTAAGATAGGAGGACTAAACACAAGTTTATGACATGACACTAGTGGAGAGACAACTCACTAAAACTCATGAAAACTTCATTGGAATACTTCAAGAGACCTATAAAAGATTTTCAAAACTAAACATGAATGCAAATAAGGATAACATTCTAAGAAAGTGAATCTATCACTTAGCAAGATCAACTAGTCTAACATACATATGAAAAAGTCCTTGGAGAAGGTAAAATAGTTTGTTCTTTATTTCTCAAAGGCTGAAAATGATCAGGGATTCATCATAATCAAGTGGAGAATACAAACTTAGCCAATTAAGGCTCAATATATAGCATAAGTGAGAGAGAAGAGAAGAAGGGCATAGAAGAGAAAGAGTAGAAAAGTATCCATGTGAGTTATAAACAAGAGAGGAATCAGGTAACTACCTCAAAAAGTCTAGGATGCCATGTGTATCTCCTCTAAATATTCTCTAACTCTCCAAGTAGTGTGGGAGTTGAAATACTTTCTTGACACCTTGGTTAGCTTCTTGAAACTACCCTTTACCTTGGCATGTTGAAATACATGTGGAAGTATTGATGATCAGATAAGTTTCTAATACCCTTTATCTCTAATCTTGACACCTCTCAATTTAACCCATCAAGTTCTCTTTGACACATCACCTCTTTATCTTGCAAGGTATCTAGAGGACTCTTCATCTCCTTAGGCCTATTTATTACACAAGTGTCAAAACTTGGATTTTTCTTCTTCAGATCATCTAAATTCATGGATGGCCTACTCAACTCATATTAGACCTACAATAATCCAATTTGACTCCTCAAACTAGCCCCAACATTTTGTTCTCTACCAAAATCTCTAAATATACATCATTCCTTATATACTAAAATCATACAAACCTCCTTGTGTAGAGAGTTTTATGAATGGGGATAATAAAATGGAGGCATATTCAATGACCCATTATGGCCTTATATCTCTAGGTTCAATTTCATATTCTAAGAGTGAGTGGAGATATCCCTTTTTTCTATTTGTCTCTCCTAACTAGGACTCAATTAGGCCTCCCTACCAAGAGAAAAAAATGGATCTAAAGGCTCCCCACACATTCCAAACCCTAAATAAGTGTATTATTATGTTATATTACTTCTTCCTTATTCTCCATACCAAATTTGGAGATCTGACAACTTGTACATACCTATAAAATAACAAAAATAAGTCATTTTAAGCTTATTCCATAGAGTTACATACAATATTATGTCATCCAATGGCATGGTATGATGATAGATGGAGTATTGAACATGTTTGGGGTCATTAATAATCTTGTATTATCCATTAAGAGGCATGTAAGTTTTTTTTCTCTCATAGGGTCCTTATAGCTCTCCTAAAAAGCCTAAAAGTGCCTTGAGTTCTTAATTATAGTTCATACAACCAATTCCAAAAAATATAAGTGATCTAGGGTATTTAAATCCCCTTAAGATTCTAAGGTCCCATGAAAATTGTCAAGTACATACCAAGCAAAAGAAACTAGCCTCTTGGGTTGGCAATGGGAATTCTATGAGGTCTGAGAGTAAATTGAAATCTGTAGGTGGTTGTTTGAGTTTAGTTTGGGTTTTAATGACCTTTATGAGGTATGTGATGTCCAAATCTACTTTTTCCAATGCTCAACTTCACTATTTCCTTCATCAAACTCTTTAGTTATCACACTAGCTCAGGCTTAAGGTTTCAAACCAAGTTTATTGTCATACCCTAGCTGCCTATATTCTTATCTTTCTTTTAGTGTCTAGGGTCTAATATGTCTATGTATTATCCTCACCATCTTATTGGGTCTCCAAGTCCTCAACTTACTCCAAAAAAACATCTCATCTTCAAGACTTCCTAAACAAGCTTATGTGTGTACTTAGGACTGTGCAAGGTCTAAACATGGTATGATAAGTTATTTTTTTATTGTTGTTTGAGTTTGAGGGTGTGATGTAATTATATTCATCACCATGAGATCACATTCACTTACCTTTCTCTCCCTCAGTCATCATAAAATCTTTTAGATTCTTCAAACAAGAAACTTCCTCTAACATGAACAAGCAGACGTATGTCATGCCTTGACTGAGTAAGCAGAATGTTTCCAATGTTTATTTATCTTAAATTTAGTTAGAGAGTGATTTAAATCTCTATTTTCATTTTGAAACCTATCACCAAGTGTTTCACTTCCCTCTCAAATATCCATAGACTTCTACCCTCTCAAATAAGCACTTCTTCTTGACTTGATAGGTAAACTTGTAACAAGAGTTGTGTGTATTCATTTAGGTCATAAACTCAAAAGAGATATTTTTCCTCTCATGAAACATTTACAATAATTTACCTTTCCCTTGGACCTTAAAATTCTTAAGTCAAGCAACATCATATTAGCTAGGCAAACAGACTTATGTTTGGGTTGTGTGTAGCTATGTAACCTATGACCACTATTTGGTCTCTCTTCTACTATTTGCCTAAAACCCTTTTGATATTTATGACTTAATAGCTTTGATATCCTCTATATCCTTCAATCACTCATATAAACCATTGTTCTCAAGTTTTGAGAGACCTTGAGTTGTCCAAACAGACCTACATGTTTGTGTATCTACCTTTATTTATCCATTTGGAAAGGTTTACAGTATTTTATGTTCTAGAAGTCTTGATTTATAAAATCTCCTCAAACTCTTCAGTGACTAAGTAAATTCCTCAACACTTTGAAAACTTAGTTCTCTCATCAACCCACTGTCTCAAGAATAATCCTTTTCTGTAGGTGAATAGTTGACTATATTCAAGGATTTGACTATGTTTTAGGCATTATCTTACCAACGTTAAATCTCCCAACAGTTATATCAAGTTGTTATTGACATCTTGAGATCCTTTTCAATGATTTGAACTCCAAACATCATCAAAATCTCTTTTTAAGGCTTGTTTATTCAACTGGATAACTATAGGTGTCATTAGGACAGTTTGACTATGCATATGGTCTTCTATATCTTCAAAACCAACCTTCAAACTTCTCCATATCTCAGTCATGTGGATTTTATCTATGTTTTTTTTTATCTCAAAACCCTCTTACTATCCTAAAACTCTAAACCTTACCACTATTCACTTGTTCAAGATACACTTCTAATATTGGATGTAGGTAGTTGTCTTGAAAGCTTGACATTATACGATCTTGAATTGGCCCTTCAACTAGGTCATTGGCTGTTTGAAATTGAATGATATTCATTATGGGTATCTTTTCAATTCATTATAATTCCATAGATTACTCTTCAAATAACTTCACAACCCTTGTGTTCACTACTTCCCTACACAATCTTATAGGATGCATCTTTTAGGCTTATTAGCTTGGTCCTCAACTTCTTGACTCTAGGTGCTTGGAGATACTTATTGGAATATGCTCTATTAATCTTGAGGAAACATAAGGTTTTTATGACTATAAAACCTTCCTTAAACACTAACAATCATGAATTTTCTTGAATTTGCAAACCTATAGGTCTGTAATCTTGTGTTTAGGAAGATGGAAAGAGCAAAAATGGTCACGAGAATTAAATCACCATTGTCATCATTATATAAACATATCATATATGAATTCAAAACTTGTAGACTCCTTTAAAAACATATTCAAACCCCTCAAAGCACCATGTTATGCATGAACACATAGAACACAGTCCAAGATGGTGAATGAAGATGTGACCATGTGAAGCTTGTATGAAATATTTATCTAATCAATAAACCATGAATATATTTAAATGATATTATAATACCATGAAGAATCATTCAAATGCATCAAACCATATAGATAACTCATAAACACAAAAAAAATTTGAATCATTTGTAGACAATGCACAAGAAAGATTTTACTTGCCATAGGACCATCCACATGTGCCACCATGATGAACAAATGTGTGTGCAGAATCTATAGACATCTTTTAACTTGCTCCAGCTAATTTCATGTAGTCATGAGTTCATAATTTGTATTGGAATTAATCTAAACTTAGCCTATGGGGATTTGATCCTTCAAAAAGTAAGTTAGCTCCTTAGATATAATTCATAAAGCTAATAACATTTATCCAATGACCAATTTTGTAAATTAGAATCCCATAAGGGTCCCAAACTTTGGCCAAAATTTTATCTCCCCAACTCTACCTATATGACCTATACCATCTGATTGAATTTGTCTTTCACTAGCTTATGAATGGGATGATGGGAGAGAAAAGTATATTTATACAACTGTGGAGCTTCAAAATTATTTCCAAGTTGGTTTATAACTTATATAATATCAAATGACCTCTTTGACTCTTGTCACTTGCACATGACTTCAACAAGTCTGTACAACTTTTTAAACTCCTCAAGATGATGTTGAAATACAAGATTATAACTTTGTTTTGATTCTTTGACAAGTGTGTAAGTTATGTAACTGATCCAAGGACCTTGGAAGGTGTGTGGTATGTATTTTTCACTTAAGTAACTTTTGAAAATGTAAGTATTATCTAAAATCACCTTTTTCGCTCATTTTCACCACCTTCAAGCTAGCAAATGAATCATAGAGATTAAAAAACTTCATGAAATGTTGTTAGAATATGTTTAAGACATAAAATTACATTAATAAACCACTAATAACCTATTACACAACTTTACCATGCCTTATCTCTCCATGACATGCCTAGACCACTATATTACCAACACATGACATTACCTTAACTTCTCTAAACTAACCTTAAACAATGCTAACAAGGTTAAATGAAGATTTATAGGGGCCATATAAAGTATGACATGACCATGATAATAACAAATGAATTTTTTAATATATAGGGGGGTGACCAATTTGAATTGGGGTCAAATTTGGTCAACAGTTATCCCATGTTACGATGGTGTGTGTGAAATATTAGTGTAATAATAGATATTGTTGTAACCCTTATGTGATTAATACACTTTAATAATGAATTTTGACCTAGAGGTTATATGCATACTTATATCATGGTTACTACGTTTGTATTTACTTAGAATTGGGAGAAATAAGAAATTTTCTCTCAATGTGCAATAAGTATTATGGTGTTTTGTAATGGTGTTTTAGCCTCTTGCCATCTATTGGGTAACTAAATAGAAATGTGTGTTTATAGTGATCATTTTTTATTTTCTTCAAATGGGGCTCAATAAATGTGTTAGATGACCCAGTGGGTAAATTTAAATTTGAGCAAAGAGTCATTTTTTGGTGGAAGGCATGGTTGATGGAATCAAACACTATTGGTGAGTAGGATAGTCCTAAGATAGTTGCCTTGTCTAAAGAGTTAAGGGAGTTAAGCAATAAATGTGGATCATTTTAGGCATGATATTATGTTTTTTATAATGAGGAATACAAACATCATAATCAAAATATTTTTAAGAGGTAAGGATCATCCACATAGTAGTGAAGGAAGGGTGATCAAGGACCATGGAATTAGCCTAAGTTAAATGTGTTTAAGATCATGGTCACAAGTTTATTTCTTCAGCATTAAATGTTAATTTATGTGTCTACATTTTCCCCCATTTATTCTAATAATGCAACAAATAAAAAGTACTAGGGTAAAATGAAATGAGTTTTCTTTGAACTTACTTATGAAGAATAATCTTGAATGTAGGCCACACTTGAATTGTGCTTCACACAGATTTGTAATGAAACACATGTAAAATCAATTCCTACTTAAGATAAAAATCAAGAAGTAGAGATTAAAAACTTATAGATATAATAATAATGAATGAATATACCTAATTAGGTACATGAAGCTTTGTGTATTATAGTGTAAAATTGGTGCCTAGAGAGGGTAGGAACCTTAGATATTTTTTTTCATTGATGAAAGTGTAATATACTATCCATGTTCCAACCCTCATGGATAGGTGACTGTGATTAAGAACTCAAAGTGTACTTGACTTTATCATTGCATTCCCAAAGTCATGGAGTAGCTTGGAATTCTTGTATTAATTATAATATATTGTTATGATGTAAAAAATGAGTGAAAAATTGTTGCAAAAAAATGACTCAACCATTATATATGGAATAAGATTCATTTCTAGTGAAAAACTGGTGTAATTATCTGAGTCCAGTGTCTATGGCATGGAGAATGACATGGATCATAATTTTATTCATGAAATTGGTGAAAAAACTAAGCAAAAAGGTGGTCCTGTGTCATGCACATTCCATAAATCTCATATCTAGTTGTGTATATATCCTGGAACTTAGTAATATCAAGTTATTTTTTGCATAAAAACATGTGTAATAACCTAGAACACATGCCACACATGATGCGACTAGTTTGAGTAAAAATCTAAGATAAACATGTGTATAATACTAAAGCTTGTTTATGAGAAATATTTTAATTGATCTATAGACTTAGTAACATTTTGATAACTCTATAATTTGGTGTTTTATAAAATCTAGGATGGTATCATGATGTTATGGACATGGTTAACATGTGCCCTTGTCTAAATGGAGCATTGTTATTTGAAAGTACTTTTTGTGTATAATATGGGTATGGCATGTGATCAATAGTGTAAAACCTATAAATTTCTATCCATGTACTATATTTTTGGAACTTAGTCTCTAATATAATCCACTGTGTATGCCCCCTCTTTTGAAGTGAGTCATGGATCTTGCATAATAACTTAACTCAAAATAAAAAGTTATGAGAAAAGATACTATATATAAAGGTGAATTTTGGAGTTATGATGATAACATAGGAGAGCATGGAATCATAGATAAATTGAGCTATAAGTTGTACTATAAGATGCATATATAACTAAACATCCGTAGTATCTTATCTAAATAGAAAATAGAAATTGAGCATGTAGTGATAAAGTGACCAAAACTGATTGCTAAAAGTTGAATAAAACTACTTGAGGGGGGATATGTATGATATTTATCATGGTGTTGGAGAACTTTCAAGATACATTATGTCCATCATGACATCAAAAATTGAGAAAATAAGTGTCATGACCATTATTCACACACATAAAGAGTACACATAAAACACACAAAGTATACAAGAGAAGGCCAATGGGCCACATACAAGGGACATATTAACATTTCACTCATATGCATGTAAGTATAAAATAAGGATTAGAGTTGAAAATAATGACATGTTCAAATTTCCACAATCCAAACAAGTTGAACACACATAAAACATGAAGTAGGAGAGCAAACTCAAAAATAATGCATGGATAAACGATGTTGATCTACATAAGTAATTTGTGACATTATGTATAACTAGTAACACAAGTATCCAGTAACATAATAATGTGAAAGTGAGTGAGAAATAATTATAGATTTAATGAAATGTATTTAATTGAAGTATAAAAATAAATATATCCAAAGAATGATATAATCTATGTAAGATATGCCTCTAGTGAACTATTTTAGATATAAACAAGTTTTAGGATGCCTATAACTTATTTAGATCTATGAATTGATAGCATTTGTCAACTAGGACAAGATCAGTGAAGGAAGATAATAGTTCAATGTGTTATTGTCTAAGTATATTTATTTGTCTACTTACAATTTTTGAGTCTAAGACTATTGGAAGCTAAATGACTGAGAGGGAGGTGAATCAATCTTCAAAAAAATTCTTTAACAATCTTACTTAAGCAATCATAGATCATTTAAATAATCATATAGATATTAGCAAGAATAAGCACCAATCGATAAGAGCATGAAACACATGAATGAAATACATATGTGGGAAACCCTCAATCGGAATAAAAACCACTGATGATGGAAATGGACTATAGTCTTATAAGACAAACATCAAATTTAGTGAAGCACCCACTTCACATGGAACACCAACCCCAACTAGATAAGCACCAACTCAGTTATGATTTATTAAGCACCAAATTTAAAGGAGGCACCAACCCCCTAGCTGAATCATCACCAACTTATCCACCTAAAACACTTGATCACCTTCATAATAACCTCTCAAATTCGCCTCTAGCCTTCTTCACTCAACTAGGTCTCTTCAAGACTGATTAGGTCATTTGACCTTGATCTTTAAACTCAAACCTTCTATCAGATATTCATGAATATATCTATACACTACTTGTATGGTCTACATAACCTCATTCTACTCCTATAAGTGCTCTTTAATTCAATTTCACTAAACACTCTTCAATCTCACTACATTACTAATAAGCCTAAAATTGCCTAGTATTTATACAAGTCACTTGTTCATATACTTCTTGGTCAACCAAACACTTTTATCCTCTTATGTCAGCCATGTAATGGATATTATGACATCTCATAGACATGTATCAAAATTTATTTGAGTCCCTTTAGGTCTGACCTACTTAAATTAGGCCTTATCTCTTCTTTAGGTCTCATGAAGACCTAATCCCATTAGGCCTACATAACACATATTACCATTTGCTCTTATTGAAGCATATTAAACACTTAACATGGTAGGAACACATCATATTCCACCTTAATAGACTTTATCCAACTTCAATTTAGGTCCACAACACCTTTTAGGTCCAAACACCACTTGAACCCCTTCTCAAAACATTGTTCACAAAAGGTTTGTGCAAAAATAGAAATTCTATCTTGAACAAATGAAGCATAAACATAATTTTTCTAAAAAACCATGGGAAAAAACATATATTCATAAACCTCATTACCTCAAGGTCATAAAAAACTTCATTATATGAATTAACTCAAGGTGTACAGGCTCAAGCTTCTTCTTTGTAAGTAGCCCACTCAGAACTGCCACCTAGCTTCAAGACACAATCAAGGAAACATGAAAATCTGACAATTGATCGAACAAACTCAAGGTATTTAAATGCATTAACATTATTTTATAAATCCATATGATATCCTCAAATAAATTTATCACAATATATAATGGAAACTATTGTTCTTGTAGACTAATCTATTGACTTTTTCTCTCACAAACTTCACTCAATTTTAACAAGCCATTTTGGCTTCAATGCTTCAACATATTACACTAACTTAAAATATTTTGAAAATAATGTATAGATAATTCAAGTCCAAAATAAAATCATATGAAATTTATGATTTATCTCACATAAAATATCTTCCAACTCATCACTTCAACTTGCTTACCCAGATCTGTCAGTTTACCTTCAAACATAGTCATGGTGATAATGACCTTCAATACCTATGTAGACACTTTAATAGAATTTAAATTCATGTGGATGATATTATTATATTATTAAACCAATATAAAATAGATATATAACATGGTCATATGGTAATATTGGTCTTGCAAACCAATCTCACAACCTCACACCTTCACTGTCTTATCTACACTAGATAGGTTAACTTATGAGCAACATTTTCATCATATCCACTAACCTAAAAAACTTATATAAAAAATTAACATGTATTATAGGTATTTAAAAACATCTCCATGAACTTGTATTCATCCCTAATCCATGAAAATGCATCCCTCATCAACTTCTCACTTCTACCTGGGTTTCTCATTGTCTACACCATTAGGTCTATTAGCAATAAGTCAACTTGTATGATCAGTTTAACACATATAAGGTCATTATAAACCACCATGGACATATAATACAAGTATAAATCTTTAACCTTCATCCATTTATCAACTTTGACTTGGTCAAATTTGTTTTCTATATCAAATTTCTTAGAAACAAGCACTTTCTTGTAGGGTCTACTCACTCACCTAAGAAACCAATCATACCTAGAGATGCCAGAGAGAGTTTAATAAAACCTCCAATAACTTATCTAGCCATAAAAACCCATTTTGGACACATTTGATCAACTTATTTCATATTGGGTCACTTTTAGGGTTCTTTGAGGGTTTAAACCATCTTCCAATATTAACAATCATTCATAAATTTTAGCCCTTTATTTTTAAAACTAATGCATGGAAATTTGAGCTATGACCCTTCCCCATCTAACATGAAAAAAATAAGTCCTCATGAATATGTTTCACATGCTAATTATCACTTGAAAACCTTCTTAGGTAGACACTTCTTCATCCTGTGCACTCGAGAGACCTTACAACATGTTTTCTAGCCTTTTATTACAAACCATAACCTAAAACCTCATGCACATGCTTAAAACAACTCAACTCACCTTTGTTAATTCTCACCTACTCACACATACCTTGTAAACTAATCCTGATACACCATTTGGCCACCATCTCTCTCTTTGCTTTCTAGGCCTTGACCTTCAATTCTCAATAGGTCTTGAATTTGACCTTCTAACCACTATCCAAGCTCTCAAAACCTTATGTACAAACTCAAACAACCTCTCTCATGCTCAGACATTGTCAATAATTCTTCATATGTCTTATCAACAGTTCATGTTGCTTCATTAGGCTAAGTAGGGTCTAAAATTAGTCTAGTTACAAATTTGATTTGAAGTACTTACCCCTATAGGCTTTACATTGAAACTCTTAAGTGCTCCAAATGCCTCTTATGTATGCTCAATCAACCTTATATAATCATTATTATTCATAGATTCAACAAAACATATTCATGGATAATTCTAATCATCTTTAGAGTTATTTACACAAATCTTCAAAGGTCAATTAAGGATCTTTATAGCTTACTCATAGCATCATTAGAGTTGATTACATAGATCTTTAGAGCTCGAATAAGGATCTTTGTAGTTCATTGTGCTCTATTCCAAGTCTTCAAAACTATTGTCAAAACTATTGAAGACTTCTCAAGCCTTCAAATTATTTCTCAATAGAGGGACATTGGATTGCCTTTAAAACAACTACTTGACATCAACCTCATTCACCATGATTCACACTCTCTCATAACAACAACACTTACTATGTTAGTATAAGAACTCATCATACACATACCTCAAAGCTTATTTGACCATGCACCTTGACAATAACCATTGACATCAATGACAACATCAATTTCAAAAATCAACAATCAATGACAATGATTAAAAATCACCCCCTTTGTCATTGATGGCAAAGACAATCAAAAAACTATGGCAATCACTCTTAATGGAAACCATCTCCCAGATCTAGATCTTACCTTTTTTCACCCTTTATGATCTTTCTCCCCCTCTAACATTAATGACAAAGGGTCACCTATAACTACTAGAATCACACTTTCTCTCTTTGAGCTGATACTACCTTTCAAAGACACTAGATGGCACACAATCTTAAAAAATTATGGCAACCACTCTCAGAAACTTATCTCAATCAGGTCACTTCTCCCTCATTTTGAACTATCATCCCTTTTCAGATTACTCTCCTAGCTATATTTTGATATTAAAATCAACCACTCTCTTGACAAAGAACTTACAGCTACCAAGCTTCCCCTTAGACCAAGCATATCTCTTTTGATTGAACTAGGAACTTGTTGACCATTTTTTGCCCAACAGGCCAAAAATTGGTCCCCTTCTTCCCCTGCTATTCTAGGCCAATTCATTTTTCATTTTGCATAGATCTGGTGATTTCTATGGACTCTGCAAGTTTTCTTTCGGTAGTTGAAGAACCAGGTGAAGAGGGAAAGATTTTACAAAGCTTCTTCAGAAATTCACAAGGAAGGTTGGCATCTTCGAACCATTGAACCATTGCTTCATTTCAAGCTTTGGTTCAATCAGCAGTTCTTCAACTTTGGTTTAATCAACTAAGTTCAGTGCTTAGTTCATCAAAAAAGTTCAATAAAAATTTTAAATGGGTTGGTTCAATGGCTTGGTTCAAGGGTGTGCCCTACAGTCAGAGGGCAGCAATGGGTCCAAAAGCCCTTGTGAAGGGTAGCCAAAGGGCCCAAAGTAGAAAAGCCATGGGAAAAAGGCTCGATGAACTTTGCCAAGGACGGTGACGTCCTGAAAAGCATCAAATTTACACCAGGGAAGCTAGAGCATGGAAAGCACCAAGTGGCAACTATGGAGGACTTCAACATGCTATTTTAGGAGCAGTGGAATGTGCCACGTGTCCCTTGCAGGGCTCAGCAGAAGCTGATAGGTGGCAACATCTATGGGTTTCCCCTGTTGGCTTCAAAGAAGACTGTGGTGGACCTGAATGAGTTATTAGGAGCTATGCAGAGCATGCCAAGTGTTAGCATCCATGAAGAACCAGAAAAGGGCCCAAAATTTTCTCTAAGGTAGCTAAAGGCTCTATAAAAGCAATCACGTGTCAACTTCCACCTGACTCTTAAAAGGCCTTCTAATGTAAGCGAATGCTGCCACATCTCATTATCAACTTAGCGGAAGCTACCACATGTCAACGTCTACATTTCAAAGTGTCTTCTAAGTGCCCAAATAGTGGACTATGACATGTGTCAAGGACAGATGCACTCTCAGTGAAAAGGGGCAAAGCAAGAAGCTGAAGGAGAGTCCAAGGGTGATGAGTGCATGAACGTCAAATTTAAGCCAGTAAAAAAGTCATTGGTTTTAAATGCCTGAGTGCCAACCATGGAATGATCCCAAAGAATGCATTGACCTGCCAGAAGATCACCCCTGAGGGTTGAAGGAGTAGAAAAGGACAAAGAGCCCAGAGAACAAAGAGTAGGTGGATGGTGTGGCTCATAAATTCAAATCCTGACAGTAGAATGGCCATCACACAAAAGCAGATGAAGCAATCCAAGTGATGTAGGAAGGTGTCAAGAAGTTATTTTAGTGGTTGACACAGTGCCTACCATGTGGTCATCAAAGAGGCACAACAGTGATCAACGTGACTGGTTTTCTTTAATATGCACTGTAGAGCAGGAAAATGGCATGGCTCATAAATTCAAATCCTGACAGTAGAATGGCCATCACATAGTAGCAGATGAAGAAATCCAAGTGTGTAGGAAGGTGTTGATTCAAGAAGTTATTTCAATGGTTGACATAGTGCCTACCATGGGCCACTTGTAAAAAGGGTTCCAAAAGTCCTCTTTTCTTCCTCTATATATTGGAGACTTGTCTTTGGAGAAATCATCTTCCACATTTGTAAGGCATAGCCCTGGCAAATTTTCACCTGAATCAATAAACGCATTTTTTACCTCTATCCTAGTTAGATATCTATGTGTATGTCTGAGTGTTAGTTTGTGTTTAGTCATTGCTTCTTGATGCTTCCATAGGTTCAACACCAACATACCTAGTGTCTATAAGGTGCCATTTCTACAACTGACAAGGAGAGTTGTATTTGGAAGTGTAGAAATAGAAGAAATTACTATACAGTGTGCATTTCACAGCACCTTTGGTGAATCTCTGTTTTCTATATTTTTCATTAAAGCCTCCCTGCCAAGTTTCTTTCAGCCTGGTCCTTTTGCAAGTTTGAAGTGTTTGTATGTGTTTATCTGATTTTAAGTGTGAGTGTGAGAAGGTCAGTTTATTTTGGTGCATCACCTCCTTTAGAGTAGATTTGTTTTCCTACAATCTTTCTCCCTTTTCATCCCTCCCCCATTATATATATATATATATATATATATATATATATATATATATATATATATATATATATATATATATGTTAGCACTTACTGGAACAAATCAGATGCATCAAAGGGAGCTAACCCTTACCTACAGACTCTCCCCTCCAGCTTTGCCAGTCCCACAGGAGAGAGGGGAGTTTCCATTGTTGCATGTGGAAGGCAGGAGATCGGCCTCCTTACCTCGGGTGCAATCCACTGCATCAACAATTTTTGGCACGCCTGGTGGGATCTAGTCTTACACTCAGTAAGGTTTCAGGATTGATGTTGATCCTGTTATAGCAAATCAAACATTTTCATCATCTGGCAACTCCACTGGTAAGAGTTTCAGTTTTCCAATCAAAGACCAGTTTTAACTTCCTATGCCTAAAGTCACCAGATGATCCACTAATAAGGGTGTCCCTTTTGAATTCATTGAATTACCTCTCAACTCAGCAAAGTGACTGAGGTTCAAAGGGACTCATCCTTATTTAGCGAGTCATCTTCCCAGTCTAGCTAAAGGTGCTTCCTTCACAGGAGAAGTACCCCGTTTGAATCCCCTTATAGCTATGACATTACCCTTTGTGAGATTTTGTGGTCATAGTCCCTTGAACCTCCAGTGTTATGACCCAATTCTAGGAGCGATCCTCAAAAGTGTGCCTCCCTTTAATGGAGAGGGGCCCATTACAGCGATTGAACACATCAAAAATATTGCTAACCTCTGTAATATTCACAGTGTCACTAAGGAGAATATTGCAATCAGATTGTTGGCATTGTCTTTCAAGGGCAAAGCTCTTGACTGGTACGGGACTTTGCCTACAAATTTAATCCATTCCTAGAATGAATTGGGTACTCAATTGATGGACCATTTTGGAGAAAAGAGTGACCACCTCTCACTTTCTGAGCAGCTAATGACCATGAAGAGAGCCCCACATGAATATATGTAGGATTTCAACACACAGTTTCAGAAGACATGGGATAGAATCCCCATTCTGGTAAGACCGACTACTAGTTATGCTTTCTTGTATTATTTAAGAGCATTAAATAGTGATATTGCTGTTATGATACAATCCATGGGAGGGCATGTGCTACCTGCTACCTATGACATAGCCATAATAGCTAAAAATTGCTTAGTACAGGCTGGGAAAATAGCCCCTATACCCCATATGCCACTTTTCCTAGAAATGCTACCTCCAATTCAAGTCATTGCTCCCACATTAGCTCTTCTGCCTAGCATAGAGAAACCAGCTGCTGCTCCATCCAATGAGCTTCATGAAGTTAAGAGTTTGTTGTAGAGTATGTCGAATGAACTTATATCTCTTAAAAGGTAGCAAGCTCAAAGCAACAAACCAAACCAAGGATACCAACAGTATGGTCAAGCTCCAAGACCCCCTTTCTAAAATTACAATCAAGGATAGGGTCAGCTTACTCAGACCAGACCATTTCAAGGCTACAACCCAGGCCCCCTTTCATCATCTAAGGTCATGGTGCCCATTCAAAATAACCTAGTACAGGAACAACCAAGTTGTTTGACCATGGGATATGGTTAGGAACAGGTTGTTTATATAAATGAGATGATGGGGTTTTACCCAAATGTGCTAGACAATCAGGCAGCCACTCATTCCCAGGTCTTCAAGGCTCCAATGCAACCCAGCACAAGTAATAGTCAGAGTCAGCCTGACTCTACTCTTATGAACCACCTGGAAGGTGAGTTCTATGCAATCAATTATGTGGGTGCTACAGACAATCAGGCTGACTGTGTTATGGCCAACACAAGATCCAAAGGGAGAGCTATGGAAGAAACTCAAGTAGATGTTCAAATGTCCACACCATCTCTTCCACCATAGGTGAACCAGAAATTCCCAAATTTTAGGCCGCTAGTCATACATTCAGGTCCTTAGCCTATGCCTTAGAAGGCTACAAGCAACCCCAAATAAAATACGAAAGGGAGAAATCCTCAGATCAACATGGTAGACTAGGTGAAGGAGCTGCACATAAATATTTTCTTGTGGGATCTATTATCGATACTAGTTGTGTCAGATGAAGGAGACATTAGAAGCTTTCCCTTTGATCTAGGAGGGAATCAAAAATACCTAGTTAGTTGTATATAGTAGGTTGCTTTCAGTTTTTTTTCCATGTTTTCCCTAAGTGTTATTTGCACAAGTAGTTTTCTTAGCTTTGTGTGTGTTTTCATTTCCTTTGAGGTGAATCTTCGTGATTGATTCTAGAATTTATCAGAGCTACTACTGATCTTCAAGATACAATCTGACCCTGTGCCCAATGGATTTTTAAGGCAATTGGCTTCTAAGCATAACAGGAATGCTTCCCCTAGGAGTCACCAATTTTTTGACCATTTTTTTCCCAATAGGCCAAAAATTGGTCCCCCTCTTCCCCTGATATTCTAGGCCAATTCATTTTTCATTTTGCATAGATCTGGTGATTTCTACGAACTCTGCAGGTTTTCTTTCGGTAGTTGAAGAACCAAGCAAATAGGGCAAGATTTTATAAAGCTTATTTGGATTTTCATTTGAATAAATTCACAAGGAAGGTCGGCATCTTTGAACCACTGAACCATCACTTCATTTCAAGCTTTGGTTCAATCGGCAATTCTTCGACTTTGGTTTAATCAGCTAAGTTCAGTGCTTAGTTCATCAAAAAAATTTAGCAAAAAGTTCAAATGGGTTGGTTCAAGGGTGTGCCTTATAGTTGGAGGGTATTGATGGGTCCAGAAGCCCTTGCAAAGGACAGCCAAAGGGCCCAAAGTAGAAAAGCCACGGGAAAAAGCCCTGATGAACTTTGCCAAGGATGGTGACATCCCAAAAAGCATCAAATTTACACCAGGGAAGCCAGAGCACAGGAAGCACCAAGTGGCAACTGTGGAGGACTTCAACATGCTATTTTAGGAGTAGTGGAACATGCCACATGTCCCTTATAGGGCTTGATGGAAGCCGATAGGTGGCAACATCTGTGGGTTTCCCCTATTAGCTTCAAATAAGACTGTGGTGGACCCAAATGAGTTGTTAGGAGATATGCGGAGCATGCCAAGTGTTAGCATCCGTGAAGAACTAGAAAAGGGCCTGAAAGTTTCTATAAGGTAGCTAAAGGCTCTGTAGAAGTGACCATATGTCAACTTCTACCTGACTCTCAAAAGGCCCTCTAATGTAAGTGGATGTTGCCACGTCCCATTATCAGCTCAGCAAAAGCTGCCACATGTCAACGTCTACATTTCAAAGTGTCTTCTAAGTGCCCAAGCAGTGGACTATGACATGTGTCGAGGGCAGATGCACTCTCAGCAAAAAGGGGCAAAGCAAGAAGCCAAAGGAGATTCCAAGGGTGACATGTGCGTGAATGTCAAATTTAAGCCAGTAAAAAAGCTGTTGGTTTTAAATGCCCAAGTGCCAACCATGGAATGAGCCCAAAGAATGCAACGACCTGCCAGAAGATCACCCCTGAGGGCTGAAGGAGCAAAAAAGGACAAAGAGCCTAGAGAACAAAGAGCAGGCAGATAGTGTGGCTCATAAATTCAAATCCTGACAGCAGAATGGCCATCGCACAAAAGTAGATGAAGCAATCCAAGTGATGCAGGAAGGTGTCAAGAAGTTATTTCAGTGGTTGACACAGTGCCTGCCATGCGGTCATAAAAGAGGCACAACAGTGATCGATGCGACTTGTTTTCTTCAATATGCACTGCAGAGAAGGAAAATGGCATGGCTCATAAATTCAAATCTTGACAGTAGAATGGCCATCACACAGTAGCAGACGAAGCAATCCAAGTGATGCAGGAAGGTGTCGATTCAAGAAGTTATTTTAGTGGTTGACATAGTGCCTACCATGGGTCACTTGTAAAAAGGGTGCCAAAAGGCCTCTTTTCTTCCTCTATATATTGGAGACTTGTCTTTGGAGAAATCATCTTCCACATTTGTAAGGTGCAGCCTTGGCAAATTTTCACCTGAATCAATAAATGCATTTTTTACCTCTATCCTAGTTAGATATCTCTGTGTATGTTTGAGTGTTAGTTTGTGTTTAGTCATTGATTCTTTATGCTTCCACAAGTTTAACACCAACATACCTGGTGTTTATAAGGTGCCATTTCTGCAACTGACAAGGAGAGCTATATTTGGAAGTGCAAAAATAGAAAAAATTACTATACAGTGTGCATTTCACAGCACCTTTGGTGAATCTCTATTTTCTGTATTTTCCATTAAAGCCTCCCTGCCAAGTTTCTTGCATCCTGGTCCTTCTGCCAGTTTGAAGTGTTTGTCTGATTTTAAGTGTGAGTGTGAGAAGGTTGGTTTATTTTGGTGCATCACCTCCTTTAGAGTAGATTTGTTTTCCTGCAATCTTTCTCCCTTTTCATCCCCCCCATTATATATATATATATATATATATATATATATATATATATATATATATGTTAGCACTTACTGGAACAAATTAGATGCATCAAAGGGAGCTAGCCCTTACCTAGAGACTCTCCCCTCTAGCTTCACCGGTCCCATAGGCGAGAGGGGAGTTTCCATTGTTGCGTGTGGAAGGCAAGAGCTCAGCCTCCTTACCCTGGGTGTAATCCACCGCATCAATAGAACTCTAGATCACTTACCTTCCTTAACATGACTAAAGAAGATCAAACTCATGATCACACACTAGGATACCATACTATTAACACCAACTACAAAATTAGGGACTCCACTTTGTATTCACATCTCAACACATGAGTTAATAGGACTCTTAAACCATCCTTATTTTCCTTCAAGTATCTTTACTCTAAGACCCCTTCTTAACATAGATCAATATCAACTATTCACAAAAATAGATACCAAAAAGCTTACCTCTCTTATACCAATTGACTATACTTTGAAATTATATACCTGATGTGAACCTTATATCTCTCATCATGTTAAATACTATATTTTAAACCTTATAACTACCAACACAAGAATGGATAATATCCATCTTCATCTCCTTACTTTCAACATAGATAACTTGAAATCTTCTCAAGATAAAAACCTTATTTGATAGCAACCTCATGCTTCTACTGATAAAATAATGTCTCTATTAAGCCTAATGGAGCCATCCATTTTCATAAGGAACTAAAACACCATGAACTCAAGATATTCCCAAATCCCCGTGCTCTCACAAGACTGAATGTTCTTCAATATCATTTTGGGCTTGATTGGCACTATAGGCTTGATCTCATCATTGACCATTTGATCATTAATGTGAGATGACAACATACATTCCTCACTTGATTTCAAACCTAAGGCATGATCTATCACAAAAGTCAGTCCACTTGAGCTTGTAGACTGATCATGACTTATATTTATTACCATTGGTTTACATACATTCATTTTCCTTCTTTTTTGTACTCTAGGAACTTCAAACTTCCTATTTTGACTTGATGACCTTTTAACTATGTTAAGATAGAATCTTGCAATGTGTCCTACATTATGATAGCTATAGCAAACCACCTTATACATACCATTTGACTAATGTGAATTTTGACTCCTTCCATAGTTCCATGAGTAATCATTATTGGAGGGTATTTAACATTCTTTTGCCTTATGACCAAATTGGCTGCATACAAAATAGTAACCATTGAAATAAATAGTATACCTTATAGTATTAGGCTGTTTTATAGGTCTTTTCATGTTGACCTTTTTATCTTCAATATTCTTCTCCTTGACTAGATGTTCCTCCTTTTGGTCTTCTTTGAAACCAAGACCTATCTTGTCATTTGTAGACTTTTGACTACTCAAGATATAATCTAGATCCTTGGTGCTCTTTTCAAACTTCATAAACGTTTTCACCATGTTAGATGTTTGATCCAACTCAACTTTTAGGGATTCTATTTTACTTTCATAACTGATGCATTCTTCCTCTTTAGCCTTTAGGCTTGTATTGACTAACTCCATTTATGCCTCAACTTTATTGATGATCTCATCATACTCCTTGAAATTTTTTCTTAGCCTTTCCTCAAAAAAGCCAATCTATTCCTCATATTTTTTAACTAATGATCTTAGTTTTTTATTCTTTCTCCTTTGAAACTCTAACTCCTATAAGGAACTTAATAACTCTACCTCAAGGTTTACTTTAGAATCTTCTTCATCTGATTTTATATCAACTATAAGGCCTTTCCCACTTGAGAAACCCTCATTGTCTAATTTTATGGCCATGAACAAGGTTTCATTATTATCATATTCAGGTCCATTAATACTATCATCACTATTAGATGTGCTTGAATCACTTACATCAGATGAGTTATCTTCTTTGGTATATAACCTCTTCTTATTTTTGAATGACCCTTTCCTTCATTCTTCTTGAAATATCTCTTGTTCTTGTTATACTTATACATCTTTCTTTCATCTCCATGATGTTCATCATGTTATTTATTATGCTCAAATTTATCCTTATTAAGACACTTGGATGCAAAGTGACCAATCTTGCCATAGTTGAAATTTTTGAAGGGAAAACTACCTTTATACTTACCAGATCCAAACCTCAACTTTATTGCAAACATGGTTATCAGTTGATCATCATCAAAATCTAAGCATTCCTCATCCTTGACCTTATTAGCTTTTGACTTATTCTCAACTTTTAAAGCTACTTCCTTCTTAAGAGGTATTCCTTGATTAGTTTTCATCTGATAGGTAGTCAAGATACCATAAAGCCCATCCATTTCTAACTTATACAAATCTTGCATCTCTTCTACTGCAGATACCTTAGAGTCAAACTTAGGAGTTAGTGTTCTCAACACTTTTTGAATATGAGTAGATTCTTTCACTTCTTATCCTAATCCTTTGATGACATTTACAACTTCATTAACCCTTAATAGGTAAGATGCAATGGTTTCATTTTCATTCATATTCAGGTTTTCAAACTATCTTTAGTGGGTCTATAAATTTTACATATTCATCTTAGTGTCTCCTTCATAGATAGTCTTCAACTTGTCCCATATATCTTTAGTATATTCATAGTGCATTACCTTCACAAGCTTTGCCTCTGATAGGCCACATAGAATGGTATTCATTACCTTGGACTTATTTTCACTAGCTTTCTTACTTATTGCATCAGTTGGTGGAATAGGAGGAGCATTATAGCCATCTATAACTAACTTCTAGATATCCTAACATTCCAAAAGTCATAATTAGATCCACTGAATAATGGATCCTTACTAGTATAGAAACCATCTTGAGCTTGCTGACTAGATGTCCTTACTTCTAGGACCTCCTTTATGTTTTTATACCTACTTCAAAGGAATAGGCTCTAATACCAATTGTTATAAGATAAATGATTGAGAGGGGATTGGATCAATATTCAAAAACTTTATTTAATAATCTTACTTAAACAATCATATATCATTTAAATAAGCATGTACATCTTAGCAAGCATAAACACCAATCTATAAGAGCATGAAACACATGAACATGGTATATATGTGGGAAAACCTCAAGGGGAAGAAAACCCACTAATGATTAAAATGTAATAGAGTCCTATAATACAAACACCAACTTTAGTTAATCACCACTTCACATGGAACACCAACCCCAACTAACTCAACACTAATTCAGCTAGGTTTTAACAAACGCCAACTTATAAGGAGACATCAACCCCTAGATGACTCAACACCAACTCAGCCACCTAAAAAACTTAATAAAATTAAAAATATATTATTTCTCATATAATATATGATGATCTTATTCATTATCTCTTCACACACTTTTATCCCTCTCAAATTGGCCTCTAGCCTTTTTCGCTTAACTAAGTCTCTTCAAGACTGATTAGGTCATTTGACCTTGATCTTCATACTCAAAACTTCTATAAAATATTCATGACTATTTATATATTCCACTTTTATGGTATAAATTACCCCATTATTCTCCTCTAAGTTTTATTTCATTTGCTTGCACTCAACACTCTTCAATCTCACTACATTATTAATAAGCCTAAAATTACCTAGTATTTATACAAGTCACTTGTTCATATCCTTCTTGGTCAGCCAAAAAAAATTATAATCTTAGGTATAACATATAATAGATATTAGGACATATCATATAAATATATAAAACATGATTTGAATCCTTTTAGGTCTGACCTACTTCAATTAGGCCTTATCTCTTCTGTAGGTCTCATGAAGACCTAATCCCATTAGGCTTACTTAGCACATGTTACCCTTTGATATTATTGGATCATATTAAACACATAAACTATATTAAATCTTCATATTATACTATAATATAACCTTATAACTTCAATTTATTTCCACAACACCTTTTATTTCTAAACACCACTTGAACCCTTCTCAAAATATTGTTCACAAAAGGCTTGTGCATACACAAAAAAATTGTCTTGAAAAACTAGTGTAAAAAAAATTTGATGAATAGACATGGAAAAAAATAAAATATTAATAAACCTAATGATCTCATGGTCATCAAAAAATTCATAAAATGATTCAACTCGAGGTGTATAGGCTCAAACTTTTCTCTGCAAGCATCCCACTTAGAACTTCCAACTGGCTTCGAAACATAATCAAGGAAACATGAACTTCTGACACCTGATTGAACATAATCAAAGGATTTAAATGCATAAACATGATATTATAACATCTTTATAATAACCTTAAATAAATATATCATGAGATCTAATGGAAACTATTGATCTTGCAAACTAATATGTTGACTTTATCTCTCATAGACTTCACTTAGCCAAACAAGCCATTTTGGATTCAATATTTCAACCTATTACACTAACTTATAAGCTTATTAAAAGAATTTATATATCAATAAAATCTAAAATAACAACATCATATGCATTATATGCTTTATCTTATGGCAAAGAGCCTCCAACTCATCACTACTGTTAGGATCCAACTCCTGAAGAGTACACTTGATTACCTTTGTATAAGCAACTAAACACGAAATTTAACCAGAAGTAATATGTAACTAGAATTTAGAAATAGTACAGAATATGAGAGACAATACAATCTTGTATTAACACTCTTCCAGAAGGAAATACAATGAAGAAATCACACTCTTCTCACACCTCTTGGGCGTACAGTAATTCTCCCTCAAGAGTTCTCTCTTGCTCAATTACAAACACAACTCAACACTGAGTTGTTCCCTCCACTAGTCAGAACAATACTACCAATACACCAAGTACTCAAAGTACTCTAAGTAGATCTCCCTGATCTTGCTCCTTGTTGTGTTGCAGATCTCCTTTGACCTTGCTACCCCACAAATCTCCTTTGACCTTGCACACACACACACACACACCTATAGATCAACTGATCTTACTTACCATGTAGATCTTCTTCTTGATCTTGCACAACCTACAGATCAACCTAGTCTTGCACACTTGCAGACCCTCTAGATCTTACACACCTTGGAAGAACCCTTGTCCTTGCCTTTACAAGTCCTTCTGATCCTTCACACTTTACAATACAGCCCCATGGGTCTCTTAAATAGATCCCATACAAACAATAATTAGACTTCCTAATTACAATAATTAGAAACACAGACTCAAGACTAAAATTAGTCTTTTACATGCAAACTAACTATCCATCTAAAATTAGACTAGTTTTGGAATGCACAGACGACCGACATCAGTTTTTGTCTGTCTGGAGATGACTGACGTCGGTTCCTATTTGACCAATGCCGACCGACGCCTAACCGATGCCGGTTGCTCTGTACACTATATATGATCAACGTTGGTTGGCTTGACCGACATCAGTTACTATGACACTCAACAACCTCCTCCATTTGCATACCTATGAAGCTTTTAGCTCCATAACCTAACAATCTCCCACTTGAAGATAAATAGATGCACCTATACCTGTACCTATACAATCTCTAATTTTGTTTCTTGGCTTGTATCCCTCTTCAAGTTCAATCTTGAAGACCAACAGAAGTTGAATGAAGATTCAACTTCTCCTTTGTTCTCGGCTTTGTTAGCATACCTGTAGGGTTCCTATCTGTATGGATCCATTCCAGATTCAACTCACCATCCTCCAATACCTATCTAATGAAGTGGTACCTAAGCTGTATAGACCTGGTTCTTGAATGAAAGGTTGAATCCTTTGCAAAATGAATTGCTCTTTGACTATCACTGTACAATCTGCAACTCTGAAATCTAGCTAATCGCCGTTCCACCAACAATGAACACATATCCTATGGTGCTTCTCCTATCATCCAAGTAAACTGCCATATATGAATCTACATACCCATGTAGAGAAGTGCTTGACCCTGCATAGCATGAATACCTATTACTGGTACCTCTCAGATACTTGAGAATCCACTAAACTACTTTCTAGTGCTCCTTTCCCGAATTGGCCATAAACTTGCTGACAACTCCCACTGCTTGGGCAATATCAGGTCTAGTACTCATGTACTCAACCTCATCATGTGATTTGGGACACTGTTCTGTGAACTATCCATCCATAGGTGTGCTAACCAGTTTTGCATCCTGCATATTGAACCTCTCCACTACCTTATTCACATAATCATCTGGAGACAAAATCAACCTGTGACTTTTCCAGTCTCTAGAAATACTCATGCCAAGGATTTCTACTCCTAAATCCTTCCTGGCACACCTCTGAACTAACTTTACCTTTAGCTCAGTAATTCCCTACATGTGTGACCTTGCAACAAGCATATACACTACATACAGTAACAGGATAATGTCGCGACCATTATCCAACCTGGTAAAATAAACACAGTGATTACATTGACATTGACTAAAGCCATGCTTTGTCATAAACCTGTCAAACCTATACCACTGTCCTAGAGCATGCTCAAGACCATATAACTTGGCCTTCTGTCTCACCTATCCATTCTCTCCTTTCTTTAACCTAGGAATCCATTTGTCTTTTAGTGCTTTCATCTCGTCTGGCAACTCTACCAAATCTCCTATTTGGTTCTCCTTCAAGGAATCAATTTCCTCATTCATGCCATGCTCCCACTGTTTCCTAGATTCTACCTGCATTGCCTCTTCAAAACTTCCTGGTTCTCGACCATCAGTGAGCAACAAGTAGTATAAAGAAGGGGAATAATGAATTTGAGGCTTACCCTTTTAGTCCTCCTCATGGGCATTTAAGACTCCTTGACAACTTGCTGTCCACCAAAATTCTTTATCAGTGACTGATCCTGATCAACTCTCAATCTGTACCTAACCGACATCGGTTTTACCTGATCGACTTAACCGACGTTGGTTACTGTCTAACCAATGTCGGTTCCTTCCTGCCCACTGACGTCGATTCCCTGATTAACGTTAGTCTCTGCATGACTGCCGATGTCAGTTACCTGGCCGACATCGGTCTCTGTGTTTTCCTGTGAGTAATGATTTTTACCCGCGAGCTCATTTTGGATCATAACCTTGTCTAAACTACCCTGCTCAAAATTATTTAGCCCCTTGAGCTGATCTCTATCCATCATCTTCTCCATGAAAATTGAGGCTTTCTAGTTCTTAAGTTTGTCAAAGACATCAGACTTCCTCTTAAGAATATGCATTCCTTTCTTACTCATGTGACCAAGCCTACAGAGCCACATCTTTGCATCTACATCTAAAGTAGATAAACCAAAAAGAGAATTAGTAATACAAGTAGATAGATAAAGAGTACCTACTTTCTTACCACATGCTAATTCAAGTGCACCCTTGGAAACTTTCCAAGATTCTACTGTGAGAGTTACTGTGCAACCCTCATCACCCAACTTTCTTGCAAAAATTAGACTCCTCTTCAGGACTGGGACATGCATGACATCCTTCAACACCCATGTGTTGCTCGTCTGCAATTTCAGTTGCACTTCCCCTTTGCCAATAATTTGACAAGGCTCACCAACCCCTAAATAAATCTTTCCAAAGTCTCTATGGACATAATCATTGAAAAATACTCTATTTGGGGTTGCATGGAAAGAGGCAATAGAATCTAAAACCCAAGATTCTACTTTATCCAAGGAACATATAAGAGCATCCCATGCAATAATACCTACATTATTTGCTTCTTTATTTCCTTCATGTTGATCTTCTACCAACCAACAATCTTTCTTTACCTGCCCTTTCTTTCCACAATACCATAATTGATAATTCTTGCCATTGAATTTCTCCATTCTTAGTATACTTTATTCTACCATTGCTTTACTCCCACTCAAACAGAAACCCCTATGAGTGACCTGTAATCAATAAACACTTAACACACTCTGAAACCAAGGTGTTAGTGAACCAAGCTCTGATACCAATTGTTAGGATCCAACTCCTGAAGAGTACACTTGATTACCTTTGTATAAGCAACTAAACACGGAATTTAACCAAAAGTAATATGTAACTAGAATTCAAAAACAACACAGAATATGAGAGACAATACAATCTTGTATTAACACTCTTCCACAATGAAATACAATGAGGAAATCACACTCTTCCCACACCTCTTTGGCATAGAGTAATTCTCCCTCAAGAGTTCTCTCTTGCTCAATTACAAACACAACTCAACACTGAGTTGTTCCCTCCACCAATCAGTAACAATACTACCAGTACACCAAGTACTCAAAGTAATCCAAGTAGATCTCCCTGATCTTGCTCCTTGTTGTGTTGCAGATCTCCTTTGACCTTGCTACCCCATAGATCTCCTTTGACCTTGCACACACACACACACACCTACAGATCAACTGATCTTACTTACCATGTAGATCTTCCTGATCTTGCACAACCTGCAGATCAACCTGGTCTTGCACACTTGCAGACCCTCTATATCTTACACACCTTAGAAGAACCCTTGTCCTTGCCTTTGCAAGTCCTTCTGATCCTTCACACTTTACAATACAGCCCCATGGGTCTCTTAAATAGATCCCATACAAACAATAATTAGACTTCCTAATTACAATAATTAGAAACATAGACTCAAGACTAAAATTAGTTTTTTACATGCAAACTGACTGTCCATCTAAAATTAAACCAATTTTGGAATGCATAGACGATCGACGTCGGTTCCTGTCTGACCAATGCCGATCGATGCCTAATCGATGTCAGTTGCTCTATACACTAGATATGATCGACGTCTATTGGCTTGACCAACGTCGGTTACTATGACACTCAACAACCTCTTCCATTTGCATACCTGTGAAGCTTTTAGCTCCACAACCTAACAAATGCAACTTGCTTACCTAGATCTATGAGTTTGCCTTCAAACATAGTCATGGTGATAATGACCTTCAATACCTATGTAGAAGCTTTTAGATAATTTAAATTACTGTGTATTATATTATAATATCATTATACCAATCTTAAACAGATATATAACATGGTCATATGGAAATATCGGTCTTGCATACCAATCTCACAACCTCACACCTTCATTGTCTTATCTGCAGTAGATAGATCAACTTATGAGTAACATTTTCATCATATCCACTGACCTCAGAAAATTATATCCAACATGAAAATGTATTAAAATTATTTAACATCTCAATTCACTTGGATTCATCCTTAATCCATGATAATGTATCCCTAATCAACTTTTCACTTCTACCTAGTTTTCTCACTCTCTGTACCATTAGGTCTATTAGTGATAGGTCAACTTGTATGACCATTTTAGCACATATTAGGTAAATATAATACAAGTTTAAATATTAAACCTTTATCTATTTATCAACTTTAACTTATTGAAATTTGACTGCTACATCAAATTTCTTAGAAACAAGCACTTTCCTATAGGGTCTACTCACTCACTCAAGAAACCAACCACACATAGAGGTGATTGAGAGAGTTTACTATAACCTAAAATAACTTTTATATCCATACTAAACCATTCTAGGCACTTTTCATCAACTTCTTTCATATCGAGTCATTATTAGGGTTCTTTGAGGGTTTAAACCATCTTCTAGTCTTAACAATCATTCATAAAGATTATCCCCTTATTCCAAAAACCAATGATTTTAAATTTGAGATAATAAAGTTAACCATATACCATTAACATCTTAAGTCCTCATGAAGATGCTACACATGCCAATGAGCACTTAAAAAACCTTCTTAGGTAGACATCTCTTCATCCTATACATTTGAGAGACATTAAAACACTTTTTCAAGCCTTTTATTTCAAACCATGACCTAAAAATTAATGCACTTGATTAAAAAAACTTGAATCACATTTGTCAATGCTCAACTACTCACCCATGCCATAGAAATAGATCTTGATACCCCATCTAGCCACCATCTCTCTCTTTGCTTTCTAAGCCTTGACCTGTAAGTCTCAATAGGTCTTGAAGCTGACCTTTTAACCACTTTCCAAGCTCTCAACACCTTATTTAAAAAATAAAACAACCTCTCTCATGCTCAGACATCATTAAAAATTCTTCACATGTCTTATCAACATCTCATGTTGCTTCATTAGGCCAATCAGGGTCTAGAACTAGTCTAATTGTAGACTTGAATGAAAGTACTTAACCCTATAGGCTTCACCTTGAAACTATCCTAAGTTATCAAAATTCCTCTTATGTATGCTCAATCAAACTTATACAATCATTCTTCATTGGATATTTAATAAAACATCTTTGTGGCTCACTCAGATCATCTTTGAAATTGCTTATGTAGATCTTCAGAGCTCAACTAAGGATCTTCATATCTCTCTTAGAGCATCTTTAAAATTGCTTACATGGATCTTTAGATATTGACTAAGTATATTATTATCTCACTGTGTTCTATTCCAAGTCGTCAAAATTATTTATGACTTCTCAATCCTTCAAATTGTTTCTCAGTAGATAGACATTGGATTGCCTTTAAAACAACTACTTGACTTTAACCTCATTCACCATGATTACACTCTCTCTCATAGAAATAACACTCACTATGATAGCATAATAACTCATCACGCACATACCTCAAATATTAATTGACCTTACACCTTCACAAGAACCTTTGACATCAATGACAACATCCATGCTCAAACTCAACAAGCAATGACAATGCTCAATAAAGATAATATCATCACCTATGACTATATTTGAATATGGCAATCTGTATCTTCTACATTCACTCATATATACCATTGAATCATTTTTTATATAAACTATATATAAATATAAATTCTCAATATAATGAGCATAATTAACTAATGTAAATAAACTACACAAATCATGCATAGGTCCTAATTTTTAGAATTTTCTAGAATATTTGATAATTTATGTATGTTTTGCATATATAAACTGATAAATAGAAATAATGATACTAACTGATGAGTTATTCAATGTAATCACAATCAATAGGTCATGTATCTATCATATGACCCTTTCGTGAATGGAAAATATAATATTATTATTACTAAATTGAGCTGAATTCATAATCTAAATATTGATTTCCCTTTATACCATAAGTACCACTATCATGATGATGATATGTAGTACCTTGTGTATCTATGTATGAAAAATCATCTACCCCATTCTATGGTATTTAATTTTTTTATTTTTCTCGTGCAATGTGTATTGTATCATTTGCCTCTAACATCATTAAATTAGTTGTATTTGTTCGTACACTACCTAAAGATATATTTTTTATTTCTCTTTCTCTAAATATGTTCCCTTATTATCTTGAAACTATAATCATTTCACTTTCATTTTTAAATGTGACATGTTTATGATCTTTACCCATCATTTCCCCCATTTTTTTCATTTGTGATCTTCCTAATTCAATGTTATATTGGGAAAAAATAGAACATACATGAAATACCATTGGTCATGTTTCTAGACCAACTATGAAAGGTAGTTCAATATATCTAATAAATTATTTAGACACAGTAGTGTTACTCTAATTTCCATTATCAGATCCAAGAAATTATAGGAGTGTCATGCTACAAACATTCATTTTGATAGTGTTATTAATCACAACATTGGTACATTGTTTACCATATATGAGTGAGTTGAGAATCAAAGGCTCTAAAAATGATGAGTGCTTTTGAGTTGACTTCTTTTAAAACACACTTTTAACATTGGTTTTTTTAGGCATCTCTTACTTTTTAACCTCTTTTGTTATAAACCCTTTCTTAAAGAAACTTTCTTACTTAGGTTGCACTTATTTTTGAAACTCTTATTCTTGCTCTTTTTTATAAAATTGCCTTTACAATATTTCCATTTTACATTTTATATTTTTCATGTTTTAACTTTTGTAATGTTTTTTGCTCTAATTTTCCCTCTTGGATGTTTTCTTTCTTTAATTGTTCCATTTGAAACAATGTTTTATTTGGATTATCCTTTTGTATGCATATTTTTTGCCTTTATTTATTTTTTACTGAATCCAATTTTTATACTGGTCCTACTTGCACTTATTGAATGGGTTTCTTAATCATGTATCTATTATAGGATCACCACCATCAATTATCTTTTGTATTTTATCCTTTAAAGCCAAACAACTATTTGTGTGATGCCCATGCATTATATGATATGCATAATAGTATTTTGATCGCCTTAGAGGATGTATTGGAGTAATTTTGATAATATTGTTTTGATTAATTTATCTTAAAATATCACTTGAAATCTTGTTATTTTTATTTATACTTGTCGAAGCATTAGTTGTATATGTATTCTATTTTATCTTCTAATCTTGATATGATGTCTTGTTAGGCATAAAATTTCTAGATGAAGATACAAATGCATTATTAAAACTAATATATTTTGAATTCTTTGGATATGTGAGATGATTTTACAATGATGTGATAGCTGAACTCAAATACTAATTTTTATTATGTAACTTTTCTATTATCCTTCCCATAGTGACTATTTGAGCTTGAAGGGCTTCACAAGCACAAACTCTAGGTAAGTCTAATTAGATATGCATATAAACACCATGAAGAGGAGACGTGGGAGGTATATGGGGTGAGTAAGGACATGTTGGTTACCTTAATTTTTCACTATAGGGTAGGATACATTACCTCTCAAGATATTGATAACATGGAGATGGTTAGAGGGAAACTAGTTATCACCATCTTGAGAAGGGCCATCAGAAATTAGCATAGACATAAAAGGTGTATTATGATTAAGTGCATCCTTAATTTTATTTTACATTAGTGCTCTCCAGATTATTAAATAATTATGAAAAATATTAAATATTTTTAGCCAACACCATGCAATTTGAACAATTGTTGCTTGAATTAAAAAGTATATACCAAAAGTAAACCATATAACCATTGTATGATGTTCATAATAAAAAACCACCCACTACAAGAGATCCATTAGGTATTTTCAAAATATGAAAGAGATTTTTTATAAAAATTGGTAAATAAACAAAACCTAGAATTAATTTTAAAATAGGTACATCATTCATCTCCTAGGCCAAATTTACTAAAAAAATAAACTATAAAATCTAAAAAATATATAATATTTTGATGAATAAAAATAGTTTTTATGTTTGTAAATATTACTAATAAAAACTTCTTATAATTTTGAAAATAGATCCATTATGGATCAAATATGAGATAAACAAAGGAAAATAAGCCACAAACCTAGGAATAATAGAAAAATGAGGGTGAAACCCTAAGGGAAAGAAGAAAACTTTTAAATTTTAAAAAAGGACAAGGGGAAACCAGAGATTAGATCTAAAAACTTAAGAAAAAAATTATGAAAGCTTTGAAATAAGGTTGGAACCCTAAGGGAAACTTAGGGTTTGGAAATGATCAAATAAAAACTTTGGTTCACTAATATGTTTTATCAAAATTTGGTAAATAGTAAAAACTAATCATCTAACTATGAAAATTTTATAATTAAAATTAGAATATTAAGATATGTAATGAATTATGTAATTATAATTTCAAACTTGATAAATTTAGAAATATGCTAAAAGAGGAAATAAAATGGATAAATTACTTGGCTAGTAAATAGGAATGGATGACTGAGACTAAGATTGAGACTATAGATATGATTGTGTGAGATGACTATGAATTAGAAACATGTATTTGATATATCTCCAAATGAGGTCATACTAATAAAACCTAACCACATTGCTTTGTTGTATGTAGGGATCACCAACATTCGATTAGGTTTTTTATCTCTATGTGAAAATTGACCTATGTGTTGTGACTTATAAGCTATGTGTGTGTGATCTATGTTTCTTGATAAACTATGAAAGATTTTGTGTACCTTATTCTTCACTTGTACCCCTAGATCAATAGACTGCAAATGATAAATAGAGTAAAACATAAAAATGGGTTAGTTATTAAATTTGTACTAGACCTCAACACCTCTTGTGTTAAGTGATACCTGCATACCAATACTCCAAATATGAATCAAACTCCATGTAGTTCTCCCATGCTATGTTTATGTGTATGAAATATTTGTGTAATACCAGATGTTAGTTCAATATTGATGTGATTAATACATTTCAACAATGACTTGTGACCTCAAGGGTGTATACAGACTTATCCTAATGCAACTAGGATTATATGGACTTAGAATTGGGAGAAATAAGGAATTTTATCTCAATGTGCAATAAGTATTTTATTACTTTGTAATGGTTTTTTAGCCTCTTACCATCTAATGGGTAAATGAATGGAAAATATGATTTTATAGTAATAATTTTAGAATTCCTTTGGATGAAGCTCACAAAATGTGTTGAAAACTCATTGGGTAAATTTTAATTTGATCAAATATCTTTTTTTTGTGGGAGGACATGGCCAATATAATTTGCCACTACTGGAAAATGGGATAGTATTGAAAGAGTGGTATTGTCTAAAGATCATAGGCAACTAATTTAGAAGTTTGGATCAGTTTATGGATGAGTTTAGGTGATCTATAATAAGGAATAAGATCATAATCATAATTTTCTTAAGAGGTAATGGTCACCCACATATAAGTAAAGGAAGGGAGGTCAAGGACTATGGAATCAACTTGAGCTAAGTGTGTTTGAGAATATGGTCACAAGTGCAATGCTTCAGAATTAAATGCTAATGTATGTGTCTATAGAAATAAGTAACTATTGTGATATACTATTATGGGATAAATTATTTCTCAATGTGTTTCAGTGATTTTTATTATTTTACCTATAGTGATCATATGTTTGAAAGTGATAACAAAACAAGACCCTTGAATGAACTTCTTCATATATTTTTTCCCATCCTACAAGATTATTATTATGATGCATGAAATCAGTAGTTACAAATACAAGTGAAAATTTTATCTCTAAATTATTTTGCATCCTATTCTTGGGTTGGTTCTATTGCTAAATATGGCCAACCTATTATGCATAAGATTTATGATTCTCCTTTCCCATGAAATTTTACAATACCTAAGTTTTCCTTATTCAATGGGTTTGGATATTCTTGCTTACATAAGAATATTAAAATATTTATAGAAAATAATTTAAATGTGTCATAAGATACATTAGATGATATTTAAAATGAGAAGATGAGGAATCATAAACTTTTGATTACATTATAATTTTATGAAAATGTTTTTAATTTCTTATCAATTTAACATTATTACATAAACTTTTGTGTCACATGTTTTTAAGTTATTATTCATTAAGATAATATGTAGGAAACAAATGTTACAATTGGATTATTTGAACTGTTGCAAATATTTATAATATAATTCTATAACTAGAAAATATAAAATCCCTTATTAGAGCTATATTTCTATATGTTCAATGTCTTAAACAATAAATTGAATTTTAAGTGGTCAAACATGATTTCTATATAACTAAATTCCATTATCAAATTCATTAGTGTATATAAATTCCATGTTCAACATATATTGATATCAACAAAAATATGACATTTCATAATTTATAATTTAGTTTAAAAAATATATATATATCTAACTGTTGACAAATTCCACACCAGGCTTCATTTTCTCAACTTAATTTTATTTGCAAAACATGGTAGAGATAAAAGCTTCAATATTTATCTTAGGCTAAAATTTTTATTTTTATTTTCTAAGAGATTTATTTAAATGATGACTCATTCCCATTCATTTAAATAAAGAGGTACATTTAAAAAATGGAAACCTAGCTTAAAAGGGGAAAGGAGAAGCTATGGGTGGATAAAACTTTGCATTTATTAAAGGGAGAGCAAAAAGAAGCTAATATAAATGAAAAAAAATTATATCTAAAAAAGAGAAGCTATATAAAAATTCAAAATGAGCCCACCAAAATCATTAATATTTAAAAATAAATTTTATCCTTATTTAATAAGATGAAAGTTAAGTTGAAGAAAGTACAATAGAAGTAGGATATAATGGGAAACATGGAAATTTTGAAATGAATGCTTCTTGAGCCACCGATTCTACAGAGTTGGATAGAAAAGGACCAAAAATGAAGGCTTTTCTATTTAATTCTCATATATTTCCAGTTGTGTGTGTGTGTGTGTGTGTGTGTGTGTGTGTGTGTGTGTGTGTGTGTGTGTGTGTGTGTGTGTGTGTGTGTGTGTGTGTGTGTGTGTGTGTGTGTGTGTGTGTGTGTGTGTGTGTGTGTGTGTAATGATCTCATTGAAGCAAAGGGTTTATTTCTTATATTTCCTCAATCTTTATATTGTCATAATTCAAATCTAAACTTTTGTAACTTTCTTTCCATAAGATTTCATTCAATCCTTTTAATGCAATGAAATACAATTTATATGAATCTTCCTATAGATATTAAAATCTCTTGTGTTTATTATTTGTCTACCCTCTAGTTTTCTTCTTGTTGATTCTAATTCCATTCTCATATTTGGATTAGATATCACCTCTTTTTTATTATTATTATATATCATGTTCAATTTATTTCTCGCGTATTTAGATATATATGTGTTTATTTAGATGGGAAATTGATAAATTTCTATTTTGTGTATCACTACATTTTATTTCATGTTTCTCTCTTCCATTTTCCCCTAAAATTTTTATTTCATGCATTAGTTTAAGTAGATTATCACTAGAATAATAAACAAAACAAATTTTATCTAAAGGTTTTCTTGTAAGAGTGATCCCACACTAGAAAGTCATCCCATGTTATGATGAATATGCAGGTTGAATTTAATATGAAATATTAGACCATCAATAATTTTTGTCATGATTAGTGGGACAAGGTTTTATTTTATCTTCAAATGAATCTAGCCAATTCATTATTATTTTTTGGGGGTTTTGGTGAGATTATCATACCCACTTTCATCCTAAATAATTTTCTCAATCACTTGGTGACTCCACTAGTCAAAATAGGTCATGTTCAAGGAAAGCATAACTTTCAATTTTTTAGGGTATTTATGTTGCAATAAAATATAATTATTATGTCCAACCTAATGGGTTTTCATTTTGATGTTTATAATTCTATGAGTATACTACATATATAATAATGGAATCTCATCCCTATGTTAGCTATAAGAGCCCTTCCTACATTCACCGAAGATGGTTTTTTAAATCCATTATACCAAATTCAAGATGTGGAAACCCTATGTGGAGTACATCATATCACATAACATGATGTGGCTCTTAGACATTTTTATTCATTCATTAGAGGAAAATCACTAGAATGATTCATAGGATTGACTCTTCATTCAATATCAACTTAGGATCAGCTTGGTGAGAAAATACATAATTAGTTCATGGAAATATTAGATAATTCATCTCTAATAGATCATCTTACTATAATAAAGACAGCCTACATGAATCATATATCAGATTTAAATTTCATATTCAACAAATCTTGGAACAGGATATGTGTTGAAGTTTTCCCTCCACTAGGCCTAGATTATTTATATTATATAAGAACTTTAAATTATGATATTTCATTAATTATATAAGTTGTATGTGGGAAAATACTATGAGATGTATACATATAATATTTTTCACTTTTATCTATTGACACTTTCTCTTGCAACATGTCAAGTTTCAATCTCCCTAAGTGCATTCCTTAAAGGGCACACTAGGAAAGGGTTAGGTAGACATTTGGTGATTTGAGAGATGTTTTTTTTGTTTATTTATTATTATTATTATTATTATTATTATTATTATTATTATTATTATTATATCCATTATAACTTCCTTATATTTGATCCCCTAATTTATCTCCTTCCATCTTACATCTTCTAGCTATATCAGGACCTATATATCCTACTATATCAACCCGGTTTGATGTAGTTTGATATAACACCTCTACCTTCCCTACTATTTTGACCCAATCAATGAAATTTTGAATATGTCATCATGATATCTATAACTATATTAACTTAGCCAACATAGTTTGAGGTCTGTCAGCTCACTTTTGAACTACATCAAACTACTTGATGGCATTGACTTAAATTATAGGATAGGGTAGAGTTATTGATCACTATAAATATAAGTTACCATTTTATTTCAATAGAGAGACATTAATTTATATTGTTATTGCATGCAATTTTTCCCTAGATATACATTTGGAGGATTTGTTGCTCAGGATCTTGTCTTAAAGGAAACTTGTCTTGTGGAGTCTTGAATTCATTATGAGGATTTCTTTTAGACTAGAGCTTGATTCAACATTTGAGATCCTTAAAACCACAACAATATATTACAAAGCACCATTATCCAAGGGGAGATTAGGGCTTGACATGTCATCTTCAAGGTAAGTATATTCTAACCTAAATCTTTCATTTAGTATATAGAAGTTACATGAATAATTAGTTAATGAATGTTTATCTCCTTCTTTAATATTTATCTACACTAACACTTAGTATGGCTATAATATTGTTTGAATTTTTCATCTATCCACTTTAGGTAGCCTAGGCATCCATTTGCATATTATGGATACTTATCCATTTTGATATTTTTGAACCCTCCCCCCTTACTTACATTGCTTGTTTGAAATATTATATTACTTAAAAAATAGAGATCTAATTAGAGTTACTTCATTATATTATTGGCTAAAAGGTTTTGGAACCCTTTTCCTTGACATTGTGTTGTAGGTGATTCTCTTACTAGGTTTGTGGATCCATTTGGTAACATCCTGAATCATTAGGTATCATTGGGCTCTATTTGACTAACATTATCTAAATATGGATCTTTTAAGATACGATATTTTTAGGTTGATCCTAGCCCATTGCATACATTTTGGTGAACCTAGCATAAAACTTACCATTATATTCACCTCTTCAGTCAACTATATTAAATAGATCAATATAGTTTTGTAAAATTATTTTTTACATCAAATTTTATTGAACAAGTAAATACAAATTTATTATATTTTTTTTCCTTAGCAAACTGTATCAAACAACATTATACAATTTTGTATTTGTTTCATTCCCAATCAACTATATTGAACAACACGATATAGTTTTATCCTCATCTTTAACAAAAATAATTACATTTTCCAACCAAATATAGTTATGTATCAATTTCCCTTCTAAGACAATTATATCGAATAGTTTAATATAGTTTTGTTTTTCAAATTATAATTTCAGCCATTTTCTAGCCAACTATATCAGTCAGAGGTGATACAATTTTAATTTCATCCTTTTCTATTAAATTGCATCGAACAGCTTGATACATTTTTATTTTTGCTTGTCATTTTTTTTTCATAGAATGCATCGATCGGCTTGATATAGTTCTATAATTTATGTAATTTTACATCCACCGATGTTGATATAGTTATGTTTGTTTACTTTTTAAACATCAATAAAACAAATTAATTTTGTATTTTAAAATCAAACATTTCATTTCAAGTTGATTGCTTATTTATTTTAATTCATTTAATGCTAAAAATTGGTTTTTAATATTGAATTTTGAACTTTATTTTCTATTTATTGGCTTTCCTAAGAAACTATATTCTGATAATTTTCAAACTACCATAGTTAATGTCATGAAGGACTATGTTGTGTTATGTTTACAAACATTATGGCATGAGGAGCTTGCCCCAATACTCATAGCCATAATATAAAGATAAAAATATATTTTAGTTTCCATGTGCCTCATGGTATATAGTAAATTCCTAAGATTTTATTTTTATTGAATCGTATGAAGCCATCCATTCATATGATAGTGTGGTTCACTGGTGAATGGTTAACCCTGGGAAGTTACTCTCAACTTACCATTAAAATTGGGTTTAGCAGGCTATGTATATGGTTCTACCTCTATAGTTGGTGCTCTAAAACATTAGTCTAACATTATCTAATAGATAATCAAGTAAATCTAAGAGCCTACACTATCAAATAAATTCTTTTAGTACATCAACTTGATCTTATTTTAAGAAAGATAGTTAGAAAAAATAATTAGATTTATAATTTGTTGATTTTTATTATATGTTGTATTATAGACTACATCAACCATCATTGATATAATTATGCGTTATGTGTTTAGTTGTTTCATCAATCATTTACACAATTATCTATGTGATCAGACTTCATCGATCAGATCGATACATTCCTTGAAATTTAGCTTCCTAAAGCCTTTTAATTATTAGACTCCATCAAATAGATCAATATAATATATTACCTATAATTCCTTGTAGGACTACATCGATCGAATCGATATGATCTCCTATATCTACCATCCTATAGTCATTTACTTTCCATACTACATCTAATAGATTGATACCGTCTTATTTATATCAATTCTTAGGATACTACATTGACTAGATTGATATAATTTGATCTGGTTAGTTTCCAGTAGCACTACCTTTTTATTCACAACTACATCAGCCAACCTGATAAAGTTTCTCTTTATAGACTTAATAAACTAAATGCATTATCCAACTTGATATAGTTTCTCTTGATAGACTCATAATTTAACTACATTGGTCAACCTAATTCAGTTTCTCTTGATATACTCATTATTGATGATATCAACCAAACTGATACAATTACTCTTTTACAATCCATTCATCATCATAATATCACCTATTAGGATTTTCCTTGCTAGCCTAAACCCATTCATATTTTATATGGGTTGTTCTTTCCTACCTACCTGATGAAACCAACACTTCATGGTGCAAGTATTCCCAAAATACATCTAGATATATTACATGTAACATGGTTGAAATTATCCATAATGATGATTTAGATAACTCACAAATCTTTATAAATCTTGATTATAATACCATTTACACTCCTAAAAATAATGGTAACTTATCTAAACTTCCTTCTTCCCCTACCATTGTTTGGGAAAACAATAATAATCTTGGTAATCTTCTTACTAATACTAATATTTTTAATCCCCCTCCTAATACTTTTAATCAAAACCCACCTATTGATACAACTAAATCCTTACACAAATGTTTCAACAAATGAATGTCATGCAAATAAACAATAATTACCAAATTCTACAAATGCAAAATCATGTATTATAAATGGATAGCCAACCTTAAGTCCTCATGTCTCAACAAAATCATAATTTTTTCCCTCATCCTCTTAGAGATACCAATGGTAATATCATCCCTCAACCTGTCGTTCATAACAAAATGTTACAACATCTTCAAAATAAACCTTTGGCTCCTCTCATTGTGTTTATAGATATTGGAAACATTTCACCAACATATATGATGGAACTAAATATCCTACTATTTTCCTTAAATATTTTGAATATATATATAAGGAATGGATTCAAACTAATACCTTCACAACTATTAAAATTATCACCAAATATTTCATGAGAGATGCATTAAAATGGTATAACCAACTTCATATACATTCTTTTATACAACTAGAGGATTTAGTCAATGCTCTAGTCAAGGAATTTTAATACAATGATCTTCTTGAAAATATCCTTAGCCATTTCATCAATACTAAACAACTTCCTAAAAAACTTCCCACACTTTTAACAAATAATGGAAGTCCTTAGCTCATAAATCAGGCCATAACATGAGTGATGATAATATCTTCAAACTTTTTATTACTACCCTTAAATCCCCTCTTCAATACAAGGTTAGGATCATTTATCCCCAAACCTTAGAATATGCCTTTGATCCATAAAAAAGGAAACATTTCCTTATGACTAAATTTGAACCTTCTCATAATCCTATAAAAGAATATTTCCAAACTTCAACTAATGAAACTACCATTAACAACTCTCAATTAAACCTCCTCAACCCAAAATAAGAGCCACCAACTCAAATAATCAAACTCCCCCTGCCTCCCCCTGCCCTTTAGCGTGTTATAAATGATTAAGTTGTTATCTTCATCTAAACCTTTTATCCACACTACTATCTCTTCCATCATGGTAAGATCCTAACAAATTTTGTTGCTTTCATGTTGACATTAGCCACTCCCATAAGACATGTTGAGCACTTCTAAGATTTATGATTTCCCTCATGATGGGAGATCTTTTTGATCATGATGCTATGATCAAGGTTTTCCATAATGAATATCTTAAATATTCTCAAAAAAATCAAAACTTTTCAAAATATATAAATCATAAATCTTACAAGTCTTCCCAATCCTTAGATCCCAAAATATAACATTCCAATTAAAATGTATGTGTTATTGATGCTATTTATGACCAATATTTTAATAATTCCCAATATGTGAATGTTAAAAAGGTCAACTACCATTACAATCCCACTCACAAAGACCTTAGTACCAAACCTAAGAAACCCTTTACTAAGGAACAACTTCTTAAAGATACTGAAACTAATCATGTTTCTTCTTTATAACAACCCATTAATGATGAGCTAACTCCACCATTGGAGCCTCAACCTAATTCTGCCATCCCTACTCATCTCCAGTAAAACTAATACTCATGTTAGTTCTTCCTCTACACCACAATGTAATCTCTTATATTATCTTAACTCTATGCCTTTCAAAATTCCCTTTATAGAATTAGTAATAACTTCTCCATATCATCACAAGTTCCTTATGAAATAATTGTAAGACATCAAATAACCTCATATAATGATTCTAATATACCTATGGTAACCTCTGAAAGTCCCCCACTTACATAAGTTCATGCTATAAAAACCATTTCTCCCTCTTCTTCCTCTATGAAACCCTCTAGAGAGTTTCTTTGGATAAGATATGATTAATGATGAAATTCTATTTCAATCTAATGACCCACCCCTCTTCTTCAAGATTGGAATCAATAATACCCTAATCAAGATATTCTTGGTGGATGATGGCTCATTAATTAATTTTACCTCTCTTTTTCTACTCTAAAAAAATAGATACTCTAAATATAACCTTAAGCAAACTCAGCTCACTTATCATGGATTTGATAAAACCAATTGGAAGCCTCTTGGTTGCATTTGGCTCCCTCTCACTATTGGACCCAAAACTATATCTTCCACTATCTTACAACATGCTCTTAATTCATCCATGGATTCATCATAAGAGAGCTATCATATCTTTTGGTATCCAATGCATAAAATTTATCCATAATGGAAAAAACTATAAACATGAGGCTGACCCCAACCCTTAGAGCATCAAACTTCCCAATCATAAATCTAAATATTGCATTCCCATTTCTACTCATATTAATATTCCACCTCTTCTTAAGTTTTTCAACATCCATATTGATCTACATGTCACTCTTGAAAATTCCTATTATGATGAACCCAATTAATTTCAAAAAAATTCTAATACCAGTCGATTACCTCCTTATATATCAAAATGGTTTCCTCCTCTTCTTCCACAATATAAGTCCATTAATTCAATTGATGACACTACTAAAATCCTCCCCCATAAAATGATGATGAAGCTTCTTAAACAAATAATGATTTCACTTTAAATGAATATGGGGTAACCAAACCCTTTCAAGATCCTTTAACCATTCTCCTTCACACTTTTATAAACATAGGTGTCTCCATTATAGACATTACAACTGAAATTGATCAACTTGCTTCCCATGCATATAATATCTCTCTGTCTCTCTTATGATGATACTTACATCCTAGCTTGAGCTCAATCATGAGATTTGGATGTTACACATTATTAAAACACTCTCACTAAAATATATTCCTTCAACCATGATGTTCATTCCATTCACATATCATCTAAAATTACTATTATTAAATTGGAACCTAAAGCTCATGTCCCTCTTGTTAACATAAGTCACTGATTATTAAAAAATAATGATAGTATTTTATAGAAAAAAACTCTAAACTTAAAGAATTAAATGCTCTTGTTAGAAAAACTAAAGGTCACACATCATTTTTCTTGTCCATATGGGATTCATGGTCCCATCGAGTATGACATTATGTATTTTAAGAGTTCAAAGAGCACACAAATGTTTATTAGTTCCTTGTTAGTGAAGATAACAAAAATCCATGCATAAAAATACAATAGAGCTAAACACTCTTTCCTAAGAACTAGGGGGAGCATAACATAATGAACAAGATCACAAAATAGAGATAAAAAACACAAAATAATTTTACCTCCTTCATCAAAATTGATGTCCACTTGTTGGTATAAGGATACCCATGCTCGGTCTATGAAATTAGATAATTTTGTCAATCCTTCTCCATATTAGTATAACTTCTCCAATGGTCACTTGTGGTTTTTATTTGCTACTGGCTTGGCTTGGTGTGAATATTGGCATAAAATGGGCATTATAACACTAATTTCAATGGCTTATTGAAGGCATTCCTTTAGAAAAACCTTACATATAAAATCTTGTTGGCATATGGTATGGGAACTTGTATTTATAGCTCTAATAACTAAATCTAACCCTATGGAGGTTAGGATAAATTCTAACTTTGGTTGAGTCTAAAATAACCTAGGTTGATTCAGGGTAAGCCCAGGATGGGTCAAAGCACTCATGAAGTCTTGACACCTCAGTTTTAGATATTTGTGAGGTTGTGATTCACCTTTTTGGAATATTTAAGAATTAATAAATCACTTTATTATCTCCTTTGACCTTTGATTTCACATTTGGCTAAAAATTCTTTTCTTGATAAATGAAATTTGCTAATTCAACTTGGAATTTTTACTTAGGTAAGTTTATTAATATTTAATTTGTAATTAATCTTACTTAGTGATTTTTTTATTTTTTTAATTGTTTTAAATGTTTTGAATTAATATATCGATAGGCCAAGAGTGTCAGATTACTAGGTCATATTTTGACTAGGGTTAAAACCAAACTAGGTTATTGGTGCTTACAAGGTAATACCCTAAATAAGCAAGCCTCATCACATTTATGATCAATTAAATCCCTTACATGAATGAATTTAGGTATTTAAGTGATTTTTAGGCTTAAATTATATCATGTGCAAGAAATTAAACTAAATCTTTATTTAGGCATGAAAGTGGCTGAAATTAAGTGTCTATAGTTTTCCCCTATTTGAGAAGGTGTTACAAAACACATGCATAGTAATGTCTTTTAAAATAATTTAAAATCCATTAAAATGAGTGTTTCATGCCCCAAAGGGTGGTCAATAAGCCCTTGATGCCCCCTCCAGAGAGTGGGTATAAAAATAGAGTCATTGAATGTTCCATCAAAATGAAGAAAATGACACGATCTAAATGGTAATGAAGGTGGAATTAATGATTTTCCCAAAGGAAATTATAATCAATAATGACAGTAGAGTCACTAATTTTCTTACAAGCATTTATAATTAGTAACAAAGGGTGGGACACTAATTTTCCAAAGTTGATTATAATTAATGGCATAGACATTTGCCCCTATAGGGTGGTGGGATTAACACTGATTTGCCAAAAAATGGTTATAATCAATGTGGAAATGTGATACATTGATTTGCCCAAAGGCAGTTATAATCAGAGACATAAGAATTTTCCCCAATAAGGTAGGTGGAGTAGAAAAATAATGATTTTCCAAAGCTAGTTATAATCATTAACATGGGACATAAAAATAATGATTTGCCCATAAGTGGTTTTAATCAATAAATTGGTTGAAAAATAATGATTTGTCCAAAGGTAGTTATAATCATTCACATGTTTAAATCATGTGATTTAAAATGAGTTTACCCCAGAAAGGTAGGATATGTCGTTGATCTATCAAAAAAGAATTTGTTGCATTGGGGAAAATTGGCAAGGGTAACTTATGCAAAAAATCCTTGAAATGGATTTACGATGAGATGGAAAAGAATAACAACACATTTCTAGCCTAAGTGTGAGTTCAGAGATGCACATTCAAACAAACATGGGGTATAGGTAAAAATATAATGTTGTCAAATAGGTCTTGGAAGAGCCCTAAAAAGTTGATCTGGTTATAATACGGCCAAAAAATAAGGCATGTAGGATCAAACAACATGTAAAATAGACTATGGATGTGAAAACTACACTTATTAGAGTGTGAAAAATGAACTATAGGCCCTAGGGGGTAAAAATTCAAATTTTTGGCTATATATTCACCCCTAGGATGAAAAATAATTCATTTACACCCTAGTTATTTGTATTTTTGAGCTCTAGTTTTCTTTGCATATTATCTGAGTAAAATATCCCATGGAGGAGCTAGATGTCATGTTTTAGATTGCATGAGAGAGCATATATGGCCACCCCATGATGGACCACCAATGAGTAACTTCAAACTTATCATTAATGCTCTTTTTCTTGCATTTATTTCTAGTTGTAGGTTGGAAAATGACAAAGTCACCATTTGTATTTTAGTCCAAATGACAACTTTGTATAGGAAAAAGGTGACTTCGTGCGAAGTCATCATTCCTAAAAATGGTAGAATCACCAAAAATGGGTGGAAATCACTAAAATGGTGATTTTACCCATTTTTAGGTGAAGTAACTATTTTTGTGAAAATAAAAATGGTATATCACCTAAAAATTACAAAATCACCTAAACGATGACTTCATCATTCTTGAAAATGGTGACTTCATCATGAAAGCCAAAAACACTTGGTTTAGGGACCTGACAGAGTTAAAACCCCTAAGAGAGGGTTAATTAGGTGTAATAGGGTAGGATAAAGCTCAGGTAGCATCATAGAGTTAGGTTGATGCTAATTATTCTATGATTTGTAAGAGAAACTAGCTGTGTTGACGTGTCAGGAGTAACTTTCTCATTATTTGTAGATCGATGGTTAACTTCTCATAGGCTCTAGATCTACATGATGTTATGCAGATGTTATTCATATGATTATATAGGGAAAACTTGAGTGCTTTGGCTGAGTGATATCATAGCGATACTTCCACTTTCTATCTAGCTATTGGAGATGTGACTATGACACTTAAGGATATCTGGTGTATCCTTAAGTTACCAATGCAAGGGTGAAAGCTATTCTATACACCTCCAACACAAGAGTAGGATACACTAAATAATTTAGTCAACTACCAGGGCATCCCATGTTTTAATGTGAGGTAGAAATAGACCTAATTGAGACATACATATATGTCTAACATGATTATTTACCTGTTATAGATCCTTCACCACTAGCACTTACCGACAGGGAGGTCATGGTTCTCATGGCTATTGTCAGTGGTATATTATTGCCTGACAAGAGTAGTGGAATGATATTAATTCACAAAATAAGTGTAAATATAATAATATATCCTAATGATATGGAAATATATAAAAAAATATGAATAATAGATAAGCCACTTCGAGGGGGCAACCTCCCAAATGCTTGTAATAAGAAATGAATACTCTGATATGATAATGAACAACTAACCTTACCTCCTATATATAGTTTACCAAGAACATGGAAAACCTATAGGCTAACCTACTAAGCATATTAATGCATAAATAAATGTAAAATAATATGTAAAAGGGTTATATAAGCCATAAATAGGCTACACATATCCTTAGACATGCCAATGGTTAAGGGCGTAGCATGCCCCTCTCTTTCAAAACAATGTTGTTATTAATGTTGAATCAATATTTGATGTTATTTCATGAATGATTCATCCTTTTAGGTAGCATCTTTAGAAGATAGATTCTTCCATTTGATCAAATACTATATAATCAATCTAGACTGTAGATGCTTAGTGTGTGTTTGAAAGACTGCTTCGGGATCAAGAATAACCCTCCCTTCCTCATCTAATTTTGGTAACTTGGTTTGGGTGGTAACCCTATATCCAATGACCTTATTAAGGCAAGATACATGAAATAATAGATGAATGCGAGTGGATGGAGTAAATTCTAGCTTGTAGGCCACACTACCAATTTTTTACAAGATCTGATAAGGGCCATAATACTTGGGAGATAGCTTGTTATCCTTTTTTTGTTTCTTTAAGGACATCTAATTATATTTATAAAAGTTTAAAAAGACCCAATCACCAATTTCAAAATGCCTTTCACTCCTGTGCTGATATACTAGTTGTTTCATGCGATTCTAGGCTAAAGCTAAATTTTCATGCAAACTAGCAAGGACTTCCTATTGATGTTGAAGGTGTTCCTCCATTGCACACACCTTTGGGTGGGCCTTAAAATGTGAGGTTAGGGATGGAGGATGGTATCCATACAATTCCATAAAATGATACATTTTTTATTAACTATGCACTAAAGTATTATACCACCGTTCAGCTAATGGCAACCACTAAACCCATTTATCCTATTTATCTAACACAAAGCAATGAAGGTACCAATATAGACACTTGTTGACTACCTCAGTTTTTCCATTAAATTGAGTATGAAATGATGATCTATGATCCATTCATGTTCCCAAACATGCAAATAATTATGTCCAAAATTTACTAGTGAATATGGGATCTCGATCACTGACAATAATCTTGGGAGTACCATGCAAATTTTGAACTATATTGAGGAAGGTAGAAGCTACTGTACGAGCCACCAATGGTTGAGATAAATAATAAAAATGATCATACTTTGTGAGTCTATCTACAACAACCATGATAAAATTTCTACCTTTATATCATGGTATCTTAGTAATTAAATCCATAGATACCTCTTCCCATCATTAACTAGGGATGGATACGTGTTGTAAAAGATCTAGGGTTTTAATGGTTTCACCTCAAGTTGATGACAAACAATACATTGAAACACATATTTATATGCATCCCCCTTGAGTCCTTTCCAAAAAAAACCTTCTTGACTCTATGATAGATTTTCAAAAAAATTGAGTGACCACCAAATGGAGACTATGATGTTCTTAAAGAATTTTCTATTTGAGAAGCAAATTCTGACATAGATATAATCTATCTTTGTACCATAATGTATTCCCTTTCCATGTAAACTTTTCAATCCCATATTAACCCTGCTATAGATTTTGAATCAATTCATGGGTATCACTATCATTCTCCCATTTTGCCCTTACTTCCTTAAGATAGTTTGCTTGCTAAATGGTCATGGTACATAACAATGCCTCAATTGGTTTATCTCACCTGGATAGTGCATTGGCCACCACATTTTCTTTTCCTTTCTTTTAGACTATTTAAAAATCAAAAACTAAAATTTTCATCATCCATTTTTGTTTTTATTTAGAGGATAACCATTGTTCCAAAAAAATATTTAAGGCTATCATGATCAGTCTTTACCTGAAAGTGATGACCCAATAGATAAGGTCTCCATTATTTAAATGCATGTAGAATATCCATCATCTCTTTCTCATAGATAGGTTTGATCCAATTTTTACCCTTCAATTGATGACTTAAAAACGCAATGGGCCTACCCTCTTGTATGAGTACTACACCCACACCATATCTAGATGCATCACATTCAACCACAAAAATTTTAGAAAAATTTAGAGTAGCCAATACCGGGGTGGTGCACAGAGCCATTTTTAGTTGTTCAAATGCCTTGGTAGCTATATCAATCCATTGAAAGGAGTCTTTATTAAACAATGAATTTATTGGTTCTATAATACTACCATAGTGTTTGACAAACATGTGATAGTAACTAGTTAGCCCTAGAAATCCCTTTAGTTACTTAAGTGTCTTTGGAATCTACCACTTCATGATGTCTTGGATTTTTTAGGATCAAATTTTACTCCCTCATGTGATATAACATGACCCAAATATTCCACTTCCCAAACTCCAAAATCAAATTTGGATGGTTTAGCATACAACTGATGTTGCTCAGTAACTGAGAGTACTTGTTTCACATGTTGCAAGCGGTCTTCCCAATTTTTTCTATAAATAAGGATGTCATCAAAAAACACAAGTAATTTTTTTCTAAAAAATGGCCTAAAAACCATATTCATCAAACTTTGAAAGGTATATGTTGCATTGGTGAGACCAAAAGGCATGACCAAAAATTCAAAATGGCCTTCATGAGTACGTAAGGCTATCTTAGGAATGTCATCCTCATGGATCTAGATTTGATGATACCCAGAGCGAAGGTCTACTTTGGGAAAATAAATATCACCATGTAATTCATCTAAAAAATCATCAATTATAGGAATAGGAACTTATCTTTGATAGTTAACTTGTTGAGCTCTCTATAATCTAGGCACAACCTCCAATTTTATCTTTCTTTCACACAATGACTGCTGAAGAAGAGTATTCACTTTGGCTATGGTGAATGGTTCTTGCCTCCAAAAACTATTTTACTATTTTTTCAATTTCACTCTTTAGGGCATAAGGATATCTATATGGTCTAATGTTGGGTGGTGTAGGCATGATCATGCATACAACTAGAAGGAAGACCTTTTGGCATGGGGCTAAAAGTAATTGAATGTTAATCCAATATTTTTTGTACATTTTTATGGGTATACTCCTTATTTTGTTGAATATCAATGGAAACAATCACTCTAAAAATATTTTATCACCTTTTTTCAGCATCTTGGTCATCTGATGTGAACTAACTACTTATGGAAATTTAAATCTTAATCTCTACAGTTTCACTGACTTGCCTTCAAAATAAAAATACATGAATAGATCTTGGAAATTCATCTCAATAATACCTAATGTGGTGAGGCATTTAACTCCAAAAATAATTTTAGTCCCACCCATATGAATAGCAAACATAGGATAATCTAGGAAATAGTCCCCCATTACTAACTTAATACTATGGCATTTTCCAAAACAATTAACTATACCACCATCTGCAATCATGACTTGAAATTTTGGGGCTAGGTAGATGAAACAAGTTAAACAAGCAGCCAACTTACTATTGATGAAATTGTGTGCACTACCTGAGTCAATCAACACTTTGACCTTATGTTTCTTAATGAAACCCACCACCTTAAGAGTTTAAGGAGTAGAAATATCTGCAAGGGCATAGTAGGAGATAGTAGGTTGAGAATCTATAGCTTCATCCTCAGGTCCTTCAAAACCCTCATCAGATGCCTCTTCATCTTATTCATCCTCATCATCCCCTTTAATGTAAAATAACTTCTTTTTAGTAGATCAATGACCTTTGCTCCATTTGTTGTCATAACCATAACATAACCCTTTAGTACGCTTCTCCTCAATTTATTATGATTTCAATCTGGTAGGTTGAGGCAATGATGGAGTTGAGAAGGTGCATTCTTGAATATTAGTGAAAGGATGATGTTTTATCATCTCTTTTTCTTCTGCTAAGTGTGCCCTTGGTATAGCTTCAAATATAGTTATGGGGTTAAACATATGAACCTCCAATTGAATACTATCTTTTAATCCACTTAGAAAAATCTCAGTCAAATTTGCCTCAGTGATATCCTTCACATGTAAGGATAGATTCTAAAATTGATGAATATAATCCTTCACTGTTCTTATTTCTCATAGTTTGGCTAAGTGGTTAAAGTAGTTTTTAAAAACATTATCTTAATAGTAAGACATTAGTTCATTAGAGAATAGTGACCATGTAACAAGAGCACCAATATTCTTCTTTCAAGCACAAAACCAATGATACCAAATGAATGGATTAGGTTCTAGATCCAGAGATGTCATGACCACCTTTTGAGAGATAGGAGTTTGGTGCAAATAAAATAGATTTTCAATTTGAGTGATCCAAGTGAGTGGATCCTTACCATCAAACTTGCACAAGTCCACTTTTGGCAACATTGATTTTACCCCCATGTTAGTGGTATTAGTATTGAGAGGAGGAGGACCAGAATAAAAAGTGGAGGGTGTTTGAGTGTTAAAGTAGATGAAATGGTATCCAATTATGTCATGATATGCTGCAACTAATTAGTCATGCCATTAACTTCCCCTTGCATTGTCGATATTTAAGTTTGGACTTGTACATCCTTCTACATTAGGCCATGTAGATTTGAATAAATTTGAGAAATCATATCAGATGATTTGGACTCCATGGAATCCCCTAAATTATTTTTAGGGGTGTCTTTCCCTTTCCCCCATATGTGGGTATTAGGGCCAGCCATACAAAATCTTGATGGTGAACCTTATTTTGCCCTGTTGGCCCAACTTTGATCATGAATGTTTTTAAATATTTTAGCCTAAAATGAAAAATATCAAAGAATAGACCTAAACTAATTTTTTCCAAGGTTTCCAAAAATGTAAATAAATTTGAAATGGTTTACAAATTGTGATCTAAGAAGTGAATTTATTAAAAATTCTAAAATGGAGATAAATTTTGAAAAACAAATCCAAATGAGTTGAAATTTTAATGGAAGCTTAACTAAATGATTTATCAATTTTGGTAAAAAAATTGAAGATAAATTTTTAAATGTTTTGAGATATATCAAAATTTCAAAATCTAGAGTTTTTGACCTAATTATGGCCCAAATCAATGCTCTAATACTACTTGGAATGATATTAATTCACTAAAAAAGTATAAATATATAAATCCATCATAATTATATGGAAATATATTATAAATTATGAATAATAGATAAGCCACTTTGAGGGGGCAACCTCCCAAATGCTTGCAATAAGAAATGAATACTCTGATATGATGATGAACAACTAACCTTACTTCCTATATATAGTCCACCAAGGCTATGGACAACCCATAGGCTAGCCTAATAAGCATATTAATGCATATATAAATGTAAAATAATATTCAAAAGGTTTATGCAATCCATAAATAGGCTACACATATCCCTAGACATGCCAACGATTAAGGGCATAACAAGTAGTTGGTACTTCCATATGGACCTTAGAAGCATAGTGTGGAGAATTTTGGATGAGTATACATGTTTTTCCTAGGAAAAAACTATCCTACCTCATCTTTATAAATATATTCACATGATATCATATCATGGTGGATGCAACATTGGGGCCTCCACACTTCTGATGGTTTAGGCCTAGGAGCACATCATTATCGAGTGACTAATGGGGTAGCAATAGGTACATGACCCATGGGATCCATTATCTTATGGATGGTTATAGATAGGACTAGGTAGGTATGGGCACAGGGGGAGATATATTTCTATAATCACATGTTCAATGATCATACCCTATAGTTTTTCATTTGGAGGCCGTACATCACTTATCATCTATAGTGGTTTAGATGCATATGGTATATGGCCTACATGACTACCAAATATTTTCTTACTAGGAGATAGTCTCATATTATCAAGGATTACCACCCTAATCATGTAATTTTATAGTTTGGTTTCATATAATATGTGTCTGAGGGGCCAAGATGGTTTACTCATGTCATGTGAGAGATTAGTCAAGATACTCCTATCATTCAAAGGGGTGTAACCATTGTGAGTTACCTCAGTGTTCCATAAGTTTTTTTGGCCTCTATAAGAGGATTTGATGATGTATGGGTCACTCTAGTATACATTCATTAGTGGTTACAAGTATGCCCTCTAAGGCTTACATTTCTAGGGTAGAAGGGGGACAAAGGCCTATGGATATTAATTAGATATAGGTCAAGACATTGAGTAGCAGTGATAGAACCTAAAAGAGTAGTGGAGGTGAGGAGGGTAATGATGATGATAATGATGGATTTGATGGTGGGGATGGTAGGGGAGATGGGGATGGAGATGGGGGTGATAGAGATGGGGATGATGGTGATGATGGCTTAACTATGATGGTAATTGACTCTAGTATGATAGGTATTACAAGGACACGGGTTGATCCAATCTAGGTAAGGCCTTCTAGTGTAGCTGTTATAGGCAAGGATATAGGTATGTTAGAGGAGGAGATCATTGCTTGAGTGGTAGAAATCACTAGCTTAGATTAGTAGATAAATGATTTGGAGATCACCCTAAACATGAGTTACAATGATATGACTCATCTTTAAATAGATATTACCTAGTTGAAGGTTGAGATTGACATGATGGTATAGGTGTAGGGCCATCCCATGATAGAGAGGGATCAAGACATCAGTGATAGATATCATGCACTGGATGATGTTGATAGGTTGAGGTAAGTGCGGGATGAGGCTCATAGAGGTAGTACATAGGTTGTATTTTCATAGATGATACTTGAGTGCCTTCAGGCTAAGGATGAGGCCTCATATTACCACTAATATTATGAGATGATATTTCTTAGGGACCATCAGGTTACTTCTTTTGAGGTCTACGATGCATAGAAAGCAATTAATAGATCTGATCAATCTCATAATAGGACACATGTGATAGGGGCTTCAAGTCAGTTAGTCTATTAGTGACACCCACCACCACCAGGACCATTAGGGCCACTAGGGCCACCTCCAATGATAGGTCCTATGGACACATAGAGCTAGAGTTGATCATAGGCATCTTGACACTTTGGCATTTTGGCACACTAAAATTTTGGCATATTGGTACTGTACTTTTTGTATTGGCATATTGATGTATTTTGAGACACCATTGTGATATGTTTATAACATTTGAGATAGATTGACATTCATTTTTGGGTCCTTTGAGGCCAATGTACATGTATATTATATTCCTTTGATATATATAATATTCCATGTTGCTATCTTGTTTATCTCATGTTTATCATTGTTTAACATTATGGGTGTTTAACATTGTCGATGTTTAGGCTCATATATACTTTGTTCATTTATAGCTTATGCCATGTTTAGGATATGTTGCTCTATTTTTTTATATACTCATGTTGTATATGTATGCTTAATTAGAGATTCACTCTATATAAACACATTATAAATCATGTTTATTCTTATTATTACTCATTAATTCAGGGATGTGTTTGTATATTTTGCTAGTTTTTGATATATTAGAGAAGTATTGTCATTATATTGATCTAATAGTCTCTTTATGCCTAATTTTTACTATAGATTATGATATTATGCATCATATTTATGAATAACCATAATGACAATACATACCCCAAGCATGGAAAATTTAGTTTAGATTTAAATATAAACAACCTAAGAATAAGATATAAACAATCAAATCCCAAGTTTAAATAAAACAAATAAACTAAGTTTAAGACTAAAATAAACATTCAAAACCTAAGCACAAGATATGGATAATCAAGACTTAATTGTAAACAAAATATAATATTCCTACAACAATCAAAAAATAAAAAGGTGAAAAGGCAAATAAAAACAAAACAAACAAAAAATAACAAAACTAGTAAACAAAAACAACTAAACAAACTATACAAATAAAATAATAATCAAGGCTATAAACCAACAATAACAAGAAAATGAAACACCAATAAACAAAATAAATAATACAAACAAAAATGACAAAATAAATAAAACAAACAAAAATAGATAAAATGAATACACAAACAAAGCTATAAAAATAAAATAAACAGACAAGGCCATACACAAATAAAACAAATAAACTATACAAATAAAAATAAAATAAATAAACAAGACCAAATAATAATAAACAAACCAAAACAAAGAAAATTTTAATAAACAAACTATTCTAAATACACAAAAACAAACAAACAAATTAAGATAAACAACCAGTAATATACAAACAATGGTTAATCATAATGTTAGTACAAATAAAATACAAATTATTTGTGCATGTGTAATATAGGTTTTATTCTTGGTGAAAGGGTGACCCTTAAGCTAGGTATTAATGATGCATCTAAAAAACAACAAGAACAAATGGCAACAAAACTACCCCTAGTCCATAGGGAAATAACAGTAAAGAGTATGATGGCAAACAGTTTCCCCTAGGCTATAGGGAGAAACAACATAAACACAATAACAAACATTTCTTCTAGACTATAGGAGACAATGAAACAAAACAAACAAAATGAGGGGAATAAAAGAAAAAGAATGGGTAGTTGAGCTGACTCTAGATGCACTAGGCAAGTGGATGTTGCTTGCATAGTTCCATGGATATAAATTCTAATGTAAACTTTAGACCAAATGTAGTTCTCCCAGGATGTGGTATAGAATAAAATTGATGATAAGAAAAAGAAGTTGATTATAGAGGAATATAAGAATGATCTTCAAAAATGGTGAGTGTGTAGGAAAATAAGGGAGTGACATCCACAATCATGAAAGCATCAACACAAAAAACTTACATAATCATAAGATCATGGTTTAGGCTAAAACCACACTAAAATAAAAAAAACAAGTATCTACAAATGAACTAAATTGGTAATTCATAGTGTCTACTACATATATGTCTTAGAATGAGAATGAGCTCAAAAAATGGTGAGAGTTTTGGTAATGGTTGCTCATAAAATGGTGAGAGCATTCAAATATAAATTGCTCGTAAAATGGTGAGAGCATACAAAAATCCAAGTGATCATTAGTGCATCAAATTTTAAATGCATAATGTTCACAACATCAACTCACAAAATGGAAAGAGTGTAGGGATAAGGCCAATAAAGATGAGGAAACTAAAGGAAAAGTTATTACTTTTGAAATAACTAGGAGTACCATAATCCTTGAGGTAAAGAAGTGGTCAAATAAGAAGGGAAGGTGGCTAATCTATCTTGAGATACCCCATGTATCCAAGTGTTGCCTACACATTTTGTGAGGACCTCAAGCCAATGTAGTTGTCCTAGAAACGGGAGGAAAAAGACTAAGGTGGTCTAAAAATGAATTCAATAGGAAAGATAGTCCATCCTAAAAAAAAATTATGGCTTTATATTTCTCATGGAAATTCTAAACAAATTTCATGATTTTGTGATTTTTAGGATTTTCGTAGGTCTTTTCAAATGTTTTGAGAATTTTCTAATCATCTCAACTCAATGGATAAATATGAGATACAAAATGGTGCAACTCACAAAATGGTGATAGTGTGGTAAAAGGGTGATTGAGCTGACCTCAATGTAAATCAAGCATTGCCTACATAGTCTTATAAGACCTCAAGTCAATGTAGTTTTTCTTACACAAAAGGCATCTAACTAAGTACCAAAAATTTTAGGTATAGGCAAATGGTAATGTAAATGGAAACAATGATGGAAATTAATGTAACAATGCATGTTAAAGGGGTTATTCCTAATTTTCCCAAAGGCGGTTATAATTAGGAAACAATGGTAAAGGGTTAGTGGTACTAATTTTCTCATAGGTAATTATAATTAGTAGCATGAGTATAGAATGTAATAATAAATGAAGGATGAAATTACAAGGACCATTTTCATACTAATTTCATATACTAATACTCAAACATTTGTATCTAAGACACCTACTAGAAATAGATCTATCATCAACCACTAAACGTGCTTGAAGTACAAATGAACTGAAACTAAGTCCAAACATGACAAGCAGGGTTAGGTAAAAATAATTGGTTGGAAAATATTTATTGGAAATATTTTCATTGATGTCAAAGGGTAATCATGAATCTTATTGATGGAAACACATTTTGATACAAGAATTAAATTAAATAAATAATATTTAATTTGATTGAGGCAATTAATCATGCAAATAATGGTCATATCTTTACGTGGAATCAAAGATAAATTGACTATGTCTAATGGGCTTAAAGAGATATTTATGGTGAAGATTTCAAGTCAGTTTTAAAGTCTAAAATGGTCCCCAACCTTGGATAACCTAATTTGGAGGAGTTGTGACCATTCAAATGGACCTTTTCATTTGAAGAGGCATGACCTTAGTTTGTGGCTTTTCATGGGTTATAAATAAGTGCATAGCAAATGGAAAAATTTTAAGTTCGAAAGTGAAAGAAATAAAAAGAAGAGAAAACATATTTTAAAGTAGATTTTTATGAGAATATTGCAAATAAAAATACAAGTATAAAGTAGAGCATAGCAACAAAAACACTCAAGTGTAGAACGAATCAAATGGGAAATAAATCAATGTTTTATCATCTATTGTGTCGACAACAAATCAAAGATAGAAGAGTGATGTTTGTGAGAAGGTCGATGCCTTCATTTTAAAGATATTTATGTTTCTTGATGATTTGGTGCTCTTCTAGGTTGGTGCCTACAAAATTGTTTTTGGGGTTGGTGCTCCATTAGATTGGTGCCTACAAATATTTTATATTGAGAAAGATTTATCCATAGTTTTCTCTTGAAATGGTTTCCACTTTGCATTGTGTTATCTTATGTTATGATTTGATTGCTTTGAATATCATTATTGGAATAAGTAATTAAGTGTTAGAAAAGAAAAGAATACATAATACTAATTCACCCTCCCTCTCAGTATTAACCTATGCTCAATAATTGGTATCAGAGTGGGTTCCTTCAGATATAGCTTAACCACTAGAAAGTAGATTATACAAGCACACATGGCTAGATCACAAGTTTAGGATGGAATTTCCACTAACAAGGCACCATTATTTGATGGCATAAATTATTCCTTATACAATATATATAATGGCTCTTGGGTTTGATATTTGGCAAGAAATAGTAATTAGGTATCAAACACCATAAATGCCACCAATAGATGTTACTAAAAAGAAGGCTAGTGAGAACAATGCTAAAGCAATGAATGCCATCCTATGTGGCCTTTTAGAATCAAAATTTGTATAAGTCATGTAATGTGATTCTACAAGAGAGATCTAGTAAAAGCTTAAAACTATCTATGAGGGTGATATCAAGGTAAGACAATCAAAACTCCAAACTCATAAGAGATAATTTGAGAGTTTAAAGATGAAGGAAGAAGAGAATATTATAGGATACTTGCTCTAGCTTGATGTAATATTCAATTTTATTTGAGGACTTGGAGAAACCATGAAAGAGTCTACAATCATCTAAAAGGTGTTGAGATCATTACCGTTGAGGTTTGATGCAAAAGTCTCTACTGTTGAAGAAATTAAATATTTGGATAAATTAAAGATGGATGAGCTGCACAGAATCCTCATAGCATATGAAATGAGGATTGAGTCTGAAAGACCATCAAAAAGAAAAGTGATATTCAAATCATTAAATAAGGATAAAGTCAAGGACCCTGAGCCAAGTGATAACTCAAGAAATGAAGAAGATGAAAAGGAGGCTCTATTCATTTTAAAGCTGAATAAAATCTTAGGAAAATATAAAGGTAAATTCCCATTCAAATGTTTTAATTGTGGTAATATTGGTCATTTTATACCTAAGTGCCTAGATAAAGACAATAGTGATGAAGAGGAGAGCAAACCAAAATTCAAAAAGGGATTCAAGCAAAATAAAGACAAGAAGATATTTGAGAAACAAAATAAAATGTTATACTCCAGGAAGAACTATAGCTCATCTGATGAAAGTGGAGCTAGTGATTCTGACAATGATGATGAGGAAACATTATTCATGACCATAGAAGATAATGCTTCCATAATTATAAATAACATAGAGGAAGAATAAGATGAAGGTGAGGTAAATATTAAAGAAGAGCTTATATGTGACTTAGGTGAGATAAAATATCTTAAGAAAAAGAACATGAAACAAAAGCTTTTGATTCAGAAATATGAAAAAGAGAGTCAGGACTCAAAAACTAGAATATCACAAGGTCTTGAGGAATCAAAGAAGATAATTACTAATATAAAATTCCAAATCAAAGAAGCAAAGAAAATTGAAGAAGATCTAATGGATTAGCTAAAGGAGAAAGGAGAAGACTGTGAAAGGTATGAATCTAAGATTGTTGCTTTAAAAATGGATCTAGAAAAGGTGAATTCTAAAATAGCAAGTGACTTGAAATCTAATAAAAGCACCCAAGTTTTTAATACAATTCTATAGAGTTAAAGATCACCATCTAACAAGTTAGGCATTGGGTATGAGAAGGAAAAAGAAAAAGATAAGAGCTATGTTGTAACTCTTAAGGAACTTGTGAAAAAGGAGACCAATAAGGAAGAAGGCTAGAATACAAAAACTAGCTCTATCAACAAAGAAAACAAAGGACAACAAAACTTCAAGAGACCACTTGCTCTAAGATATGCAAATAAAACTAGGTTTGGCAATTATTTTGATGGATATTTTTATTATTTCAATAATTTTGGTCATAAGAAATTATATTGTATAAAGAGAGCCAAGGATATTGAAGTCAAGAGCAGAAACAAAAGAACCTATGGAGCTTTGAATAGAAGCTACAATTTATTTTCTCCCCTATCAAACATTGATGAAGAAGCTATAATCTGTTACAAGTTCAACAACTATGGACATATAGCATGCTATTGTAGAATTTTTTTTGAATCTATAAGACAAGATCAGAAGTGCAATGCTCCAATGATAAAGAAAAGACAACCAACAAAGACATGGAAGAAGAAGCAAGAAGAATCCATGATCGTTCAAATAGCTTTCCATGCTAGAGATGAAAGACAACAATGGTTCATTGATAGTGGATGTTTGAGACACATGACTAGAGATAAAATCAAATTTATCCCATTAAAAAATGTCAATGAAGGCATGGTGAAGTTCAAAGACAACACTATATATAGAATAACAAGAAAAGGTACGCTTAGTCTTGATAATGGAAGAACTAAAATAGAGAATGTGTAATATGTGGAAGGGTTAAAGCATAATCTTCTAAGTGTTAGCCAATTGTGTGATCAAGGACACACACTCAGTTTCTTTGTTTAAGGTTTTGAGATTAGAAAAAGAGACATGGGAGAAATAATTGTAGATGCTCACAAGATAACAAACAATCTATACATGCTTACAGAAGTCAAAGGAGAGAAGTGTTGTCTAAGTTGAGTTGAATAAAGTTAGCTATGGCACAAAAGAATGGGCCATATAAATTTTGATAACCTTAAGAATATTAGCAAAAATAAAGCTGTAAGGGACATTATAAAGATAACAAAGCCATCAAGCATGCTTTGTAAGCAACGCCAACATGGGAAGCATACCAAGACAAGATTCAAAACAAAGGAATATTTCACCATAAATAAATTAAGCTCATTCATACAGATCTGTGTGGACCCACTAGAATGAAAAGTATACAAGGTGAGAGGTATTTTATGCTACTAGTTTATGATTACACTAGAATGACATGGGTTGCATTTCTAAAAGAAAAGTTTGAGGCCTTTAGCAAATTCAAAGCATTTAAAGCATCAATTGAAAATGAGACTGGTTTAAGGATCACATGCTTAAGGTCAGATAGAGGAGGTGAGTTCATGTCAAATGAATTCATTGAGTATTGTGAAGACCATGGTTATAAACATAGTACTCAGCTACAAGAACCCCATAGCAGAATGGGATAGTAGAATGAAAGAATAGGACTGTCCAAGAAATGGAAAGGATAATGATGAATGAATCTAAGTTAATAGATAGATATTATAGATAAATAGTCTACATAGTTTTATATATCCTAAATAGAGGGTAGATCAGAGTCAATAATGACAAGACCCCATATGAGTTATAGATGAGAAGACCAACTTCTGTCAAATATTTCAAAGTATTTGGAAGTAAGTGCTTTATTAAGAGGACCGAAGATGATTTGGGAAAATTTGACACAAGAGCCGATGAAAGAATTTTTCTAGGATATTTCACCAAAATGAAGGCCTACAAATGCTACAACAAGAGAATGAAAACTATTGTAGAAAATGCCAATGTCAAAGTAGATGAAACTGGAACTCAGAAGGCAAGTGATCAATTAGATGAACTAGATATCATTGAAGAAGAATATGTTGAAGTAGAGAAGATGGATGAAGCTAAATGGAAAGACACCAAGGCACCATCTCTTTTTGTTTAGAAGAACCATGTTGAAATCTAAATCATTGGTAATATAGATGTTGGAGTATAGACTAGAAGAAGGATTGTAAGAAATTTTGAACAAGTAAATTTTTATTTGTTATCTAAAATACAGCCTAAGAATTTCTTAGAAGCGAGCCATGATGAACATTGGGTAAAATAAATGGAAGAAGAGCTAAACCAAATCAATAAGAATGATATGTAGGAGCTGGTACCCAGACCAAAGGATCAGAATGTGATCAACACTAAATGGGTATACATGAACAAACTAAATGAGTATGGTCAACTGACATGAAACAAGGCTTGATTGGTATGCAAAGGATATTCTCAAATCGAAGGTATTGATTTTGAAGAAACCTTCACTCCTATGGTAAGATTAGAGGCAATCAGAATGTTTCTTGCCTATGTTATTTTCAAGAACTTCAAGGTAGATCAAATGGATGTAAAATCTACTTTTCTAAATGGTAAATTAGAAGAGGAAGTGTACATCAAGCAGCTAGAAGGATTCCTTCTATCAGAAGATAGAAAATATGTATGTAAATTAAAGAAAGCCTTGTATAGATTGAAGCAAGCCACAAGAGCTTGGTATTCAAGACTTGACAAGTATCTATAAGACCAAGGATTCAAGAGAAGATTTGTTGATATTAATTTATACATCAAAACTGAAGGTGAGCATCAGTTAATTCTTGTAGTTTATGTTGATGATATAATCTTTGAAGGAGATAATAAGAAGCCATCCAAAGGATTTGCCAAAGACATGCAAAAGGAATTTGAGATGTCCATGTTTGGTGAGCTATCATTGTTTCTTGGACTACAAATATCTCAGTCTAGTAAAGGAATATTCATCTCCCAAACCAAGTATGCTAAATAAATGTTGTAGAAATTTGGAATGGAAACTTGTGCACCAGTTGGCACGCCTATGGCTACAATAAAAAAGTTGATTAAGGATGATGAATCACCAAATACGTATCATTCCTTTTATAGATCAATTATTGGTAGTCTTTTGTATATTATGACATCTAGGTTGGATATCATATAAGTAGTGGGCATGGTAGCACGCTATTAGCAAACTCCAAAAGAAATAGATGTGCAAGCAGTGAAGGAGATATTAAAATATCTAAAGGGGACCCTAGACTATAAATTATGGTATCTTATAGGTAAGGATTTCACTTTGGTAGTGTATATAGACTCAGACTATGCAGGATACCTAGATGACAGAAAAAGCACAAGTGGAGGAGCATTTTTCCTTGGAGATAGCCTAGTGTCTTGGCTAAGTAAAAAGTATAATTCATTTTCCTTATCCATAGTAGAGGTAGAGTACATAATAGTAGTATTGTGTTGTACTCAAATTATTTAGATGAAGCAAACCCTTAAAGACATCAAGGTAGAATATGGCCATCCAATTTCAATATACTGTGATAATACCAGTACTATCATCATCTCAAAGAATCCAGTAATGTATTTCAAAACAAAGCACATTCCAATCAGATACCATTTCTTGAGAGAGAAAGTTGCAAAACAATAGGTAAAATTGGAATATATTGCTACCATAGAGTAGATAGCAGATATATTAACCAAGCCACTTCCAAAGGGCACATTTTAATACCTACGTGAGAAGTTGGGAGTAATCTCTTTTACTTCCTACCACTAAAGGGAAGTATTGATTAAGGGGGAGATAAGCATTGAATTATCTAGCTCCTGGGTAGTCCCTTTGCCATTGATGTCAAAGGGGAGTGTAAAATGAGAGAGTCACAGAAAGGGGGAGCTACAAAAAAGATTTTTGACAGAAGAAACAATACATCAAGGGGGAACAGATTCAATGCATGGTTGACATCAATGATAAAGGGGGAGATTGTTGGAAATATTGTCATTTATGTCAAAAGGTAATCATGAATCTAATTGATGGAAAATTATTTTGATATAAGAATTAAATTAAATAAAGAATATTTAATTTCATTGAGACAATTAATCATGCAAATAATGGTCATATCTTTGTGTGGAATCAAATATAAATTGACTATGTCTAATGGGCTTAAAGAGATATTTATGGTGAAGGTTTCAAGGTAGTTTTAAAGTCTAAAATGGTCCCCAACCTTGGCCAAACCAATTTGGAGGAGTTTTGACCATTTGAATGGACCTTTTTGTTTGAAGAGTCACGACCTTAATTTATGGCTTTTCATGGGTTATAAATAAGTGCATAGTGTGTGGAAAATTTGTAAGTTTGAAAGTGAAAGAAATAAAAAGAAGAGCATATTTTTATGAGAATATTTAAAATAAAAATTTAGAAAGTATAAGGCAGAGCATAGCAGACAAAATACTCGAGTGTAGAACAAATCGAAAGGAGATAAAGTAGTGTTCTATCATCCATTGTGTTGACAACAAATCAGAGGTAAAAGAGGGATTTTTATGAGAAGGTTGGTGCCTTCATTTTGAAAATATTGGTGTCTCTTGCTGATTTGGTTCTTTGAAAAAGGGGTTGGTGCCTACAAAATTGTTTTTGGGGTTGGTGCTCTAGTAGGTTGGTACCTACGAATATTTATATTGAGAACTATTTCTCCATGGTTTTTTCTCGAAAGGATTTCCATGTATATCTGGTGTCACTTTGCATTGTGTTATCTTGTGTTATGATTTTATTGCTTTGAATATCTTTATTACAATAAGTAATTAATTGTTAGAAAATAATATATAATACTAATTCACCCCCTCTCAGTATTAGCCTATGCTCAACAAGATTAAGGTATGGTAGAATGATAAATGGTATGGTATAAATAATAGGTATAAAATGGCACAACTTAAATGATCCTTGTAGATAATAATTTGAGTCCTTCAAGCGTAAAAACATTTGAGGTGTATTATGTTCATATGTTCATCAAGTTCATCTCCTTCTAGTGTGGTGACCCTGTATGTTGTAGAACTATAGTTAGCAATAAATACATAAGGACCTAACTAGTTAGGTTGGAACTTTCCTTGATTCTTTATCTTAGAATTTAATTTATTATGATTTTATTTTAGCACAAGGTCACCAAGCTCAAATTCATGATGTTTAATGTGTCAATTATATTGGCCTCCCAGTTTAATCTGATATGCCTGAAGATTATTCAAGGAGGCCATGCACTTTCCATCAAGTAATTCTAGATATTGAAAGTGAGTTTCTTTGTAGTCTTCATTATCAATGATGTGCTACAGTGAAATATGGAGAGAAAGCAACTCGACCTCGATAGGAATAATAACATTAGTGACATAAACAAGTGAATATGGGGTATCTCCTGTTGGAGTATGAAATATGGTACAATAAGTCCATAGGGTGTTAAATAGTTGCAAGTGCCAATTATGACCAACATCATTGATAATCTTGTTCAGAATATTGGCAACCATTTTGTTAAAAGCCTCATCTTGGTCATTATTTTGCAGGTAATAGGTGGTAGAGATATGTTGTTTGATGCAGTATTGGGTACAAAGTGCTTTCACATCTTTGTTTTTTAAATGATCTACCATTATTAGATATAATATTGGAGGGGAAATTGAGATGGTTAAATATGAACTTGGATATCTTACTATCAGTTACATAAGTGAGAGGAATGGCTTGTACCCACTTAGTGAAATATTTGATACCAGTTAGGACATGTTTATGGCCATTAGAAGATGTAGGATTAATATTACCTATGAGTTCAAGTTCCCATGTTGATAATGGCCATGGTGTTATAAGTGGTTTGAGTGTATTGGTTGGGGTGTAAATTAGATTAGCATGATTCTAACACTATACACACCTTTTCACATACGCAACTACATCTATTTCTATAGTCAACTCATAATAACCAGTATGTAGTAAATGTTTGGATAAGATTTCCATATTGGTGTGGGATCCACACATTCCTTCATAAGCTTCCCTCAATATTAATCTATATTTTTCTGAAGGTAAACAACAAATTAAAGTTCCATCATAAATTCTAAAATACAAGGTAAGTCTGAGTAAGGTATAACAAGAGGATTTGTGGATGAAGGCTTTTTGTTTCTTACATGAAAGGTATAGAGGCATAACTTGGTCTTAGAGGTAGGTATATATGTCTAAATACTATGGAGGCATGAGACCAACAATGTCACAAACCATCGTAATGACTAATTTTTTGTGTGTCGATGCTAAGAGATGTTCAACAAGAAATTGATAATCCCTTGCTCTATCTATGATCTAAATCATGGATCCAATAGTGGCCATGGCAACATGTGTATGTTTCATCCAATAATTATTGATACTAGTCAAACACTTGGTATGGTCTTTGTTCCAGCATCCTCTCATTCACTTACACTGATACTAACTAACTCTTCATGGAGGGGGATTATTAATGTCATGTTTATCACCATTCCATCTCTATTTTCCTTTTGATATTCCTAGATAAATGATAGTGGCATATTCAAAACCAATCAAAGATGGAAAATCCATGGCAAACACAATCAAGTCTAATCTAGGAAAACTACAAATGAATGCATGTATAACTATATAGTAAAAATCTATATAAATGTGAGGATGTACATATGATAAGTCTAACTTATGATAGCTGAAAAAAATCTAAGAAAAGAGTAGAAATGATCAATATCAAGGTTTATCAATTTGTAAATTTTAATTTATAAAATGTAATGATATAACCTAGTAGTAGCAACTTTGTATGAAATGCCATGATTGGGTGAGTGTATCAAATATATAAACTTGGATCAGTGTGTATGCCCCCAGTGGGTAGATGATTTCTATTTTAGATTATTGTATTGGACCAGAGTCTTTAATTTAATCCACAAGCACTCTAAAAGAGTAAGAGAAGAATTTATGTATAATAAAACTATCTATAGTAGGATATGTAGTAATATGTAATATTTGGCTAGTATAAATCTAAACATGATAATGTAGATAATCTATAAATTTTATGTTTTTGAAAAATTTGAATGATTTTTTGTTTAAGTATAAGATACCTACAAGGGTGATTATTCTCATTTTATTGGACTCATTTTTGGTGTTTTCTAAACTTCATCTCTAAAGTGTGTATTATATTATTGGCTCAAATTATTATTTTAAACTAGATGTTGGTAATTTATTGCTTGAGAGTGTTGACCATATCTTTATATGGTACTAATTTTTTGTCCTTTATCTAATATTGGTCAGTGACTTGATTGATGATTAGCTAAAAATTACCATGAACTAATAAATTTTGGATGTTCCACTGTATTTCTTGATGAATCCCTATAATGAGTGCTTTGTATTCATCCATGTTTTTAGTATAGGGAAAACCAATACAAAAGGACTTGGGAATGAGATCCCCTTGTAGCATGATAAATAATATTTTGGCACTTGATCCATAAGCTGTGAATGAACTGTCAAAGTACATTTTCCATTTTTTTACACCAAGAGATGCTTTATATTCATATATCACAATGGCTTCATCTAGAAATCTAAATGTAATGGGTTGAGTATCTTGAAGAGGAGCTTCTACAAGCTAATCTGTGAGTACCTATGCCTTAATGGCCTTCTCATTAGCATATTCAATTTCAAACTCATTCAATAGCATGATAAAATTTTCCATGCAACCTTATATATCTATTTTGGAAAGTAGATACTTGAGTAGATCTATTTTGGCAATAATAATGGTGTTATTATTCAACATATAGTGACATAACTTTTGGGCTACAAACATATTTTCTAAACAAGGTTTTTTGATCAGTTTATAATTGTGCTCATATGTGACCAATGTTTAACTCAAATAATAAACAACATACTCTTTACCTTGTTCATTGTGTTGTGTTAAAAATACCCCCAAGGCATTTTAAGTTTCTGACAGGTAAAGTAACCATGGCTTGTTCGGCATAGGTGGCAATAAAATAGGTGGATTGACCAGATATTCCTTAAGATGTTTAAATGTTTTCTATCACTCTTCATTCCATGAGAAAGTAATGCCTTTCTTTAGCAAGTGTGTAAATAGATAGCATATGTTGCCCAATTATGATATGAAGCATCAGATTGACTAGATCTTTCCCTAAAAACTATAGTATTGCTTCAAGGTAGATAGCGATGGCATTTTGGTAATGGATCAAACTTTGGTTGGATCCACTTTAATGCCCCTATGAGAGATAATAAATCCTAATAGTTTTCTATAATTTATTCCAAATACACACTTCTTCAAATTAATCTTGACATTATCCTTATGAAGTCTCTCAAATAGTCTTCGTAGTATGGTTGGATGGTTGGCATGGGTCTTTTAATTACCTAGGATATCATTGACATAGTCATTAATGATGTCATGCAACATATCATGTAAAATCACTATCATGGATCATTGATAGGTGGCTCATGCATTCTTAAGCCCAAACAACATCACTTGATAATAAAATGTTTCCCATGGAGTGGTGAACACTATCTTGTGTTGGTCTTCTGATACAATTATAATCTAGTTATATCCTAAAAATCCATCTATAAGAGAAAGCATTTAATATCTAACTATTGAGTCAACTATCATGTTAATGTTATGCAGAGGAAAGTCATCTTTTGAGTAGGCTTTGTTGATATCCCTAAAATTAGTGTAGATTTGATACCTTTTGGTTATTTACTCACTGGCACAATGTTAAAAATCCACTCTAAATAGTTGATCAACCTAATTCATCTTGCATCTAATAGTTTCTCTAATTCTTTCATGAATATCACAACAATATGAGGATGCATCTTTCATAGTTTTTGCTTAACAAGTTTGGCATCAAGATGTACAACAATATGGTGTACAACCAAGTTGGGGTCCAAACCTAGCATATCTGAATAGGCCCATGAAAATATGTCAATGAACTCTCTTAGGAGGGATGTAAAAACTTCACATTCCTCCTCAATTAAGGATGCACCTAATTTGATCCACTTTAGGTCCTATAGAGTCCCAATACTAACCTCTGAAGTGCCATATACAATAAATGTAGAACCATCTTCTAAAATAGTCGACAAGGAAGTAAACTGGTCAGTAATGGCAAAGTCCTTTGGCCAGATTGGATCATCTAATTCTCCCAAGCAAGACAAATCAAAATCTCCTAATGCTACCAAAGGCATGAAATAAATACCTTAGGGCACTCTTATACGATTTGTACAAAATCTTGTCACTTCTCAGTACTGATATCATATCCTTAATTAAATTAATTAATTAGAACTAATCAATTAATTAATTTTCAAATTTCTCAAAATTCATAAAATTTAAGGCCAAACCAAAAATCATTAAAAATATTAAATTTTTCAATAGCTGGCTCTGATTGGGATTTCAAATTACAAGGGATAAAAAGAACTTAGACTCTAGTTTTGTAAGAAAGTATTTTATTCGTTGGGAAACAGAATCTTGACTTTGACTATAACTTGATCAAATGAAAATTAACTCATCTTTGATTAAAATGATGGATCCTCAAAACATCATAATGCTAGCACATGTTAATGGATAGTGTGTGTGAGGGCATCAGGAACTTGACCTAATAGATTCTATCACATTACTCAAAGGATAGTGTATGTGAGGGAATTTTGCATTATGTGTTTTCACACAATCTAAAATGCAAAGACATAAACCTTTTCTTCATACACTCAAGAGTGACAAACCTTCTTTAATTGAAAAAGGTATAGTTGAGAAACTATTAATATGCTCAACTTTATGACTCAAAATCTCCAAATTAGGGTTGACCAATATATTCTCTTCAAATGTCTTTCTATCCAAAATGTCACTCTTAAAACCACTCAATAACTCACCATTTGAAAGATTGAAAGATAGTACATATCTCAGTAAGTGATCTAATCTTTGTCTATTATGCTACAGAGTTGATGTCCCATTCTGCAAAACTTTTACAAGTCCTATCATTAAGAAAGATCCATGAAAACTTCTATGTCTCACATTTGTACATCTCAATCTAGCCAACTGACAACTAGTTCACCTATTTCAATCATATGAGAATTGAACACAAGCTACCAGGCTAGATACCCTAATTTTGAAAATTTTCACGTTTACCACCTATTCACTTGGAGAGATCCATGAAAAACATGTCCATTCTGTCACTTGAGGAACAAACATTCAAATCACCATTTTCATGACTGCAAAAGTTATTCTTTGAATCTAATATCAATGGTTTTGGCTTGTAGATCCACGTAGTTGAATAACTTCAATGTTTTTTTTCTAAAAATGTAATCTTTTCATCGACCCTGAAGCAATTACCATTATAAAATTCTTTAAAATCATGTGATTATCCATGAGATTTCCTAGATAAAGATCACAGCTACAAATATGTGCAGGCATAAAGACCAAAACATGAAGAAGGAGGAGCAATAGATAGAATGTTTCATTTATTGAAAAATAACACACTAAAATAGAAATGAGAAAAAGAAATAAGCCAAAATAGGGAAGCAAAACTATTCACAGGGAGTAGAGGAAAATGAGAAGACTATACAAAACCATTCACCAGATGGGAGAAGTACCTACCATTTTAGAATAATAGATTTGATTGAACTCCAAACACATTTTGATCCAAAACTCAAAAGTTTTGGTTGACAAACATTTCAAGAACACAAAAATAACACAGTAACAATGAATTCTCTGAGAAGAGATGTTTTACTACTCAAGATCACAATACAACTATATGCTTATCTCTAGAAAGAGATGTTTGATTTTTATTTCAGGTTACATCTTCATTTATACACATTTTTAAAGCATGGGGAGGATGTGTAAGATCACCAATCTTGAGGTATATCAAGTGGTTTGACTTCCATGATTTAAAACAATACAAAATTTGAGGAATTACTATTTTTAAAAACTTACTATTTTTAGACTGTAATACTAAAATTGAATTTTGGATCACTTTCATTGGGTTTTATAGGGTCAAAATCCATTGATCGAATCTCCATGCCATTTCACAATGTTCTCCTCATTATTATCTTTCCAACGGTTCAAACGATGAGTCAATTGAAGCTACGGTGCAAAATTTATGGCTCTCAAAAGTTCTGTCATCAATTAGAGTGGAATTATCACCCGAATTATCACCTGAATTGTTGCCCATATCACATTTAGCAATAGTGACTAAGCAGGTGGGAAGAGGGACTTACAGTTATCATTCACACAGTGATAGTCATGAATGAGCAAACCATTATTATCTTCATATCTTGGAATTGAAACATTGTGAACTCTCTGATCTTATGTGATCCTTCTTGATAGCATTGGGTTTCACCAATATTTTCCTAAATAGCTTTAAATAAATCTTTACTGGATACAAAAATTGAACTAGAGAGAAGTATCTTTCTTGTATCTTTCTTAGTTGGAACAACAATAAGGGTATCTATTAGAATGGTCCAAGTGTAGATATTCATTTCCAAATTATTTCCCATGACATAGAAAAACTCATTGTCAAATGAATCATCATTACCTTCATTGATCTCTTCTACCTTGACAGTTTCCATTTCACTTGTAATGAATATTGGGTACCATTCATTTTGTTATGTCTTAATGTCTTTCTTGATTTCAACTTTGGCCTGTTTATGATATTCAATCTGTGTGGAGTTTATTTCTCTAGATTCAAGTTATGTGGAAAACTCTGCATTGGTAGAACCTAAAAAATGAAATACCTGAGGAATATTCATTTTTGACTATTGAGTATTTCATTATGATAGAGAAGGGACCTTTTACTTGACTAAAAATTGGTTCCATACTATCTTCTCGTTCAGAAAGTGGAGCATTACACTCTACATTATTTCTCCTTTCTATTTGTGGTTCAACTTATTGTTCCTTAAATAGCTCATTTTCTCTCAGTGTTGTGAGGTTTGAGCAATCTTTTGAAATAAGTAAATTTTTCTATTCTATGCAAAGGGGGAAGCTAAATTCTTCATTTGGTATTTGATAAATTATTAGTTCTTCTAACTATTCATCTTCTTTTATAATTATGAAACTAAAATAATCATATGTGATAGGAAGAACTTTAAATTTTTCTTTATTAGAGTTTTGACATGTTTGATCAAAAAAAATCTTCAAATTTTCTTTTTTGAATGATGAGGGATCTTGATTATATCAAGTTCCACTACTTCATCACCACTAATGATAATGGTATCATATTTTGAAGTTTCTTTCTTCAACATCCCAGATAAAATCATGTCATCTTCAATTTTGATAGCTTCCTATTGTGTGGCTTCCAAATCATTTACCTTGTTCCTTGTCCAGATGAATTTGATCTCTAGGTGTAAAGAACCAATTACGACACAAAGTTTATTATTTAGGATTAGTTGATCTACTTGAGGAATCTATCTCAATAATTTTTTGAACCAGGCTACAAAATCTCTCATCTTCTCATCGTATTGCTTCTGGATTTGAAATAAATCTGATAATAATGCACACACATCTACAGTTGATTTGAATCTATTAAAAAAATTAGTTTTCAAGGAGTCCCAATTCATAATGCATCCATATTCTAGGTGTTGAAACCACTCAGTGGTGGGTTTTATGATAGTTTTAACAAAAATTTTGATAGTTACATTTTCATGTATAACTCTCAATATGCTACAAGACATTGTGAAGGCTAGAATATGGTTATCTTGCATCTTGACCATTTTCTTCAAAAAACTTTGGAAATCTCTTTCTTGAGAATGAAGGTAATTCATTGTATTGGGGCAAATCTAACAAACCAAAATGTTTCCCCCATAGGACATGGGGAACACTAGGGCTAGGTTGAACTAATGTCATTTATTTAATCAAAAAGATACAAGCACTAGGTACTTTATCTCAATAGAGTTGCAAACCTCCATTCCAGGGGAGGTTCCTTGAAATATCTAAAAATTATGTGCATGAAGCACCTCAATCCCCAGTGAATTCATAAAAAATTATTGGCTCAAAAATTTTTCAGGGGGACAAATTGGCGACTTTGAGTCAATAATGTGGGAACTGAATCCTTACATTAGTCAGAAACATAGGGACAAAGTGCCTCTCCTATTAGTAGGAAAAGCTACTTTTATTGAAAGCCAAAAAGGAAAAAGCAGGGGAAAAGCTATTTACATCTATTTTCAACAAAAATGTTTTCTATTTGGGGTTTCATACTTTTAACTAGAAAGCATATAAAGGATATACAAAAGAAAATGAGGTGAATGAAGGGAATTATGGGTAAAATATAAAAATGAATAAAATAAAATAAAAATGGGACTATTATAGCCAATTAAACATAGAAGCTACCACGATAATCTTAGGAAAAATGAAGGACAACTCTAGGTGACTAAACATAGAGATTCACCAGAATGGCCCATAAAGGAGAAACAATGTGCTTGTGAAAATCTCTTCTCATTCAATTGATGGTAAAGATATAATTACACCCTTAGGATGGTAAAACATACACTCATATAATTCTTTGATATTGATAGCAAACCAAAGGCAACCATCTCATATTTACCCGTAAAGAATAATTAAAATATTGCTTAAACCCCATCGAAATTTCACAAATATAGAAATAATAGATATAGATTTAAAAATAAATTCTACTATGCAATTTCTCAATTAAGATTAATTGATAATAGTTATGACAAAGTTTCGAAAGCAAAGATTTGAATATGAATGAATCATACACAGTTATAATTCATGAAGATAATTTGAACACAGTTTAGAAATCTCCTTATTGTATTGATCCTTGTTGAGTTGTAATACAATCTCACCTTTCAAAAATATATCTCAAAGTTATATTTTTTAAAAAGCCTCTTTTAATAAGCCTAACACTCCTATTAATATTGTAGGAAGGTGGTTATGATGCGTAACCACTTTTTTGCATTTTAGATGGTGTAAAAGCGAGTTTACAAAAATACATCACTTAAGTGATGTGAAAATGCGTTGGTGCAATTGTGCTTTTTGCACCAAGTGTAATTAGGACTCATGACTTACAAAGTTGACACAATGCATTTGCACTAATTACATTTATGAGTTTGTACCTACAAAATTTGCAAATAGAAATTAAAAAATGTTTTTTCTACAATGATTTCTTCAATTATTTTATGCATAATGTTCTAAGTGTCATATTAATCATTTCCAACTTCTAATAAATATATATATATATATATATATATTTTCTAAGATTCAGCATTACTACTTCTGCAAAAGTCTGTGAGATAGCTTGCAAGCAATGGTGACCCGAACTAATCACTATCACAGCACACCCTAATCAAGCAAGAAGACCCCTCATAATCATCCGGTTCAGTCCATTATCATTTGTCATGAGAAATTTCAGCCCAAGAAAATCTATATAGTTAGACTTTGATCGATTGGGAAAAGTATTTTGATGGTCCAATTCACTTTGAGGGTCTAGAATCCCCAGCTTAATAATAAACATTTACAAATGTCAACAAAGATAATTTAAAGTGTTACTTTTCTTTTATTTTCATCTCTCTCACCATGCTTGCATCGTACGGCTCCTTTGATAGCCACAACCAAAAGATTTGATTTAACTCCTTTTATATATATATATAAATTATGTATTTTCATTGCATCATATGGCCGTATGGCTTCTCCTGTGAGCAGAAAAGCAAAAGAAAATAAATAATTCCTTCTTGTCTTTTTATTGGAAACCTTCTCTCCTCCTTTTTGGATCATACAGCTTCTCAATTTGGGGGCATATACAGATAAAAAATCTGGATTTTCTCTTTATATGTATCTACTTCTCTCATTTTTGGAGATCTCAATCTTGGCTACAACACTATATGTTTACCCATAAAATGTAATGTACAAACTTCGATGGGGTGCTCAGATTCTATCAAGATGATTAACAAGGTTATTGGGATTTGAGGGGAGTACCTGTAGAATTGGTGGTTTTTTAATAATAATAATAATTATTATTATTATTATTATAATTATTATTATTATTATTATAAAAGTGATGTGAAAGAGTATTGTATGTAAAAGTAAAATTATAAAATTACATCATTTAAACAGTTTGAAAAATGTAAAAATTAAAATTTTACAGAGTTGAGAAAGTGTCTAAGCAATTTTTCACAACTTAAAAAAAACAAAAAGCATTTGCACAATTTTAAAAAGTTTAATGAATTTTTGTACATTACCAGAAAGCCAATGACTTTGTACATAGGGTAGCTTAATGAAGCATTTGCACAGTTTGGAAAAAAAAATTGTTCATGATTTGATTTTTAATGCAATTAATTAAAATTTATCAATTAATTAATTAGTTTTTAAAATTTTCAAAATTTGTAAATTTTAAATCTAAACCAAAAATATCTGAAAATATTAAATTTATACTAATTTTTAAATTTCTGTAAACAATTAACAATAAAAGCACAAATAAATTAATCCAAATAATTTTTTTAATATTTATAAAATACAAACTATAATAAAATTATAAAAAATCTCAACAAAAGCTTTAATATTCAAATAAAGCTTCTTGTTATTTTATTAAGTTGAAATTCACGCTGAATCAAGTACAACAAAACCAGGGCATAATGGGCATCATAGGAAAATTGAAATGAATATTTATTGTATAATTACATAATGGGCATCATAAGAAAATTGAAATGAATATTTATTGAATTATTAATTATACAGAGTTGGATAGTAAAGGATCAAAAATGTAGATTTTTTAATTTAATTTTTATTTATTTATAGTAATTGGTAACTAAAAATTAATTTTTTTATCTTTTTTTCCTTCTTTTATATGTGTAATAAAATTATTAAATAAAAAGTTAATTTCTTACACTTATTAAGTTCTTGTATTCTTATAATTAAAATTAAAATTTCCGTTTTTTCATTATTTAAGATTTTTTTTCAAACCTTTCAATATATTAAAATGTAAAGTTTATGAATCTTCCTGCAGTTGATAAAAGCTCTTGTGATTATTATTTGTCTACTATCTAGCTTTCTTCTTGTTGCATCTAATCCTATTCACATATTTAGATTAGATCTCACTTCTTTGGTTTTATTTTTGTATATCAAGTTCACTTTCCTTTTTGCATATTATATAGATTTATATTTTTTTAAGATAGAGAATTAAGCAATTTTCTTCTTGGTGCATAAGAAATTTTATATCATGTTTCTCTCTTCCCTTTTTCCCTAAATTTTTTATTTCATATATTAGTTTAGGTGGATTATCACTAGAATAAGAAATAAAATCAACTATTTTTTAAGGTTGTTTTATAGGAGCAATCTCACACTAACAAGACACCTCATATTATGACTGATATGTGGGTTATAATTAATTAGACATTAAAATATCAATAATTTAAAAAATAAACTGTAAATTAGAAACTTGTAATTTTATAATTTAAAAATACCTTAATTTTAAATTTTAAAAACTTAATGAAAAATAGTAAATTAACACACATATATAACACAACTATTTTTTATCTTAATTTTAATTTAACATTATTTCATAGAATAGTTGTCAAAAATATTTTTATTTAATTAATTTTATAAATATATACTTATTATACATATTGTAGCATTACATTAACTTGGTTTAAATTAATTTTATAATATAATTGATTTTCACTTAATAATATAAATTACAATATTATGTGAATAATTTAATTGTAAAAAATAAATTTAAAATACATAAAATTATTATTTAATTATTTATTCACAAATAAATAAGAATGATTAAGAAGCCCAATAATAAAGTGAGAAAAGATAGATAAATATGACTATGGTAACAAACCAAAAGAAACTTAAAAAATGTCAACTCAAATTTTTATTAATCGCATGAGTTGTATTATAAAAAATGAGAGTGAACGCTCACCTACTTTATCCCATTGACTTTATCTATCATGTGTTACGCCCTAAGCATATTGTAAATGCTTTAACATTATGAATAATGAAATTATCATGCACCAAACTTTACCTAATGTCACATACCTGGAATTAGTTAACATCACGTACTCAACATTAATACCCGTTACCATGATGATGATAAGGCTTGATGGTAAGAACAAAAAATTAAAAAAGGCTGATGGTAAGAGAATTTGGAAAAGTCGCCTTAATTGGACTCCAATTAACACTAGGTCAAAAACATAAAATCTTATAGGTCATGGGTTAAAAAATAAAACATTCATTCTCTTTTTGTCATTTACAGTTTACAGAGTTTGATGTGAGACGGGATTTATCAGTTTTCATGTGATATATTTATTAGGGATTTTTTGTGGGGTGGGTTTTTTAAGTGATAGATCTAAGGGTTGTTTACGGTGCAGGGTTTATTATGGATTGTTTGTTTTGATTTTGTGAGTCAAATTTTGTTTAATTTGATGGGTTTTTCATGTTATATCAACTCCCTTCTATATGTTTCTATTAAGGGAGATTATTATGTTATATCCTTTGAGTTAAATTTATTGATATAATCTCCCTTAATAGAAACTTTCAAATTTTGTTTAATTTTGTTAGAATTTATGGGTTTTTATAAAATTAAGTAAATTCAAGTTTAAAATATGAAAGCAAATTATGTAAAGGGGATGGAGTTTGTGTTTGTAACGACCTTTTGAGTGGGGCAGGAGAAGTAGCAATGATAAGAATGTTTTGAGGAGAGATAATAATAAAAATGAATATGAGGATTTCATTGATGAGCCCCTTCAAGTATAAGACTGGGAGAGTAGACTTTAAAGAGGAGAAAGAGGTTAATAGTTCAAATATAGATGGACAAAGGAAGTAAAAGACACCACCTATATTTTAGTGGCCAAAGGAAGAGGATGAATATGATCGGATAAATCTAAATCTTAGTTTTAATTTTTTTTTAAACTCCTACACACCCACTTATATATATTCAAATTAAAGTTTTAAAATAAATATAGAATAATAAATTTATGAGAAAATAAAATTTATAAAAAAATATAAAATTTAGAGGAAATTAGGGGTTAGAGAAAAACTTAAAAAATAAGTTTTTTTAAAGTTATAAAATATTAATATAAAATTTAGGAAAAATAAAGGCTTAGATAAAAAATTTGATTTTTTTGAAATTATAAAACTAAAAAAAATAGGAAATAGGGAAAAATAAGATTTAAGAAAAAATAAAGGAATTAAGATTTAAAGAAAAAAGATTTTTTTTGGGGATTTTAAGGAAATCAAAGAATTATGAAGTTATAAAAATTAAGAAAAATAAGATTTGGTGGGAAAATTTGAGGGAAATAAAGGAATATAGGAAAACACAAAAAAATGAGTTTTTTCTAATTTATTTATTTTGGAAATAGGAAAAAGAAAGAAAAAAATAGGGAGAATTTAGGTTTAGAGGAAAAATCTAAAAAATTTAAGGATTTTTTATTTTTTTTAGAAAATTATAAAATTTGAGATATTAGGAAAAATGGAAATTAGAGCTTAGATTAAAAAAAATAAAAAAGAGGTTTTAATTTTTTTTTTTAAAGTAAAAAATTCACGATATTAGGGAAATAATATTTAGGAGAAAAAATAAAAATTAAGGGAAATTAGGCTTTGATAAAAAGAAGAAGTAAATAAAATTTGATAGTGAGTTCTCTACTCACATTTTAGGGCACAACTCTTAGCTTCCCCTGCATTCCACCGGTCCTCCTCTAAGGGTTTCTTCAGTTGCTGTCAATGGCACCACCTAGGAGAGGTCCATTGTCCTTCAAGGGCATGTTTCTTCAGAGCAGGGTATCTTCTTAAGCTAGTACTTGTATTTGGCATGGCCTTTGCCCCATGCTTTATACTTTTTTTTAGGGTTTCTTCAATCTTTCAATGGGAACAAGTTTTATAGGCATTGCTCTGAGGGCTCTGGTGGTCATTCTTGGCCCAAATGCACCCTCCTCTTTATTGAGGGTTTCTCTAGTGGATGGTAATTCATCTCCTCCTATTGAACAAAACAATTTAGGGTTGAGCAACCCTGATGTTCCTTTGGTTGAGTTAGGAAGTGTGGTTCTAAAGGAGGAAGCTTGGTTCTCTTCTGTGGTAGTGATTTGTCAATTACAAAAAATTTGGCCAAGCGCAGTCAATTTGCACACCTAGATTTCCAAGCATTAGAAACCTCTTTTGATTGGAAGTTTCATTATTCATCCTTGTGCCAAGGGATTCTTCATCATTCTTTTTTCTTCCTCCATTGATAGAGTCTGATTGTTGCATTCAAGCCTTTGGACTTTGGGACCAAGCCTTTCTATGCATGAAATTATGGTTCCCTACTTTTAACCCTGTATTAGATTCCTTTTCTATAATACCTATTTGGGTCAGGTTGCCTCATTTACCTTTGCAATTTTGACAGGCTTCTTTTCTTCAGGCCAGTGATAGCTCTCTTAGGGACTTTATTTCTCTCACTTCTGAGACTGAATCTCACATGTGTACAACCTTTGCTTGGATGTGGATTATTTTAGATCTCTCCAAAAAATTACTTGATGTTATTAAGATCAAAGTTGGTAATAGGATCTAGAATCAACCTTTGGATTATGAAAGATTAAATTTTAGATGCAAGAATTGCTTTGCTTGCAGTCATATGGCTATTGATTGTCCCAAGAATTCTGGTGGCCAATCTAATAGCAAGATTAAAATTATAAATTGTAGAACTTGGTGGAAACATGTTGATGTAGAGCATCTAATTATCTTTGATAAGGACAGGGAAATGGATTCTAGAGGTGGGGTGAGGATTTTTAGTTATTTTAAATATATTAGTTCTGTTGCATACTTGATTAAATCTTCTCCTTCTATGGTGTCTTTCTCTAAAGTGATCTCTTCATCTTGTATCAATAAGGAAGTCCCCTCTGATAAAAAGGTTTCTAGATTAGAATTTTCTATCTGTCTCCTCAAAGTTTGATAGATTGCTCTCTGTAAGAATTGATTCCATCCCCTTTAGGTGCTTCTTATATGGAGGCCTTAGACTCAAACATGGTATCTCCTTAGGGTGATAATCTAGTTGATGATGCTAAAGGATGGACAAAGGTCTCTCATGGAAAAAATTTTGCTTCTAAAACAAACATTTGTCATATGGAACTCCGCTCTCAGAAGAAAGTATCTTAAGTGGGGTATGTGGTGCTTTATTTTTTATTTGGTGTATTGCTTCTTATCCCTGTACTGTTGATGATTGTCTGGTCATTTGATCTAGTTGATTAGGTGGCTTTGGTAATGTCAATTACATCAATACACTAGGTTACATTGGTAATATATTTTGAGGTTTTTAGAGGGAAGGGGACCCATTAAACTATGGTATCTATAAAAAAAATTAATTCAAAAAAGGGGGAAAGTAAGATTTAAGAAAAAAATAAAAATAAATTAATTAAAGCTTAGAAAAAAATCTAGATTTTTTTTTTTGGGGGGGGGGGATTTCAATTTTTTTAAAAAATTAGGGTAAAATATGGTTTAGGAAAAAATATAAAAACTAATAAAATTTTAGTTTTTTTTTTAAAATAAGGTATTTTAGAAAATAAAAAATGCAAAAAAATAAAGAAAAATAGTTTTGAATGAAAAAATAATAAATAGGTGTAATTAAGGTTTAGATAAAAATTTAAAAAATAAGGTTTTTTAATTTGAGAAATTAAAAATTTAATAAAATTAGGGAAAATAGCATATAAGAAAAAATAGAAAAATATGGGAAATTGGGGCTTTAAAAAACCTAAAATTTTAAGGTTTTTAGAAAAAAAAAATTAAAAAAAAAAAAAAGAATAGATAAAATGAGATTTTATAAAAATATAAAAAAATATAGAAATTAAAAAATTCAATAACTTCAGGGAAAATAATTTTTTTAACAAATTATGACACTAAGATAATGAAGACATTATGTGATGGTAAAACTATGTGCAAAATAGAAATATAAGGTAATATAGTCTACAATAGTATCTACAAATCTTAATATGCTAATAATAGTAAGTAAAACTATGACAAAAATATGGAGAAACAATGAAAATAAAAAAAGGAAGTGAAGAAACATAAATATACATGCTTGGACAAAATTATAGAATTATGAAATAGGAAACAAGATATGTTGGCTAACTATACTATACCCTAAATATTTAAAACTACACTATGACATGGGACATAATCAGTAGGTCATATACTATGTATTGGATATAGTTGACAAGTTGTCAATTGTGTCCCTGTGTTGTTTCCTAATGTGTACCCAAACATCGATTATATACTTCACTCCTTTTTTAGTTTTGTAACATTTTTGGGCAAGTGCACATTATAATTTCAGATATATTTTTAGCTTTACTTACTAAATTGATGATCAAAAAGTTTTTTTTTTTTTTCCTTTTAATGTTAACCTTATTTTCCACAAAGTGTTGACCTAATTTCTAACATTGTATTTGAATCCCATAAATTGTGGTATCTTCTTGAGACTTTGATGTGCTTTATTTTGATAATTCCTCAATTGATTTAAGTAGGATATCTTTTGAGTAAGGTAAAAAAAATTATTTGTCTCCCTTTTGATAAGTTTAAAACTCAAATTTTTAATACATTCTTTGCTTTTGTGCTTACTTCTTCTTATAAGTTTTCAATAAAATTTACTTAGTTTAAAGTTAATTATTTTTTGACTAATTTATTTTTTCATGCAAGATTTGGCACTTTATTTCAAATTTTGTCTTTCACTCCTTTTACCTTGTATTATATCTAGTTTTATTGCATTCATTGTATGTAAAGAATATTTTATGGAATTTGGTTTACTTAACATGAAGATTAGTGTAAACTTATGTTTTATAGGTATAATGGATCATTTATTGTCATCTCCTTTATTATTAGTTTTTATTATATTTTGAATTGACCTCCATGTCTGAAAAGTATTCTTGGAGATTGTTGATCGTCACACCCTTTACTTTTATAATATTCTTAGCAACACTTTATAATCTTCTTTCTTCTCTCAAATAAATGTAAACTTTATAATTCCTCTAGAAGGAAGTTTCCATTAAGGGGGATTATTATGTTATATCAACTCCCTTCTATATGTTTAAGATTCTTTTCTCTTTTGTAATTTTAAATAAATCTTAAAGGGGAGTGTTGAAGATTAATATTTATTTAAGTTAATTTAATTTATTCATAAGTCTATTTAGTTGTGTATTTTTTATTATAATAGATTCACTTATTCTAGATTTTATAAGTTTTCAAACCTCTTTCTTATTTTTGTAAGGAATTTGAAATTATATGTCACATGTAACTCCCTCCACACTTTCCACACACTTTCCCCTCACCTTACAGGGATAAGGAATATTTGACACATGCTAATTAAATCATGTTAGATTATGATAGGATTCTTTGTAACTCCATCTTCCTTCTTTTAGCTTTATTTAATGAGCTATTTCCTCTCTCATTCTACACTAGATCTTGAGACTTGTCTATGGCTTGAAGCCCATCTCTCTTTCTTATTCTCTTTTCTTCTACTAGAATTATACTTAAAAAATAATGTTTTGTAAGCCTTCTTAATAATGTGAGAGTTTTATCCGTTGATTTGATTTCTCCACTTAACAACTTGTATCTCACATTTATGGTTTGGATTACTTTAAGGCAACATTGTTCCTCTGTGCATTCATTTTTTTATGTTTTCGACATTATTTTTAATGATTTGGGCATAATTTCGGATAAAATGGATACTAGTTGAGAGTTAATCCTTAAATGAAGGGTTTTACTTAGGATGATCTCTTGTTACCTCCTTGAATCATCACAAACTTCTTATGGATTGGAAAGAACTTTGGCTTGCAATCCTCTAATTGCTTTAAATATGTTTTAGGTCTAAGGTTAAATTTTGTATAGAACCTCTTAAAGTAGTTTTGGAATTTTTTCTCCCACTTTTTTTTATGTTTTTAATATCATATTTGAGTGTTTACACTTCAAATTTATAATACTTGCATGGGCTTAAATTTTAATGATGGGATGGGTAAGGGTGAATGATTTCTGCATAAGCTCTTACTTCTGTCTTTTGTCCTTGAAGGCTTTGGTGCCTTCACAAGACATTTTAGTAACATCTCCAACTAATTTTTAAGTGAATTCCACCCTAATGCCCCTGAAGGTAACTTGTCACTGTTTCTAGCACATAGCAAAATCCCTTGCTGTGAACATAAGATTGCAATAGGGGGAGATTAGTATTGTGTTAGTAAATAAGAAAAATAAATAAAAAACACACTAAACTAACACCCTAATCCTATCTCAAAGGAGGATCTTAGTTAACAAAACAAAAATGAAAAACAAAAATAAAACATGAAATAAAGACCTTCCTTCACCTTCCTTGGATGCTCTAAAATGTTTGTTGTAGTGGCTTGCTCGGTTTGTGCTCATGAAGTCTACATCAATGAAGTGTGTCTACTTTCATCTCTCCTTGGTACCATGTTTGGATTTGGATTAGCTCAACAATTTGGTATTATAGCACTAATTACAATGGATTTTGGAATTATTTATGCATTATAACTTTGCATTATCCAAGATTAAAAATCAATAGGCAAGGCCTCCTATTTATAAATTTTTGAAATGGTTTAGGATCAACCATGACCATCTATCTCAAGATTGAGATGTGTGGCCATGAATTAATCCAAATTATGTAATTAAATTTAGAGATATCTCCCATAAATATTTGGAAAGAAGGGACATTTAAGAGGCATGGGAGGCATTGATGAGGCATGGGGTGGCTTGAGATATTTTATGCATTTATGGCCTAGGGATGCCTTTCTAGAAAATGATATCATTTGATGATATAGATATTCAATATCAATTTATAAAAATAAATATTCAAAAAAATCCATGTAAAATTAACTTAAGCTCTTGATTTGATTTAATTAGCCTTAAACATGATTAGTCAACTTCGATGTAAAACCTTGGCAATTTATGCACAAATTAATCAAATTGGTCAAAATTTTATATTACTAGCTCAAAATTTGACCAAATTAGAATTGAAAGTAGATGTTAGATGTGTTGGAACTGTATTCCCATTTAGGATGTTGCCAACACAAAATAACAAAGGCACGTGTCTCATGCAATAAATTTGATAGAAAAGAGCAATCTAAGGCACCCAAGTATGAAAATCTTATTTTGACTCAAAATGATCTGATCAAAGTTAGTTTATTTATAAATTGCATTACCCCCATTTAATGATACTCTAGCCAAAATCGGCACTTGAATATATCAATTTCAACTCATTTAATGTGTTTTAGGCCAAATTGTGCATTTTGGTAGAAATTGGTCAAAAACTTGATTGATGGTCATTGGTGGCTAGATTTAGGTGTCTATAGTTTTCCCCTATTTGGGAAGATGTTGTAAACCATAGGCAAAGCAATGTCTTCTGAAATAATGAGAGATGACTTGTATGCCAAAAAGAAGATGATGATTAAATAAAAATCTCCAAAGAGTGTTTGGGAAGCCTATGATGATGCCCCCTCAAGGGAGTGGCCATCACATTTGTTGATGGACAATCCCTCAAAAAAGAAGTAAGAATAAAGGTGGAATTAACCCATGGTTGAGATGAATCCAAATGAAAAAATGCTTTCATGCATTTATTTAAAAAGAATATTGATTTTTTGAAAGGTGGTTATAATCAAAAATAAAAGTCAAAATAATGATTTGCCCATAGGTAGTTATAATCATTAAGGGGACGTAGATTATTTAATAAAGATGATTGTGCCCTAGTTATGGCTGATTAACAAGCATAACTCAAGGATATAACCTAGAATATAGATTAAATATAAGCGGATGCAAAGTAATAAAAGAGATGAATAGAAGAATAAGATTGATTAATAGAAATTATTTAGTTGTATCTACCAACGAGGAGATGCTCATCTTTATTAGCAATAATACAACTAGAATGGTCAATGGGTTGATTTGATCAAGGGTGGGAGAATTTACCAAGGTGCCAAGGAGAAAATTTTATAGCTTTGTTGCTTTTAGACCTTCTTGAATCTAATTTTTGCTATGACATGTGATGGTATGCATCATGATAGAACACTATGAAGACTATCCTAAAATATGCGTAAGGATTGACTCCTGATCCAATAAACAATTGAAAATAATGCACCAATGATAAAAACCATGATGATAATGTTGATGTATGAATATGGATGGAATCAAGAATAATGTGCACAAGGAATCACCCAATACATACATATAGACTGAGTTGAGGCAACAGTGCTGAAAGCAAACAAACATGCACTACAAAAACAAACAAAGAAATACATAGAAATCACACAAACATACAAACAAATTTGAAATAAACAAACAAATAAAAATCCCAAAAACAAAATTAAAAAATCATCCTAATAATGATCATGCCCTAGTAGGGTGAATCGAGGATAACTAACTAGGTTTAGACAAGATAAATGTTTTTGGTATTTTTAAATATTTAAATGTTTTTAGAAATTTGAGGTATCTTAACTTGATTGAGTATGACAAGATACATGCTCACAAAATGGTGAGAAAATTTAACTTAAGTTTCTCACAAAACAACAAGAGCATGGCTTAGGGGGACTGAGGTGACCTCAACATAAATTGAGCATGGCCTACATAGTCTTGAAATGATGTCAAATCATAGTAATTCCATTCACATAAAAGGTGAGGAAAAACCAACTAGGTCCCAACAAGTTCTCTTATCTAGCAAATAGCCAGTCAAATGAGAATAGTAATGGCAAGGTAAGATGACAATGCATGATAAACAAATGTTTCCCCTAGTTTTTCCATAGGTGGTTGTAACTAGGATACAATAACATAGATAAATGATACTAATTTGCCTATAGAAAGTTATAATTAGTACCAAAACTAATGAAACACTGATTTGCCCATAGGCAGTTATAATCAGGCTCATATAAACCAACTTTGATATAGGATGGAAAATGAAAGATATCTTGCTAGATCGACTGTCACACTACTTTCATAGACTGTCATTGAAACATGGATTTGATTGATTATTAAAACTTGATCAAAATCCTCTCGTGAAAAGTGCAGGAAGAACCAAAGTAACCAAGATCAAAATAGGATTGGATAGGATGACTAAAAATAGACTTTGGTCTAGATAAGAATGAAATGGTAAAATGGTATGGTGTTGTTAAGGATAATGATAGACTAGTAGGATGGTTGTTGATAGATAATGATATTGAGAGGGTTACCCCCAAGTGATGGGGTGAATGGCAGGGTATGCGACAATGGAAAAAGGATATGTGACAATGGCAAATGAATATGATACATGTTTAGTTCTGGGCGATCACTAGTTTTTGATGTGTTTAACCTGGGTATGGTAAATGGCATATGATTATGTTATTCCTACTGAAATGGAGATGCATGTCATAATCAACAAATGATAAAAATAGAATACATGATCATGTTAATTGTTAGCCCACACCTTGTCTAAATAGTTACTCTATCATGAACTACTTGTAGATTTGGTTGTCAAAAATGCTTTTGTGATCTTTTTTGGTTGTTGATTCTGATTCCTTCAAGCATCGAGACAATTTATCTTTGTAGCCTCTACAAAGGAAAGTATGGCCATGGATGGTAAATAGGGATAAAATTTGGATAATAGGTTTGTTTGTGAAATGGAATGGCAAATGATAATGAAATGTGTAATGGTTGAAAAACAAATGAAGATTAGGACGTTTAATCACATGTAATGTTGTTGATGCTAGATTCAACATAAATTTGGATTTGGTGGGGCTAAAGACTTGTTCTCTCGATAGGACCACCATATTTTTTTGTTGTTTAGGTCCAAGAGGAGCTACCATCTGATTAGGTTATAGATTGAAAGCTATTTTTATTTTTTTGTGAATAATATCTTTAGTAAATAGTGAAGAACTTTTGAGCTCAATTGTTGGCACCTTGATGAGGTTTTCACCAATGAAGTTATCTTGATTGTCCCATAGTGCCTCTGAGAAGGTTTCACTAATGAATATTGGCTTTTAAATTTGATTGTATTCTAGCATTTCTAAAAAAAATTCACTAAAAGATGTTGAGTTTTAACTTTACATGTCCCCTAGTGCCTCCAAAAAGGTTTCATTAGGAGAGTGTTCTTCTACTACATGAATTTGGTCTTGGCCTCCTTGCTCTTCTTCAACTGCTATGTCACCACAAACACAATTCAACAAAGTGTGATTTTGTTGGTCCCAATCAACACTTGTGGGAGATGGAATGTCAATAATATGGCTATGTTAGTTGATGGTAATGGCTTGTGGAATGGTAATGGAATGGGGAGAGGTTACATAATCCTCATAGAAGATACTAGGATAACTTGTGTCAAAGTTGAATTACTCATCCTCAAAAACTATAGAAAGATCACAAATATATTGAAACTGATATGTGAGGCATGCATAACTAATGTTATAACAACCACAAACGTATTCTTCCTCTGAATCTAATTCTGACTCAAGGGACTCTGAATCTGATGTTAAGACTGATGTTGATTCTAATTCCAATGCTAAATTTGATATTGATTCAATAATATAAACTGACTCTAACTCTGATTCTTCATCTAGTGGGTACTCTGTTATAATTATGTCTTGTTTAATGTTTGGTTTTAGACAAGTAATAGCCTACAATGGCATAATGGGCTCCATAGAGACTAGTTTGTGAAAGTGATTCTCCTCAATGGTAAGAAAAAGGTCAAGAGACAACTTCTTAGAGACTAGCTTGTCAATAGGAGGCTCTTGAAAAATAGGCATATGGTTGAGATAATGATTTTACCAAAGGTAGTTATAATCATTAAGAAGTGACTCAACAAATATTGGCTTGTTAGTGTGAGACTCCTTGACAACTGGTATAGGATCAATAGGTGATTCATCACAGGCTGACTTATCAAAAGTGGTTGGTTCAAAAAAACATCTTGGATTGGTTGGTTCTTTTGGCCTTGATTTCTAATGAGCTGGAAAATACCATTTTTAAACACAATTTGGTCTTCAAATGATTGGATCAATTGAGGTTTTGATTGGATTAGTTCTAGATGAGGAATGACATGCAGTTGGATAATGGTAGGGCATTGGGCATAAACAAATGTGCCCTATGGAAGATTTATAGGTTATAAAATATGGAAAGGGTTTCCATATCAATGTTTTTGAATCACTGATTAAATGGGCATCTTCTAGGATGGACTTTGCTCTTATTAGCAAGTTTATGGATGTTAGACCTAACATAAACCATTTCAAGTTGTGGGCCATGGATAAATGGAGACCCAAGGGTCATATGGAAATTTTGGCTATGGTGAATGGATATTTTATGACTATACTTAATAACTTTGATGAGTCTACTTACATTTTGGTTGGTGGCCCATGGTTTTTTGGTAGATCAAGTTTTTTCCTCAAGAAATGGCATCTAGCTTCTAATCTTAAAACTGAGAATATCAATGTTATATCATTATGGGTAAGGATACCAAGACTTCCAATAGAGCTTTGGGAGGTGGATCTATTTATTAGTATATCTAAAACTTTTAGGTATTTGATATCTTTTGATCTTGATATAAAGTTTAGATTGAGATATCATCACTCTATATTATGTGTTAATACATGGGTGAATCAAGAGATCCCTTCTTCAGTATTCCTTCATGCTCCATGTACGATCCAAAATAATTAAAAAAATAGTTTGAAAACTCATCTTTGCTTTGTTTTAAATGTAATAAACTTGGACGCTTGACTAAGCTCTATCCTACGGAAACAAGACCAAAATGCCACAACATAAAACCCTTTGGAAAAAATGGAGGTGTGATTTAAAAATAATTTGAAACAACTAAAGAAAGAAAGACAAAGACAGAACTAAATATAGAGAAAGGCCTAACAGATGAGATCCAAAAAGAACCAAATTTTTAGAATGGAAAAAATAGTATAGAAGAACAAACATAAGTAGAAGATAATAGGCAGATTGAAGGAGAACATAAGAGTTGTTCATTTGATAAAGTAACCCAAAAAAAAGAATATAGTCCTAGTCTTATGCTTCAGATGAATAATAAAATGAAAAATCCTAAGGATGCTCAACAAGAGGTAAATTCCCTCATGTTTCAAAATTAGATGCTAGTTAAAGATTCAATAGTTTATAAGATTGAAGAAAATGAGAATAAGTTTAATTACAAAGAGAGTCTTAAATCGTGAAAAAATTTTGTAATCTTTTCTCATTTGGAAGAGGACCATAATTTTTCAAAATTATCTCCCCAATTATAAAAAAGAATACTGAGAGCCACAAATAAGAACAAATCTATTTCATATTTGCCTAAAGATTCTAAATGGGATTCATTAACAATTTTAAAAGAAGTTTTATCAACTCCTCTCCCATTTGTAAATATTTATATACCTTATATCATCACTACTAGAAGAGGAACCAAAGGATTAGTGTTCCACTCTCCACCAAAATCAGGCAGAGTGTTGAGAAAGGAAGTCCTCTAAAAATCTATAGAAGTTAAAATTGTAGATGGAACTCAATCAACACTTCCCTTTAAGGGAGATAATCTTACTCCTTTTTATTAATTATGTTATTCTACTCTTAGAATATTAGAGGAATGCATAGTTCTTCAAAATATATTTTTTTTAGAAATTTTAGGAGTCATTCATCTCATTTATTAGCCATTTAAGAATCCAAAATTGATGAGTGTTTTTTTGAAATGAATAAAAAGGCTTACTGGAAAGATCCAAGTAGTTTTTGTATGAGTTATTTGGGGGATTTTGGGGGCCTCATTAATTTTTGGGATAGTGGTAGGGGATATTCTTTACAAATTGCCTAATCACTTGGGCATTCTAATTATTGATTTATCAGATGGAAAATAGTGGATTTTGTCTAATTTTTATGTGCCTAACTTTGTTATTACTAGTAGAAGACTTTAGGATGATCTAAGAGATTTTAGAAACACTTGTAAAGATTTCTCTTGGATGTTATCTAGAGACTTCAACTCTCCTCTTTTCCATGTGAAAAAAAGGTGGAAATTAGACCTTCATAGATAGTATGGAAGAGTTCTCTTCCTTTACTTTGGACATAGGTCTTATTGATGTAGAGTTGAAAGGATCTAAATTTACATTGTTGAAAAAGAGGTTGGGTGAAAATTTGATTCAATTTAGGATGGATAGAATCTTTATTTATATCTATTGGTTGGCTCAAAAATATTTTTTGATAACTTATTTACCTCGCATAGGATCAAACCATAACCCCTTGGAGCTAAGAATAATTGACAAAGTAACTAAGGAAGATAGATATCCTTTCAAATGGGAACATATGTGGTTCAGACATCCAGAAATTTTTGATAGAATTGTTTAATGGAGGTCCCTTGTTGTCAATGTTTTGACTGGAAATTAAAACTAAAAAAGTAAAGGTTCAGATCAAGCAATGGAACAAAAAAGTGTTTGTAAATGCCTTCTTTTAAAAAATGGTGCTAAGATAAGATATTTCATCTCATGAAGCTAATATTACGGTTAATAGATATGATATCACCACTCAAACTAAATAAAAACATCTCCTAAGTGAGTATCATATTGCATAGGTAATCGAGACGATATTCTTTGGAGACAAAAATCAAGAATTATTTGGCTTAAGGAGGGAGATAGAAATACTCATTTCTTTCACATAACGACTCTGAATCATAGAGCTCATAATTCTATCAAGGAAATCAGATATGGAGAGGTTCAAATTAACTCAGATAGAGATTTCATTAACAAGGAAAGTGTTCACTTCTTCCAAAAAACTTTTAAATATGATTTCAAAAGGAATGTTCACTTTGAACATGAATTTGTGCATGTCATTCTTGATCTAGTTACACTAGAGGATAATCTATATTTATTTATAGTAACCTCAATTGAAGAACTTAAATTTTTGGTTTCTCAAATGAATCTAGACAAAACTCCAGGACCTAATGGGTTCCCCATTATTTTTTTCCAAAGTTTTGGGAGATTGTTGGTGAAGATGTGGTGGATGCAGTAAATGAATTCATAGTTTCCTCTCAAATGCTAAAATAATTTAATCACACCTTTCTAGTTTTAATCCCTAATAAGGAAGGAGCTATAAATTTTGTTGATTTTAGGCCTATTAGTCTTTGTAATTGTATTTATAATATTATCATTGAGCTTCTTTTTAAGATTGTAGCCTATTATGGAAAATATTATTGATGTTCAGCAAGGGGTTCTTTTTCCTAGAAGACAAATCCAAGATGGGATAGTTGTTGTTCATGAATTAGTTCATTCCATTGCTAAAATCAAGAAGGTAGGGATGGTACTAAAACTTGACATGGCTAAAGTATATGATAGACTGAAGTAGAGTATTCTTGATAGAGTAATGAGGCAATTTGGTTTTCAGGATAAATTTAGGAAAATTATAAGAGCTTGCATATCCACTTGTAGTTTTTTTGTTCTAGTGAATGGAGTGGCTCAAGTTTACTTCAAAAGTGGTAAAGGTGTTAAACAAGGATATCCTATTTCACATTTTATTTTTATCATAATGGTTGAATATTTGAATAGATTCATCTTAGTTATAGTGAGAATGGGGGAAATAAAAGGCTTCAAACTAGCTAGGAACGTTGATCCAATTTCACACCAATAATTTGTTGATGACACTATTTTGTTGGTTGAATCTTATGTTCAAGAATCTAAAATTTAAAAAAAAATTACATATGTATGAACAAGTGTCAAATCAAAAGGTAAATTTTGAGAAAAATTAAATTTTCTTTTTTAATACTCTAGAGAGGAGACAAATCAGGATTGTTGATATTTAGGGTTATCAAATCAAGGAGACTCCTTATTCAGGCATGCCTCTTTTCAAAAAAAAATTGCCTCTTTCAGTTTGGAACCCTCTAGTAGAAATATTTCAAAGGAAGCTTTCTAGTTGGAAATGGAAACTCCTTTCCCATGCTGGCAAGATCATGCTCATCAAAAGTGTCTTCCAAAGTCTTCAAGTGTACCTTATATGCCTCTTTAAACTACCTAAGACTATTGAAAGAAAACTTGACAAAATTCAAATAAATTACTTATGATCAGGGGTTGAAGATACCAAAAAATTCCCTTTGGTAGTGTGGGAAAAGTGTGTATGCTTAAAAATAGGGTGGTTTAGGCATTAGAAGGCTTTTTTGGATGAACGAAGTTCTTTTGTCCAAAATGGTTTAGATATTCATCAAGATCAACAACATATGGACTAATATTCTAAGATACAAATACCTTGACAGAAGGGATCATATTAGCATACTTGATAATGATCAATTTTTGCATGGATCTTATTTTTGGAAATTTCTAATTACTAACAAGGACACCATATCTATTGGTTCTAAATGGCAGGTGGGAAACGAGATTCATGTCAAGTTTTAGGAGGACACATAGATTTTAGACAAGCCACTCATTAAATAGGAACCATGGTAGCTTATAGGGGAATGCATCAAAAGGAAGTATGGTAATCTTGTGCAGGATTATTGGTAGATTAATGAATGAATGAGAAGCTAGAAAACTCTGAGCATTGACAATCTTGATAATGAAGAAATAATTACTCTAGTGAATCTCAATAATTTGTTAAGAATTTAACATATCCTAAACATCATTAAAAAATATGAACTGATATATAAAGATTATGTAGATGGTCATTATCCAATTAAATCAGGGTATTCACTCATTGATAATATCCTGAGAATGGCGAACTCTTGGGATAAACTGTGGAATAAGTATCTAATGCCTAAAATTATTTTCTTTCAGTGGATGGATATGAAAGACAAGATACTCACCATAGACAACCTCAGGAAAAGATTTCTTATGATAATCAATAGATGCTCTTTGTGTGAACAAGACAATGAACCCTTCCCCCATATTTTCATTGAATGGCCCTTCTCTTTTAAGGTATGGAGCTTTTTTATTGATAAATTTCAAGTGATTTGGGTCTTCTTTGGAACTATTTTACAATTATGGAAATATTGGGTTTGCCCTCTTAAAAATGATAACTTGAAGACAATTTGGAATATCACCCTTCCACATGTGTTTTGGGGCATTTGGTGAGAAAGAAATAATAGAATCTCCAGGTTGAGGAAGCTCTCAAGATTGGTGCTAGCCATCAAAATTTTCAATGACATTTTGGAAAAATTTTGAGTGATACATTTTGGAAAAGGAAACCATTTGGATAGTAGTGAAAAATAAGTGGAAATTAATTGGCAAATCAAATCCATCTACATTAGAAATATTGATCCAAGGATTGAAACTAGAGAGTAAGAAAAATAAAAAATCCTGCCTTCATGTTGGCACAAATTTAACTTTGATGGTGCCTCTAAGGGAAATATAAGGCCCTCAGGATGAGGAGGTATTATGAGAAATGAAAAGGAGATTTGGTTTCTACTTATGCTATGGATATGGGAGTACAATCTAACCATTGGGTCAAAGCCCTAGCTGCTTTATGGTGTCTAAGGTTAGCCAAATATTTGGGTGTTCAATGTTCTCTCTTAATATAGTTAGATGTTTGAACATGAATAATATTAGTAGCTGAAGCATTAAAAAAATTGTGGATGAAGCCCTTTCCCTCATTGATTCTTACCAGGAGGTGAAAATCCAGCATGTCTATCGTGAAGGAAATGGTGTGGTTATTCTATTTGAAAACATAGGGGTGGTGTCTATGAGTTTTAAAACATGGATTTCTAGGGAGGAGATACATCAAGATATCTGTCAAAAGATATATGATGAATCTCATACTTTGAAAATCAAACATAAATAGATTACAACAATACAAGGGCTAGTTTATTTTTAGAAGTAGGGAGGATTCCTTTAATTGGCATCCTGCTCAATTTTATGATCTTTTACATTAAGTGGATGTATGGTACTATGAAATGGAATTATAATGAATGGCATGATATCAAATTAAACTTGTATATTGGGAAGAGAAAGAGTAATAATGAGTATTTATGGATTGCATGAGGGCTTTAAGTGATATTTTACATTGTGGAAAGCTTTAGAATAGAACCCAAATTGCTTACATGGGTTTCCAAACAAAATTGAACCTAAGATGCTAGATGAGGTTAAGTAAGATCATGAGGTATGGTAGGTTTTGCAAACAAATGGAATGGTTAATTTTATGCAGAGGATTGAGGGCTAAGATAACCACATCTCAGCCTAGTTTTCCAAAGCTTGGAAAAATAGAACTCTGAAGGTTAATGGGGTTCTGTTAGAGATCACAACGCATTTGATTAATGCATGTTTCTAGGCTGGAAGTGGAGGTGAAAAAATTATAAAAAATAAGAAGAAATTTTTAAAAAGAAAGGAATAATTTTTTATTGGAAGGGGAAGTGTTGAAAGAGCTTCACAATGGTTTTGATAGGGATTCTCTGCCCAGACCTTTTGGGGACGTGGTCAAATACATTATGAAATGCATCGCACTGGAGGTAAGGTACAATGTTGTGCACTAGTCTCACTTTGTTTTTCTAAACTACTTTAGGCATTTCATTCCAATTAGTATACCTTTTTTTATCCTACAATCCATGGAAAAGACTATAAATAAGGTCAAAATGGACAAATATTATATCCTAAGACATCAAGGAATAATTTTATCGATACATAAATACTTTAAAGGTATGAACTAGGTGTCATTGGGTGGGCCAAGGTAGTTACACAAGGGTTTAGAGGACAACCATAAAACCTAGAAGATTTGGATCAAATATAGAACTAGTAACCTACTCCCCAAAGCAAATTGTAACAAAAGTCATCTTCACTCTAACTAAGGTATTAAGAGCAAGTTGAGAAATGTAGATAAGGCCGATTCAAAAGTTGGGATTAAGATGGCTAGTCCTAATATGGCAGGGACCAACATTGACCATGTTGTGGATAAGACTGAAAAGGAAAACAAAAAGGTGATTGCTAATCAAAAAGAGAATCCTAGGGAGGCTGAAAATGGAAAGAGGAAGGCTGATGATGAGAATAAGGAGAATCCTAATGAGTATTCAAGACCTCGTAAAAGCAACAAAAATGAAATTTTCAACAATGTGGAGGACTATTTGAAGGAACAATGAAAGATGGTTAAGCTTGAGGAGGAGTTAGATTTGTAGAAATCTCTCATGAGATGGTCTATGAGTGATTTTGTAGGGCTAAAAGAGAAGGTAAAAAATACTTAAAAAAGAGAAGGAGATGATGGTTCAGAAAATAGAGGAAAGGGATTGGGAAATTCACATCAAAAGAATCAGGGACATAGTGGGGGCTCTTGAATGTGAAAATGACTGGTTTAAGGACAACATCAAGTATCTAGTGGACTACAACAAAGAAGCTATAAATGTGAGCATTCGGAATATACCAAGTGAGATTTGAACTTGGGTGGGGTTGGACACAACCAAACGACTTAACCAATGCATCCACATCTCATCACTAAATGTCGAGTGGTAAATTTTTTTTAATATCCCAAAGCTATGAATTGGAGTAATGGTATGGAGAAGCAACTTCTCGAAATAGGACATGAAGGACCTGTGTTCATAATGTCTATCAAGCAATCCACATCTGAAACACTCCACTATATTCCGCTTAGTCCATATGTGTTAGGTTGTGGAGCTAAAAGCTTCACTGATGCAGACATGGAGGAGGGTGCAGAAGGGTTGCTGAGTGTCACAGACATCGGCGTCGGTTAGGCCAACCGACGTCGGTAGGATAAGGCAGGAGAGCAACCGACGTCGGTCAGAGATCGATCGACGTCAATGACCTCTAGGCAGACAGGGACCGACGTTGATCACCTGTGTGGTTCGACTGCGAGTATATTACGGGCAGTCAGTTCACGAACCAAGTGTTTGCATGATGAGAGCTAATTATAGACTGAGAGCTGCGGATCTAATTATTGTACTAGGTGTCTAATTATTGTTTGGATGAGATCTATATAATAGACTCATGGTTGTATTGTAAACTTGTGCTAGAGAGTAAGAGAGCATTATTATAAGCTCCTTCTGTGTGTGAGGTGAGCAATGGTGTGTTCCTCCTAGTGCCATAGTACCAAAGTGGGTGCTAATTTGGAGAATCAGCAGGGTTCTTCAGGAGTGTATGATCTTGGTCATCAGGTGAGCATTGCTACAATAGGAGATCTACATGGTAAGTAAGATCATTGATATGTAGGTGTGTGTGTGTGTGCAAGGTCAAGGTTCATAGGTGTGCAGAACCAGCTTGATCTGAAGGTTGAAGATCAGATAGGACAACACAACAGGGAGCAGTATCAGGAGAGATCTACTTGGAGTACAGGTGTGTACTCAGAGCAAAGAGGAAGGCAAGGAAGATCCTTCCATAAGTAAGGTCTATTGAGGTGCAGGTTGTTGCAGGTTCAGGGGAGATCTACTTGAAGTACGTTTGTGTACTTGTGGAGTGCGTGGAGCATAGGTATAAGGTGAACACCAACTCAGTGTGTGAGTTGGGTGTTGGGACCTAAGAGAGAGAGCTTTGAGGAGAGAATTATTGTTCACTTGAGGTGTGGGAAGCCTCTGAAGAGGTGGTGGAGAAGAAGTGGCATCTTCTTTATTGTATTCTTTTTTGTATGAGTATTAATACAAGTTGTGTATTGTCTCTCATATCTTGTGTTATTTCTGGATTATAGTTACTTGTTGATTCTGGTTATTTCCGCATATTAAGTTGCTTGTATTTGATAATCAATTGTGTGCTTCTGAGGTTTCATATTTTCCAACTCATGGTATCAGAGCCTGGTTGTAGGTTCTTGAGCTTGATACATGCAGGTGTGTGTGTGTGCAAGGTCAAGGTTCACAGGTGTGCAGAACCAGCTTGATCTGTAGGTTGAAGATCAAATAAGACAGCAACACAACAGGGAGCAGTATCAGGAGAGATCTACTTGGAGTACAGGTGTGTACTCAGAGCAAAGAGGAAGGCAAGGAAGATCCTTCCATAAGTAAGGTCTATTGAGGTGCAGGTTGTTGCAGGTTCAGGGGAGATCTACTTGAAGTACATTTGTGTACTTGTGGAGTGCGTGGAGCACTTGTGGTGTGCGTGGAGCACAGGTATAAGGTGAACACCAACTCAGTGTGTGAGTTGGGTGTTGGGACCTAAGAGAGAGAGCTTTGAGGAGAGAATTAATGTTCACTTGAGGTGTGGGAAGCCTTTGAAGAGGTGGTGGAGAAGAAGTGGCATCTTCTTTATTGTATTCTTTTCTGTATGAGTATTAATACAAGTTGTGTATTGTCTCTCATTTCTTGTGTTATTTTTGGATTCTAGTTACTTGTTGATTTTGGTTATTTTCGCATATTAAGTTGCTTGTATTTGATAATCAATTGTGTGCTTCTGGGGTTTCGTATCCCCAACACGTGGTATCAGAGCTAAGGTTGCAGGAAGCGGTTTTGTGTTTGGTTACAGGTCACTCTCAGGGGTTTTTGATTGAGTGGGAGTAGAGCAATGGCAGATCAAAGTAAGCTAAGGATGGAGGAGTTGAAAAGCATAGATGGTCACTTATGGTCTGATGGAAAGAAAGAGCAGGTAAAAGAAAATTGTTGATTTGTGGAAGATCAGCAAGAAAGAACTGAAGAAGCAGATGTTGCAGGTGATGTGGCACAGGATGCTCTAGGAGGTTTCTTGGATAAAGTTGAATCTTGGATAACAGATTTGGTTGCCTCTTTCCATGCAGCCCTAGATAGAGGAGCTGGTGAGCCTTGCCAAAGAATTGGCAAAGGGGAAGTGAAGCTAAAATTACAGGCGGCCAACACACGGGTGTTGAAGGAGGTCATGCAGGTCCCAGGTTTGGAGATATGACTAATTTCTTCAGAAGAGTTGGGTGATGGGAGATGTACGAGAACTCTCACAGTGGATGCACTTGAATTAGCTGGTGGTAAGAAAATAGGTACTCTTTATCTACTTGTTTATATTACTGATTCTTCTTTTGTTGCAGAGACGTGGCTTCGTAGGCTTGGTCACATGAGCAAGAAGGAGATGCATGTTCTTAAGCGGAAGACAGATATATTTGCCAGGCTTAAGAACTGGAAAGCCTTGGTGTTCTTGGAGGAGATGGTGGACAGAGACCAGTGGATGGGCTGGATACTTCTGAGCAGGGCAGTTTGGACATGGGACTTGATTCAAAGGAGCTCGCGGGTAAAAAGTCATCACTTACAGGAAACACAGGTACCGGCGTCGATAGGAAAACTGATGTCAGCAGTAGTTAAGGCTGACGTCGGTCACGAAGACCGACGTCGACAGCAGGAGGACACCGACGTCGACAGGGTTGGTAGTCAGGACAGGCGCAGGAATCGACGTCGGTCAGATGCAGACTGTGGGGTGGCCGAGGTCGGTCACTGTAACGAATTTTGGGTGGACAACAAGCTATCAAGGAGTCTCAAACACCCATACAGAGGATTGAAGACGTAAGTAGGCCTCAAATTCGTTGTTCCTCTTCTTTATACTAGTTGCTAACTGCAGAGCAGGAAGGATCCAAGAAATAGTGGGAGCGTGGCATGGAGAGATTGCAGAACCAGACAGGAGATTTGGTAGGGTTGCCAGTCGGTATGTTAGCACTACAAGATGAATGGATTCTTTAGTTGAAGAATAGAGAGAACGGATACGTGAGACGGAAGATCAGGTCATATGGTCTTGAGGAGCTGCAGGACAGTGGTACAGGTTTTGACAGGTGGAGGACGAAGCATGGCTTTAGTCAATGTCAGGGTAACTACTGTGGTTTGTCTTACTAGGTGGATGATGAGTCATGACATCATTCTGTTACTGTATGTGGATTGTATGTTTGCTAGCAGGATTGTACATACAGGGTTTTACTGAGCTAAGGGTAAGATTAGTTCAGTTGTTTGCTATGAAGAATTTGGAGCAACGAAATTCTTCGGCATGGGAGACATGGGAGATCACAGGGTGATTTTGTCTCCAGTGGGAGCTGATGTGAATCAGGTGTTGGCAAGACGCAGGATGCAAAATCAGAGCGCACCAAGGGCTGGATAGTTTAGTGTCCGAAATCACATGAGGTCTAGCATAGACCTGAGTTTGCCCAAGCAGTGGGTGTTGTCAGAGAGTTAGGAGCCAATTCGGAGAAGTGGATTCTCAGGTATTTGAGAGAGACCAACAGCAGGGATTCATGCTATTCAGGGTCAGGACTTCACTACATGAGATTGTAGGAATGGATGCGACAGGGTACTCGGATGACAGGAGGTACACCATAGGTTGTGTGGTGGGTGGTCTTCAGGATTCAGCTTGAAGAGGAATACAAACCAGGAAATAGATTAGACGGGGTACAGGTACAGGTACAGTGTAACTGTTTATCTCCAAGTGGGAGATTGTTAGGTTGTGGAGCTAAAAGCTTCACTGATGCAGACATGGAGGAGGGTGCAGAAGGGTTGCTGAGTGTCACAGACACTGGCATCGGTCAGGCCAACCGACGTCGGCAGGATAAGGCAGGAGAGCAACCGACATCGGTCAAAAATCAGCCAGCGTCGGTGACCCCCAGGCGGACAGGGACCGACGTCGGTCGCCTGTGTGGTTCGACTGCAAGTATATTACGGGCAGTTAGTTCACGAACCAAGTGTTTGCATGATGAGAGCTAATTATAGACTGAGAGCTGCGGATCTAATTATTGTACTAGGTGTCTAATTATTGTTTGGATGAGATCTATATAATAGACTCATGGTTGTATTGTAAACTTGTGCTAGAGAGTAAGAGAGCATTATTATAAGCTCCTTCTGTGTGTGAGGTGAGCAATGGTGTGTTCCTCCTAGTGCCACAGTACCAAGGTGGGTGCTGGTTTGGAGAATCAGCAGGGTTCTTCAGGAGTGTATGATCTTGGTCATCAGGTGAGCATGGCTACAATAGGAGATCTACATGATAAGTAAGATCATTGATATGCAGGTGTGTGTGTGTGTGCAAGGTCAAGGTTCACAGGTGTGCAGAACCAGCTTGATCTGTAGGTTGAAGATCAGATAGGACAGCAACACAATAGGGAGCAGTATCAGGAGAGATCTATTTGGAGTACATGTGTGTACTCAGAGCAAAGAGGAAGGCAAGGAAGATCCTTCCATAAGTAAGGTCTATTGAGGTGCAGGTTCAGGGGAGATCTACTTGAAGTACGTTTGTGTACTTGTGGAGTGCGTGGAGCACTTGTGGTGTGCGTGGAGCACAGGTATAAGGTGAACACCAACTCAGTGTGTGAGTTGGGTGTTGGGACCTAAGAGAGAGAGCTTTGAGGAGAGAATTACTATTCACTTGAGGTGTGGGAAGCCTCTGAAGAGGTGGTGGAGAAGAAGTGGCATCTTCTTTATTGTATTCTTTTCTGTATGAGTATTAATACAAGTTGTGTATTGTCTCTCATATCGTGTGTTATTTCTGGATTCTAGTTACTTGTTGATTCTAGTTATTTCCGCATATTAAGTTGCTTGTATTTGATAATCAATTGTGTGCTTCCGGGGTTTCGTATTCCCAACAATATGGAAAAATGTGACCCCTACCTCAAAATGTTCACATAACTACTTGTTAAAAATATCATTATAAACTCAATAAAAGAAGAACTTAAATTGATGAATATAAACTATTTATATCTCACTAATACATCAAATCTTTAAATCAAATCTAATTTATAATAAAATAAATAAAAAATTTAGAAAACACACAATAAAATAAATAATTAATATTTCAAAAATTAAACTGTAAAGCTCTCTACATCATCATTTAAAATTAATTTAAAAAAAAAAAAAAAAATCAAATCGACATAATCAAGGTCTCAGTTAGACAATATTATATAAATATAAAATTCGAAGACAATTAACGACCCAAGTAGAAAATGATAGGAGATCCATTTATTCCCCATAAGATTTGAAACAATTTTCCACCCAAACACATATTTCTAGAATGATTGGAGAAGCAATTAGGTATTTTTCCTTTTCAGTAAGGTCCCAAAAAAAAAAAAAAAAAATCCAAACCTTCCTAAAAAAGGGCAAAATATTCCAATCCAATCAAGGGGGACGGGGGGCAGTCACAATGACAAGCTTAAAAAGGTGAAGGCAACGCGTTAGTACATAAATAAAAAATGTCAATGTGCTATTCAAGTATAAATTATGATGACATGAGGAAAGAATCTTCTCCGATGAAAGACATTTTCTTCGATAAAGACAAACAAATAAATAATATAAGTGGAGGAGTGCCGGTCCCGGCGTTTCCTCACGTGTTCACGCTTGCTAATGGAGGAATGATATATCATAAAGACAATGAGATGACAGTAGAATAAAGGATCTTCTCCGATGAAGACGAACGACGTCGCCGGCGACTCGCCGCCAGAATTCCCAGATATTAAATGTTTATTTTTCTAAACTAAAAATCACTCAGAAAAGACATAAATTTGACAACCGTATGAACGTATCTTAACTTTCAATTCATAAAATACGTTATAAATTTTGTGAAGACTGTCAATTTTGTTGGACTGTTAAAAATTCCGATGAATTTTGGTAGATATATATTGTCTTCATAGTAGATGGTGTAAGATTCTAAATATTAATGAAGAAATAAAAAATATTACGAGTTAAATTTAATTTATTATGTTGGTAAATTAATTTAGATAAAGAAAGAATAATATATTAAAGAATTTAATTTTGTATGAGATTATGATAAAAAAAAATTATATAGAAATATAAATTAAGTAGTAAGTAAAAATATTGATAATTCAATTAAAGAGTAATTCATTATGACTTTTGTAAATGAATAATATTTAGAAAAAAGGAGTGTATTTGAGTTGGTTTAATGGTGAAGAATATGTGTTCTCAAAAAAGAGGTCATATGTTATAATCTTGTAGGAGGTAAGATATGCACACTTTCGTGAAAAGTATCCATATGCGATGGGCTAACTAGCTCGGTGTTCAATGCAACGGGGGTCGACAAGTAGATTGAACCCTGTCTATGGCTAGGAATATTATTCACCACATATTTGGACATTCCGGTTATAAAAATACTTGTACCCAAATTTTCACCAATGAAATGGGGGTGTATTAGTAAAACAACTTGAGTCAAATCAAATATAATAATAATTTGAAAGTACATAACCTAACCACTATGTTTAAAAAAACAATTAAATAAAACAACAAATTTCATAATCAAAATCTATATTACAAAATTTAGTGTAAAAAATATATACATTTTACAATTAAAAATTTTATATTTTCAAAGTACATATAAATAAATAAAATTTTGTTTTTTAGAATAATTATATGATAGATTTTTATTCTCTTTGGATCACTTTCCATCATGCTTCATCTTATCATGTTTCATTTTATCTTTTCCCTGATAAAAATTTAGAGTAATAATCAGAAATATTAAAATTAAAAATCTATCACACGATTGTTCTTAAAAATAAACTTCATTCATTTTACAACTATTTTATCTTACACTTTATTAAAATCTCTCTATCATTCATTCTCGAGATATGTGCTGTCATTAGCTTTTTGAAGGGCAACGTTGAATAAATAATCGTGATAACAAATTTACTTGATGCGCAGGGTTGGTACCGTAAAAATGTAATCCATCTTTATTTGCGAATTTTAAGTGGGGCTAGGAATGGGAGGTGTCGTTCTCAGTCGACTGTGCATGGGTTGACAAACAGGGTTGGAGGAAGGAAACAGACAGGGTAGGCCCCTGGCCCACGACCTTTTCACATCTATCAAGACATAACTGCTAAGGCGAGGCAACACGTGCCCTGCCACTTCAACGTTTTAAAAAAAAATAAAAAATTAGCAATTTGAAATAGTAAACTAAACTACTGACACACAATTACGGAACTAGCAATCATCACGTTGCTATATCAATCCTCGCTGTCACTAATACAAGCCAGATTCTGTAATCTTTAACATTGCGATACCAAAAAGAAAAATTACAATCTAAGAATTTAATGCTTTAGAGTCCGTTATATGCGTTGAGGTTTTGTATGTGATCTATTATCAGAAAGAATATACATATTAGAACAGTATTTTCAAATATATTCATGTCTATAGGGTCAAATTAAGAGCTTTGCCCCACAGTTTTTCACTTCACTGCAAACTAAATTTACAGAGGAGACTATTTTGCATGTAATCCGTCTGAGAGTCGACCCTGCACAACAAACAAGAAATAATTAATTTACAAAACTATAAAGGTCCATACAGTATATGGCCTCCAGAATGTCCAAAATCTACCAAACAGATTTAGAATCAGACACATCTGTAAAAGCCTGTACTATAAAAAACAGTATCATGTATATAATTGCATTTTGCCGCATTGGCATTGGGCGGTGGGTAACTTGGCAGCCTCCGTAAGTTACAATGGCCTGCGCTTATAAACATTTTGCAGTCCCATTAGCCATCATTGGACATTAAGATATAAATTCAACTGAATTCAGTTACTATGCCTATGCATAGAGCCATTAGCGACAACATTCATGGGACTAGCCAGTCACAACCAACATTCTAACTGGTTGGATGGCCGGCAATTACACCATAATTTGAAAGAAACAGTAACCCATCTCATCTCTTTTTAAACCAATGCCCACGAAAACAATTGAAAGAGTATGTGAAATAATCCACTTCATACAAATTGCTACAGCTAATATGATTTTTCTACTTTCTGCAGTGATTGCATTGGTGGCCATTTTCATTGGAACAGACCCATTAGGAATTAGCCTTCTATGACAGCATCCAAATTTATCATTCAAACCAATCCAACTTCACCCAATTTCGTCCCAACCCAGAGTTACAGATGTAGAAAACAGGGTGAAGAATACAGAGATTGCAGCTGTGGCTGATCATGCAGTTGGTCCAGAGTGCTTCACATTTGATAATGATGGCAGAGGTCCTTATACAGGGGTCAGTGATGGCAGGATTCTCAGGTGGGATGGCCCAAGCATGAGTTGAACTCAAATTGCTGTCACTTCAACTAGGGATGTAATAGGTGAAGCAAACTTTTATAAAATGGAACAAAAGATGTATTAGTTTTTTAGCAGGTCAGTTTGCTACTTGCATTTGCATCAATATGACTAAATTCTTTTTTGGGTGGGAAAAAGATGGGAACTTAGGAATTTGGCCATAAAAGCAAGGGGGCTTATCAACAATCTTTCAATTGCTATAAGGATTTGTTAGAGGTTGATTGGGAATGCACTTGTTACTGGTGCAATACTGAATCCATGGTTTCATGGAAGGGTCTATTTACTTTGTAAGAATTCTTGTTAAGAAGACCATGTTGGGTTTGTTAGTAAAGGTAAGTATTGAATTCCACTTGAGGCATGCTCTGCCGCAAGTTCTTGATGATATGCTTATATGGGTTCAAAACTACTGCGTTCCCTCTCAAAACGTTAGCAACATGTTGTTGACTTAGAACACCTACTCTCTCTACGCTGCATTTTTTCTTGTAAACTACTCTCTCTGCTCTGCATTTTTTCTTGTTGATTGTCAGCTGTATGCTACTACTTCGTATACAACTGAGCTTGGATTGACAAGTTCGACTTTACTGCCAAGCTTGGTACTGAGGTCAAACACCAGGAGTACAGATTTTGAACAATACATAATATAAGTGGAAAATAGTCTTGTTGTGGGCTTCCACAAGGGATCTCATAGACCAAATTGGTGTTTCGCTTGGCGGTGACCTAAAACACTACCTTTAGTGTTACCTTTTACACTACTCTTCTATTCTAGGAGTTCTCTGCTCTGTTTGTTTCCTTTATAAAATGTGGGAAACGTAATACAACTTTTAGATCTTTTCCAATCTACCTTATGTATGGTGGTTACTGAGTAAATATAAGGATTGGTGGTATGTACTTAAGATCCAAATCTCATGACCCTATGTATGGTGGTTACAGAGTAAATATAAAGATTGGTGGTATGTGCCTAAGATCCAAATCTCACGACCCAGGGCTTCCTTCAGCATGAATGATCGATTTTCTTTCATAAGATGGAGAGCAATGCCAGCCTTAAAAATTCTGCCAGTCTTCCAGAAGTAACAAAATAAGATTCATATTTTGGATTGCTTGGTGTCAGTTCTGAAGGAGGGCTTGCAAAGACAATTGTTAATGAGGGTGAAGAACTACCACTTAGATTCACAAATGATCTGGATTTTTATTATGTACTTGATTTACTCTTGTCATGTGAAGTGTAAATATTTATACAACTTTTCATCATGAAAGCGCTGCTGGAATATATGCTCTCCTCATTCAAATTTGGATCAGTCCTACAAATTTGATCACTAATATTTGTGCCTAGACCCTCAGCCCCACCGTGAATAATCAGCAAACAGAAACAGAGGACTTCATACAAGAATCATTAAATAGAAACAGGGGAATCATACAATAATCCGAAACAGGGGAATTCGTTGAAATTTGGTCTAGCCCTTCAAATTTGATCGCTGATAATTAGGCTTAGACCCTCAACCCTGCCATGAAATTATCAGCAAAACAGAAACAGAGGACTTCATAAAAGAATCATTAAATAGAAACAGCGGAATCATAAAATATTCACGGAACTGGACACATAAGATAATCATTAATAGAACCGATGACTTCAGAGAAAAATCGTTAAACACAAACAGAGCAGGGAGGACCTTTGTAACGGGTGGGTACAGAAGTTATTATACATCAAGGACTACTGATTTTTATTTTTTTTAATGGGAATGTCTGGCTTACCATCCATCATCAGTGTCTTTCTATTTGGATATTGAGAGTGGGCTGCAAACCCAGCTTTCTCAAAGCATCTTCTGCAGTACACATGCACAACACAGCAAGACAAATTCCATCATGTCATATAATAGGAGATTATTGTTACGATATAAAAACCTGTAAAAAATTAAGCCATTTTTATTAAGATTAAACCCCATATTTTTTCCCTCTATTGGAGAGGAAGGTTAAGATCTGAGAAATGGAAGTAAAGGAAATTGCCAAACAGAAAAGGATGTGCGGAATAGGATATTAAGCATATGTAGGTATCTGCATGACCTAGACCTGAAAACCCCCAAACAAGTTTTGTGATGCCACCATATCTATTAAAAACAAAACCCTGATCCAAGAAAGGAAAAGCAAAACAGGAGAATATACAAGAATAGAATATTGAAAATATATACTCATAAGGGTAACCGTTGTGCTTGGGTGATGCTGGAATGTGACCCGTTTTGTTTCCATATTGAATTCAACATGGAGAATTCCTGGCAAGGTTTGCTCCAGTCCCTGGATCTGTGCTTTCTGCTCTGAAGGGCTGTAAATACCCTCGAGATCGAAACGAGTTGTGTGTGACATTCTTGAAAAATAACACCTTTTGAAATGTTTCCCCAAAAACGATTGCTGCTTTCCGAGAATTATAAGGAGAAGATAGTTGTGGGAAGTTATATAGATGATGGTCCCTTAGGTGCTTTGCAGGGTTGGAAATTGGCACAACGACCCAAGAAAAAAAATAAAAAAATTATGCCGGTGGAGATGTGCATCGGTTGTATGAACAAAAACAAACAAATTGTTGCGTCCTGCTATGAATGTCAAAGTTAGTTTTTTTTGACAACTGCATGAATTAAACCATAAGATGTGGACGGTTAAATGGAAAAAATCAACATTAAAAATATGGTAATGGAGTGGACTGTATTGCGTCTTATCTTTCCCGGGGGTTATGTTAATTTGGAATTTGGTGGCCATTATCCATGGAGGACCGTCGTGGTGGACGTTGATATTAAAAAGTCGGTAATGGAGTCAACTATATCCTCGGAGGTTATGTTAATTTGGAGTCCATTATCCTGTGTCCATGCCTTCGGGAGCAAGCTAAATCGTCCGGGAGTGGGCCATGATAGTGTTATGTGCCTCCGTGGGTTGCGGTTGACACGTTGTGATTGTATGCGCCTCTTGGTTATGCTTCATTGCTGGTCTGGTATTCTTATGAGAAGCAACCGAGGACATTTCTTCCGGAAGACGTCTTCATGGGAGTTTAACGGCTACTTGCCTTCAACTCCGTCCCCAGTTCGAATCTCCGTCTTCACCCGTTATTATTGGCGCGTCGAAAAAAAGAATGAAATATTAATTGTCCGTCGCGGTGCGAATCTCCGTTTTCAACTTACTTTATTTTGTTGTAAAATACAAATAGATTTTTTGTAAAACTATGTCTCGAAAGTGGAATTTTGGGTAGACTATCCCCCATCCCCACAAAAAATTATAAAGGATTACCACTTTTTTTAATATTTATTTTCTTTTTGTAGGAGTTATATTACTATATGTAAAATGATGTATTTTTATTTGTTTAAATAAGTAAAATGAGGGGATAATATATGGTTTGTATTACAATAATATTGAGCAAAATAAAAAAATAAGAAAATGTTATCGTCCACTAAATATAAAGTGAAAAACTCATTTGTAACAAAAATTCAAAAGAAAAGTTAAAAAATAGTTTTCATACTATACAAAATAAAACTAACTTTCATACATATATAAAATAAAACTAGTTTTTATATATATTGTAGACAATATTTATGAATTATATAACACCTCAGTCTTGTATACTTGGTAAACTCAGACCTTAGTTGTTTCTCTTAATTATTAACCTTTGTCGCTTTCATAAGTATCGCATTTTCTCTACCTTGTGCCATTTGGCCTATCTCTTGGTCTGACCAGTGTTATGTTGATGACCCATACCTTCTATTTTATCTAGAATACTTAAAACCTGTTTATCTTCCACCTCTGCAAGTTCTGAGGATGTACCTACTTTCTTTCTCTTTGGACACTAACATCCTAGACAAACATCTGCATTGACACATGTGTTATGCTCCAACGCAAGTGTCTAGTGTGCTAAAGTCATATAATTTGTTAATGAAACATATCCTAATGGTTGGCCTAAGTGCTTCAATGCAAGTTAATTTTACAAAGTGACTGATATAAATACAAGATTAACCTTCATTTATTCCTCACCTAGCATACACCTAGAAAAGACCTAAGACAATTTATTAAAGCACTCAATAAACCAAAGATTCCCTATTGTCACTTATTTTCATATCATTTATAAGGATACCACATACATAGGTTTGAAGTACTAAAGGAGCAACCCAAGAGTTATATTTTTTAAGTTACAAGCTAGGTCACTATTGTATTTGCTTGTTATAAGGATACCACATACACAGGTTTGAAGTACTAAAGGAGCAACCCAAGAGTTATATTTTTTAAGTTACAAGCTAGGTCACTATTGTATTTGCTTTCCACATATTACATGTTTCACACACAAGACAATAAGTAGGGGAGAACTACATCAGTCTAAGGTCCTCTTTGAAGTATTAGCTATGTAGGTAATGCTCATTGACAAAGGGGTCTTTGGGATTAGCTCGACACCATGTGTCTACTAACCCATGTTTCTCCAAGGTCACTATGAAGATAAAGAACTAGGGTTTTAAAATTTTATAAGGAGCGATAGTCTATGACTCAGATCTGAATGCACTAAATCAAGGTCAATTCAAACCTATAAGCATCCAAGTGGTTGCATACTTTTCCAATAAGTATTATATATAAGACACTTGCATCAGGTTTAGACAATAACATCGACACAACCATCCCAAATTGATGCTAGTGTTCATAGCTTCAAAGGCACTCAATCTATAATTTGGTGATTATTCCAAACCCCTCTTCCATTCTACTTTCTAACTGTTCCAAATCTAGAATTGTGTCAGCAACAAAACTAGCTTAAAATATTAATTTTTGGTCATTTCCATATCTAGCATAACTATACTTACTATTTTTAATCTATCTTAGTTTAATGAATTTAAAATATCTTGTATATGATTTTAGCATCTAATTGACCTAAAATAGAGATAATTTATTACCCTTGTACCTTAAGCTATCTCTATCCCCTATTACCCTAGATAACCCCAGTCTAAAAAATTAGGGTTAAATATTTGGTGAACCCGATTCGTATGAATGCAAATATTTATGATTCTTAGAGTTTTTAGTCAAATAGGGTTTTAGATTTTTGTACTTTTTTAATTTCATGCTTATATTATTTTACATGCAACCTAGTCGTAGTCCTAGATTGGGAGGTGTGCCTATTGGGCACATTGAGCTTCCCCTCCCACCACCTAAGATGTCTCAAACTAATGAAGAATCTAATCCTATGGATCATGATGATACCAATGTTGAGAATGAAAAAAATATTGATAAGGTTATCATAGAAGAAGATTATGATAATGAAAATCATAAGTCTAATGAAACCAATGCACATGAACAAATAGATCATGATCAAGTGCAATCAATTGCATTATTTTGTGAGCGTATTTATCAAAACCCTAAAGATTGTGGTGAAATCCTAAAAACCATTTTATAAACTAAGAAATAAAAAAGTGTATATGACCAATAGGTCCATTTATTGATCATACTATTATAGCTATGAGTCATCACCATATACCAACAACACTTCCCTTGAACGCATTACAACCTAATACTTCTAACAGGGGCATGAGATATGTACTTCAACCTTTGTTTCCTAAAACTAATATTGCTACATCTACCAAGGGGCTACCAAATTTTTCAACTCAAATACCAATTTCTATGCCTATTCAAACCATGATTACATCCTCTTTGGTGACTACTCAGCTTGCTAATATGAATCCCAATGGGTTCAGAGTTAAAACACTCCTTCAAGTTATAAAGACCTTGGGGGACAAGGTTAAAAATATCAAACAAAATTCTTTAAAGTCTCCTCATGCTATTGGTTCCCAAGAAGCCTTACATAACCCTCTTGCACTTGAGATATCTTTTCACCCTTTGCTAACTAGTTTTGTTGCACTTAAGTTCACTTTTTATGATAGCAAGGGTGATCCTGAACAACATCTTTGATCCTTTTATGTGGTATGCCTTGATTATGCCTCAAATGATAAAAATTTGATGAAATTATTCCCAAGAAGCCTGAAGGACTATGCTTTGAGGTGGTTCTATGGTTTACCTCTCCAATATGTAAAAGCATTCAAACCTCTTGTAGATCAGTTTTTAGCACGCTTTTCCATTAATATTTTCAAAAACATTTTCTATGCTCAAATTTTCAAAATTAAACAAAGAAAAAATGAACCTATCAATGAATATGTCTTGAGGTACACGATAATGTTAGCTAAAATGGCTAATCCTATGGCAGATAAGGAATTTCAAGACATATTCAAGCATAATTTGCTTGCTCTTTTAAATGTGTCCATTGTTTTCAAAAAGTTTAAATCTTTTGATGACTTATGACATGTTGTATGGGACCATGAAATGAAGCTTATTTCATTGAATAAGCTTGAGTATGTAGCAACCACACTAGTTTTATCTACACCCAATACTAAGTTTACAATCGAACTAAGTTATAAGGTAAAACCTCCTAAGCCTAAAATGATAGCAACAACCATGGTTAACATAGTTTCACAATAGCCTAATCATCTTGTCTTATGGAATGCACCTAGGAGACAATTTACATACTTACCTGAGTCTCTTGTTTCATTACTCCCACATCTAGTAGAGTGTCATCTTATTTCTCTCCCTCATCCTATAGAGGTTTATATTAATTAACCTCTACCCAAAGGATATGATTTCAATGCTTATGATGATTATCACCAGGGATCAGTACACTTTACAAACAAATGTTTTACCTTGAAGCATAAAATCCAAGACTTATTGATGACTAAAAGATTACATTTGATGATTCACCCAAATAATATTGTTTACAACTTGGTGATCACCAATAATAGAAAATATTTAATAATCCTTTACAATACCATTCTAAGAAGTAACTAGAAGTGAAAATGGCATATAATGCACATCCTTCTTCATCACATTATGGGCACCCATTAGATGGGATTATTGGTATTTATACTTGACAGATACCTCCTATGGTTCAAAGACCTTATATTAATTATGATGACACTAATATTAAGGATGATGAATTTGTTATTCATTATTTATTCATTCAATCATTCCTTAATTACCAACTTATATACAGTGTTATGATTGATAATGGTGTAATTGAAAATGTTTACACCATGAAATTATTTATGTATATGGGTTATACTCATCATAATTTGTATCCTTATACTAGATTAGTTATAGAATTCAATGGAACCTCCCAGAGGCTCCTTAGTGATATTGACCTACCTTTATAGGTCAGTCACACACGTGTGGTTACTAAATTTTTAGTTATACCTTCCACAAGAATCTTTGATATGTTATTGGGAAGACCTTGGATCTATACACTTTGAGTAGTACTTTATATAGTGCATTGGTGTGTTAAGTATATTCATGCCAATCGTGTAATTAAATTTTTTAGAATCCCATATGAGCATCCTTTTGAACAAGAAAAATTTATACCTAGGAAACTAACTATCAAACCTACTAAGGTTAGTCCACCAAAAAAGGGTAAGAAACATGCAATTGCCTTTATTATGCAGCTAGTACCTGAGAGACCATTACATCAAAAACATATAGTGGATTCCATGGAATCCCCATATTCTATTACACACCAAATTTAGACATCCAGAACATCTAAACATGTTTCTACTATTATTATTCCAAAGGAGCCACAAAGCACACAAATATGGGTCCCATGAACCCCTACTATTCCTATTATCCATTCATGACCATAAAGTCCTATTATAAATACACAAAGCATCATAAACACTATAATGACAGATATTTCACCTATACATGCTCCTTGGTAGTACCATAAATTCCTTGCATCTATTTATAATTAGGGAGATACATATGACCATTATTTATATGGGATCATAGCATAATCTTTCCTCTTCAAACATTCCAAAAATACCAAAAAAATAAAAAACATTCAAAAATCCAAAAATATTTTTGGCACCTACATACTCTATTGGCTCCTTGTCATCTATGTGTTAGTTCCATGTTAATGGATGACATTTCAGTTACTCCTAGATACACATTTTTCATGCTTCTACATGAGTGTGATATATGCATACATAGATACATGATCTATTCTTATTTTAGATGTTGGGCCTTCCCTCTACTCATTTCATATGGACATTGGGGGCATTCACCTCTATGATCATGATACTTGCAGGTTATATCATTCTATGGTCATTTTAAATTATCATGTTTTGAGCTCATATATGTACTTACACATGACTTTATCTATGATTATATCTTTCACAAGGTACTTGATATGTTATGCACTTGACATTTTTTGCTAACACATTTGATCCATGGGCTACTATGATATGTTTATGTTAGTGCTTATGCTTTTCTGTATGCACTTCCTTGAGTGCCTTACCTTTCTATTATCTTGCTTGTTCAAGCATTTGAATATGCTCATGTGTTTGCAAGCCCTGTGCCCATGTGTGTTTTCTTTGACATTTAAACATGTCATTGTTTATTGTATGAAAATTTAAATATGCCATTCTGAATTTTGTGAACATTCAACCAGGTCATGTCCCTTCAATTGTGAGACATTTAAACATGCCCCTTATTTACGATCTCCTAGGACCATTATATATTGACTTGATTTTGAGTTCTCTTGTGTGTGCACTTGAATTTCTTGTTGAGCTTGTACTTTTACTATATAAACATTTTCATAATATTTATTGTGAATCTTATGCCTTCATGTGATCACATTGTTCTATATTCTTCAATGTTTCATTTACCTAGACATTTTTTTTCTATATGTTACATGGTTACATTCACAGATTATTCAATTGTTTAATCCTTTTGAGGTGAGATAAGTACCGGTTTCTATTATCCCCTCACCTTAAAAGGGGGGCATATAATTGAGAAAATGTCATAGAGTCATGTTATCCACATTTGGCATAGCTTTCAGATTCAGTGGGGGCATGCTTTAGAAGCATGTTCTCCACACTTATTCAATATTTGACACACCTAAATTTAACGGGGACATGTTTTGGAAACATGTCCTCCACATTGATACTTATATCAGTTCCTAGATTTAGTAGGGCATGTTTTAGAAGCATGCTTTTTCCACTTACTCAAATTTGGAACAATATTTAGATTTAGTAGGGGAATGTTTTGGAAGCATGTTCTCCACACTTATTCAATATTAGGCACACCCAAATTCATTAGAGGGCATGTTTTAGAAACATGTCCTCCAAATTAGTACTTATTTCAATTTTTATATTTCTCCATATATAGTGGGGACATGATTTGGAAACATGTTCTCCACACACAATTTATGAACTGGCCAAAGCACATAATTATATAATTCAAATTCATAGTTGTGAAAAAATTATATACACTGGTACCATTGTTATACATAGTTTAAACATGAGACACATCTAAGGTGCATATGTTATGAAATGTGTACTTAATATTGAAAAATACAAATCAATTTCAGATTTAAAAACACTCTAAGGCACTATTATTAGCTACCAGGATGGAATTTTATACACTGTATTGAGCTAATGTACTGCAATAGTTGTTTCATTTTTGGTAAGGTTGAGATGATTAAATCACTTAATCTTACTAAGTTTTTAGGTTGGAATTGATTATATCATCCAAACTTACCATTTGATAGTATAATTTGACTTTGTTCACTTATACTCACCAGGTTACAAGTATGATTGAGTTGCACAATTGAACTAACATCAATTACTAGGTGGCAACTCACCTTTTCTCTAAGGTTGGGGGTATATGCCTTTCAATCTCTCTTTATATTTGTATCTTTAGATATATTTACTTTCCTTGTGTGTGTGTGTGTGTGTGTGTGTATTAATCTTAGTTTTAGAGCCTTAAAATGATACATATTTAAAATCAACTTGCCAATAGGCAAGGCAATTACATCGATACACATGTGTACTCCTAAACATTACTCTTTCAATTTAAATCATTTAAAATGTTTTTAATTTTAGATTATATGCATTGATTATGTGTTGTAACATGATCTTGGTTATAGGTCAATCACTAGAAAAACACTCAAATTGGACTCAAGCAAAGGCAAGGTGTGTTATACACACTCACATATGCATTTCTTATCCTTTAAACTAGTAATTTCATTACTAAATTAAAAGTGGGAGGAATGTAGATGATATTTATAGATTATATAGCACCTCAGTCTTGTATACTTGGCAAACTTAGACCTTAGTTGTTCCTTTTAGTTCTAGACCTTTCTCACTTTCAAAAGTCTTGCATCTGCTTTACCTTGTGCCCTTTGGCCCATCTCTTGGTCTGACCAGTCTTATGTTGATCAGCTATACCTTATATCTTTCCTAAAATGCTTAAAACTTACTTATCTTCCACTTTTAAAAGTTTTGAGCCTGTACCTACTTTCTTATTTTTGGGACACTAATGTCTCAAATAGACACCTGCACTGACATAGGTGTCTTACTCTGATGCAAGTGTCTAGTGCCCTAAAGTCATCTTATTTTTAAATAAAACATATCATAATGGTCGACCTAAGTGCTTTAATCCAAGTTTATTCTCCAAAGGGATTGATATAAATACAAGATCAACCCTCATTCATTCTTCACCTAGCATACACCTCAAAAATACCTAAGACAACTTATCAAAGCAATCAATCAAGCACTCAATAAAGCAAATCTTCCCTATTTTATCCTATTTTCATATCAAACATAGGGATAGAACATAGATAGGTTTGAATTACTAAATGAACAATCCAATAGCTATATTTTCCAAGTTACAAGTTAGGTCATAGTTGTTCTTACTTTCCACATATTTCATGATTCACACACAAGCCAACACATAGGGAAAAACTACATCAATCTAAGGATATTTTTAGAGTATCATCTATGTAGGTAGCACTCATTGAAAGAGGGGTATTTAGGGTTAGCTCGACATCATGTTCACACTAACCCATTTTTTCCCTAAGGTCATTATGAAGATGAAGAATTAAGGTTTTACAATTTCATTAAGAGTGACAATACATGACCCAAATATGAATGTAATAGAGTGAAGGTAAATTTAAATTCAAAAACATCCAAGTGGTCACATCTTTTTCTAGTGGATATTCTCTAAATGACACTTGTGTTAGGTTCAGATAATATCATCAATGTAATCATCCTAGACTGATGTTACTGTCAACATCTCTAGAGGACTTAATCCATATTTTGGTAACTATTCTAGAACCCTCTTCCAATATACTTTCTTCATGTTCTATATCCATAAGTGTGTCAACATAAAAACTAGATAAGTACATTACTTCTTTATCATTTTCATATAGATATCATAGTTGAACTTACTTTTTTAAGCGTATCTTAGTTTAATGAATTCAACATATGTTATATATGAGTTTAACATCTAATTGGCCTACTAAAGAGATAATTTATTACCCTTTTACCTTAATCTATTTATATCCTCTTTAACCCTAGATAATCACAATCTAAAAATTTAGGGTTAAACACATATACAAAAACAACACCAATAATACATAAAGATAAACAATTGTACAAATAGACCACCAAATAGAATGGGGAAATTGAGGAGTATTAAATAAGATATTTTTACTTGGACCTCTTTATAGTGTTGAATAGGTAGCTACAACATATGTGATTTATAAACCTTCAAAGGTAACTAGGGACTTATCCCTTATATTATTGAATTATAGCCAATTATTCCAAGCCATGAAGACCAATGCAATATCTGCTATAAATGAGGGGCACATACCAAGTTATTAAAGGTGCACCATGGTATGATGTAGGCCAAAAAGAATGAATTTTATTTTAGTTAGGGATTTCCCCCATGGATCCATTCATCAACAATCATTCTATCTTATTTGTATTCTCTCTTACTAGGATTACCAAAAGTCAAGCCCAACTTCCTCAGGGGAGGATAAAATTACACTATAAGGATCCAAAAAATACCATGAACACACCTAAACTTAACTCTAGAATAAACAAAAAACCCACACATATTATTCTCATGAGATTTCAAATAATTTCTTAATTCTATAATAGTAGCTTTCTAATCTACAACTACTTCATGCATTAACGCCCCATGTCCCTTTGACAAGTGGGCCATTTGAGCAACTTTTTTTAAATGCAAGAGGGAGTAAATAAGTTAGATCCAAGGATTTTTATAAAACATAAAGAGAGGGTCTATAAAATTCCCATATAGCTTTCAATTCTTCCACTTGAAACATGACAACTAATTGAACAACATGTTGGAATTTAAGTAAAACCCAAGAGAAAATTTTTCAAGTTAGTAGAGGAAATTATCTAAGATATATTTTGTCATTTTTTCCACATGATAAAAGTCTTAGAAACACACTAACCAAAGAATGTGGTGTACAAAATATTCCCCATGGTCATCCATGACAAATCATGTATAGAGGAGTTGAGAGGATATGGAACTAGCACGCAAGGTTTAGATTTTCCTATTATAGAAAACCTTGCATCTATGGACGCAAAATGAAGGATAAGGAGTAATGATGGGATTGATCACTATGGTCTAGGAGTTTTAGACTAAAGAATGACAAAAATGGATGATGATGACAAAGGGCCTGAGCATGACAATAAAGGGGTGACAAGCCTAAGTCAAAATATGAGGAAGGGTGGGAAGACAATGAGAAAAAATGATACATGATTGGATTTAAATAATTCTTTACATGACTTAGTCACTCTGTAAGATGCCACATGAGCTACATTTTTAGTCTCTCCATTAATAAAGGGAATGGACTACAATAAATAATCTCCATTGTAAACACATGACAATTCTAATTATTGACACATTATAAACCATATGACTTGTGCTCAAACACATGACTCTTAATTTCCATTTATCTAGGGTATTTTTATATATGTGGGCCCCACCCTTTGTTTGTTATTACTACTACACAAAATTTTTAATGTCAAATGCTCAAGTTACTTAAAATCACCCTCAAAATGTCTCCAATTTAGGACAAGTGTCCCTAATAATTTAGTATAAGTCCACCCTAAGAAGACATGAGCATTGTTGCACTCCTATCCACTTAGGCTAGTCACATCCCTTTCCAAATAATGATTGATTTCTAAATTTTAAATCAAACTTTTGGGTCTTCTTGCATGTCTCATAAGGTTAGCTAAAGGAAATTGTCAAAAGGCTTGCCCATAAATACACATATAAGATAATTCATTTTCCCCACTTGGTATTCACTTCTCTCAAGCATTCACATTATCGCACATTAAACAAATATGAGCTATTCTCTCCAAATTCAAGGTGACTCATAAGGATCAACCATAATCCAATTAAAGAGCATTCAAAAGTAAGTCAAGATTTATCATCGTCAAGTATCAAATCCATTTCATAGCTACATACATATACTCAAAGAATAAAATTTCACATTCACTCTAGGTTAGAGAACTACATGGGAATTATTTTCCTTTTTAGATTATTAGATATGTACGTAGAAGTCAATCATCAAGGGGATAATTGAGGCCAACTCATCCCATTACAGTCTCCTAGTTTTTTTGAATGTTTTAAAGCTATTAAACTTTTTTTAGGTTTTCAAAGACAAATTAAGCAACTCAAAATTTGAGTGAATTAACCTAAGTTGAAATATCTCAAATCGCTCAACACACTCATGTATAATAGATGCAATAATAATCTATTCATCACAATCAATTGGGATAAGTCTATGATCAATGGAATGGATCGGTGTGTGTTGTTATCTAGTTATATTGGTCATGTCCATAGGTATATATATATATATATATATATATATATATATATATATATATATTATCTTCATAAATATAATTTCTCTATATTTTCCTTTAGGACAAGTCCATGGTCAACGGATTGGAGTGGCTTGTACTTCTATCTACTTATAACAATCTTGTCTAGGAATATTCTTTGATTCTATCTCTGATGTGTCATCCTTAGAAATATATTTTTTACATCTTTCTTTATCTATCAACTAGGGCAAGTTCGTAGTTAATAGACTCAAATAGCCTATGTTGTCCACCTACAATGAACCTATCCAAACGTAGTTTCTAATTATATTTTTGATCCTAAACCTGTATAGTCACCTCTTATGTTGATTTTAATTATCTAACATATTAAATAGTCAACAAATATTTTTTTTTAGCTAAGTTATTTCTTGATTGTGATTTTCTAAAATAACAATTTTCCATATTTAAAAAATTATCAAGATTAGAATTTTTAATTATTGTGCATCTTTAGAATTTTGATATAATCTAGATTTACACATATATTAATCACAAGGAAAATATTTATTTTATAAAAAAAGGGTAAAACTAGTTGGTGAACCTGTACGTTTATTTTTGATCCCTTAATTTTATCGGTGTAGGTTTTTTCCCACTATATGGTTTTACCTACACAGTTTTATATAGATTGCTTAGGTTTAATCTAGGTCCTTTAGTGAAAGATAATTAAACACACATGAGGATGTTAGGACATGTCTATATTTCACTTATATATGTGCCTTCCTTTTGATTTAATGGCTGATGAGATAATGAACAAATCTTGAATGCTTTTTTATACAACCTTTCTTTTATGAGACAAGCTTCTTTCAGTTTCAAGGTTATGAGATTTCACTTCAAACATGTTACTCATACATGCTTCATTATTTATTTGATCATGATGTAATGTGACATGGTATCACAGTTATTATAACAACCATTTACTATTTGAATCTTGGTGAGATCCTTACATTGCATTCCTATTATTTTTATTGATTTTAGTTTTTAAGGGTTTGGTGGGGTTTATATAAAACTCATAAAAATATGATTTTCAAAGTATCCAAATAAAAAATGGATAGAACCATTGGATTCATAGGATGTCAAAACATTAAGATTGGTTGTAAACATGACCTAGTTTCATGATTGTAATTTTCAACCATTTTGAGAGGGGTTTAGGCATTTTTCTTACTTTTTATGCATATCTATACTGCCAAAGTCTTCAACCAGAAAAAAATTAATTTTTTTTCTAGATTTTTAAAAATACCAAGTGGGTCCTTACTAGTTTTGTATAAGGTCATTTTGATTTTCCAAGATCTAGCTTCTTCTTGTATTTTTTGCCACTTGGACCATTTTTGTAAAAATTAAAAACTTAGAGTTTTTTGGGTGATCTTTGACACCATCCTCCATCTATGCCCAGGTCACGTCTAAGGTCCTAATTATATATCCTCACTTATAATGCTCATGAATTTGTCTTTTTTCTGTGTCTGCATAACTTCACACATTTGCAAGTCTAAGGGCCTAACTGGCTATCCTCGTATTACATGCCTACATGGCTAGCTTTGTTTTATGCACTTGTGTGATCATGTGCATCCATGAGTCTAAGATCCCAAGTAGATATCCATGATATGTGCATTTACACAAACACCATTATTACATGATCATGTACATATCCATGCATCTATAGCCCATGGCCACGTGAGTTGTCTAGTCATTCTCATTCTGTGTACTAGTGCGGTCATACCTATAGCCTTGAGAATGTGATGATGGTGTAGAGGACATAAAATTTAATGTTATGAAGTGTGAAACTATTCATTTATAAAATGGAGGCATTTTTTTGATGATGCCACTCTATAGCAACCCCATTGGGTTTTATTTGAATATTGTAATAATTAAATATATATATATATATATATATATATATATATACGTATTCAACATATAGATTTCACTATGAAAAACCTAACTATTGGTGTTTAACTAACCATATTAATTTAGTTAACCACTAAGGTTATAACTAATCCACTTAGCTAAGGATCACCATTAACATATATAAAAATCATGAACACTATTCAAACATCTATAATTTCTACATATCATCATAAATGAAATAATACAAATTCAACCATGACTGATACAACATTACAACCACTATTGTATAAGTATAATGTATAAGTGTTACAATTTTTAGCAATACATAAAATATCTTAAATGATAAAACATGATACAAAGTTCCTCTGAACAAAGTCTCTATGACTCAAGTATCTATATGTAATCTTAAGTGTAGTCTTAAGTATAGTACTCCATCTGGGAGGGAGAGCATCATCCGAGTGCTTTTCCACACTAATCATAGACCATAGATCCCATGCGCTATCTCCCAAACAAGGGGATGTCCCTCCCTTCACAAATGGGTAGATAATGATGGTTCGAGAATCTAGAGTAACAAATTAGAACCCGTGTGGTGAAGATATCTAATAAATAATGTGTACCATAAAGAAATCTATTATAATATGATATTACACAAATATGAAAACTATATCAACATATAAAATGATAGTGTTTATCAAATATTACTTTGGCCAAAGTTTTTAATAATAAATGATGTCTAGGATCATTCAAATTCATACACACCACTCAATTAGCTTACACCTCATCTTGCATTGATGGTGTTAATTCAGCTAGTGAAATCCACCCATTGCTTATTTAAGGTCATAAATATGAGATTTGGTAAAACTAAATAATAATATTAAAACCAATAGATTCATAAAAATATTCTACTTTAATAAATCAAAATTATGCTAATTACAAAAATATCACATACATTCATTTAGTCCATCATATAAAGTGAAATGAATCTATTTATCTAGTTTATTACATATAATAAATAGAATCCAAAAATAGTCTTAAACATACCATTCGGGTATGATCACATAAAAACTGTCAGTTACCTATAATACTAAGTAAACTTATAATGTTATTTCTCCATGAATCAACATTATATCACAGGCTCATACATTATTCATATTCCATATATAACAAAAGCTAGTCCAAACATACTATTATGTTCTATATTTAAACTCATAAATACATTAATTTCATGTTTTATATTTAAACATTAAAATATAAAATCAAATCATTTACACCCTATTATGATAATAACTATTGAAAATTTTTTGGTCTTGCAAGCCAAAATTGGGCACCCCCTCCTTTTTATTTGCAAAAGTCATCCAATCCATGTTTTGGCTAGATCACCCCTCTATTGCCTTGTGCAAAAATGTTCTCTGCCAGACCTTTCTCATGAAAAATCTAGGTGTTTCCCTCATTCTACTTTGCCAAGTGAAAATAAGGTTGGTGCAGGTGCATTACTTATCTGCTTTTATAAGTAGAAGTGATTGAAAACCCCGAAATGGTCTAAAGTAGTTCACAAAAGGCAATGGATTTATTTCGGTGGGCATTTTGATTGCTTGAAGGATGTTTGCAAAAGTATGAAGGGTAAGTGTCTTTCTAGAGGGTACTTAGTAAAATAAAGAGGACTTCTTCACCTTTCTAAAGGACATTTTCAAAAAGTCTGAAGGGTATGTGCCCTTGCGGAGGGCACCTTGGTCGGTGGTAGGACCAAATCAAAAGTTTTGAAGGGGCATTTCGAGGCAAAAAGTGCCCTTGTAGAGGGCACCTTGAGAAAGTGAAGAACAAAGACAAAAGGCCTGAGGGGCATGTGCCCTTCAGGAAAATAAGCAATCAAAAGAAAGAATTCCTTTGGATAAAATGTCTGAAGGCATTCCTTCAGGCATTTTCTCTAAAGGAAAACATGGTAAAAATCCTAAGATAAAGAAGGCCTGATAAGTCAAAGAACAAGCAAAGAAAAGGCCAAGTAAAATGAGAAATCGATGGAAGGAGACAAAACATGGGCAAAGAAAAAGCAAAAAAAAGACAAAATAAGGAATAGTTCTAGCTGCTGACAAAGATAAGGGATATAATTAATGACCACTTAGACTAAGACAAGTGGCATAGATAACTCAGCAAAGAGAATTAATACATTGGGTGAAATATATCTACCAAAAACCAATAAAATAGATTGGTTTTTAAACTATAGAGGAGAGCAACCCATGTTTTCATGCTTCACCATTAATGTATAGCCAGTTGTGCCTAGCATTGAAGAGAGCATGGTCCAACCACAACAACTTGGGGATGGCTTTGTCAGTTGTTAAAAGGAGTATCCCATGCCTTTAGAGGCCTAAGATAGCAAGGGTAGTGACTTAGACATCTACAACATGGCTCTCCTATACACAGTTGGAAGAATACGATAGCAACATGGTCATTTGGTCTCTATAAAAGTGTTTAACTCAGCATGGATTTCCATTCCTTGATTTTTTAGATATCTTGTTTCTAGTTCTCTATATATTTTTAACTTTTCATTTGAGAAAGGAGATCTCAACTTGTATGGCAAAGCCTTGAAAGAATTTACCTTGAATCAGAAGAATCATTTTTACCTCTATTTGAGCTTAAACTTTTACATATGTCTATGGTTTTATCTTGTGTTAAGTCATTTTATTTTCATGCTTTCATAAGTTTATTCCAAAATATCTAGTGTATTGTGAGTTCTTCTCTTGTAGGAAAACAAGAAGTGTCTAGCTCAGAGTATAGATGCATGTGAATAGGATACCCATAGTGTGTCTTAGAACACCTCTGGTAGTTCTTCCTCCTTGTATCTCCATAAGATCCCCTATTGAAACACTGATGTAGGAAAGGTTCTCATTTGTGTATGCTTACTTGTCTCTGGTGTAAAGTGTATGTTAAAGCTAAGTAGAATAACCATTTTAGTGCATCATCACTTTAGTTTAGGTTCTAATTTTAGAATTTCTCTCCCTTTTCATCCCCCCCATTATTAGCAGTAGGAAATCCAGGGCCTCAAGGTGCATCAAGGGGAGATAGCCCCTAATCCATAGATTCATCCCTCATGTTTACAACCCAAAGTAATGGGAATGTTTTCATTGTGTCACATGGAGGAAGAGAGCTAAGCCTCCCTTCAAAGGGTGCAATCCACTATGCCAATAATTTTTTAGCATGCCCAATGGGACAATTTTTATGTCCTACAAGTTTCAGGATTGGTACTGGTCTTGATATTGTTAAAAAAATCCAAAAGGAGTTCAGCACCTGATGACTCTATTCAAGAACCAAGTCTCTAGTTAATGACCATCTTGGCATCCCATGCCAAAGGTCACTATAAGATCTTCTTCTAGGGTATCCCTTTTGAATTTGTTGATTTACCTTTGAACTCAACAAAAACATTGAGGCTTGAAAATACCCACCCTTACATAGAAAGACATTTTCCTAAACCTTCCATAAAATATACCTACTAAAGGAGACCCCTATTGAATCCTTTTACAGTCATGGCAGCCCTTAGGGCTTTCCCTTTTGTGGCCTTCAATGGTCAAAGTCCCTTAAACCTTCAGTAGTATGACCCAATTCTAGGGATAGCTCTCAAAAGTGTTCTTGTATTTAGTGGAGAGGGTCCAATCACTATTTTCAAGCATATTAGAAACATAGAAAACCTCTGTAACATCCATAATATCATTGAAGAAAATGTAGCCATTAGATTGCTAGCCTTGTCCTTCAAAGGGAAAGTTTTGGACTGGTATGGGACCTTGCCTATGAACTTAGTTGGATCATGGAATGAGTTAGGGACCCTCTTGACCAATAGGTTTGGGGAAAAAAGTGACCATTTATCTGTAACTAAGCAGTTAACCACCATGAAGAGAGTCTCACATGAGTTTATGCAAGATTTTAACACTAGGTTCCAAAAGACTTGGGATAGAATCCCAATTCTTGTGAGGCCAACCCAAACCTATGCTTTTCTTTACTACTTGAAGGCTTTAAATAGTGACATTACTATCATGATATAGTCCATGGGTGGAAACACTCTACTTGATACTTATGAGAGAGCCATAGCTACTAAAAATTGCCTTGTTCAAGCAGGAAAGATAGCTCCTAGACCTCTTATGCCACTCTTTACTGATTTATAGCCCTCAGTCTGGCCTACTTTTCCCACTCTAGCTCCTTTGCCTAATCAAGAGAAGTCAGCTATTACCCTTGTAAATGACATCCATGAAGTTAAGAGCCTATTTTAGAGTGTTACCAATGAGTTAGTTGCCCTTAAGAGACAACAAGCTCAAAGTTATAGGCCAAATCAAGGCTACCAGTAGTTTGGGCAAGCAAATAGGCCTCCTTTCTAGAATTATAATCAAGGGTAAGGTCAAATTACACATGTTAAGCCTTATCAAAGATATAATCCAAATGCCCCTTCATCTTCCAAGGCTCTTGTCCCCACTCAAAATAATTTGGTACAGGAGCAACCCAACTATCCACCCTTTATTCATAGCCAAAAATAGGTTGCTTATACCAGTGAACTACCAAATCAAAGCATGATTGCAAAAGGTGATCAAGCAACCTAATTCTTAAATTTTGATATGTCAACACAACTTGGGATAGACAATAGGTAGGCTCAATCTGATTCCACTCTTATGAATCACTTGGAAGGAGAGCTCTACACAGTCAACTATGTGGGCAACATAAGTAATCCGAATGTTGGTATTGTGTCCAACACTAGGTCTAAAATTAGAGCCATTGATGAAGCTCAAGTAGTCACTCAAGCACTTGTAATGTTTCCTTCACCCAATCAAGTAGGAAGTGTACCTGAAGCAACCCCAAGACCACAAGTAAATCAAAAGTTTCCTAATTACAAGCCAATTATTGCAACTTTAGCTCTTTAGGTTATGAATGTTCCCAAGGAGAATTCTAAAGGGGGCAATCCTTCAATCAATATATTGGACCAAATGAAGAATATGCACATGAACATTTCATTATGGGATTCTTTAGTACTACCAAGATAAAAGGATATACTCCAAAAGGAATTGTATGGGATAGGTGAGCAAGCTGTCCTAACAATAAATGATAATGTGTTGGTAGTAAATGGGGCTCCTCCCATGGCTGGTCAAGCAAAGAAAGATGAGAAGGTCCCTCCCTTATATTTATCCTTAATTATTGGTGATTTATTTATCCATAATTACATCATTGATAGTGGAGCAAGCACCTCGGTTATGCCCAAATGTATAGCTAATAAGCTAGGCCTCAAGTATGATCAAATGACCAAAGGAGTTCTACAATTGGATAGATCACCAAATAAGACCTTGGGAGTTGTAAGAGGATTGAATCTGACTCTCCATGCCTATCTAACCTTTTCATTTCCCCATGATATGGTAGTGGTAGATGTTCCTCCTTACTTCACTCTTTGCTTGTCAAGGGATTTCACATCCAAGATAGGTGGATACTTGGCAGCCAACTGGTCTTACATGGTTTTTAGGACAAAGTATGGAACTAAAGTGAAGATTAAGTCAGAGCCCATCCACAAGGATCACCTAGAGCCATACCCAAATTGGTGAATGTGAACTATGCAATCATTGATGAAGAAGAGCTCCAGGTGGATCAATCTCCATCATCTTTCCTTGTAGAAGTTACTGACCTGCTCCTAGATGAATGGGGAAATGACAAATTTGAGCATGATCCTTATAATTTCATTAAAGAATCTAGTCTTAGAGTCTATTTCATGCATGAGAAAGATGCTTCATGCCAAAATTGATGAAGATAAACCAAGAAGACTATGGTTTGTGGTAGCTATTCTTTGATGGATCTAGAAGTAAATTGGGAGCTGGTGATGAGGCAATGCTAGTTTCACCTTCAAAGGATAAATACCTATCAAATTTTAAGTTTTAGTTATCCTACACCTACAACATAGCAGAGTATGAAGCCCTTATTCATGTCCTAGAATCATCAAGGAAGAGAGTATTCAAATAATTGTACGTGTTTGGAGATAGTGAGTTGATTATGAACTAAGTGAGAGGTCAAAGCTTGACCAAGAACTCCTTACTAAATTATTATAAGCATAGAGTGTGGGACCTTGTATAGAACTTTGTCACTTTCAGCATCACTTCCATTCTAAGAGAGGAGAACAAGCATGTGAATAGACTAACAAAAATTAGTGCTCAATTTGACATCTAAAAGGGGATGAGACAAAACAAGAATCAACATCATTTAAAGGTGATTGTGAGGCCCCACATACTAGAAAATATCACTAATTGGTAGGGGTTTGAAAGTGACCAAAAAATAGCACTTTTCTTGTAGGAAGAAGCTGAGTTTGATTCCAAAAATCAATCCAAGCTACATCAATAGTATGATGGGTAGATTTTTCAACTAAAGACCAACAGGCTTCCCAAAGGTTTGGTAACTCTTGAGAGCATTTTCAATGAAGATGACCAACTCAAGAGAGACAAAGCAAGAATTTCCAATAAGAAGGAAAAATATGAAAGGGTAGAGATATACAAAGATAGCTGCTTGCACTTGGGAAGGTGTGTACCAATGAGGAAAAACATGCTTTCATTATGTTATGTCAAGAGTTTGTTGATGTCTTCACTTGGGAGTATGGTGATTTGAAGGGCTTTGATCCGAGCTTGGCCTAACATACCATTGAGCTGGAGGAAGGTGCCAAACCCATCAAACAAAAGCAATGGCCAATCAATCCAAAGATTGATCCTCTCATGAGGAAGGAACTCACTAAATTGATCGAGTCTAGGATCATTTTCCCTATCAAATGCTCTTCTTGGTTGGCCAATTTGGTGCTTGTTAGGAAGAATAATAAAGAAGTCAGATTGTGTGTGGATTTTAGAGACCTGAATAGAGTCTCACTAAGAGATCACTATCCCCTGCCAAGTATGGAGTAAATTATTTAGATGGTGATAATAAGTGAAAGATTCTCTCTCCTAGATGGCTACTTTGGGTAAAATCTAATCCTAGTACAAAATTGTGACCAATACAAGATAGCCTTCACCACCAAGTGGGGAACATACACCTACAAGAAGATGCCTTTTGGATTGTCAAATACTGGAGCTACCTTACAATGTGCTATAGATATGGCTTTCCAAGCTTTGATTAATAACATTGTGCTAGTTTATCTTGATGATGTGATCATCTTCTCCAAGGGGAAAATGAACACTTGAAGCACCTAAGGAAAATCTTTGAAAGGTGTAGAGAGTTTGAAATCTCTCTCAACCCAAATAAATGCATTTTTACCATCTATGAAGGCAAGCTCTTGGGCTATGTCATTTCAAAAGAAGGCCTATCCATTGATCTAGAGAGGGTGCATGCCATCTTAGCATTGTCCTTGCCTAAGCACAAGAAGGGCCTACAAAGTTTTTTTGGTAGGATAAATTTTATTAGGAGATTCATTCCTAACTTTACTGAGCTTGTCAAGCCACTAACTTCCATGCTAAGGAAGGATGAGATGTTCACATGGACAGTAAGAAGAAGAGAAAGATTTGAAGGCATCAAGCAAGCTATCACCCAAGATCCTACCCTGGCTAGTCCAAACTTCTCTAAGGACTTTAATTTATACACCTTTGGGAATGAAGAGTTAATCTCTGCTATGCTCACTCAAGCAAATGGTGAGAACTTAGAATAGCCTCTTGCTTTTTTCAGCCAAGGTTTATAAGGCTATGAGGTTAGATACACGTATGTTGAGAAGCAGGTGATTGTAGTCATATAAAGGCTAAAGAAGTTTAGACATATGTTGTCTAGTAGAAAAATTCACATCATGGTGCCACATCCTAGTGTAAAAGACTTCTTGCTAAACTGAGACTTGAATGAAGAAAGGGCATGTTGGATCACCAAAGTAATGGAGTATGATGTAGAGATCAAGACCACCAAGCTGGTGAGAGAAAGAGGGCTATGTTAACACCTCACTACAGACTTGAAAGAGCTAAAGGAGGATGTTTTGGTACTCCATGATGAACCTACAATCATGAAGAGTTGGGCACAAGACATGGTTCATTTCCTTTGAACTGGTGAGTGTCCACAAGGTCTTGATAGGACCAAGAGGAGATATTTTAAACTCCAATCTCTTCTTTATGTCTTAGTTGATGGAGTGATATTAAAAAAATAATTTGTAGGGTTACTATTGAGATGCATTGATTTAGACCAAGTTGACAAGGTACTGTTCGAGTTCTGTGATGGACCAGCTGGTGGCCACTTTGTTCCTAAGGCCACAACTACAAGGATTATGAGGGCTAGTTACCCCAATTTGTTTAAAGAAACTCATGCTTAGGTAAGGAAATTTAAAAAATGTGCCTTCTTTGATGGGAAGCAATAACTAGCTGCCATGCCTCTTCATCCTATTCAGGTGGAACAACCATTCATGCAATGGGGGTTAGAATTCATAGGGTTGATAAATCATCCTTCTAGTGCTATTTAAAAGTGGGTTTTGACTACCACAAATTATTTCACAAGGTCGGTAGAGGTTGTATATTTGAAAGAGGCCAATGAGAGTGTAGTCTTAGACTTCTATGAAGGCATAGGGACAAGATTTGGGGTCCCAACCATAATCATTTTAGACAATGCATTAGCTTTCTTGAGAACAAAGACAAGTGGGTGGACATTGAAGTATGACACCTATATCAGTACTTCCAAATACTATCCACAAGGAAATGGGCTAGTCAATTCCACAAACAAGAATTTGATTAGGATCATAAAGAGGACAATGGAGGAAAATCAAAGGACTTGGCATGCCAAGTTAAGGACAACTCTTTAGGCAGATAGGATCACTCCAAAGAGGGAAATTAGGAATTGACCATACACACTTGTGTATGGAAAGGAAGATAGAATTCCTATCTCACTTGAGTTACTAGCCTTGGATCTTTCCCATCAACTACAATTGATGGAGAGTAACAGCTTGGAAGTCAGGTATTGTGAGCTAATACAGCTTCAAGAAGCAAGAGACCAAGCCATGGATGCCATGAATAGTTACCAACAACAAACAAAGAAGTATTTTAACAAAAGGTCTATGCCAAGGAGCTTCTCATAAGGTGACACTATCTTGAAGTGGGATGAGGACTGAGCCAAGCCTAGAAGGCACATGAAGTTTGATGCTTTGTGGAGTGGCCCATATGTCATCACCCAATGCAATCAACATAATGCTTTCCAACTCTCCAAGTTAGATGGTGAAGAGCTACATATCCCAGTCAATGGGATATATCTTAAGCACTATTATTAAGTTTCTTTTGTTACGTACATAGTTTTTATTTTTTTACTAAATTTCCCTAAGTGTTGTTATGCATGTGTGTAGTGTTTTTAGCCTTTGTGTGTGTTTTTTCCTTGTTGTTTAGGGTAAAATATTTGTTGGTTCATAGGTCCTTACAAAGCTATTGTTGAATTCTCTAAGATGCATCTTAACTCCATGCCCAATGGAATTTATGGCTACCAGTCTTCCCAAGCATAACATGCATGCTTCCCTTGTGAGTCACCAATTATGTTGACCAATTTTTGGTCCTTCAAGCCAAAATTGGGAACCCCCTCTTTTTTATTTGAAAAATTCATGCAATACATGTTTTTTCTAGATCATCCCTCTACTACTTTGTGAAAAAATGTTCTTTATCAGACCTTTCTCATGAAAAGCCAAGTTTTTCCTTCATTTTGCTTTGCCAAGTGCAAATCAGGTTTGTGCAAGTGCATTACTTATCTAATTTTATAAGTAAAAGTGATTGAAGAACCCAAAATGGTTTAAATCAATTCACAAAAATCAATGGATTTCCTTCAGAGGAAAATTTGATGGCTTAAAGGATGTTTGTAAAAGTCTGAAGGGTAAGTGTCTTTCCAGAGGGCACTTGGGAAAAGAAAGAGGACTTCTTCACTTTTTCAAAGGATGTTTGCAAAATTTTTGAAGGGTATGTGCCCTTGTGGAGGGAACTTAGGTCGGTGGTAGGACCAAATCAAAAGTTTTGAAGGGAAATTTTGAGGCACAAAGTGCCCTTATGAAGGGTACTTTGAGAAAGTGACAAATAAAGACAAAAGGCTTGAGGGGCACGTGCCCTTCAAGAAAAGAAGCAATCAAAAGAAAGAATTCCTTCAGAAAAAATGTTTGAAGGAATTCCTTTAGGCATTTTGTCTAAAGGAAAGCACGACAAAAAGACTAAGACAAAAAAGGCCTAATAAGTCAAAGAGCAAGCAAAGAAAAGGCCAAGGAAAAGGGGAAGTCGAAGGAAGGAGACAAAACATGGGCAAAGACAAAGAGGAAAAGATAAATAAGGAATAGTTCTAGCTGTTGACAAAGACAAAGGACATAAATAATGACCACTCAGACCAAGATAAGTGGCATAGATGACTCAGAAAGGAGAATTAATACATTTGGTGAAATATATCTAACAAACCAATAAAATAGATTGGTTTTCAAACTATAGAGGAGAACAACCTGTGTTTTCACACTTCACCATTAGTGCACAACCAGTTGCACCTAGCATTGAAGAGAGCATGGTATAGCCACAACAACTTGAGGATGGCTTTGTCAATTTCTAAGAGTATCCCATACTTTTACAAGCCCAAGACAACAAGAGTGGTGACTTGGACATCTATAGCATGGATCTCCCATACACAATTAGAAGAATACAACAATAGCATGGTCTTTTGGTATCTACAGAAGTGTTTAACTTAGCATGGGTTTCCATTCCTTTATTTGTCAGCTATCTTGTTTCTAGTTCTCTATATATTTTTAACTTCTCATTTGAGAAAAGATATCTTAGCTTGTATGGCGAAGCCCAAAAGGAATTTACCTTGAATCAAAAGAAACATTTTTACCTCCATTTGAGCTTGCACTTGTGCATATGTCTATGGTTTTATCTTGTGTTAAGTCATTTTATTTTCATGATTTCATATGTTTATTCCAACATATCAAGTGTATTATGAGTTCTTCTCTTCCAGGTCAACAAGAAGTGTCCAACTCAAAGTATAGGTGCATGTGAATAAGTTGTCCATAGTGTGTCTTAGAACACCTCTAGTAGTTCTTCCTCCTTGTATCTCCATAGGATACCCTATTGAAACACTGATGCATAAAAGGTTCTCATTTGAATGAAGTGTATCCTTACTTGTCTCTGGTGTAAAGTGCATGTTAAATTTGAGTAGACTAACCATTTTTATGCATCACTGATTTAGTTTAGGTTCTGATTTTAGTATTTTTATCCATTTTCATCCCCTCTTTGTTAGCAGTAGGAAATATAGGGACTCAAGGTGCATCAAGGGGATATAGCCCCTAATCTAGAGATTCATCCCTCATGTTTGGAACCCACAACAAGAGGAATGTCTCCATTGTGCCATGTGAAGGAAGAGAGCTGAGCCTCCCTTTAGAGGGTGCAATCCACTATGTCAATAATAACACTTATATACATAACACAACTATATGCAATTACACACACACACACACACACACACACACACACACACACACGTGTGTGTGTGTGTATGTATATGTTTATATTCTTTAGATTAAACCAAATATGTGTGTGTGTGTGTGTGTGTGTCCACATTTTATATGCAAAAGTACACACACACACACACATATACATGTGTGTGTATGTTTATATTCCTCAGATTGAGCCAAATATATATATATATATTTGTGTATATATCCAAATTTTATACACAAAAGTCTAAATCATATTATAGACAAACATACCCAAAATGAATATGTACAACTAATTCAAATATATTTTCTTGAGCCAAAATCTATATATCCAAGAAGTATAACTTCCCATAATGAACATAGTTTTTTGAATTGAAGGAGAGTTTAGGATAAAATTCCATACTAACCTAAAAAAATCAAGGCAATCTATGACTTTTTCCCAAAACCATTAGGTTACCATGGGGGTTCTGTGAAGGCTGAGCCTTCCACAGGGCTTCACATACAACCCATTAATTTCAAGATTTAAACAAATAAAACTAATAACCCAAAATGTTTGAAAACCCATTGATTATTTCACATAGGTATTGAATTAGAAAACCTCTTATGAATGCCCAAGAAGCCATATGTATTCCTTTCTCTTTCCTTCAAACTATCACCTTCTTCTCTTTCTATAACTATATCCTCTATGCTATTTACCATCCTTGTCCACAACACCCACTATATTATTTTATTCTTTTTCATTATCTTTCTCTCCACCATTAATGACCACCTCAACTGACTGAATAAATGCATGTAAAAATAGCTCAATAGAACTCCTTGTATGTTTTTATTTTCCACCATGCAAATACCTAGTAAACTCCATGATTTTACCAAATGATGCTTAAATCAAAGTCAATAAGTGGTTAGTAATCATAATCACTCAAAAATTCCTTTCCATTTATTAAAAAAATCATATTATAATCCTTAAAAATAATTTAATTCCATTTGACTTAAGTTACTTCCTCATCAACTTTAAAAATTGACAAACAATCAAATCAAAAATAATATAAGCTTCATGTTATGCCATGAAACATTCATCGACTTAGTCGATTCAAGCTTCCATGCAAATTTTACCTTGCATGTAACATATAAACTATATAGTATGGCAATATGAAATCAAAGACTATTGTTTAACGTTAATATGTCATCCCAAACAAAATTTTCAACACAATGATTTCCAATACATTTAATCATTTATAATGACATTTAAAATAATGTTATTTATCTTTCAACATTAGAATAAACATATATAAATATCTCTTTATAATAATCTTTAATTAATATTACCTATATCATTTAGATCAATAATAATGAAATCCATCTATGCCTTTTTAATGCCTACTTAACATCAAAACATTATGCTACACAACCATACTCAATAAGGAAGTGAGATAAGTAAACATAAACAATTTCACTCATTCAACCAAATGATTACATCAAACAAGATAAGATATGCATGATCACTAAATTAGTGAAATCACTCATACAAACAACATTATCATTAATAACAACTAAATTTAATGAAAACATAAAATAACATAACAATAATTTAAACGTAAAACAAAGCATACTATAACTATATATCAAACAATACAATCATGAAATACAAACGTGGTGTGTGCAAGGGTTTATAGTTTAATTCTCTATCATCCCCCAATGTCTCCATTCAAACCACCTTCTCTGATGTTGCTCTCCCTCCGTCACTCTTTGAGAGAAGAATCTATCCTACATCCACTTCAAGACAATGAAGGTAGTTATCCTGAAACATAATTATATCTATAAAATAATGTAGTATAATAATCAAACATGATAATAATATATTGAATGTAAAAGTACTACTAACTCATAACAAACTAATCATGTAAATCAAGCCACACAAACTATCCCATAGTCAGCATATGTCATCAAGCTTAATCAAATATTAGTCAATCAACTAATCAACCATAATAATCTACATATCAAATAGGTTATTCAACTTAGAGAGAAATTGGGATGTGATATCCTTCCCCCTTAAAGCTGGTCATTATCTCGATAACATTTATTAAAACATAAGTTATTAATTAAAAACATCATTCATCAAAAAATAATATAATATGCAACAACAAATCAAGCAAAAAAAATGTGAAAATAGCTTTTAAAACTCATCATAGTCCTTCCAAATAGCACTACCCTCAGAATATTGGTCCCACATAACCTTGCACTATGACACTTCTTTATTATTCAAATGAAGTTTGAGAGTGTCAATTATTCTGATTGGTTCTACCATGACCACCCCAGGATTCAAAACCTGTAAAGCATTCTGATCCAACACATGTGAAGGATAAAAAATATACTTTTTAAGATAAGACACATAGAAGACATTATGCAAAAGAGCTAGAGCTGGTGGAAATGCAAGCCTATATGCTAAAGGATTGACCACTTCTAAAACCTTGAAGGGTCCCACATATCTTGATGAAAGTTTCACTGACTTCCTAAATTTAATTAAACTTTTTTGAGGCTTAAGCCATAGAAACACTTTATCACTAATAGAAAATTGCCTAGCTATTCTTTTTAGATTAGTATAACTTTTCTATCTATCATTGGACTCAACCAACCTCTACCTAATTTTCCTAACTTGTTCTTCCATTTCTAAAAAGTATCTTAGGTCCAAAGACTACCCTGTCTTCTAACCTATCCTAATTGATTGGTGTTTTACACCTCTTTTCATATAATGCCTCAAATGAAGCCATCTTCAATGTTGATTGGTATGCATTATTATAAGCAAACTCAACCAATGGAATACATTATTTCCACTTGTATTGATGATCCATATAATACATTCAAAGGAGATATTATATGTCTTAATTAACTCACTCTATTTTTCTATCAGTTTATGGGTGATATGCAATGCTAAAGTTTAACTGTGTACCCAGAGTTGAATTCAAAATCAACCAAAATCTAGAAGTCATCTTCATATCTCAATTTGAAATGATCTTCTCTAGAAAACCATGTAATCGATATAACTCTTTCATGAATATCTTCACAATTATAAGTGCATCATCTTTCAATTTGCCTGGTATGAAGTGAGCTACCTTGGTTAGTTTATCAACTATAACCAAGATCATGTCATGCATGTTCCATGATAATGACAAACTTTAGATGAAGTCCATGTTGATAACCTACCACTTCCATTCTGGTATGTCATGTGGATACAAAAATCCAACTAAATGAACATGTTCATATTTCACATGCTGACATTCTAGACAATGAGACATAAAATCCACTACATCTTTCTTGATTCCTTTCCAAAAATAGAGTGGTCTAAGCTCAACCATGAGCTTGGTTACTCTTGGTTGTTCTTAATATGGGGCATTGTCTAGTTACTTTAGCATTGTTTTCCTTAGATTTTTTATATTAGGTAGATACATCCTACTATTTTACCATAAAATACCATCATTCTCTACCATGAAACTCTTATACCTAGGATTTTGAGAATTCTCAAATAACACTTTCTCGACTTGATCGTAGAATTCATCTCCTAGAAAAAATTTGATCACTTGATCCATGAAAGTATTCCTAATAGTATAAATAACTACTATGTACCTATTAAAAACCTATATAGGACCCTACTGAAGGCTGATTGCTCAGAATATCCTTTCACCCTTGGACTAACATTGGAATGATCTAAGAATATGGGATAGCTATACTCAGATTAAACCTCTAGTTTTGATGAGGCTAACTCCTTTGATGTATCACTTTGCTCTACTTTCTAAAACCGAATGATTTTTGGGATGAAAAGGGTTATAAGGAAACTAAAAGGTAAATCCTATTTTACCATTAGTAATATACCTATATTTTTGGTTCATCCACTCTATTGGAGCTCTTAAAACATTGATATGATAAGTAAATAACTAAATCTAAAACTCTAAATGACTCATATGCAATAGTATTTCATATAGAGGTTTCATCAAGTGACTAAAGTAAGAGGGAAATGATGAAATAGGCATGATTCAAAGAACTAACTAACCAGTTAATATATCCATTTTTAGCTTAATTAAATGACATCAAATACTGTATATGACTTGCATAAGATAACATACTAGTAACGAGGTGAGATCAGGACCTGCCAAGGGAGAAAGTACTACCACATATGCAAATAAAACCAATATTACACATTGTAATAGAATATATGAATCTAAAAAGAGTCATTTTATTTATATCAAAAGGTTACAAAGCTCAATCTTGGCATAGTTTAATAATGCCTAAGAGAGGGATACTAAAAATTGGCTTGAAAGCCTGAATATATAGTAGTGTGAAGATAATAAAAAGCCAATAGATTATCATATAAGAGAGAAGAGGAGGTCAAATCCACATGAACTCAATTAAAAATCCACTTTAATTTACAACAAATAGTCCTTAAGATATCTCCTTTCTTGAAAGTCATTGCATGAATTCTTTTTTAGTGTTGGAAAGAGATGGTGGGCCCATTTAACATGTCAAATCTCCTTTTAAATGCTTTCTATGCCATATTTTTATTGATAACTCTACTTGAAGTGATTTTAAAGTGCTTGAATGATCTTCTCTTACATGAAAACCAAGGAATATGCATGTATTATTTAGTCAATTCATGATTAGTCAACTAGAGTGATTGGCACTTTAGGACTAGTTAAATCCACTTAAACCCTTTCCTTGCATGAATTGGAACTCAATATCTAGATATGTATGGGAAATTAAATTTAACATCAAATATGAAGCATGACAAGTCTACATAAGCTCCTTTGACATCCCTTTAATGCCATTCTTTACTTGAATTATTTGATTAAATATGACTAGTAGCCTAACCTTGTGTACTTGATGAATTTTTAAACCTACATTAAAACAATGATATTCAATATTTTAATAATCCTCCACATCATCAAATAGCTCCTTTTGATAAAGAAAGACCCGCAACTCAATCAAACTAGTTGACTAGGTCAAAACTATCTTAATTTCTTGTAGAGTGGCTATTTAAGATGAGATGGTAAGGACACTTATAGGTATATTTTTGACCATATGATGATTTGAGGATGAAGAAAAAGTCTCAAGCTTCAATCTCCATGGATTGGATTTCATGTAAACTACCTCATTGTTTATGTTTTTTCCCTCAAAAACCTAATTTTTGATGGAATATGTATATTCTATACAAAAAATTACCATTTATAGGAACCTCTATGAGTTTACTTGATTTTTGAAGAGGTTTTAGTTTTATATATGAGGTTTTGATGGCGATAAAAATAACTTTTCTCAGAATTGGTCATTATGAGGGTTTGGAAGGGTTTTGGAGATGACCTTATTAACGATGGTTCATAAAGTACAAACCTCAAAACCCAAACTTATTTCCATGAATATATTATATATATCCTATCAAATTCCTTGATAATATTGGGTTTTCATGCAAAAATCTATGAAAAGATACCTACGTAAGGAAATTTGCCTATAGGGTTTACAAACATTTTAGACATGCTTACGCTCTTAGCGATTGTTCATAAAGCATAACCACTCAACTAACCTAAAATTTTCATGAATTATAAGTGAATATGGGTCCTTAAATCATTATAATATTGTTTGTTTAAACTTCTTATGTGGTGAAAGATATGAGCACTTGATCAGGTGACTCAAATGGGTGTCTTAACTATAGAATTTGAATTTTCTCTTTGGACTAAAACTGACTCCTACCTTACATCTACCTAATTAAAATCCTCATAATGTAACATGAAACATATCATCATATCATTTCCAAGGTGTCATCTTGATTAGAGGGTTTGGAAATGCCTTTTGGTGCTATAGGCCTACTTACTTATTTTAGACCTCAAGGGCATGGTTTATATAGAAACTAAAGTGTGATAACTCTTTAAAGGTGTTATGAAAATTAAATAACATATATTCAATATTTAAAAATGTTCCAATTAATTTCCAACCTTCCTAACACACTTTAAACTCTGCAAGAAGCCTGCCTGCTCTAATGGTGATCGTGAATGGACATACTGATGACTGTGTCAAAATAGAGGGAACTTAAAATTTTCAAAATACATATCCAATTTAATTATGAGTTTCATGTTGTCATAATTATTACTTTTACCAAATATTAGGTCTATATTCCACCTGTAGGATCTCTAAATCTATCATTTCCTCTAAAAAGGCTTGCAATGTTGACTATGATTATATTTTCAAAATAAGAGACTATGTTTTCATGTTTTACCTGAGTATTTAAGTCTTAATAAATATTTATAGGCCTTTAATAAGTCAAAAAAAACTTATTTATCCCTCCTTTACCCTTCATTAGTCATTTAGTGGATCAAGTTGCCTATCACAACATCCTTCCTCTTTATAGGCTCTTAAGACTTACACCTTGTCAACATTGTTGTAGGCATTCATTGGAGGGAATATAGATGATTTATATGTATTAAACCATGAATTTTCACCTTGGATACCTTTCATATTATTTTAAACCTTTCTCTTACTCTTTCTTTGGCATATTTACCCTCTAAAACTATGTTTTCACACCTTACACAGTCTAAATCCATACAATTTGTTGTGTATCTTCATTTCATGATCAAGCAGTGTTCTAGTTATATTAAATATATTTTTTATATTTTTCATTTAATCACTTTAATATATATATAAAATCCAACATTCTTCTTTCTGGAATAGATGATCTTTAGTTACTAGCATCTTAGGCATATGACTATGTGAGATGGTCCTGACATTAGTATGGCTGTAGGTTACATTGATGAGGTGAAATTGACTGAGTATCATGTCCTTGAGCATCATATTTAACCTCTATCTTATCTTAAATAAATTAATTCCTCCTTAGGCATATTATTAAATCATGAAACTCATTTAGAACTCTTCCTCTCAACTTGTGTACTAGCTTGAATGGAAGGATTTTAGCCCTATGATGGTTGTAGGTGAGATTTTAAGAGAGAAGCTTGAGTTATTGTGTCATTTAAAGGTTTATAGATTTACAATATTCTTACAACATTTAATGAAACCTTCATTATGATATAAATCCTATGAAAATAAGCATCATGACAAGACCTTCCTTCATGCTTGGAAACATGATTGTGTTGGTATTTAAAGCCCTTGTATGGCTATAAGGGGAGTTCTTGAGATGAAATTGAAATGGAGTTTGGTTAAGATAGCCTCCATCATGTTTATATCTCACATATTCATTATTCCTATGAAACCTTCATTTGAACATGATGTTTTTCCCTAGGATACTTCGCTTGAAAACCCTTGTACTTTGATATAGGCCTACTTTAAGCATGGATGTAGGTGTAGTTTATTAGGTTTATGACATGAAAGGAACATGATTCTCCTTGAAATTATAGAATATTCCATCACTATATTCATTCACCATTTAGAAAACTATACCTAACTCATATCATACCATCATGACTTCCTCTTAAAGGAAGACCTCTCTTCACTATGCTTGACTGTAGGTAGGTGTACAGACTATGAAAGAGTTTGGGATGATTTAGAGAGTTTTTAGACAAGTAAAAAAATTATCAAAATCTCTTCACTTTATTTCTTGACCTCTATAGTCATAATAACCTCCTAGAATTTCTTAAACCTTGAAACCTCTTCCATATCTTGAAACCCCTTTGGCTATTGCAGTGCTCTTGACGGTTGTAGCTAAGTGTTTCAAGAGGTTTTGGTTGTACCTCTAATTGTTTAAAGTGACATATCACTTTATATTTTGACCTCCCTTAATTTTATCACTCCTATGAATCATTCTCTTAATCATGAAGCTCTCATATGGATCATGAAACTCCATTCTATTTGCCAATTTGAAGAAATCCTGTGTTAACATGGCTGTGGGTGAGCTTATGAGGTGGTTTTCAAGGTGAAAGACTATATCAATGTCATGTGAAGTTATCACCTATTCTTGAAACTTTTTATCTTATATCATTATGAAATGTCCCTTGAAAACAATCATTAAAATACCATGCTCTTATGACCACTTGATGTCAACTCTACTATCTTAAGGAAAGCTTGTAGATGGTGGTTGTGGGATATATTTTCAAGATGTATGATTATATCACCTCACTAAGATACAACTATCAATATCCTTTATGAGTCATGATGATCCTAATCATCATTTATTTCTTGAAACACTTAAGCCTATAGGTGTCCTTTTGAGGCATTTGATTGCTTGTTTATGGGCTACTCATATTAATTGTGACATGAATGAAGTAATTTTTGTATGAAGATCCATTCATGAATTCCAAGCTTCACTCATATAATAATGTCATGATAAAAAATTTTAAATACTATGTCCTTGATCACTATAGATGACTGTTATATGATTCTTTGTATGGAATTGCCTAAGTTTGGCCTTAAGAAAGGTCACCAAACATGAAAATTCTCTTTGTATTTCATCCATTGGGCTTGAAGAGATAATTTGAAATAAATACTTTTAAGGGTATCTTTTCCACTTTTTTCCTTATTTTTTACTTCATGGAACACCATTTATTGTACTTTGTTGTTGTAGGTGACTATTTTATGATAGTTTGGCATGTTTGAAGAGGCATCACATAATATTAGTCTAAGATAACTCATGATGACCTTGGATCCTTATGTAAATGAGACCATGGAATGAATAAGGGTGGAAGGTGGGAAATCATGATTTGAGAATGGGGAACTATGAATGGAGGGTGGAGAGAAGCTTACAAAATGAAAAATAATAGTGAAAAAATAGTGATATGGGAATGAATAAAATAGAGGTGGAAAAGAAACAATATGAGTATGCCAAAACCAACTTAATATTTCTATGCAAGCATGGGAATATCCTTGAACACATATATCAATGTGAAGGCCATTTGAGGAGGAATATGGTGTTAAAATGAAACATAGGTTTATGATAAAACCTCAAAATATGTTAGAAAACCTTAAAGTTTGCTAAACTAGGACTCCTTGGAGATGCTTGAGAGAACATGATGGCTTCTTGTCTATGAAAATTGAGGAATATTTTAAGAAACCTAGTTGGAAAATATGATAACATGAGGGAAATCTATGTCATGGAGGAAATCAAGAAATCTTGAAACCCTTCTCTTTCTCCTAGACTATACAAATTTCCTTAGCAGCATCTAGACTAAAAAATTCTACTTTATTATCTTATTGAGATTTGTATGACCCCCACACAAGTGAAAAGGACTTGAATAATACTATATAAGGTTAAATTATGTTCTAAATAATCCCTGTAAACTTTAAATTTCTTGAAATGATGCTCTGGTGAGGATAAATTGCTAAAAATTGGTTGCCTTCATGGATGAAAGACTAGTGATAAATACCCTAAATTAAAAGGTATGGTTCATGAAGGATAGGAGAGAAAATTTAGATCCAATTTCTATACCTAGAATTCATCTAAGTCTACTTTCTTTGACCAAAAAATTAGACTTGGATTCTCTCTCTAATGGTCATACCATCATGAAATCTGGGAGGTAGTCCTTGTGTGTAAATAAACCAATTGTCTATAGGGGACAAATTTTTGGCCTATTTGGAGTAAAATTTACATGAAACTCTTCATGAACACCTAATATTACCTACTGATCTTTCTTTAGACCTTTACCATATGGATGGCTGTACATTTGTGTACTTTGCTTTGTAAAAATGCATGAAAATGGCCTTTCTTTGCTTTTATTCACAACTTGAGTTTAGAAACACCACTTAATTTTAATGAAAGGGAATTAAAAAATTCATTTAGAATGATATCACAAATTTTTGATCCTTTTACATGCTTTTGAGGCCAAATTTGGCACGTGGGAGCTAAAAATAGGCCCTTTTTGGCTTAAATTTGCATCAAATGACGTTTTCAAGTTATGAAACTTTATGACTAAGGTTAGGTCATGTATATAAATATGGTAAAAGGTATTTTAATAAATTTATGGCCTTTTTAATACCAATTTTATCATTTAAAGACCAACAATCTTCCTTTTTAGGCAAAAATACATAGTTTTAGACTACCTTGAATGGGCTCAATAGTACTAGGAAAAGTTTTGGATTGTATGGGTTGGTATTTGACATTGATAAGACAAATTAACAAAATTTTTTGTGACTCACATGGGTTAAACAACTTTATGGTCAAAATAAATCAATGTATTTGACATGATAATGATAATTTGGAACACAACTTGACTTAATGACTCTCTTGAATGTCAAATAGACTCTTTTGGGATTTGTAACACTTATTTTTATTTTAACCACAAAAAGAATGAAAGGAAACAATAAATAATCTAAAAAATAATGACAAATAACCTAAGGAAACAAGAAAACACAACAAAATGGTAGCAGACTGTTGCTTGTGCTATTCACCTATTGAAGCAAAGCAAACCTAGTACAACTAACCTAAAGTGAAAAGATTTCCTCTAGGGTCAAATGGAAATTTATTTTGTCCACCATGGAACCTTGAAACATGCTTTCCATCTCTTAAAATATCTCTTCTATATCTAAGATCATTTTCACCTCCATAATCTCTTAGAGAATCAACTAGTTCTTTTACTACCACTTTCAAGTGCATGAATTATAGATGTGAGTCCAAGACTCAGTCATACTCTTCCCATATGCATGTAATTTGAAAGAAAAATATCAATTCTCATTAATTCATGATTATATTATTATGATCATGTTGGGTAGCCTAAAGTTACTCTTATTTCATATATGTAAGGCTAGCCTATAAGAAAGATGGATCTAATTTTGTGAATTATTGAGGCCACCTAATTTCATATGCAGCTTCAAAAAATAGAGAGATATCTGAATTTGAAGAGAAAAGTTGATAACCTTACCTAAAGGACTCAAAAATGTCATCTCCTAAGAAAACAACCTCTTGAATTTGATTTCTTAAAGAGTTGGTTCCTTCATGCTTGATGAAATTAATTCTCTCAACCTAAAATGTATCACAATCAAGTAAAGAATAACCTAAAAGAAGGACATCAAATAAATCCAATGATTTATTATCATAAAGCTGAAGTAAAATTGGATTTTTTTCATGATGATCATAAGGCTTTAAATCATATTTTAGTATTTCAGATTGGTCACTTAAAATTATTTCATCCTCAACATCCACTTGATGACTTGGCATGATCTCAAAATCAACTTGTTCTTCTTATGTTGTTGATTGGTACTTGACTTCTACCACTTATACAAGATCTTATGAACTATCATGATTAATGGTAGATAATATGTGATCAAATAACTCATGGAAATCATCATGAACTTTTCCAACTAGAACATCTTTCTCTTGGATATTAAAAAACTCTTCTTCTTGTAATTGTTCTTGTACTTATAGATCATCATCTATCTCAACAACAACTTCCTTGAATTCATCTTCCTTTGCATCTTGAGAGATTGAATCAATCCCAATGATGATGTTTTATTTTTCTTCAAATAAAACCTCTTTCTCATCTCCTATCACTTTAGTTAAAAATTCTTCATTCTCCTAACACATGAGAGGATCTTTCTCAAGAATTTGCATGGCAGACCCCTAAAAATACTCAAGAAGATGAGAAAGGTCCAAATAAGTAACCATGAATGTTTGATTTTGCTCATGAGGTTGCTCAACCTTAACCACCATCACCTCCTCTTTCTTATATAAGTTTTCTTGAATGGATTTCCATGAAGGGAAGGCCTTGGGATCTTGAAGAGGGAGGGATGTGGGCTGAATGCCAATGACTTTAGGCTTGTCCCTAATTTCAACATTTGGACTTATGCTTGACTTTTGTATTTAATTTTAGGTTGAAAATTTTGGTTTAGGAGCCTTTGGTATTGAAGGTATTTCATCTTGAGGCATGATTGGGAAAAATTCTTGCTAAGGTGTACTTGGAATCCATGGATATTGATATGAGGCAACAAGAGGTAGTAGCTTTTAAGATTGAGATTGGCTAGCTAATTGTTCTTGTTTATAATCTAATAGTTCTCCAAAAATAATTTGGTTCACCCTCTTAATCTCCTCAATCTCATCATGAACATTTAGTGAGTTTTGGAAGGGTGGTTGAACATGGAATGGATATGGCTCATATGGAGGATAATAAGATTCATGAGGGGAATTATATGATTGATATAGATCATGGTAGGGTTGAAGATCACACTAAAACTACTGATAAGGAGATGAATGATATAATTCTTATTTATAGGCTGCCATAGCCTAGAAAACACATGAACATAAACTGAATTATGAACAAAATTTGCCTTTTACATCTAAGATAAGGACCATAGAAGTACTTGAAATTACTTCTAAAGACCAACATGTTGTAAATGTGTAATCCAATGGCTATATCTATGTCCCACTGGGAATGCTAGAACTATTAAAAACCCATATAACACCCTACTGAAGGCTGATTGCTTAGGATCTTCTTCACACCTGGACTAACATTGAAATGATCTAAGACTATGGGACACTTGTACTCAGACCAAACCTCTATTTTTGATGAGGCTAGCTCCTCTGATGTATCACTTTTGTCTACTCTATAAAACCTACTAATTTTTGGGATGAAAAGGGTTAGAAATAAATTGAAAGGTAAATCCTATTCTACTATTGGTGATACACCTATATTGTGGGTTCATCCACTCTATTTGAGCTCTTAAAATATTGATATGACAAGCAAATAATTGAATCTAAAACTCCAAATGACTACTATGCAATAATATTTCACATATAGGTTTCATTAAGTGACTAAAGCATGAGGGAATGATGGAATAGGCCTCATTCAAGGCACTAACTAGTTAATATATCCATTGTTCACTTAGTTAAATGACATCAAACACTATATGTGACCTACAGAAGATAACATAATAGTAATTAGGTGAGATTAGGACCTTCCAAGGGAGAAAGTACTATCACTTATGCAAATCAAACCAATATTACACACTATCATAGAATATAAGAATCTAAAAATAGTCGTTTTGTTCATCTCAAAAGGTTACAAAGCTCAATATTGGTAGAGTTTAATCATGCCCAAGAGAGGGATCCTAAAAATTGGTTTGAAAGCCTAAATATATAAAAGTGTGAAGAGAATAGAAAGGAAAGAGATTGGTGTACAAGAGATAAGAGGAGGTCAAATCCACATGAATTCAAGTGAAACTCTAATTTAATTTTCAGCAAATAGTCCTTAAGATATCTCCTTTCTTAAAAGTCCTTGCATGGATTCTTTTTTGGCATTGAAAAGAGATGGTGGACCCATTTGACATTTCAAATCTCCTTTTTCATGATTTATATGTCATATTTTTATTGATAACTCCACTTGAAGTGATTTTAAAGTGATTTAATGATCTTATCTTTCATGAAAACCAAGGAATATGCATGTATTATTTAGTCAACTCATGATTAGTCAACTAGAGTGATTGGCACTTTAGGACTAGTTAACTCCACTTAAACCCTTTCCTTGCATGAATTGGCACTCAAGATCTAGATATGCATGAAATATTCACTTTAATATTATATATTAATATTGACAAGTCCACATAACTCCTTTTATAACCCTTTAATGCCATTATTTACTTGACTTGTTTGATCAAATAAGCCTAATAGAACAAATAGGCCTAGTAGCCTAACCTTCTATACTTGATGGATTTTGAAAACTGCATGAAAACCATGAAACCTAAAAATAATTATATTCAGTCCTGGAACAATTTTCCATATCATGAAATAGCTCCTTTTCATGAAGAAAGATCTGCAACTCAATCAAACTAGTTGACTAGGTCAAAACTACCTCAATTTCTTGGAGAGTGGCTATTTTTTATGAGCTATTAAGGACACTTATAGATATATTTTTGACTATAATATGATTTTATGATGAATAAAAAGTCTTAGGCTTAAATTTCCATGGATTAGATATTATGTAAACTGTATTGTACCTCATATTTTATGTTTTTTGCCTCAAAAACCTAATTTATGCCCTGATATGTATAATTACATACAAAAAAATATCATTTATGTAACCCTCTCTAAGTTTAATTTATGTTTTAAGAGGTTTCATATTTATCCATGAGGTTTTGATGATAATAAAATTGACTTTTCTCAAAACTAGTCATTATGAGGGATTGAGACGGTTTTGGAGGTGAAACTTCTTAAAAATGGTTTCTAAAGTAAAAAATACAAAAAAAAACTTATTACCATGAATATCTACTATAAATACCCCCTTAACGTCCATAATAATATTGGGTTCCCATGCAAAATATATGAAAAGATACCTAAGTAAAGAAATTTGCCTGTAGGGTTAGTAAGCATTCTAGACATGCTTACACTTTTAGCAATTTTTCATAAATTACATCCAATAAAAAAATATTAATTATACATTAATTATAATTTCACAATGTTCCTCAAATCATGATAATAATTTTTGGCCAAACTCCTTATGTGGTGAAAGATACGAGCACTTGATCAGGTGACTCGAATGGGTGTCTTGACTGTAGAATTCTAATTTTCTCTTTGGACTAAAATTTACTCCTCCATTGATTCTACCTAATTTAAATCATCATAAAATCACCTAAAAAATCTCATCATATAATTTTTAAGGTGTCATCTTGCTTAAAGGGTTTGAAAATGCCTTTTACTGTTATAAGCTTGCTTTCTTATTTTAACCCTCAAGGGTATGGTTTATATAGAAACTAGAGTGTGATCACTATTTAAATGTGTTATGGATATTTAATAAAATATATTCATGTTTTAAAAAGATTCCAATGAAGTTACAACCCTCCTAACACACCTTAAACTCCTCAAGAAGCCTGCCTACTCCAATGGGGACCGTGAATGGACATACTAATGATTGTGTCAAAATAGTGGGCACTTCCAATTATCAAAATACATTTATAATGGAAATATTAGTTTTATGTGGTAATAAATATGACTTGTACCAAAAATGAGTTCCATATTCCAACTATAGGAGCTCCAAATCAATCATTTCTTCCAAAAAGGCTTGCAATGTTGATTGTGACTCCATTTTCGTAATAGGAGACTATGATTTTAGGTTTTACATGAGTGTTTAAGTATTCATAAATATTTATAGGCATTTAATACGTCATAAAAACCTTATCTATCCCTTATTTACCCTTCATTAGTCCCTTAGCGGATCATGTTGCCTATCAACATCCTTCTTCTTTATAGGCTCTTAAGACTTACACCTTGTCAACATTATTGTAGGTGTTCATTGGAGGGAAAGGATCTGAATGAGATGTATTACATCATGAATTTTCACCTTGAAGACATTTCATATTACTTGGGACCTTTCTCTTACTCTTTATTTGGCATATTTACCTTCCAAAACTGTGTTCACACACTTTACATAGTATAAATCCATATAGTTTGTTGTGTATCTTCATTTCATGCTCAAGCAGTGTTCTAGGTATCTTGAATATATTTTAGATATTTTCCATTTGTTCACTTGACTATATATAAAATCCAACATGCTTCTTTCTTGAATAGATAGTCTTTAGCTACTAGCATCTTAGGCACATGACTGTGTGAGAGGGCCCTAACATTAGTATGGCTGTAGGTTACATTGCTGAGGTGAAATTGACTGAGTATCATTTCATTGAGCATCATATTTACCCTCTTCCTGAGCTTAAATCACTTAATTCCTCCTTAGGTATACTCTTGAATCATGAAACTCCTTTAGAACTTTGCCTCTCAACTTATGTACTAGTTTGAATGGAAGGCTTTTAGCCCTATGATGGCTATAGGTGAGATTTTAAGAGAGAAGACTAAGTTATTATGTCATTTTAAGGTTTATATATTGACAATATTCTTACAAAATTTAATGAAACCTTAATTATAATATAAATCCTATGAAAAGAAGTATCATGATAAGACCTTCCTTCATGCTTGGAAACATGATTGTGTTGGTATCAAAGCCCTTGTATGACTATAGGGGAGTTATTGAGATGAACTTTAAATTGATTTTGGTTAAGATAACCTTCATCATGTTTATATATCACATCTTCACTATTCTTATGAAACCTTCCTTTAAACATGAGATTCTTCCCTAGGCTACTTTGCTTGAAAACCCTTGTACTTTGATATAAGAATGCCTTAAGCATGGCTGTGGGTGTAGCTTATTAGGTTTATGACATGAAAGGAACATGGTTCTCCTTTAAATTCTAGACTAGTCCACCACTATATTAATTCACCCTTTAGAAAACTATACCTAACTCATACCATACCATCATGACTTCTTCTTAAAGGAAGACTTTTCTTAAATAAGCTTGATTGTAGGTAGGTGTACAGACTATGAAAGAGTTTGGGATGATTTAGAGAGTTTTTAGACAAGTAAATTTTTTCTTAAAATCTCTTCACTTGATTTATTGACATATATAGTCATAATAACCTCCTAGAAGGTCTTAAACCTTGAAAACTCTTCCATAGATTGAAACCCCATTGGCTATAACCATGCTCTTGAAGGCTGTAGCTAAGTGTTTCAAGAGGTCTTGGTTGTACCTCTAAGTATTTGAAGTGATATATCACCTGATCATTTGACCTCCCTTAAGTCCATCACTCCTATGAATCATTATCTTAATCATGAAGCTCTCATATGGATCATGACACTCCATTCTATTTGCCAATTTGAAGAAACCCTGTGTTAACATGGTTGTGGGTGAGCTTATGAGGTAGTTTTCAAGGTGAAAGACTATATCAATGTCATGTGAAATTATCACATCTTCTTGAAATTTTTGAGTTTATATCATTATGAAATTTCCCTTGAAAATAATCATTAAAATACCATGCTCTTATGACCACCTGATGTCAACTCTACTATCTTAAGGAAAGCTTGTAGATGGTGGCTGTAGGATATATTTTCAAGATGTATGACTGTATCACCTCACTAAGATAATACTATCAATCTCCTTTATGATTCATAATGATCTTAATCATCATTTCTTTCTTGAAACACTTAGGCCACTGTGTCATCATCACTTGTGAACTAGCTAGGCCTACCCTTTAGGAAGGCTATAGGTGGATGTCTCCATTCAAGCTTGTAGGTATCCTTTTGAGGCACTTGATTAAATTTTTATAGGTTTCTCATATTTCTTATGACATGATTTAATTCATTTTTGGGTGAATATACTTTCATTAATGCCACCCTTCACTCATATAATAATGTCATGACAAAACATCTTAAAGACTATGTTCTTGATCACTGAAGATGACTATTATATGATTCTTTATATGGAATTGACTATGTTCGAACTTAAAAAATGTCACCAAATATGAACGTGCTCTTTTTATTTAATCCATTAGGCTTGATAGATAATTTAAAATAAAGACTTTCAAAGGTATCTTTTCCACTGGCTACCTTCTTTTATACTTCATGGAAAAACCATTAATTGTACTTTATTGTTTTAGGTGACTATTTTTATGATATTTTGGCATGTTTGAAGAGGTATCACACAATATTAGTATAACTAATATGAATCATGGTGATTATAGATCCTTATGTCAATGATACCATGTAATGGAGAAGGGTGGAAGGAGGGTAATCATTATTGGAGGATGGGGAACTATGAATGGAGGGTGGATATAAGATTACACAATAAGAAATAATAGTGAAAAAACAATGATATGAGAATGAACAAAATGGAGGTGGAAAAGAGATAATTAGATTATGCCAAGACTAAATTGAGATTCCTATGCAAGCATGGACATATCCTTGAACACATATATCAATTTGGAGGTGATTGGAGGAGGAATATGGTGTTAAAATGAAACATAGGTTTCTATTAAAACCTTAAAATATGCTAGAAAATATTAAAGTTTGTTAAATTGGGACTCCTTGGAGATGCTTGAGAGAACATGATGGCTTCTTGGATATGAATATTGGGGAATATCTTGAGAAAACTACTTGTAAAACATCATAACATAAAGGAAATCCATGTCATGGAAGAAATCAAGAAATCTTGAAACCCTTCTCTCTCTTCTAGACCGTACAAATCTCCTTAGAACCATCTAGACTATAGAATTATGCTTTATTGACTACTTGAGATTTTTATGAACCCCACATGTATGAAAATTACGTAAATACTACCATGTAAGGGTAAATTATATTCCAAAGAATCCCTTTAAACTTGAAATTTCTTGAAGTGATGCCCTGGTGAGAAAAAATTACTAAAAATTGGTTGCCTTCATGGATGAAAGACTACTAATGAATTACCTAACTTCAAAGGGATGGTTCATGAAGGAGAGGAGAATAAATTTAGATCCACTTGCTCTACCTACAATCTCTCTGAGACTAATTTTTTTACCAAAAAGTTAGACTTGGATTCTCTCTCTAATAGTCGTACCATCATGAAACCTGGAATGCAGTCCTTGTGTGCAAAGAAACTAATTATCTATAGGGGATCCATTTTGGGCCTGTATAGAGTCCAATTTACATGAAACTCTTCATTAACACTTACTATTCCTTTATTCTCCTACTTTAGACCTCCATCGTATGGATGGCCATACAATTCCATACTTTGCCTTATAAAGATGCATGAAAATGGCCTTTCTTTGCTTTTATTAACAACTTGAGTTTAGAACCACCACTTAATTTTAATGAAAGGGAACTCAAAATTAATTTAGTATGATAATTTTTTAAAATCCTTTTAGATGCTTTTGAGGCCAAATTTGGCACGTGGGAGCTGAAAATAGACCCTTTTTGGCTTAAATTTACATCAAATGACCTTTTCATGTTAGGAAACTTTATGACTAAGGTTAAGTCATGTATATGAATATGGTATAAGGTATTTGACTATTTTTATAACCTTTTTAATACCAATTTTATCATTTAAATACCAAAAATCTTCTTTTTTAGGCAAAAAATACATAGTTTTAGACCACTTTGAATGGGCTCAACAATACCAAGAAAAGTTTTGGATTGTACGGGTTGGTATTTGTCCTTGATAGGAAAAATTACCAATAATACCTTCTACGTCTTAGAGAATCAAATATTCTATTCTGCTTGCCTTTGATATAGTTAATATTAAAATCATAGTTAGACAAGAACTCTAACCATCATCTTTGATGAACATTCAGATTTGGTTGGGTAAAGATGTACTTGAGTCCTAAGTTATTAGTATTGAGCTCAAATAATTTTCCCAATAGATAATTCCTCCAAACTTGTAAATAATACACAATTTCCACATGTTATAGGTCATGAGGGGAATGATTCACCTCATATGGCTTTAGTTTCATAAACTCATAGGCTACCACTAAAACATCCTAAATAAGAACTCCTCTAAGACCATCCCTAGATGCATTGGTAATCACTAAGAATTAATCGTTAGGATTGAGAACTGTTTGCACTGGTGCTAAAATAAGATTCCTTTTGAATTCTTGAAAGGCTACCTCACACTTATTTGACTAGAGAAAATTTTGATTCTTCCACTTAAGAGAGGTAATTGTATTAGCTATCTTAGAAAAATGTAAACTAGATTTATTGTAATAGCCCACTAATCTCATGAAACTCCTTACCTCATACACATTATTTGGTGCCAACCACTCCATTATGGCTCTTATCTTTGTTGGATCTACTAAAATACCATCTACAAAGATAATATGTCCTAAATAGTACACTTTATTTTGGAAGAATGCACACTTAGACAATTTTCTATGCAATCTATGCTTACACAAACATTGAAAAATCAATTTTAGATATTGCAAGTACTCTTCCTCATCCTAAGAATAAATGAGGATGTCATCAAGAAAGACCAACACAAAATGATCTAGGTATGATACCAATACAAAATACTATTGAAGCATTTCTCAATCGAAATGGTAACACTATGAACTCATAGTGCCCATATCATGTCCTGAATGTTGTTTTTATAATATCCTCTTCACAGATCCTCAATTGGTGATACATTGCTCTAAGGTAAATCTTAGAAAAGAATATGGCCCCTCATATTTGATCAAATAGATCATTAATTCATGGCAACATATATCTATTCTTGATTGTTTCTTTATTCAACGTCCCATAGTCTATACACAGGTGAAGAGTGCCATCCTTCTTGATAAAGACAACTAGAGCACCCCATGGTGACACACTCAGTTGAATCAGCCCTTTTGATGAAAAATCCTAGAGTTATGCCTTTAAATCAACCAATTCAATGGTTATCATTCTGTATGACACCTTAGATAATGGTTCTAATCTTGGTATGATACTAATTTATAAATAAAACTCCCACTATAGTGACAATCCTAGTAATTCTTGTAAAAACACATCATGGTAGTTTTTTAGAAAAGGATAATCATCTATAGATGGTTCCATAGATTATTCCATCTGATTTATCTTAATGATAAATTCTTGGCATCCCTTATTTTGAGCTTTCTTGAGTTGAATTGTAAAAATATACCTTAGTTTTAACTCCCTTCTCTTGCCCTGAAGTTGTGTCCAATTTCCAAAATCATTTTGACACTCAACCCTCTTCATAAAACAATCAAACTTGGTTTTATGCTTCACAATCCAATTGACTCCTAGGATCACATCATATGATCCAAATAGTGTTGCATAAAGATATACTACTATATTAAACTTTGGCAACCTAATCTTTACTTTGACTAGACACTTGTCAATTTTGACCTTTGACTCATTCCCATATTATACCGACCATGCATTTTCCATTACTCTAGCCTTTATATAAAATTTACTAAGCATTCTAGGAGCAATGAAACATTTTACAGCTCATGTATCAATTAAAATAGAAATTATATGATCGAAAAATGCTTGATAGTTTTATGGGTGAAGCTTGATACTCAACCTATTGATTGTCAATAGCTACATGAATCCACTATTGAAACATACCTTGCTGAGAAGTTGAAACCTTTTAATCTAATTTGTCCTAAAGACATTCTCATGAAAAATGGACACCTCCACAAATGAAGCAACCTTAAATTGGTCCTTTCATCTCAATCTTTTAGTTTCCCTTGAAACCACCCTTAAAAACATTACTAGGTTTCTTGTCCCTTGGACCACTATTGAACTTGGCATTATAATTATTGAACTGACCCTTGGAATTTCCATTCCTCTACTTCCAGTTCTTCTTCTTGAAATTTGGTTTATAACTTCCAAATTTATTTTTAAACTTACCTTTGACTTGGGTAAGAGGTTTTAGTTTCTATTCTTAATTGACTACCTTCTTAAACACTTAATCCATGGTAGATGGACCATGCACATCTACTTCACAACCTATTTTGGGTTTCAATGCCATGATGATTTTTTTAATTTTGAACCTCTCATCTACTTGATAATGAGGTACACACTTAATAATCTTGGTGAATTCCTCCAAATATTCATTCACTGATAAATCCCCTTAAGATTCTAAAAATATGTAAGCTTTTGATCAAAGTACAACTGTAGAATCCATCATGACCTAAATAGTATCAAAAACTATTCCCAAGAGGGAGGTGGTGGTTGAGTCAAGATTCATCTTGAGTTTCTTGTTTTCCCATCAAGTCATTAATTCACCAATAAACTGATAAGCTCCCTAGACTACTTTCATGACTTCAAAACAATTCTAAATCTCAAAATACTTCTCCATTTCTATTAGTCATGCTTCAAGTCCATCCCCTAATACAGTTCCATTGAACTTGGGTGGATTCATATTTTTTATGTCGCGTGCCAACTCTATAGCTACTCGAGCTCTTGTATCATGTGTCACCTCCTCATGCCTATGCTCTTGAAAATGTTCTTGGTAATTAGGATGCCCTTAAAGTTCCTCCTAAGCATTTTCCTATTCATGACCATGTACTTATTATTCTATGTCTATGATTTGGTCCCTAGTCTCTTACATGGTTATGAGTATTTGGTCCAACTTTGTAGCTTGCTTAGTGGTAAATTGAATTGAATTAACAAGGGGTTTGGTATTCAAAGTACCCTGACCTCTTGGTCTAGTATGCACTATCGTTATTCTTATTTATTATGATAATAAGTTTGCATTATCAGACACATTAAGTTTTAGAGTTTTAACCTCAGCTTTGATACCACAATGTACCAACCCCACTAGGTTTTACCAGAATATTGTAATATTTTTTCTAAAATTAAATACACATATTTAACATATATATTTCACCATGAAAAACCTAACTAGTGATCTTTAAATAACTATATTAATTAATTTAACTACTAAGGTTATAGCTAATCTACTTAGCTAAGGATCACCATTAAAAAATATAGAAATCATGAACAATAATGAAACATCTATAAATATTACATATTATAATAAATGAAATAGTAAAAATTCAACCATGGGTGATACAACATTACAACCACTACTATAGAAGTATAATATATAAATTTTATAGTTTTTGGCAATACATAAAAATATCTCAAATGATAAAACATGATAAAAAGCTCTTCTGAGTAGAGTTTCCACGAGTCAAGTATCAATATGTAATCTCAAGTGTAGTCTCAAGTATAATACTCCAACTGGGAGGGAGAGCATTATCTGAGCACTTTTCCACACTAAACACAAACCATAGATCCCTTGTACTATCTTCCAAATAAGGGGATGGCCCTCCTTTCATAGATGAGTAGATAATGATGGTATGGTAATTAAAGTAACAAACTAGAATCATGTGTTGAAGATATCTAATACATGTGTACCATGAATAATTTTGTTCTAATATGATATTGCATAAATATGAAATCTATATCAATATATGAAATGATAATGTTTATCAAACATTACTTTGGCCAAAGTTTTCAATAATAAATAATCTCTAAGATCAGTCAAATTCATACACACCACTCGATTGGATTACACCTCATCTTGCATTGATGGTGCTAATTAAGCTAGTGAAATTTATCTACTACTTAATTAAGGTCATGAATGTGACATTCAATAAAAATAACTAATATTATTAAAACTAATAGATTCATAAAAATATTTCCTTTTAGCAAATCAAAATTATGCTGAGTATAGAAATATCACATACATTCATTTAATCTATCAAATGAAATGAAATGAATCCATTTATCTATTTTATTACATATAATAAACATAATCCAAAAACAATCTTAAACATACCATCCAGGTGTGATCACATCAAAACTGTCAGTTACCTATAATACTAACTTATAATGTTATTTCTCCATGAATGAGCATTATATCACAAGATCATAAATTGTTCTTAGCCCACATATAATAAAAGCCAATCCAAATATACTATTATGTTATATATTTAAACACATAAATACATTAATTTCATGATTTATATTTGAATACTAAAATATAAACTAGCATCATTTACACCCTGTTATGATAATAACACTTACATACATAACACAACTATATGTAATTATATGTATGAATGGTGTACTTATTGTTAAGCATGGAATATACTGATAGGGGGGTGAATCAGTATATTATATATCTTATAAAACTTTCCCTTTATCAAATTCCACTTAATCAAACATTCAAGATATGCAATAAAACTCAAACAATAAACATCATAGAAGATAAAGATAGACACCAGATATAACGTGGAAACCCAATGTAGGAAAAACCATAGAGAATCAATCTCAAATATATTTGTGAGAACAAACCCATAGGAGCACCATACCCCTTTGCTGAGTACAAACCCCAGCTACAATTCATGAGCACCAACCCACAGGAGCTTCAAACCCCTTTGCCGAGCACCAACCCAACTAATATTCGTGAGCACCAACCCACATGAGCACCAACCCCTTTGCCGAGCACCAACCCAACTACTATTCGTGAGCACCAACCCACATGAGCACCAACCCATTTTGTGTATACCACACACCTATCTCTCAATGTTGCTATCTCAAAAAATGATAGATCAATACAACATCTCCTTCTTCTCTCTCACCTTTGATCTTCTAAGCTAGATATAACAAATATAAATCATATTCATCTCTCACAATTGCTCTTCTAAGCTAGATATTACAATATCAAATCAACCTCTCACTTCCATATTACAAATGGCTACTAAAGCCTTTATTTATAGCTTTCCAAATGACCTTTGGCATTCCCCCTTTGTGACCTTTCAATCCTCATGGAAAATGGCACCAATTTTGGATGACCCTTCATATCCAAGCATTTGAAAAGTCATGTGGTGACCCTTCATGACCAAAAATGTCCTTCCCACTTTTGTCCTTATCTTTGGTGACTTTTTGTATTCCTTAAAGTGTCCCTTCATGAGAAATTTGCCCTTTACTCTTTTGTCTTCACTTGGTGACTCTTGGTATTCCCCAAGATGACTCTTCATGGCAAAATGCATCCCATCCTTCTTTTGTCTTTATCTCATGGCTCTTCGACTTCTCCATGGGCCCTTCTTTTGTCTCATATGCAACCAAAAATATATTTGTTAATATTAAATAAATATTAACTCATTTTAGCCACGATATATTTATTACCAACAACATTAAATGCAATGGGGCCTTTATCACCAATAATGTTAAACCTTTGACATCAATGACAATATTTCCAATAATCTCCCCCTTTGTCATTGATGGCAACCTCATTCTTGAAACTGCCACATCCTGTCACCTGCACATCCTGTCATCTAAAAACATATAGTAACTCCTCCTTACTGTAGCAACCTATACCTGTTATTCTCCCCCTTTGACATCAATGGGAAAGGGCCTACTTGGAGCTAACACTTAGCTCCCCCTCACTTGATGCTAAACATCAATGGCAGGAAATAATAGAAATTACTCCCAACTCCTCTCGTCGATCTTTGAAAAGATAATTGATAATGCATATAAATCTTTACCTGTCCTTTTGAGAATCTGTAATCAACTCATTTGAATATTTCCTTCTAATCTCAAAACCTTCCACATGAAACTTTAAGGTGTATTCTTGATCACTTATTTGAAAAACATTCTTAGCTTTGGCTCTACTAATATCCAAACTTAAAATACCTTTTCCAGCTATCTTGGCAGTGGTTTTATCTTTGAATTTCACTATGCCACCATTGATCTTCTTTACTCTTATCTCCTATCATATGCCTCTAACATCTGCTATCAACGAACCATGGCTGATCTTTATTTCTTACATGCAAAGCTGTTTGCACCAACATAGAATCTTCATGTTGTTTCTTCTGCCATGAACACAACTAAACCTTCTTCCTGATGAATGGAACTTTGAAACTCTGTTCCTTCTTCATTGAATCTGCATGAATATCCTTCTCCTTCTTTCTAAAACTGTTAGCTCTTTTTCAAATTTCAAATTTCTTATGACCATAATCATTTAAAACACTGCATATGCAAGAATCATTTTAATAGCCTCAAGCCATAATACTGATGCAAAAATTTCTTTAAAAATATATTCCCTCTAAAGATATACAAATTAATCTACCAACTCACCTTCTTGTCATGTAACATAGCCAAGACCCAAAAGCATCCACCATGCTTCAATTTTTCTTAAAAGTGTCTCCTTGAAGCCTAGAAGAGACACCCCCACACAAAAGGGTCTTAGAAACAAATCTCAAGAGATTCCCACATCTCCTCTGTTTCTTCCTTGATCTTCTTGTGTTTTTCTTTTAGAATCTGTTTAAGCTTGTCTAACCTTTTTAACTTACTAACCTTATCGCTTATGATGTTATTCATCTTCTCAGCTTTTGTAACTATCTTATCTTGACAAAGCTCATGCTCAAATGTAACAAGAGATTCTGCACAATCCTTCCTTTCTAATTCTTTATCTACTATAACAAGTAATTCATTTTCACTCTTAAACTCAACCTGATCAACCTTTACTATTTTTGGTCTCCAAACCTAAATTTGTCTTTTCTCATATTTTCTAGAGGCTCTATATCCTTTGACATACCTTGAATATCTCTTTAATTTATTTTGACATAATCTAGCAATATGGCCAACCTCATGACAATAAAAGCAAACAATATTTCTCATACCTTTTTCTTGAATGTGACTGAGATCTCCCTTTGATTGATTGCTTTTCCTCATACAATCTCTTTCCCTATGACCAACATGATGACAAACAAAACAATGGCCATGAAAAGAATTTGAAAACTTGAAAGCATTGGGCTGCCTGATTGGCTTCTTTGATTTGCCTTCAAAACCTGCATCCTTCTTTCCTTGGACTAATATTTCATGATCTTTCTCAACCTTGATTAAAAGCTTCTCATGATTATCCTTTAAAGAATCTAACTCATCCTTCAAATGATTACACTCTTCTTCTTTTGATGTTAAAATTGAAGTTACAACCTCTAACTGATTCTTAAGATCCTGAATAAATATCTTATTTTATTTTAATTCTATAGCCAACTTAGAATCCAAGATACACACCTATTCTTTAAGAGCTTCAACCACATATTTCAATTCTTGATTCTCCTTCTTTATCTGCTTGGCCATCTGTGCTTTTCCTTTGATCTACCTTCAAGTTGTTAAACCCTTTCTGAAGGAACCTGCTCTGATACCAATTGTTAAGCATGGAATATACTGAGAGGGGGGGTGAATCAATATATTATATATCTTATAAAACTTTCCCTTTATCAAATTCCACTTAATCAAACATTCAAGATATGCAATAAAACTCAAACAATAAACATCACACAAGATAAAGAGAGACACCAGATATAACGTGGAAACCCAATGTGGGAAAAACCATAGAGAATCAATCTCAAATATATTCATGAGAACAAACCCATAGGAGCACCATACCCCTTTGCCAAGTACAAACCCTAGATACAATTCGTGAGCACCAACCCACAAGAGCTTCAAACCCCTTTGCCAAGCACCAACCTAGCTACTATTCATGAGCACCAACCCATAGGAGCACCAACCCCTTTGCTGAGCACCAACTCAGCAACAATTTGTGAGCACCAACCAACAGGAGCACCAACCCCTTTTGTGTATACCACATAACTATCTCTCAATGTTGCTATCCCAACAAATGATAGATCAATACAACATCTCCTTCCTCTCTCTCACCTTTGCTCTTCTAATCTAGATATAAAAAATACAAATCATATTCATCTCTCACAATTGCTCTTCTAAGCTAGATATTACAATATCAAATCAACCTCTCACTTCCATATTACAAATGGCTACTCAAGCCTTTATTTATAGCTTTCCAAATGACCTTTGGCCTTCCCCCTTTGTGACCTTTCAATCCTAATGGAAAAATGGCACCAATCTTGGATGACCCTTCATATCCAAGAATTTGAAAAGTCATGTGGTGACCCTTCATGACCAAAAATGTCCTTCCCACTTCTGTCCTTATCTTTGGTGACTTTTTCGTATTCCTTAAAGTGTCCCTTCATGAGAAATTCTCCCTTTACTCTTTTGTCTTCACTTGGTGACTCTTGTTATTCCCCAAGATGACTATTCATGGGAAAATGCGTCCCATCCTTCTTTTATCTTTATCCCATGGCTCTTTGACTTCTACATGGGCCCTTCTTTTGTCTCATATGCAACCAAAAATATATTCGTTAATATTAAATAAATATTAACTCATATTAGCCAAGATATATTTATTACCAACAACATTAAATGCAATGGGGCCTTTATCACCAATAATGTTAAACCTTTGACATCAATGACAATATTTCCAACACTTATTTGCCATTTTATTTTTAAAACAACAATCATATAAAATAGATCATTTATATGTGGATAAAAATACTTCATTTTTCAATATTATACTACTAAGATGACATCCATTGTATTTTCTTCTTAGAGTATACTATATATACTAAGTATATAGTCAGCTAACAAACAAAGGCCCCATAACCCTTCTTTCTAACTGAATAATTCTATTTTCCTTTATAATAAAAATACATAGAATAATATCAAACAAAACTATTCATATATCCATTAAAGCTATCAAATCAATATAACAAATCTATCAATTTAAGTTTTGCTAAACAATTTTAATTCATATGAGCAATTATAAACACTCAATCACCTATACCCAACTCGGGTATTATTTAATAAAATAACAACACATAGTCAAGCACCTAACTTAGGTTTTATTAAAAAAATATAAAAATCTAACCACAACCTAATCAAGTTACCAATAAATAATATAGACTTGGCCGAATGAACTATGCAATTAAACCCATATACTCTATCTATTTATTGTCTATTTAAGACTCCTACTCAATTCAATGAAAAGTCTAAACTATATAACTATTCAAAATTATATTAAAACATAATCATATCTCATAATTATGATGAACATAATCCAACCAACTCTACCATAAATATAATATAACATTTTTAGTTTATTTCCATTCATAAAACCAAATGCATATCCTACAGACAATCTTCGCCTACACGTAGACATACACTAAAAGTTTCCCCAAATTCATTTATATAATAAATATGCATAATACATGATTACAATATATATCTGAGAGTATATAACTATACTTCAACCCTTCATTTTTAAAATCCATTTTAACCTAAGCCACACAAATTCAATCGAAACAAAACCTTAAGTTTGTTTTGCTAGTATCTTCATTTCACAATGAAGTACATATAGTTTCCTAGTAAATCCTATCACTTTTAAAACAATGGTGTACATACATACATGCATGCATACATACATACATACATACATACATACATATGTATACACACATATATGTATACATACATAAATACATACATATACATACACACACACACATACAAATATGTGTGTGTGTGTGTGTGTGTGTGTGTGTGTGTGTGTGTGTGTGTGTGTGTGTTTATATTCCTCAGATTGAATTAAATATATATACATATATATTTGTGTATATGTCTACATTTTATATCCAAAAATCCAAATTAGATTATACACAGACATACCCAAAATGAATATATACAATTAATTTGAATATATTATCTCAAGCCAAAAATTATATATCCAACAAGTATAGCTTCCCATAATGAAAAAAAAAATTTAAATTGAGGGAGAGTTTAGGACAAAATTCCATACTAGCCTAAAATAGTCATGATAATCTAGCTTTCCCCAAAACCCTCAGGTTAACCAGAGTCAAATGTGGGGTTTTATGGAGTCCAAGCCTTCCACAGGGCTCCACATACAACCCATTAATTTTAATATTTAAACAAATAAAACCAGTAACCCAAACTAGTTCAAAAACCTATTCATTATTTCACAGTAAAAATTGAATTAGAAAACCTACCTGTGAATGCCCAAAGAAGCTGTATGTATTCTTTTCTCTTTCCTTCAAACTATCACCTTATTCTCTTTTTGCAAATCTCTCCTCTATGTCATGTATCATCCTCATGCACAATACACTATATTATTTTTATTATTTTTCATTATCTTACTCTCCACCATTAACAACCACCTCAACTGATTGAATAAATGCTTGCAAAAATAACTCAACATAACTCCCTTTATGTTTTCATTCACCACCATGAAAATACCTAGTAAAATCCATGATTTTCACAAATGATGCTTAACTCAAATTCAACGAGTGGTTAGTAACCCTAATCACTCAAAACTTCCTTTCTATTGATTAAATAATCATATTATAATCCTTAAAATAATTTCATGCCATTTGACTTAAGTTGATTCCTCATCAACTGTCAAAACTAATAAACAATCAAATCAACAACAATATATCCTTCATGCTATGCCATGCAACATCCATCAACTTAGTCGATTCAACCTTCCATGTAAAGTCAACCATTTATGTAACATATCAACTATATAGTATAGAAATATGAAATAAAGAACTATTGTTTAACTTTAACATGCCATCCCCAAACAAAATTTGTAACACAATGATTTCCAATACATTTAATCATTTATAATGACATTTAAAACAATGTTATTTGTCTTTCAACATTAGAATAAACATATATAAATATCTCATTATAATAATATTTAATTATTATTACCTATATCATTTAGATCAATAATAATAGAATCCATCTATACCTTTTTAATTCCTACTTAACATCAAAACATTATACTACATATCAATACTCAATAAGGTAACGAGGTAATTAAACATAAATAATTTCATTCATTCAATCAAATAATTACATTAAATACTATAAAGTTTTAGCCCCTTGGTCATATGGGAAATAATCCCTTGGTCACTTCCAACCCAAAAGTGCTTAACGTTTTCTCAAAATAGACCTAAATTTTTCTTTGGAAAGTTGATGCAAAATGTTTGTCTTGGGGAAGTTGATTCAAAAAAATTTCACCCCTATTTTTTCCTAAAATTTTCCATGTAAGCATATCTTTTGTTCGGTAGCTCAGATTTGAGTGTCATTTTTTTTCAAAGTTTCTTGTTTTTCATGCTCTATGCATTGGTGGTCATCTTAGGTCTGATATAGTTCCCTTCAAACCAACTCATTTTACTCCTCTTGGATGCATTATGATAGATCCTAACATCCCTCTAGTTATTTCATACTCACACACAAATTGTTCAAGATGCATTCTTAGCTATGCCTAACATCTATACAAATGTGCTTGTATTTTTAATTTTTTTTGGGGGGTTAATATTGATAATTTTAATGAGGTATTGGGTGGTGTTACAAATTGCCTTTTCTATATTTATTCTTTACCTTCTATGACAACTTTTCTTTCTATGCTATGGATTCAAGTTCAATAAGTCTCCTCACACCTTTTAATTATTAGGAATGGAAACCATTTTAAAATCTAAGGGTTATGATCATATTATAATGGGCATTGAGATTGAACTTGTATTAGTAGAAAAAAATCAAATGGTTCAACCATTGTGATAAAGTCTATGGATTATTATGTCTTTCCATCTTTCCTCATCTAATCTTTCACATAAAATGAGATAGAAAATGAGCTCTCAATTTGAGCCTAGATGACTATGACACCCTACATGACATCTTCACCAAGTTTAAACTTTTAAGGTTGTATTTGAAAGAATGTGAAATTGACAAAAAAGATGAATTACTTGTTTTGTTAATAATCTCCAAAGTAGGTCCATATTATTTTGTATTTATGTCCACTTTCCATGCCACAAAAATTGCTCTTGTAGCTATATAAAAGATATCTTTATTGCTGACTTGATTCAAGAGCAAGATAAGTTGATATATATGGTCTCAGTGAAGTCCTCAAATTATCATGCACTTTTTGCTAAAAAAGAGAAGGCTTCAACTAATAGAGAGAAGACACTAAGATGCTCAAGAAGTATAATATCAGTGTCCTAATTTTATTAATTAGTTTATCAACCCATGAATCCTCTAAGGAAAATGACCATGGTAAATAAAATGCAAAATATAATGTCAAGGGGAAAGTAAAGGGAAAATATCTAGTTAAATTTTTACCTTTGACTCCCACATGGTTTATTGACTCTGGTGCCTCACATCACATGGCCTCTTCATAGATAGAGTTCAGTTCCTTAAAACCATATGACATGTCTTCTATACAAATGGGTGATGACACTTCTAAAAAGGTTATCAGGAGAGGGTCTATTAAAGTGAGTAGTGGAACATTCAATAATGTTCTAAGTGTTTTCTCACTTTCAACTAATATCCTATCAGTTTACCAGATCACTCACCTTGGTTCGGGCATATGAGTTGAGTCCACTCTAAATTTAGTGTATGTTAGAGAGATACATAATGATATTATATTGGTGGTGGGAATGGTCAACCATCAGACTCAGTTATATAACCTCTCACACTTTTCTCCTAAATCTCCTTTAGATTCATCTTCTTTAGACTTATTTAAACTTGATAACATTTATGAACTTGAGCACACCCCTAATATTGATGACCCTTATTATAATGCAAATGACAAAAATAGTGATGGGGAAACACCTCTACCATATCCTTATCACTTTTTAGATATTAAATAGCTGGTTCCTAATCCACATACCTCTAGTCTACTTTAAACATTATATGGAAAAAATATATTGATATAGGACTCATCAAACAATAGGCAATCTATTCCACAGTTATAGGAAATTACACTATCCTTCTTAGCCTCTACTTATAATACACCATCATGACATAGAGTAGTTATCCCATCTACCTTGCATGAGGATAACATTTCCTTATATAAGAATTACACTTTGGTTGAAGATCCATCAAGTACTTGGTGGATAAATTCATGGTTCCATGGTGATCCACTCTTCATTGCATCTACTTATGATCCATAGTCACTTCAAGGCACTCGTTTGTAAGATAAATGGTGGCTACATGTAGTTGTAGACCTTAGTGGGGATTTTTATCCCCACCTTGTTATTCGATACCTTTTGGAGAGGAGTTTTATTCCTACAAGTTTTCTTCTTTTCTTTGATTTATGGGAGTTGCATTGTGCTTCGGTACCTCATTAGGCCTTATTGTCGAGACCTAATTATTCTAACCACCTACATTACACTTAATGGGGCTGTTGGTGTATGTTTTCCCCCCAATATATGGTTTTATTGACATGATTTTATTTAGCTTTCTTAGGTTTATTCTATGTCTATTAGTGAATGATAATCCCACATGCATGAAGATGTTGGGACATGTCTATCTTTCACCTATATATGTACATTTCCTTTATTTTTATGGCTAATGAGCTAATGAGTAGATTATGAATGATTTTTTATACAAAGTTTATTTTGTGAGATAATATTATTTCAATTTTAAGGTTACGATATTTTAATCCATACAGGTTATTCATGCATGCTTCATTATCTAATTGATCATGGTGGAATCTAAAAAAAATTTTGATTTCATTTTCAATTTTATTTTTCCTTTGTTTTCCTAACAAGTGTGTTTCAGTAGTTTTAAAAATCATAGGATTTTTATTCTAGGAAAATACATCTTCATTTTTAACTTAACTATGGTGTGAGGGGTACTAACCCAATACTTAAGCCATTTGAAATCATTATACAAATTTTAGTTTCTACATACCTCACATTATATTAGAAATGTATAGGTTTTATTTTTTAGCCTTAAGAAGCCTTCAATAATTTATTCTTGTAGTGCACTAGTAAGTTATTATCCATAGGAAGTTAATCTAAATGTACCTTAGAGATAGGATAATGTATCTACATAAATGGTGAAATCTTCCTTAGTTAGTGCCTTTGTGGTTGTGTTCACTATTTATGACTAGGTTCAGTATATCTGAGAGCCTATAAAGTAAACACACTTTGACTAGTTACATCCCTAATCCTTGTTAAAAATTTTAAAAGTTTTAAATTCAAATCACCATGATAATGTATGAATTTTTCTTACATATTTTTTGGTCCAGAATTACATTTTATCTTTCAAATCTATTACTTTGGATTCATTATATATGCATATTAATCAAATCCAAATATCATAAAAGGGATATAATGACTAATGTACAATGTCAAGCCTTACTAAAATCATATTGTTTCAAAAATGTTCCTAGAATATGGGTACTATTAAGGTAAATATTTGTAAATTATAACATGACTTGGGAACAAGAAAAATTATACATTCATAAGGTTATAAGGCATACTACACACCCTATTGATGGACTTCTCATGACTACTGAGACTAATAAAGCTAATACAAATAAATAATATGAAGTTAATGAAACATAATTCAATGAATATATTAATGCTAGCTACATAATATTTATGAATTATTTTACATTTCAAGAGATTAATAAAATAAACTAACCAAAGTTTCCACTTCTACTACAAATGTTCTAGTTACCACTATTATTACTATTTCTACCTCAACACCTACAATTATATATGTGCCAACATCCATAGGTATGTGGGCATCACTTGGTTTAAAATAGACTAACATGCCTATTTATACGAGGAAATCATATGAACATCCCTTAATTTATACACAAAGTCCACTTCCAACTTTACCTAATGCATACTCTCTTTAGTAAATTTCCATACTTATACAAGCTAAAGTATTGAAATTAGAGAAAGGTGTTTCTAAAGCTGCTAAATCAATGGATTCCCATACTCTAGTTCTTAATCCTTTAGCACATGAGATAACCTCTTAGCCATTACCACAAATATTTTTATCTCCTAAGCTACCACTCTATGAAGGTAAAGGTGATCCTAAGCAACATATTTGATCATCCCATATAACATGCTTGGACTATGCCTACAATGACAAATTACTCACAAATATCTTTCCACAAAGCCTAAAAGATTATGATTTATGATGGTTCTATGATATCCATCTTACATAAGTTAAAAAAAATTTAACCCATTATAAATTCAAAATTTATCACACTTTTATATCAACATTGGTGAAAAGTTATCATGTGCACAAATTGAAAAATTCAAGCAAGGGTCAAATGACAAAATCAATTAATATTTTCTTTGGTATAAAACTATGCTAGATATGATGAAAAATTATATGATAGATAAATAATTATAATATACCTTAAAAAAAATATTATTAACATAACTCTATGATTTCATCATGTTTGATAAATTCAAATATTTTGATAAGCTAAGCCACAAATTCAAAGAAAGAGAAGTCAAGCTCATAACATTGAACAAGCTACAATATGAACAAAGTGCTCCATCTACTTCAAATGTCAAGTTTCAAATCAAACCAAATTAAAAATTCAAATCTAATGAAAGAAAGAATGAATCAAAATTAGTAGTTAACAAAATATCATAACCATAAAAAAATATTCTATTGATAGCAATGCATACTTTTAAATGATAAATTATGAGATGATAGTAGAATAAAGGATAGATTATGAGATTTAAATGGCATGGAGGAATTTCATTTAAAAATTAAAGGAAATGTGTATTTTTGAATGATATATTATGATATGACAATAGAATAAAGGATCATACCCAGTAAAGATGAAGGAAATCACTGGGGACTCACCGCCATAATTCCCTTATCCTAGATATTAAATGTTTTTTCAAACTAATAATCATTCAGGAGAGGTTTAAATTTGATGACTATATGAACACATATTAACTTTAAATCCATAAAATATTTTATAATTTTTTTTAAGACTATATGAGATGAAAGAGGACAATTTTGTTGGATTGTTAATTTTTTTAAAGAATTATGGTAGATATATATTGTCTTCACAGTAACTGAGTAAATGGGATATCAATATATAAAAGTGTTTAAGTATAATGAAGAAATTAAAAAGTATGTGAGAGAGAAACTCAAAGTATTATGTGGACAAAGTAATTTGGAGAGAAAGAATACTATATTAAAGAATTTAATCTCACATGAGACTAATCAAAAGGTCTACATAAAAACATAAATCAAGTGGAAAGTGAAAATATTGATGGCTCAATTAAGAACTAGTTCACATCATTTTAAATATGAAATCAACAAGTGGACAACACCTAAAAAAGAGTGGGAAAAGATAACACATGAATTTGAAAAAAGTGAATCAAGTACAATGATAGATTGAATGTAGATAACCTAATTACCATGTTTTAGGAGACGAAGATAATAAAATAGAAAAAAAATAATCGAAATCTAGAGTACAAAATTTAGTTAAAAAAAAATAGACATTTCAAAACTACTTGGTCTCTTGTACATTATTAAAATATTGATTTCATTCATTCATTAAATATGCGATATCTCTAATTTTTTTAAAGGATAACATTGAATAAATAACCATCATAACAAATTTACTTGATGGCCAAGGCTCATACCATAAAATTTAATTCATCCTTATTTATGATTTTAACTAAGTTTGGGGTGTGTCATTCTTAATCGAATCTATGTGGGTTGACACTTTTAATGATTTTATATATTTTGGAGATGTTTTTGACACTCCCTTAATATAATGGATTCATGTATTATGTTTTTTAGTCCCATTGGCCATTCTTGGCCTCTTGTGGACATTAACACATAAATTAAATTAAATTAAATTAGAAAAAGTAGCTGGTGCTCCCTCACATGATTGTTTATGTTTTAGAATGGGGTTAACCATGGAGTTGTGGATGAATGACATAGATAGGGTGGACACCCCCTTTCACATGTATACATCAATACATAGGACTAAAAGTGAGGCAACACGTGCCCTACCACTTCAACCTCAACAAATAACAATTTTATAATAGTAAATCAACCTACTTCACTCAATTATATAACTAAAAATCATCACATTGCTATATCAATCCTAGTTGTCCTAGTACAAGTTATATTATGTGATCGTTAGCATTGTGATAACAAAATAAAAAGTTGCACTTAATATTTTTTCATCTTTCAAAGTCTGTGATATGTGATGAGATATGTTGAGGTTTTATATTTGATATATTTTAGAAAGAATATAGATATTAGAAAATTATATTCAAAATCCTCATATATATAACTTTATTTAAATATATTTATGTTTGAAAAATCATATTAAGAGCTTTGTCTCACAATTTTTCACTTCACTACAAATTAAATTTATAGAGGAGGCTATTTTGTATGTAATTTTCTTAAGGATCGATCCATCACAATAAGTAGGAAATAATTAATTTAAAAAACTATAAAGCTCCATAAAATATATAGCCTCTAGTATGTCCAAAATCTACCATATATATTTAGAATTAGACACATCTGTAAAAGATTGTATTATAAAAATAGTATCATATATATGATTACATTTTGCCACATTGGCACTATAATTTGGTATTGTAATTGGGTAGTAGGTAACTTGATAACATCAATAAGTTAAAATTCTCTACACTTATGAACACCTTACAATACCATTAGTCATAATTGGACATTAATATTTAAATTGAGATTAATTATGTCATGCCCCAAATTCACATGACTAAAATCACAAAAAAATAGGTTGATGTTTTTGAGAATGTATAATGCACATTATGCACAACTGCATTTCCCATTGATTAGCCATATTTGTGGCATGAGATACACAAAACATAAAAACAAAATCACATTCTTGAATTTCATGGAGGAAATGCACAAGTGGATTCATGGTCACTATCCAACCCTATAAGTCTACTTGTTCTAATCAACCTACAAGGTCTCACACAAACCTACAACACTCTAAATAATTCTATTAGTGTCCATGGCCCTCCCAAAGTGATACTCGATTAAGACAAGGTGGTTTTGATCAACCATAAGCTTAAATGATGTTATTTAACTCTTTACAGTGATCATAAATGTCTTTAGTGAATCTGGATAATCATAGGACTCGATTCACACTTAAATCATGATTAAAGTCTAATTTTTAGTTGAATTAACTTTTAGAGGAAAGTGATAACAAGGAGGTCTCATATTCCTCATCTGACCTCAAAAAGGGTCTAAAATCTTGATTAAGCCTCCTAAGAATGGAACAAACCATATGCACCAACATATCAATTCAACCTTGATTGTTGGATCCAGTTAAAGGTAAGGAAGACCTAGAAATCCTTATGGAGGTTGATAAAGGTTTATAAATAGTCATTGAATTACAAACTTATATTATGAAAATGAGGAAGGAGGTTTTGAAGGATGACTTATCCATAGTCATCCCTCCTCTCCTTCTTTAGCCTTGGATGACTACCATTAATTGAATATCTAATATTTTGGTATTTTTTCACTTCAATTAATTTTTAAATTCTATTTTGATACATGCATAATTGATTTTTTTCTAGATAACCCTCTTCTTGAAAAGATTCCAAAAGGTCTTAGTCTCCCACAGATTCCAAAAAGGTCTCAGGGAGCTTCATGCTCCATGACATTTTTAATGGTCATCAAGCAAGGTTTAAAGTAATTTTATTTTTGAAAAAATAGTTTTAGGTTTTAAAAACTATTTCATACCATAAAAGGTATAAAAAGAATAGAGGTTCCTTTTGGGATTAACCCATTTTGAGCTTCCAAGAGCTCATAATCATCAAACTAGTCTAAAAAGACCTCCTCATGATAAAATCATCATAAATCAAGAAATGTACAGTTCCAATTATTAAAACCTCTTCTATGTGGAATGACATAAAAATTGAAAGTTGGGGGGGAGGTCCATTTTTAGTTCCCTTGCCTCTAGGTATCTAGGGCTTCATAATCACTAGAACAAAATTGGTATAATTAATTGAAAATAAAGGTCTAAAAGCACCTATGTGAAAAAGGTCATTTCTAGAAAATTACATCATTCCAAGCCTTATAAATCATTTCATGCAGAATGACATGAAATTTTTAAGGGGGTCCCTTTTGGGGTCATCTTGCATCCTAGCCTTCAAATCACCTGAATCAACTGAATGAAATCCACATATAGTTATGGGTTTAGTTAATGGTTTTAGAATTATAAAAATGTATAAGTTTAAACCTATATAAAAATCAAGGTTTAACTTTTTAATTAAATTATGATTGAATAAAATAATCATTATGCTTTATAATGATAAAGGTTTTTTTATATTTTTGTGTTTACTATGTAGAAATTAAATGCTATGATCAACAAGGGTGGCGTTCAACACATGTTGACCACCCCCTCCATTAATAAACATAAATGGCAAGGTTAAGGATAGTTGCGTGGCTTAAAAGCCACACAACCTTTTAAAATTGCTTAGACAAAAATGTATGGCCTTTAGGGGATCAAACACATGTTATGTAGTCACATGGGTATTTTCTAGCTTAATTTTGGGATTGACCCATAAAAAAGGTCAAGTTACCTTCTAAAGGGCTTGTGTAATCAATTATTTCTTTATAAATAAGAAAATTTCAAAAATTTGTAATGAGACAATTGTAAATCTAAAAATTATGAAATGAGTGGCTACAGACTCAAAAAAAAAAAAATTGCAGTAAAATTATTTGGAGAGGGTTTTTATGTTGAAAAGTGTGGAAAATAATTAAGTAAATCTCAAGATTTTTACAAAGGAAAATGAATCAATTTTAGTGGTTTTGGATTTAAAACCCTTAAATACGATGTCACATAAAAATACCTTGTAAGTTGCTATAGGATATTGAGGAAGATTACTACCTAAAAAATTTGATTTAGGGAATTTTAGATAAGTTTAAAATTGCATAAAAATTATTTACATGCATTGCTCCTTTAATAGACTCAATGATATTACTAAAAAATGAAGCATGTCAATTCATTATTTTAAATTTTATTTTGTGATGAAGATTAAAAAAAAGTAACATATCATTTTCAATAGGATTTTACAAATTTAATATTCCATTTTAATATAATGTCCATTTAATGCATTTATTCTCTCTCCTCTTCAATGAGGGTTACAAGTGAAAATCAAGTAACTAGATCACATGATGTATATCATACCTGCATCATATATTTTCTTACTAAGTTAAAACTTAATATTAAATTTTCAAGGATTTCAAAAAAAAAAATTATTTAAAGAAATTTTTACAGAAGTTAAGTAACAATGAATCTTCAAGTGAAATATGCAAGTCACCTGCAAGGCCAACTGAAGGAGGGGATCACCTCCCATCCATTTTTCATTGTTAGGTGATTGCATTAGGCACCCCCAAGCCTAGGAATCCCAACTCTAACAATATTCACATCATTGGATTAAGGTGAAATAAGTTGACAAGATGAGGTTTGGATAATACCTAAAACATGATAAGGATCACTCACTAGGAAGCACATCTAAGAGGCTTACAAGTGCATTTACATATAAGAGGCTTCCATACAAAACACAAGAATTCAAGGAAAAAATCACATTTTAAAATACCATAATAATAAAATGACCATAAAAATGTATTTCCAACATAGAAGGCACGTCTAAGGAGAAGAAGAATGTGGGGATATCCCTCTTATTTTACCATGTCTTGGCCATGGGAGAGCATTAGCGTAGTTGACCATGATAAAGTAACATGAAGGAGGGCATAGGAAGTATGGTTATACCAAACACTACCACTATGCAAGGTAAAACCATGTAGGATGGAATTAGAACTTGGCTCCACCAACGACTATCACTACATAAAAGAGAAAAACAAGGCAAGTAAATTTAATCCATTCGGGCAACTTAATGGCTTCAAAATAAAACAATAAATGAATTTTTAAAAAAACCAAGTAAAATATGAGGAATTATACATCTCCAAATACCAAGTTGGGAATAAAACCAACATGATGGGCATAGGCCCAATTATGGCAAGCAACGGTAAAAAGGGGGTATGCCAAGTGGTCCTACACCTCTTGAAAACAAGAAAACACATAAGGAAGAAGCTTATAATTTTAATATAAGTAACATAAAGTTAAAACATAAGGGTACATATAAGACAACCTTAATTCTCCTTTAGGATCTACACAAACACTCCTCCATAAGTGCAAGGTTGAGTTCTCCTTCTCACTAAGGTTCCTTTCTTCTTTACTTGGCTTCCTTTTTATTATTTAGCTCTCCTCCAATTTCCAATTTTCAAAATGGATAAATTTTACCTTAAGGAAGGCTTCCCTTCCTAAAATAAGATATGCACTCTCTTTTAAATTATAATGAGAAGGTGACATGTGTCCCTTCTCATCTCTTGGCCTAAGGTCAAAAGTCTCCCCTAGCAATAACTTCACTTAAAAGCCCATGTGGGCAAGCAAGTCTATCCTTAATCAATTATACCACTATCCCATGGCATAAATGACACAAAGGCTGGTATTTTATCTTTATATACACTCTAAACAAGGTCTCAATCCATCATATAGTTAATAAGGACCTTAAATGCACCTATAATCACTTCTAAAACACTCAAAATCCACTTGCAAGTTGGTTGAATGTGTCCATTCGAGTTTTGGGTGAATAGGGCCACTTATGTGGCTGAAAAATAAACTTTATGAATGAAATAAAAAGTAAAGGATACTCCTAGGTTTATAAGAAGAGGTATGAATAATATCCATGGGGTTGAATAGTGCCAAGAGGGTTAATGAGTTCACCAACTTTCTATTAGGTCCACATATAACACAAGGAATGGTTTAAATCATGTAAAGGTCAAGTACACATCCCACCACTTTCCCAATAATGTACTCATGCACAAAATAGTCCTAGTTACCTTGATGAATTATTGTATCACATGTATAATAATTCACACATAAAATTCCATAGCCTAGATAGTTGAAGTAGCTGAATGAAATAAACAATACAAGTAATTCCAATCATAAAAAACACATATATCATATATAAGACATAACATATCAACCATTAACTTAAAGAAATAAATATGCATTCCATTGACATAATAATGAATAGAATATTAATCTAATATAGGATTATTATTCTTCTTATGTAAGAAAATCAATAACATCATATAATATATAGAATCTTTGTCTTAGACATAAGGGACTAGTAACATCTTGTGTCTCAATAATATATAAAGCATGTCTCAACATGATGTGTGTAGAAAGCACTATGAAAATAGGGGTCTCACAAGTTCAATTAATATGCCTATTTATAGTTCCATTAAAAATAACATTTATGGGACTAACCAAACACTATGATCCGGGCAACAATTTAGGCGACAATTCGGGTGACAGTTCCACCCTAATTGATGACGGAACTTCCGGGAGCCATAACTTTTGCACCGTAGCTCCAATTGACTCATCGTTTGAACCGTTGGAAAGATAAGAATGAGGAGAAAATTTTGAGATGGCATGGGGATTTTATTAATGAATTTTTACCCCTAAAAACCCAATGGAAGTGCTCCAAATTTTAATTTTAGTAGTGTAGTCTAAAAATAGTAAGTTTCTAAAAATATTAATTCCTCGAATTCTATATTGTTTTAAATCTTGGAAGTCAAACCACTTAATATACCTCGATAATGGTGACCTTCCACATCCTCCCCATGATTTAAAAATGTTTATAAATGAAGAGGTAACCCGAAATGTGAAGACAAACATCTCTTCCCAGAGATAAGCATATATTTGTATTGCGATCTTGAGTAATACTACATCTCTTCTTAGAGAATTCATTATTACTATGTTATTTCTATTCTATTGAAATATTTATCAACCAAAACTTCTAAGTTTTGGATTAGTGGTATTAGAGCGGTTTGTCTTGAGAGTGTATGATCTCGAGGACAAGGTCATGCTACAAGAAGCTTGGGTGGGAAACAACATAGCTTACAAATTTTCCACCTATTTGCTCTAAATGACTTCAAATGGTAGATGACATTGAGACATTTGATCCTTTCAAGGAAATGGTGAATGAATCCCTCTAATAGCAACAAGTGTAGATGCTGCAACACTTTGCCCAAATTCTTCAAACACTTCCGATGGGAAATCTTAGCTCTGTGGCTACACTTCTTGGCTCATCATCTAGGGAACATCCTTTCAGTGCCCCAATACCCTTTAAGGTTTAGGTAAATTTTGATATTCTTACATTTGAAGGAAAAATCAATGCTGATGTAGTAGAAAATTGGTTGGATCAACTGTCTTCCTACTTCTCTATAAATAAGTTCACCGATGGAGATAAGATTACTTTTGCTCTTTTGAAATCATCATTGCCCGTGAACAACTGGTGGGAAGTGTACAAAAAGAGGTTCAGTATAGATGACATTGGCCTTGAGGTGGAACCTACTTAGAATGATTTTGTGGAAGTGGTGAAAGAAGAATACTATCCCATCGGAGCATATGATGATCTATACATATAGTGGCAACAACTTTGCCAAGGTAAGGACCAATCTGTTCAAGATTACACAGACACTTTTCATTCTTTGTCTGCAATATTGGGAATTAAATAAGGTGAGAAACATAAGACTCTCAAATATTATGGTGGACTACAATGGTACATACAAGGGAAAATGGAACTCTTTAATTTGGAAACCATCGGTGAGGCATACAAATTTACAGTGAAGATTGAGTAGAAGCATGGCAGAAAGAATATAAAGAGTCAACCCTCAAAATGGAAAAGTGACAAGGAAGCTCAAAAATGAGGCCAAAATTGGAAGTAGAAGGAGTTTTAAGATAAGAAATCCCAGAAGGTGAAGGATGGAAAATGGTGTGATTACCACAAAATTGGAACTCAATCTAAAGAGAATGTCGAGTCATCAAGTCATTACTTTCTAAGTCACAATACTTGACATATACTACTCTACCTCATACACAACCCACAGTTAAAGAGGATGAAGAAGAAATTGTAGATGTTGAGCTTGACACCATCATCGCTTCATCACAGACCCATGAGGAAAGACCAGATGACAAGGAAAGATTGTTTCACTCTAAATTATGGGTAAAAGGTAAGCCTCTGCATTTCATTCTTGATAGTGGGAGTCAAAAGAATTTAATCTCTGCTAAAGTTCTGAAAAGTCTAAATCTATCCATGAAGCCTCATCCAAAGCCCTACAGTATTGGATGGTTGAGCCCAGGGAGAGACCTCTGTGTCACCCATCAGTGTCTTATTTCATATGCTATAAAACCATTCCAAGATGAATTCTTGTGTGATGTGGTCAATCTAGATGTTTGTGATGTACTCTTTGGTCAGTTTTTCATGTATGAGCGACATGGAATCTATGAATCACAAACCTAAAGGATCACCCTCACTCTTGGAACATAGTGCTATAGGGTACCAGAGGTAACACCTCCCACATCTATCTCCCTGAACAGTGCTAAGCAATGTAAGAGATTGGTGGAGAAGAACAAGCAATTTGTTCTCATGGTGGTCAAACCACATAAATCTAAGAAGGCCAATGTTGTAGTCTTAACTACACAATCAACACAACAAAAAAAGTAGATAGGAAAAATCATAGGAGAATATGATGACTTATTCAAGTCACCCATAGGAGTTCCATTGCATTGCCAAGTAAAACATTCTATCGATTTGATCCCAAGATCACCTTTGCCTAACAGTCCTGTGTATCACAGATCAATTTTAGAGAATGATGAGATAAAAAGATAGATTCAAGAATTGATCCAAAAGGGTCACATCAGGCCAAGATCTTCACCTTGTGGTAGCCTAGTTGTCTTGGCATCAAAGAAAGATGGAACATGGAGGCTTTGCATTGACTACCGAGCCCTGAATAAAATCTCTATAAAGAATCGCTACCCTCTCCCCAGGATTGATGACCTACTAGACCAGCTCTGTGGTGAGAATTTCTTCACCAAAATTGATCTCAAATCTAGTTATCACCAAATTCCCATTGATCCCACTGATATCTGGAAGACTACATTCAAATCTAAGGAGGGGCTCTTTAAATGGTTGGTTATGCCTTTTGGCTTAACTAACGCACCTGCAACCTTCATGAGGATGATGGATGACATCTTATGACCCTTCACCAAATCATTCATCGTTGTCTACTAGAATGACATACTCATCTATAGTAGAACATGGGAAGAACATTTGCAACATGTTCGTAAGGTGCTTCAAACTCTTTGGGAGCATAAGTTGTATGCAAATCTTGAGAAATGCACATTCGAGATGACAACAATTTGGTACCTCAGGTACATTTTAAATGAGGAAGGGGTCCATGTTGATCCAAAAAAGATTTAGATTATTTGAGAATGGCCCACACTAAGGACCCTCATAAAGCTTCATAACTTTTTGGGTCTTGAAAATTTCTACCACATGTTTGTTCTTGGATTTTCACACGTTGCTTGGTCACTAACCCAAGTGACTAAAGGAGGAGCTAAAGCTACATTTCAGTGGGGTGAAATACAATAAAGGGCATTTGAGAATTTGAAGAATAGACTTTGCTTAGCCCCTATTCTTGCCTTGCCAGATTTGCATCAACCTTTTGAGTTGATGACAGATGTATCTGAATATGCCATGGGAGCTATCATCATGCAACATGGCCATCCTATTGCATATCACAGTGAAACTTTCACTGATACAATTAGAAAATATCTAACATATGATAAGGAGCTCTATGCCATTGTGAAAGCCTACAAATAATGGAAACACTACATCTTGGGGAAAGAGATGGTCATCCACACTAACCACAGACCATTGGAATTCATCCAGATGCAAAGCAAAATATGAAATGAGAGGCACCAAAAGTGGGCCACATATATTTAGCAATTCCACTTGATAATCAAACATAAAAAGGGGAGCTAAAATACAGCTATAGATTATTTGAGCTACCCACCAATTACTGTACTCATAATAGTTCTTGACCTGTGCAGACATGAGACTACCATTTGGGGTGATCTGTATGAAGCAGATCCTACCTTTGCTAATACATATCAAGCACTTCAAAAAGGTAAACACGTTTCTAATTTCTATTTGCAAGATAATTTCCTCTATCATATGGGGCACATCTATGTTCTAATTACAGAGCAAAAAAAGATGATATGGGAAGCACACTTTAGTAGGACAGCTGGACACTTTGGTATTGAAAAGACATTGGTAGTTCTTTAAAAACACTTCTACTAGCCCCATATGCGAAAGTATGTGGAAAGATATCTCAAATATTGCACCCCATGTGCAATAGCCAAGCCAACAAATAAGAAACAAGGATTGTACATGCCATTTCTAGAACCAACCAGGCCTTGGGAATCCATCTCAATGGATTTTCTCTTAGGTTTGCCCACTTCGAAACATGGTAAGGACTGTATTTTTGTGGTAGTTGATCATTTTTCAAAAATGGCTATCATGATTACTTGTAAGAAAAATATATCTGATGAGGAAACTACTCAACTATATTTTAGTCATGTATGGCTCCATTTTGGTCTCCCCAAGTCCATTGTCTTAGATTGAGATAGCAGGTTCCTGAGCATCTTCTGGTCCACTCTATGGAAGATGATGGATACGAAGCTGATGAAGTCCACAACCTTCCATCCATAGACTAATGGTCAGATAGAGGTGGTAAACTACTTGATTTTTCACATGATTTAGATGTATCACTCCAAACATCCATGCACATGGGATAAGGGACTTCTTTTCATACAACATGGATACAATCGAGCGTTGCACAACTCGACTAAGCATAGTCCATTCCAAGTATGTTTTGGGTTCCAACCCATGGCACCAATTGATATAACTATTCCATTTTCCACCATGGAATACACACCTCATGGAAGATCTGAGGCAAAAAAATCAACAAAATTTATTGAACAAATGCAACACATCCAGCAACAAGTTCATGACATCCTGGAGAAGATGAATCAGAAGTATAAACAACACCATGACAAACATAGGATTGCACACCATTTTGCTATGGGTGATAAGGTTTGGTTGTGGCTTCAAAAGGAATGACTTGTAGGCCCACATAGAAATATTTGGCCTCTGTGATACAGTCCCTACACCATCACCAGAAGAGTTGGAGAAAATGCTTGAGTTGAACCTACCAGCCTACCTTGGTCTGCATCCAATATTCAATGTGGAGCTCCTCAAACCATATCACGCACCTCTATTAGAAACTTTAGTTATAGAAGAATAACTAGAAATTGATGAACTTGATCCATAGAGTTTTTATCTAGTGGAAAAGGATCAGATTGTGGATACCTGGATGAAGACAACAAGAAGATGCTCTATTTCACTTTATTGGGTGGTCAAAAGGGGCAAGCTTAGCCACCAAGGTGAGTGGCTCACAGAGAATCAAATCAAGACACAACTACCACACCTGATGGGGAACATTGATGCAATGGGGACCATTGCTTTTCAAGGAGGGAGGAATGATCTGGGAAACAATTTAGGTGACAATTCGGGTGATAGTTCCACCCCAATTGATGACGAAACTTTTGGGAGCCATAACTTTTGCATCGTAGCTCCAATTGACTCGCCATTTGAACCATTGGAAAGCTAAGAATGAGGAGAAAATCATGAGATGGCATGGAGATCTACTTAATGAAGTTTGTCCCTTGAAAACCCAATGGAAGTGACCCAAATTTCAATTTTAGTAGTGCAGTCTAAAAATAGTAAGTTTTTAAAAATAGTAATTCCTCGAATTTTGTAATGTTTTAAATCTTAGAAGTTGAACCACTTAATATCCATCAAGATTGGTGACATTACACATCCTCCCCATGCTTTCAAAAATGTGTATAAATGAAAAGGTAACCTGAAATGTGAAGACAAACATCTCTTCCCAGAGATAAGCATATATTTGTATTATGATCTTGAGTAATACTACATCTCTTCTTAGAGAATTCATTGTTACCGTGTTATTTCTATGCTATTGAAATATTTATCAACCAGAACTTATAAGTTTTGGATCACACTACCAACATTATTAATGGTTTAATGATAGGTTATTACACCATATTTTGAAATAAATAGTAACCCATCTCATCTCTTTTTAAACCACTACCCAGTAAGACACTTGAAATAGAAAGTGAAACTTCATAGAAATTGATATAAGTAATATGGCTTCTCTACTTTTTGTAGTGAGTGCATTGGTGACCCTTTTCAAGGAATAAACCCATAATATTTTTTTCTTTTATCACAACATCCAAATGTATAATTCAAAACAATCCAACGTCACCCACTTTCATCCTAAACCATAGTTACATATGTATAAAAATGTTAAATAATGTAAAGATTGCAGCTATAGTTAATGATACAGTTGGTCCAAAGAGCTTGAAATTTGATAATCATGGTAAAGGTCCTTATATATGGGTCAATGATGTTAGGATTCTTAGGTGGTATGGACCACTCATGAGTTGGACTCGATTTGTTGTCACTTCACCAACTAGGGATGTATTTGGTGGAGCAAACTTTAGAAAAAGGGAATAAAAGATATATTAGTTTTTTAACAAGTTTGTTTTCTACTTACATTTGAATCAATATGATTAATTTATTTTTTAGGTGGGAAAAAGAAATGAACTTACGATTTTGGCCATAAAATCAAGTGGGCTTATCAACAATCTTTCAATTGCTATAAGGATTTGTTAGAGGTTGATTAGAAATGCACCTATTACTATTGCAATACTGAATAATAATTTCATAGAAGGATCTATTTGGATTGCAATAATTCTTGTTAAGAATAACATGTTAGGCTTTTTATCCTTTATATATATATTATTGAGTAATCAAGGTAAGTATTAAATTCCACTTGTGGCATGCTCTATTGTAAGGTCTTGATGATATGTTCATAAATTTCAAAACTACCGTGTTCTCTCAGAATTTTAGCAACATCTTGAATTATAAATCCTACTCTCTCTATTTTACATTTTTTCAAAATTCTCTCTCTAATCTACATAATTTATTGTAAAATTTTAGATATATGCTCCTACTTTGTATACAACTGAGCTTGGATTGACAAGTTTGAGTTTACTACCAAGCTTGGTAATGAGGTCAAACACTAGGAGTATATATTTTGAATAATTTATAATATAAATGGAAAATAGTCCCATAGTGGGCTTCCATAAAGGGGATCTCATAGACCAAATTTATGTCTCACAAGGTGGTGACCTGAAATGTTAGTTTTCATGTACCTTTATACTACTATTGTATTCTAGGAGCTCTCTGCTCTATGTTTTCCCTTATAGCATGTGATAAATGCAATGCAAATTTTATATATTTTCTAATATACCATATGTATGATTGTTACTAATTAAATATAATTATTAGTGGTATTTTATTAATATCTAATTCTCATGACCTAGTTCTTCCTTGAGCATGAATGGTTGATTTTATTTCATGAGATTAAGAGTAATGCCAAACTTAAAATTTTTGTAGTATTCTATAAGTAATGAAATAAGATTCATATTTTAGAATTTTTGTTGGTGGTTTTGATGGAGGGATTACAAAGACCACTGTTAATGAGGATGAATAACTACCACTTAGATTCATTGAAATAAGATTCATATTTTGGATTTTTATTAAGTGTGTAATTTATTTACTCTTGCAATGTGAAATATTTATACAATTTTTCATCATGGAAGGGTTGTCAGAATATATGTTATTCAAATTAAAATTTAGACTAACCCTTCAAATTTGATCACTAATAATTAGTCCTAGACACTCAACCTCACCTTGAATAATTAAAATATAGAAACAAATAACTTCATAAAATAATCACTAAATAGAAATATGGGAATCATAAAATAATCCAAAATAAAAGATTTCATTAAAATTTAGTATAGCCTTTCAAATTTTATCTTTGATAATTTGGGCTTAGATACTCAATCCTACCATGAATATTCAATGAGCATAAATATATGAATTCATAAAATGATAATTAAATAGAAACATGGGAATCATAAAGTAATTTGAAATAATAAAATTCATTAGAATTTGTTCTAGCCATTCAAATTTGATCACTAATGATCACTAATAATTAGACCTAGACCCTCAAACCTACCATAAATAATCAATAAACAAAAACAAAGGACTTCATATAATGATCATTAAATAGAAACATAGAAATCATAAAATAATCTAAAATAGGTGCATTTAATGAAATTTGATATAACCCTTCATATTTGATACCCAATATTTAGGACTAGACCCTCAACCCCACCATGAATAATCAATAAATAAAAACACAATAGAATCATGAAATATTCACTAAACAGTAAGAATTATAAGATAATAATTAAATAAAAACTGATGACTTGAGAGAAAAATCATTAAACACAAACAAAGCAAGGAAGATTAAGGTTTCACTTCATAAAATGGTAGTTATTTTCATGACTTGTATCCTTGCTACATTGGCTAAAAATTTATTATCCATTAATGATAATGAATAGGGAGAGTAATAAAATAAATGGGAATAATTGGCTTACCATCCATCATCAATCTTCCAAAACTTTGATTATGCGATTGGGCTACAAATCTAATTTTTCCAAAGCATTTTCTATAATTCACATTCATTGTTAATTTTAGAATATAATTAAATGGAAAAAACAAAATTTTTATTAATTACCTACACTCGCAAACCTCAAACTAGTTTTATGATGCCAACATATCTATTTAAATAAAAAAACCTAAATCAAGAAAGGAAAAGCAAATCAGGAGAATATACAGGATAGAATATTAAAAATATATACCTACTTGGATAACCATTTTACTTGTGTTATGTTAGAATGTAACCCATTTTGTTTTGGTATTGAAATCAACATTAATATTTATTGGAAAGGTTTGCTTCAGTCTTGGATTTGTGTTTCCTACTTTGAAGAGCTGAAATTGTCTTTAAAATCAAAACAAGTTGTGTGTGACATCAATGTAATATTGTTCAAAATACCATGTTTGATATGTATTTTATCTTTAGCCTATGCATGTAATTTATTCTACCCCTAAATTCTAAAATTAATACAACTTCTCAAAAATTATAAGGAAAATAGAGTTAAGGGAAGATATATAGAGGAAGAGGTACTGCACAAGGAAACAAGTCATGACATATGAAAATATGGCTAACTTCGAATTGACTACACACAACACATGATAAATATAGGAGTATAAAACATGGTGAATAGGATAGGAGAGCATTATAATGTAAGGACAATATAACCACTATGACCACACCTATGATTGATGCTTGTTCAAACAAAAAAACCACAAAATTGTTATTCTCAAACTTTCATATGATTATTTTACTCTACAAGTGGAAATTTGTTAAAATATTATATCCCTGTCCCTACTTTCACTTACCTTGTGCTATGGACTTCCATAATAGTGACCACTAAACAAATTAAATGCAATAGTTTTAAATTTAAATTTTTTGGAGTCATTTCAATTTTTTTGGGGAATAACAGTGGCAGGTGGAAGAGTAGTCAAAAGTGGAAAAAAGGAAAGAAGATAAAAAAAAGAATGCATGCAACATAATTTTGGTGCAAAACAACTAAAGAAGATAGGGTATAAAATAGAGGAGTAGCCAATAGAAGATTTTATACATAGTAATAGTAGTTAGGGGAAGTCCAGAGAAGAAGAATCCTAGAAGAGAAATAAACAGAGCAACACAAGACTGTAGTGGATAGAGAATACAAAGAAGGATTAAAGTAGGTAGAGCAAGAGGAATGTTTCCTAACAGTAATCAGAAGAGAATAAGGACAAAATATCAATTTATAAGAGTCATTTTGTAAATAGATATAGTTATATAAAATCATATATAGTTTATCCATCTATAATAGAAGAAATGAACCATTTAAAATATATGTAGATATGTGTTATTTCCAGCCACACTCTACCACCCATGTTTTATTATTTTTAGCATGTGTTTTTAGTACATTTCTAGCACTATAGTTGTAACTCTAGTCTATCCTAGTGATCTTAGTTTTTCTATTTTATTCTATGTTGTTGGTTACTTTCTACTTGGGCCTACATATTCTATATTTTTTACCAATAAATGGTATTATATACCATAGGTTGTAATCACATTTAAACATGGAAGTATGTAGTTCTGGTTCATGGTGACAACCCCCTACATTTGATAAAAAAAAACTATGATGTGTGGAGTATCAAAATGAAGACCATATTCAAATCTTAAGAGATATGGGAGTGTTTGCTGGTGGATATAATGAGGTTTCATACCTATCATCCTTCAATGCATTATCCCAAGTACAAAAGAATGAATTAAAAGAGAATAGGAGAAATGATGCTAAGACACTCAACTACATACAGATGGCATTAGCTGATTCAATATTTCCTAAGATAGCAACAGATGTCCATTCTAAATAAGTATGGGACATTTTGAAAAATGTCTATCAAGAGAGTGATAAGGTGAAGCTGCTCAAGTTGTAGATCTTAAGAAGGGACTTTAAGACCCTAAAAATTAAGGAAAATGAGTCTTTCAATGACTTATTCACAAAGACAATGAATATTGTCAATCAAATGAAGATAGTGGTGATACCATTGAAGATCATAGGATCATTGATAAGGTGTTGAGGAGCCTTCCAATCATATTTTATCCTATAGTGGTTGTAATTGAAGAGTCAAAGGATTTAAGGTAAATGACAATAGATGAGTTAATGGGTTCCTTACAAACCCATGAAAAAAGGATGAATAGGTCATCCATATCCTCCCATGAGAAAGCATTCAAGACCAATGTGAATGTGAGAGGAAGGGGAAGAAGATCAAATAATAAAGGAATAGGAAGTGGAAGGAGAAACACCACTTCTAGAGGAGGATTTACACAAAGGTATGATAAGTATAGCATCCAATGCTATTATTTAAAGAGGTATGGACACTATGCTAGTGAGTGTAGAAATAAAGAGTATGACATGAATATTAAAAATTCAAATTTCTCCAAAATACAAGAGGATAAACCTAATAATAATGAGAAAGGTGGAAACTTGTTCATAACATGCAACATTATTGTGTAAAGTGGTAAAGAGACATGTTACGTGGATAGTCGTTTTAACAACCACATGAGTGGGAACAAAGAGATGTTCAACCACATTTATGAGTCAATAAAATTAGAGGCAAACATGGGAAATAATGAGAAGGTTATCATCATGGGTAAATGAAGCATTTATATCTACACCAAGTAAGGTGACAAAAGGCAGATTCAAGATGTTTATTATGTGCCCAGGTTGAAACACAACCTTATTAGCATTGGGCAACTTGTACAAAAGAGATAAAAGGTTAAATTTGAGAATGGTGAATGCATAACCTTTGAGAGGAGTGGTTGTAATAGATATATTATAGCAATCAAGATGATAAGCAATCAAATGTTCCTATTAAGAATGCAAATTGAGCTCATAGTAGCATTTAAAACTATAGTAGATAAGTCTTCTATTTGGCATATAAGGTATGGGAATTTGAGATTTGAAGGGTTGAACCTTCTTCATAAGAAGTAGATGGTTAGAGGTCTACCCCTAATATAACAATCAAAAAAAATGTGTGAAGGATGCATATTGGGGAAGAAACACAGGAGTGCATTTCCCATGGGTAAAACATGGAGAGCTAGAGCTCCTCTTGAGCTGATCCATTCAGACTTATGTGGTTCAATAAAGTTCCCCTCCCTATCCAAGAATGTCTACTTCATGACATTCATAGATGATTATAGCTAAAAGATATGGATGTATTTCTTGAAGAACAAATCAGATGCTTTTGAGACCTTCAAATAATTCAAGGCCATGGTGGAGAAGCAAAGTGGCCTCTACATCAAGATTTTGAAGATGAATACAAGGGGAGAGTATATCTATAATAATTTCATAATTTTTTTAAGGATCATGTCATAAAGAAAGCAATTTACAACTAGGTATACACCACAATAAAATGGTGTGGTGGAGAGAAAGAATAGGACAATCTAAGAGATGGTAAGGAGCATTCTAAAGGCAAAGGGTTTGCCTAATGATTTATGGGCAGAGGCTATATCAACAGTCATATGATTTTTGAATATTTTTCCAATAAAGAGTGTTAGGGATATGATCCCTAGAAAAACATGGAGCAACAAGAATCCAAGTGTATAACACCTTAGAGTGTTCAAATGTGTTGAAAATGCACACATGCCCAAGAAAAAAAAGATCAAATGGGATGACAAAGGTGAGAAGTACATTTTCATAAGGTATAGTGATCAATCAAAGGCTTATCAGTTGTATAATCCCATCACCAAAGAACTCATAATCAGCTAGGATGTTTAATTCATTTAGCATGAAGCTTGGTAAGAGAGATAAGAAGAGCAAGTGCAAAGAAGGTCTAGTGGAGCCTTTATTGAAAATAAATAGTAGGTGGTATAACCACACATACACCAAGTTGGACTCCTATTTCAAAAAGAGCTGATTCATCTAGTGGAAATATCCATCAAGGAGGTCAAGGAGTTGCTCATGACTCAACATCATCCTCTTCCAACTCAAGTCAACACCTAACAAGGATAAGAAGCTTGCAAAAATTCTATGAGTAGTCAAGGTATGAACAAATGAAGATGAAAATATGAATTATGATCTTTTTTATTAGCTGATCATATCTAATTTAAATAAGCCATTAAGGATAGTAAGTGGTGTGAGGTAATGGATAAATAAATGCATGCAATAGAGATAATTCAGACTTGGGAGTTAGTTGACCTGAAAAAATAAAAGAGGTCATAAGAGTCAAGTGGGTGTACAAGATAAAAACCACTCCCAAAGACAAGATAGAGAGGCATAAGTCAAGACTAGTGGTTAAGGTCTACAAGCAAAGGCTTGAACATGATTACAATGAGACATTTTCACCCATATCAAGGCTAGAAATGGCAAGGATAATCATAGCCATTATTACTCAACACAAGTGGAAGGTGCATCAAATGGATGTCAAGTCAACCTTCTTAAATGGAGTACTAGAAGAAGAGGTTTATGTGGGAAAACCACCAAGATATGAGATTATCTATCATGAGAACAAGGTATATAGGTTGAAAAAGACAATTTATGGGCTCAAGTAAGCCCTGAGAGCATGGTATAGCTATATAAACTCTTACTTATTAAGAAATAGCTTTATCAAAAGCACTAGTGAGCCCAAATTATACATAAAAGCATGTAAAGAAGGTATTTTTATTGTTGTTTAATATGTGGATGATTTAATATTCATTGAAAATGCATATTAGTCCATTGAAGAGTTCAAAATAACCATGAAGGAGTTTAAAATGACTAATTTAGGCTTCTTAAAATACTTTTTTGGGATAAAAGTCAAGAAAATGGATGAATTCATATTCATATGTCAATCTAAGTATGCAAAGGATATTTTTGAGAGGTTTAAGATGCTGGAAAATAAACTAGTATCTATGCTAGCTAAGACAAGCTCAAAGTTATGCAAGGATGATTGCAACAACAATATAGAACCCAAATGGTACAAGAGATTAATGAGAAGCCTAATGTATTTGACTAAAACTAGGTTAGACATCATGTATGTATTCAACCTCATATCTAAATTCATGGAGATTCCAAAGGAGACACATTGACAAGCAGGTAAAAGGATATTAGGGTACCTAAATGGAACAAGAGATTATTGAGTCTTGTATGCAATAAAAAATGAGTTTTATCTTGTGGGATACATAGATAGTGATTGGGATGGTAGCCTTAATGATTGAAAGATCACTTTTTGGTATGTATTTCATCTTAGGTCAGGAGCCAAATGTTAAGATTGAAAATAACAACCCATAGTATCACTTTGTATGGCTGAAGTGGAGTACATAATAGTGAATGTAGCAACATTCCAAGCTATATGGTTGAGAAGGATACTTTCAAATTTTCATGAGGAGAAACAAGGAGATTATATGGTCTTTTATGATAATATATCCTCCATAAAAATTTCAAATAACCCCATCTTTCATAGTAGAAACAAACATTTTGAAATGAGGTATCACTTCATTTGAGAGTTAGTTGAAGATCATATGATAGAGATTAGTTTTTCCAAGTTAGATCACTAGATAGCTATTATTTTTACTAAGACACTATCTAAATAAAATTTCATTCACTTAAGAGGAAGGTTAGGGTTTATTAATGTATTAACATTATGCCTACAAATTTTTATGTAGCTTCAAACTCATATAGGCTAGCTCCAAATTCATTAGCTCCAAAATCATACATCCAAGCTATAGAATAAAATATAAGAGATATAAAATCTAACAAAGTTGATACAAAATCCTACAGGGAAGCTATGGACTCTTCTAATTGAGTCTATAACATAACTACATATTCTACAAATCAAGTCCATAACATAACTACAAACTCTGCTAGTCCAGCTATGGACTCTGCTAGTCAAGTTCATAACATAGTTATAGCCTCTACTAGTCCAACTATAGACTCTTTTATTCAAGTTCATAGCACAACTATGGACTCTACCAATCCATCTATGGACTCCATCAATAGAGCTATGGACTTCAGTAATGAAGCTCCAAACATGCATAAAAGAGGTACAAAAGCATTTGGGAAAATAAAGATAAGTTACAAGGATGTTTTAGTTGTTGAAATAGATTCATCATATCATTATAAGAAGGTTAGGGATAAAAAGAGTGTTAAAATATTATATCCCTAGCCGTAATTTCACCTACCATGTGCTACAGACTTCCATATCAATTGCCACCAAACAAATTAAATGTAACAATTAAAATTTTGAATTTTTTGGAGTCATTTCAGTTTTTGTGGGGAATAATGGTGGTAAGTAGAAGAGCAGTCAAAAGTGGACAAAAGGAAAGAATACAAAATAAAATAATGTGTGCAACATAATTTTAGTGCAATAGCAACTAAAGAAGACAAGGTAGAAAATAGAGTAGTAGACAATAAAAGTTTTTCTACGTAGTAGCATCAATTAAGGGAAATCCACAAAAATAGAAACTTGGAGGAGAAAATATAAGAGAAACATCAAACTATAGTGGATAGAGAATACAAAGAAGAAGAAAATTAGGTAGAGCAATATAAATGTTTGTTAAAAATAGTCAGAAGAGAATAAGGACAAAATATTAGTTTATAAGAGTTATTTTGTTAACAACTATAGCTATATAAAATAAAAAATAGTTTATCTATTTGTAATAAAATATTTAAATCATTTAAAATATATGCAAATTTGTGTTATTTCTATCCATACTCTACCACTCCTATTTTTTTAGCATGTTTTTTTAGTGCATTTCCATCACTGTAGTCTCAACTCCATACTATCCCAATGGTTTTATCTTTTTTATTTTATTCTATGTTGTTAGTTGTTTCCCACCTTGGCTTGCATATTCTATATTTTCTTCCAACAATTTTTTTAATCTGCGCCTCTTCCATGCATAATTTCCCCATGACTATCTACCAAGTGCAAGTAAGAAAACTCTTCCTGTAATGCGAGAGGGAAAAAATAAGTCAACTTAGAGTCCTATTTTGAAATGAATAGAGGGCATATAAATTTCCTATATATTTTTCAAGTATCTATTTGAAGCACAACCCCCAATGGAAAAGATAATGAACAATAAGTTGGTATCAGTAAAATGTAAGAGAAACCATGGTGACCTAGTAGAGGAAACTATCTTGGATAACTTCTATAATTTTTTACACATGATATAATTTTTTAAGTTCACTGACCTAAGAATGTGGCACATAAAATATTCCTCCACCATCTATGATAAACAAGCTATGTAGGAATTGAGAGGATATGGAACCAAGTGAGTTTTATATTTTCCAAATGTAGACAAACTTTCATCTATCGAGGCAAAGGGAAGGATGAGAAGTAGTGATGGGATTAATAGTGCAAATAAAGGAGTAACTAAAAAATCATAATGGAAATGGATGATGACAAAAAAGGGCCTAATCATGATAGACCAAATTTTAGAGATGGAGGAGAGTGGGATGATAAGGAAATAAATGATAGAGGTTTGGCTTCAAATAATTATCTAATTAATCTAGCCACTCCACCAAATGTCACACAAGCCATATGTTCAATCTCTTTTTATGTAAATAGACACTCTTTCTGATTCTAGTAATATGTAGAGAAACCTACAATAGGAGGTAGGGGGCGAATGGCTATGGATTCAATATTATTAAAACACTCAAATCTTTACACTCTTAATATACAATCTTTGATTCAAGTTTTTGATTCTCAGGTTCCCGAAAGGGAAAGAGAAGAGCATACGCTTGATCAATAGCAAAACTATTAGACTCCACCTTTAATAAAGGGAATTCACTACATGGTAGAATCCCCAACATGGATTTTCATTCCACCATCAAACCCAAATATTGGCATGGGAAAATCATGAAGGGGCACAATAATGATTACCCTGTTAATGTGATGGGGTAAATATATTTAATAGATTTTGATTTTAATGTTTTTATAATAAAAATGAAAATAAATTAAATTAAATTAAATCCAACACTATTCTCTTTTTATTTTTTAAACTAGAATTAACATTAGACTCATCTAGATTAATAAGAATAAAAAGCCAAAGCTAGTTTGATGGGAGGATTCTCTCATATTTTGAAAAGATCCTCAACTCAATTATAGCATTCGAAAGATGATCTACTGCCATTTGGATTCCCAAAAATAAAGGGTGAATGAGTTTTGATTAAAATAATTCTAAAATCTAAATCTAAGGCCAAGAAGGTAATTATGATTCTAGTTGGGAGTTTTGTTCTTCTTCATTGCATTGATGACCAACAAAGAATCATCTTCTACCTTCAACCGATCCACCCCATGAGATTTGGAAAGATGGAGACCTTCCATTATAACATGAACCTATACTTAATTATTCATGACACATGAAAAGAAGGAATCATATGCTACCATAATGTTTAGAATATCTCAAATTTACCTAGATTTTAAATAATATCATGCACATGTTTTAGTGTTGTGTAAAGTGTTTTCGTGCAAGCATTAGGTGCAAAGAATGTTGTGCATGATTAATTACACAAGAAAATATGTTTGTGTAAGATTTTATGGAGGTTTTCCATGATAGTTTCATAAGGTTTTCAACATGTGATGATGATGTAAAAGTTATGTATGGAAATTTGCATGGTTTATGTGCATGCAAAAAATAACACACTAATTTGTGCACTTGATTTCTTGAGTTATATCCTAGAAAATTAATGTAATGAATGGATGGATGAGTGAATCTATGGATTGGGCTCATTGATTTGAGGATAATAATTTTATATGATGGGTAGTAAGGGATGCTCATGATGGTACCAAATGAGCTATGTCATGTCACAATTTTCATTAAGGGCATCTAATTGGGAAGAAATGGAATTCCAAGGTCCCTCTATGTTTGTGATGAGGAGATAACAAAGTTATTGATCAATGATAGGAATAACAAAGTTATATGATTAAGTTGGATGACTCAAGGGATTTGATAAATACTATTAGGTTATCTACTGCCATTCAATGTCATACACAAACTTAATGAAAATATGATGAGGTTAGTCTTGAGGAGGAAAGAAAAGGGAATGTGGATGGCTAGGCTTGGGTGATGTTATATTGGCGACCTCAATTTTTGGGAAAAATGACCATGGAAGGATTGAGACTTTGTTCTTTCTCATCAAGAACATCAAGAGTGTTAATAATTAGGTTTTAATGGGGGTGGAATGGAATATATATAATCTAAGTTTGGCATTAATGTCACTTTGTAAGTTACTCTCAGGAATATGAGATTTAACCCTAAGGCAAAAACCTACTCTAATAACATAAGGATGCATTGGAAGTGTCATGAAAGAGAAAATACAATTTCTATATATGGGTAATGGAGTGTATGCGTTTGTTTGGATAATGTTTTTGGAATGGTATACTTTTTTTCCTTAAATGTTATAGCAAGGTTTAATGTTCTTGCTCATTTTGATAAGGTTTTTCTAGATGTTCGGGATTGTTTGACAATATTTTGAAAAGAAAGGGAATTAATTTACTTTATGAAATTAGAACACTGAAATCAAAAAAACAATAAATACTAAGATAAAATTAAGGGAGAATACTTATTTTTATTCTTTTTCAATATTTCTAATGCACACAAACTTAAAACTAAAAATTTGAAAAAAAATATACAAGTGCTGATTTTTCCTAGCTTACAAGATGATTTGATTAATGAAATCTAAATGATATAATTTTTTATTTGGATTTTATAGTGAAAATATTATTAAAGAATATTTTTCAATAAATATTTTTTCAAAATTCAAATATTAAATCAATTTTTAAAATCCTAGCAAACAATTTTACTAAGAATTCAAAAATTATCATCACACATGCAAGCAATAAACTAGTTTTCAAAATTTTTGAATGTTTGTATACAAAGGAGAAGCACATATGTTGAAATAATTTATTACTCTTATTTTATGAATATATTTATTTAAAATATTTTTATTTCACTATCCAACAACTAAATTCTAGATCTAGTATGCTAGGTTTGACTATCTAGATTGTCAAGTTTGTGTGTGTGTGTGTGTGTGTGTGTGTGTGTGTGTGTGTTTGAGAATTTGTTTATGTATGAAATCTTATTTAAAAATTAAAGTAAAATATTGTATTTGGATATACCTTATGAGATGCAAAAAACTACCTTCTTTCAAAGAAACTAATATGCAATTGTAAAAATGAGAGATCTAGAGTATGTTTTTGTGCAAGAGAGGAAATAGAGAAGGGTTTATTTTATTTATTTTTAGTGATTTTTGAATATGAAAATAATATAATGAATAAAATAAAATAAATTATTCTAAACTAATAAAATAAAAACAATACTAGAAATAAAATCCTCCAACTTGATCAATGGTTATGACCAAGTAGAGACAAGAGATTGTTGTTGTGTAAAATGTCATCAATAAGATAGCTCCTCTACTCAACATGACTGTAGGAACTCTATGAAAAATAATGGTAAAAAATTAATAAGAATAAGGAAACAATCCTAGACAAGAGTGTAGTTATATTATGGTGTGATGATCCAGTGATAGTAATGGTTGTGTTATTGATCTAATGAATTCTCTCTTCCAAAATTGTGTAGATTTGACATGAAAGTGACCGAAGGTGGAGCAAAATATTCTTAAAAAATAAAATCAGGTAGAATTAGGTTTTGTATATCTTTAAAATACCAATCTTTAATATGAAATTCAGATCTAAAATTCATCTAAAATTGAGATACTTGTAGAAGGAGGGTGTAGGTGTGAGTTTAACTATTGATTAACTCAAAGCTAAAATTGGGAGGGATAAGGATTGATAGAAAAAAGAGTAGGAATGAGATGGGCCATCATTAGGGTGAACACAAATAAAATAAAGGAAGAGACATGAAGAGAAGTATATACAACACGTGAGAACTCAAGTTTTAGATGCTAAAAATGGAAGATAGACAAATTGTAATGAAACTATCATTGTTTGTAGGTGGCGAGGAAGAAACTACCATAAAAGGTGATAAGATTGTCGAGATTTGTGATGAGACCACCTTGATGGATGAATAAACCAGTTCTTATAAAATTAATTCATCACAGTGGTTTATGAAATAGTTGTGATGTAAACATCTTAATAATGGTGGTTCTGTCGTGCATAGGGGTGGTTTCATCTTAAAGGAAAGGACTTCAAACCTAAAGGAAAATTGACTCAAAATGGAAAATTTTGAGGCTTTATAAATACCAAAAAGAGACTAAAGAATGAGTAAGGGGGTATTAATTTCATTGAAAACCATACTTGAGTGTATTTATGTAGAGTATTGCATCTTCATCAATTTTTTTCATAAATCTCATGCCATGACATTTTTGGGTGCATACATATTACTCCCTTGGGAATATGTCTTCTCACGAATTGATTAGGGTGTGGTCATAAGTAGTGGCATACTAAAGGGAAAATGAGGGTTAACAAACTTACCTTACTTTCATGTGTGATGTATCGAAGCTAACTGAGACTCCGTATAACTTGTCATAAAAAGATAGGAATCAAGTGCATTTTAACGAAAAAATAGAAATTATGATAACTAATCAAAACATGGATAAGAATACTTACTGTGTACATAGGGGTGCGTATACTACCTAAATTCATCCTGTTGGAGGACTAAATCTGGTGTTGAGTGACATGTACCTATAAAATTGAAATGAAAAATTAACATGCTATGAGAAACCAAAACCATCAAAATGTGTTAGTTTTTTAACATAAAATATATCAGTGGGGTAATAAAAATATACAAAAATCATAAAAACATGAGTTGAGAAGAAAGATACTAAAAATGAGAAGTTTTCAAAACACAACACCTAGTTAGAAAGACTATATATTCAAAAACTTGTCATAATAAAAACCATATGTACAAATTGGTTTTAGAATTTTTTGAGATCTAGATTGATGGTGTTGAAATTTATCTAGAAATAATTCAATTATACAAACACAAAAAAAATATGGTGAATGTACTAGTGAGAGTAAAAATGAGTCAAGTTCAAGTCAATTTTGACTATTTTTGTGTTTTTCCCCTAATTTCAATTTTTTTATTTAGAATGCATGTAGATTCATTAAACTTAAAAAATTATTACAAAAAATAGATTGGGGGGTTGGGTAGGTTATAAAAATGTTAAATTTTTTAAGATTTGGGTGAATTTTAAGATTTTTAGGGGGTTTTTGGGTTAGGTGTATGCGATGATCAAAATCATCACATCAGGTTAAAACTACCAGTTTGTGTAGATAGATGATTATGCCTTCGATGTGGTGGTTATGTGACCACCACATCCTGATAATAGGTTAATGTTATAACTACCACATATGAAGAGGAAATTTCCTAGAATGGTTTCATAACTACCACCTAAAAAAGATACCAGTTTCATCTTAGGTGAAAAAGGGGTGATTTTTAGTCAAAATTTAAGGCCAAAAAAGGGGCAACAACTAAGTTAAGGTGTATTTTATAATAGTGGATACGTATGATAGAGTTGAACTAAGGATAATGAGTGGCTACCATGCATCATAGCACTCTTAACAACCAATGCATTGGCTACTCTAGATAGGGTTAGGATCCTACATATTGGTTAGGTGTGGGAGATCGCCATAGTATGGGTGAATGTTTGTGGTAGAGGCTCAAATATAGAATTTGAGTGAGATTTTAGAAATTAGGTGAGGATAGGTTACCTTGAGATTATAGACATAGGGAAATATAGTCTCCTAAAGAGGGACTAGTAGGAGGTGACCTAGGATCCAGATCCCATGGTGCTCCTTAGCATTAGGACATTCTTACAGGAGGAGGACAAGATCCTAGGGCCACTTATTGCTCTTAAACTTAAACTATTATATTTTATTTTATTTTTGAGATTTTGAGACACATTTTCCCTCTATAGAGGTGGATTGAACTATATAATTTATTATACAAACTCAATTATATATATATGGAAATACACTGGTCTATTTCAATGACTTGCCATTTATGTGTTTAATTTTCATGTATGTTCTTTCTATTTATTCACTTTAAATAACAAGGCATGTGATGGTAAACTATACATCTCTTGTGTTTTTGGTAATGCTATGGAAAATTCTTATATATGTGAGATTATGGAAATACAATGTATGTAAATGATATACTAGGAAATGATGGATATGTGTAAAACTATAAATATGATAATAGTTGTTTTTTAGGTGATGACTAAGTTATATAATTTACATAACATAAGACTTTAAAATTTTGAAAAGGAATGAAAGGGGAAGAAACATATGCATGAGATGGTAAAACTATACATAAAAAATTATCATAGAAAAAGAAGATAACCTAATCCTTATGAGTAAAGGGGGAAAATGAACTTCTTTCCAAACTTACAAAATACTAGCTTTATTAGATTCATCTAGAGGTAACTAGCCTTGATAGAATAAATAAATAGGATAAATCTATCTTTTTTAGCATAGACATGTAAATAGGCCTTTTGAATAAATTTTATCAGACAGTTTATAATTTGACATTACTTTTAATTAGCTTTTTACTTTTGTTTTGTGGCCCCCTACACTTAGTGTCATGTGACTAGGAAGACACATGGGCTCATAAAAAATACTAGATGTAGGTGATTAAGGACATCTCTCCACAGTGTAGAGCCTTTGATAATAGGGTAATGCAAAAATTAAATGAGATGATAAGTTGTACCTTGAAAGTTTGTGTTACGCGAATTGACAACTAAATAATCACCAAACATGACATTTGATATGCAAAATAACATATAAACAATGGAAAATATAATGCAATTAGGTCAATGTAAAATGAAAATTAATAAATATAAAATCATTTAAGGTGAAAATAATTCACATATTCATTAAACTCCTTTCCCTCTAGAGTGCATACCCAGTAGGCTCCATTCTTAAAATATGCAATCACTAAATAAGGACATAACCAACTGGGTCTAAACTTTCAACCTTTTGCTTTATTTTTATCTATTCAAATGTTGAGTCTTAGGACAAGGTATCCTACTTATATATGGTGCTCATTAATAATTTTGTTGTATTACTAGCATATATGGTCTATGTAAGCAACATGATTCTATGTAGCCATGAGTTGTTGTTCATCTAATGTCTCTAACTTATATAATTATGTATTTCTCTACTTTTCATCATCAATAACAACTTGAAGAGAGATGCACATGAGAGATATTTATAACTCAAGGGGTATAATTAATTCAACTTTGAAGACCAAAGAATATGGGGTTACTCCCGTGGACATACAAATACTTATTCCATAAGCCCATAATGTAGGGTCAAGCTAAAGATGCCAATTTATTTTGTTATCTTTGATTATTTTGAACAAGATTGAATTTAGAACTTTATTCATGGTCTCATCTTAGAATTTGGTCTATGAATATTATAAATAATCCATGTGATGAGATACAAAAAATTTATTACACACTTCATGGGCCTCAAGATTATTTAAAAGAGACCCATTACCTGTGACTATGACCTATGGAACTCCAAAGTGACAAATGATTTGATTTAAAATAAATTTAAAGATGACTGATCTGGTAACAATTGTTAGAGGCATAGCTTCTTCCCACTTAGTGAAATACTTAGTGGCTATGATGATGAAGTGATGACCATTTTAGGAAGTTATAGACAACTTGCCTATCAAATCTACACCCCAATTGGAAAAGCGCCATGGAGTAATGATGGGTTGTAATTATCTAGGAGGGATATGGATTTCATATAAGAAGTTTTGCCACTTATCACATTTTATTACATAATTAACAACACCATGTTTTATAATGGTCTATAATTATCCCATCCTATGGATCTTATGAGTAGTCATGTGACCACCAAAGTGTACACCATAAACACTACTATGAAAATGGAAAATAACCCTTTCTGAATCCTCTTGGTTGACACACCTCAATAACATGCCATCAAAGACTCTACAATAAATAACCTCATCTAAAATGACATATTTGGATGTTATGATACAAAGGAGATGACTCTATTGTTGAGTTATCACATTCGAATAAGTATGGTTAATTAAATAATTGATAATATTGGCATACCAAGGAGAGGAAAAACTTTTAGGTTTATATATATATATATATATATATATATATATATATATATATATATATAACAAATTATCTCATTAGGGAAGTCATTATGAATGATATATTTGACTTATGGGGAATCCACCAACCAATCAATGATGATTTATCCCTTAATGGACTTCTGGTTAACATATATGAGTTTAAATTTGATTAAAAGAATGATAAAATTCCCAACCTTTTGTGAAAGTGTTGGTTGGGTTATAAATGTTTTTAAGGCCTCAAACCTTATTAATAACCTCATTTCTTGGTTAAGCATATAATATCACTATCACTTGGTTGTGAATATGATGGATAATCACTCCTCTTCCTAAGTATAATACATCTCATAGTAAATAAGAGTGTAGTTAATGAAATATATGACACACTCCTTACCATCATCATCATCTTGGGCTAATATCTTGGTGAGAGACAAATTGATTTAAATAATATAAAGTATGAGGGGATTGTTAGGGTTGGGTAACATGAGCATTGGGGGAGACATAAGAAATTTTTTTACCATTACAAATACATCCTAGAAATCACTCATCTAGGTCAAGCCACTCACCTTTTTTAAACAATTTTGATGGGATGAATTATATAAGAAGGTCAGGTAAAAAACATTAAATGGAACCTAACTTCGCTAGGAATGACCTAATACTTGCATCATTAATAGGGGATCATGTCTAGTATTGTATGAATCTTGGCTCGGTAAATATTCATTCCACATTGAAAAATGATATAATTGAGGATTTTTCCATGTATGACTTTAAACACACATTTTTTAGGACTAAGGGTGACACCATATATGATCAAGCATGTGAGGATGGTGCACAATACCTCTAAGTTCTCAATCCTTCTTTTTGATTTCCCTAGAATATTTTACACAAAAACCTCAACTATATTATGGATGAGATCATGAAAAATATGGGTCATGTATTTATAATATGTTGCCTCAGTGTTTTTTAGGTCAAAAGGAATGAATACATGACATAAATTCCCCCATGGTGTGGTAAAGGAGGTTTTGACTTTGGATCTAGTTATATCTAGAGAAGCCATCTATAAGGGATAAAAAATCATAACCTGTCATATCATCAAAAATAAAATCAATGGAAGGGAAAGGAAAATCATCCTTGGGACATGCCTTATTAATATCATAGAGATTGATGCATACCCTAATTTTTATGTTCTTATTAAGAACAAGAGTGATGTTAGACATCCATTTAGAATAATCACAAGCTTTATGAACCCTACTTTGAGAAGCTCAATAACTTATTTCTTCAACATTTATGCAACTTTGGGATTGAATTGAGTTTTTATTTATGGGTTTTGCATTAGGCATCATGACCAAATTATAAATGACTACTTCAGGTTTGATACAACCTACATATCTATATAGGAAAAGGCAAAATATTTATAGAGTTTGGTAACTTTTTGTGATATTCCACCTCTTATGGTGATAGTGAAGATTGAAGTTTGATTATTTTGGGGTTGTCTTTAGTCTTTATGTCATTGTTGATGTAGTGGATTGCACTTGGGGCAGGATGCCTAGCTCCCACCCTTCCACATGAAACAATAGAAACTCCCCTCTCGCTTGTGGGACCTATGAAGCTAGAGGGGAGAGTTTCTAGATAAGGGCTAGCTCCCTTTGATGTATCCTTTAAGCCTTGGTTTCTCCTACTGCTAACAAATAAATGTAAAAAGGGGGGGATGAAAAGGGAGAAAGATGCTGAAAATAGAACCTAAGCTTAAAAATAAAATAAAGGTGATACACCAGAAATGATGACCCACTTAGCCCAAAAATACACTTTCATCAAGAAGAAGCACCCATACACTTCATCTGATGTGGGAAATCCTTCTGCATTAGTGAGCTAGGGGTCCATGGAAATACAAGGAGGAAGAAACTGCCAGAGGCATCCTCAAACACACTTATGGCAGCGTATTCACATGCACCTACACTCCTCTAGGAACACTTCTAGAAAACTACAAAAGAGAAACTCACAATGCACTAGACATGCTGAAATTGATCTGTGAGAAGCATAAAAGGAAATGAATTAACACAAAAAGAGAACATAGACATGTGCTTAAGTGCAAGTCTAGATGGAGGTAAAAATGCTAAGTTTTGATTCAAGGTAAAATTTGGTAGAGTTCTGCCTCACAATCCCGAGAGATTTTTGGGTAGAGTTTTGCCTTAAGGCTAAGAGATCCTTCTCAAAATGAGAATTTTAATATATAGAAAGAAAAAGAGAACTTCATGCCTTCTAAAAAAGAATTTTGGCACTCTTTTTCAAGCTAGCCCATGTGCACTCTGAGCCTTGGGAAGAGGAAGCCATTTGATTTTTGGTTCCTGCTTTGACTTTGGCATCCCAACATTAATGAAGAAGCATAGACCACACCTCTTTTCTATGAATATACTACTCCCTTCAAGGAATTTGTGTGGCTTGTCTACTTATAAATGCAAACTAGAGAAAACAAGCAACATTGCTTACTATTTTTGCCATTTGGTGACCACCTGGCAAGCGTTGTTCCAACTGCAGGAATAAATCCTTGAGTTGACACCTCCTCTCACCACTTGGACTGCTTTGTCTTTTCTTGCACTTTGTCTTCTTCCTTGCTTTGTCTCTTTCTAGCTCCTTCAGCCCCTTAGGGCTATATTTTGATGAGTCACTAAATTCCTTGGGCTCTTTTCATGGTTGGCACTCAAGCATTTTAAAAAACAAACAACTATTTCACCACCTTGAATTTGATGTCCATGCACCTGTCACTGCTTGAAAACCAATAGCTAGTTCATCATGCTTGACTTTGACATCCTCAGGCCCATCACCCCTTGGAATTTTTTTAGATTTCTTGCTTCAGCCTTTTGTTATTCCTTTGAGTTTTTGTGCAGACATTTTCCCACGAACAAAAAGTTTGCAAGAACTATTTCTGCCACTTCTCTTTCCTTTGGAATTTTCTCAGCCTTTCCTCCCATGGCCTTCCTTCAAATTTCTTCAGATCTTATCCCACAAATTTCTTCAAACTTTTTGTTTGAAGGAATTCCTTCAGACAAAAAGTCCAAAAGAATTTATTCAAGCCTTAGTCCTTTTCTAGGATTTTTCTTGTTTGCAGCCTTTCTAAATTCCTTCAGACTTTTTGTCTGAAGGAATTCCTTCAAACAAAAAGTTTGAAGGAATTATACCTTTGCCTTAACAAAATTCCAAAAGAACTTACCTTTGCTTCTTCGACTGGCCTCAAAAGTGCCCTTTGGGATTCTTGAAATTAACCCTTCTGAAGGGTGTTGTTGCTGACTAAGTGCCCTCCGCAAGGGCACTTGTCCTTTGGGAGGCTCTCTTGAACTTTTGCATTGAACCACTCCTTTGAACCAATCATTGAACCATTTTATTGAACCAAAAGCCATTGAATTGTTTGATGAACTGACTGAGTGAACCGAAGCATTGAACTAACTGAATTGAAACAAGCCCTTTGAATTGAGCTGATGAACTTTGTCATTGAGCTTTGCAATTGAACTGAAGCATTGAACCAAGGCATTGAACCAAAGCATTAAACTAGTTCAATGGTTCAACGATTTAAAGATGCCAACTTTCCTTGTGAATTTCTTTAGACAAGAGTCCAAAGAAGCTTTGTAAAACTTTGCACTCTTTGAATTGGTTCTTCACTGCCAAAAGACTTCACTTGCAGAGTTTGTAGAAGTCCTTGTGGAGTCTGTAGAAAACCTACAGAGTCTATAGAAATGGACCTGTAGAGTCCATAAAAATCCAAGCTCTATAGAGTTTGTAGAAATGGACCTACAGAGTTCATAGAAAACCTGTAGAGTCCATAGAAATTTACAAGACTCATAAAAAATCAAAAGTACTAGCTCAGAATAGCATGGAAAAAAGGGGAATTGATTTTTGGCTTGTTGGGCCAAAAATGGTCAACAAATTGGTGACTCCCAGGGGAAGCATGCCTGCTATGCTTAGAGACTAGTTGCCTTGAAGTCCATTGGGCACGGAGTCAGATGCAGCTTTGAAAGATTTAGCCACTGCCTTGAGGGATCCCAGAATCAATCATGAAGCTTTTTACCCTAGACACAAGGGAAAGCACACACAAGACTAAAAACACTACTTGTATTGGATCTTCTGCCAGTCTTGGACCTTGATCTCCCATGCTCTATCTTTTCTCTTTGCCTTCCTCTGCCTTCAACACTCAAAGCATTTCCTGATGATTCACCTGTGCTATTCCTACGTATCTCTTCATTCAAGATCACACTCACAACATCATCCACTTTTAAGACTTTTGAAGGAGACACAGTATTAGAAACTGCCATTACCAAACCTTCCCAACTTTCAGGTAATGAACACAAGATTAAGAGAGCTCTAATTTTATCATCAAATACAATATTGACTGAACTTAACTGGTTTACCAAACCATGGAAATCACTAAGATGGCTATGAACAGATCCACCTTCCAACATTTGCAAATTAAATAAACGCTTCATAAGAAGTACCTTATTAGAAGCTGAGGGTTTTTCATATAAATTTGCCAAAGATTCCATCAACTCCACCATTGTCTTACACTGTGATAAGCTGGAAATCATAGATGATGCAAGACTCAATCTAATAGATCCCAGAGCCTTTCGATCAAGAACCACCCATTCTTCATCTTTCATATCCGAGGGTTTGCAGTTAACCCCTCCCAACGGTAAGTACAAATCTTTTTGATACAGATAATCCTCAATCTACATCCTCCACAATTGGTAGTTCTTGCCATTAAAATTTTCCATCTGTAGCTTACTGTCTTCTATCATTGCTCAACTCCCACTCAAACAGAAACCCTGTGAGTACCTGTAATCAAAACACACTAACCAGATCTAATCCAATCTGTTAGTATCCCAACCAAAAGCTCTGATACCACTTGTCAGGGAAGTCCAAGAACAAACACACCTGTTCTGATTCCTCTTGTTGGATCTTGCTCCTCAGAAAGAGCACAGTATGATTACTAGATATAAGCAATTAAATATGTAGAAATAACCAGAAGCACAAGTAACTAGAATTCACCAATAGCACAGAATATGAGAGACAATACACTATCTTGTATTAACATTTTACAGAAAAGAATACAACAAAGAGCCGCCACACTCTTTCACCTTACAGAGGTTTGACACACCTCAAGTGTACAGTAATTCTTCTCACACAACACTCTCCTACACAAAAATGGTCCCAACAACCAACTCACAAACAGAATTGGTGTTCACCTCTCCAAGTAGTCAGTAATAACCCTGCCAGTTCACCAAGCACTCTAAAGTACTTCAAGTTGATCTCCCATGAACCTGCAACCTACAATTCAATAGACCATACTCACATGTAGATCTCTTATGAGCTTGCAACAACCTGCAACTCAATGATCTTACAATGGAAGCAACTTAACTTGCCTTCCTTTCTATCTTATTCCTTAATTATAATACATGCCAATGGGTCTATAAATAGATCCCTAACTTAAACAATAACTTAGACTCTTAATTTAGACAATTATCTTCGCAGCCAAAGACTCTAACTGGCCTTTACATGCAAACACTTCATTCACTTAACTAACTGTCTGTGTAACGAGCAGTTCTAAAACACACAGGCAATCGACGCCGGTCCCTGCTAGTCTGGTTCTGCCGACATCGGCTGACTCCCTACCGTTGCCAGTGGCCTTCTGCACTGGTCACAACTGACGTCGGTCCTGCTGCCGATGTCGGTTCTCCTAGAACTCAGCAACCTTCTTGTTCCTTTAGTTTGCAAATGGTTGAAGCTTTTAGCTCCACAACCTAACAATTTCCATGGTTTGATAAACCAGTTAAGTTTAGTTAATATTGTATTTGATGATGAAATTAGAGCTCTCTTGATCTTGTGTTCATTACCTGAAAGTTGGGAAGGTTTGGTAATGGCAGTTTCTAATACTGTGTCTCCTTCAAAAGTCTTAAAAGTTGATGATGTTGTGAGTGTGATCTTGAATGAAGAGATACGCAAGAATAGCATAGGTGAATCATCAGGAAATGCTTTGAGTGTTGAAGGCAGAGGAAGGCAAAGAGAAAATATAGAGCATGGGAGATCAAGGTCTAAGACAGGCAGAAGATCCAAGTCCAAGTATGGTAGAATAACCTGCTGGAAGTGTGAAAAGCAAGGGCACTTAAAGAGAGATTGTAAATTGGGTACAAATCAGCATGAAAAACATGAAGAAGAAGTAGATGTTGCAGATTATGCTGCACGGGATGCTCTGGTATGTTCTTTGGATAAAGTAGAATCTTAGGTTTTAGATTTTGGTGCCTCTTTTCATGCATCCCCACATAGGGAATTTTTTCATGAGTATGTCCAGGGAGATTTTGGAGAAATTTATGTAGGGGATGGTAAGCCTTGTCAGATTATTGGCAAAGGGAAAGTGAAGCTGAAACTACAGATAGGTAACACATGGGTGTTAAAAGAGGTCATGCACGTCCCAGTTCTGGAGTGGAATTTGATTTCTTTTAGAAGTTTGGGTGATGAGGGTTGCACAGTAACTCTCACAGCGAACTCTTGGAAGGTTACCAAGGCTACACTTGTTGTAGCTAGAGGTAAGAAAGTAGGTACGCTTTATCTATCTACTTGTACTACTGATTCTCTTCCTGGGTTATCTACTTCAGCTGTAGATTCAGAGATGTGGCTTGATAGGCTTGGTCACATAGATAAGAAAGAGATGCTTGTTCTTGAGTCAAAGGATATGCTTTCGGATTTGGAAGGTATGGATCATGGTTTCTGTATGCAGAAGAAGAAGGTGACGTTTCTTGAGGAATCTGATGTCAGTGACAAGAACAGGAGAGCCTTGGTTTTTAAGGAGAAGGTGACGGATAGAGTTCAGCACAAGATGCAAAAGAATTTTGAGCAGAGCAAGGGTGATTTGGACAAGGATTTGATCTAAAAGGAGCTCATGAGAAAAATTCAAGTCTCACAAGAAAAACACAGAGACCGACGTCGGTAGGAAAACCAATGTCGACGTCCAGACAGGGACCGACGTCGGCTATGTGCAGACCGACGTCAGTGACACAAGGTAGATATCGACCGGCATCGGCCAGGGGAAAATGATGTTGGCAAGGTGGCAGTCGCAAGGAACTGACTTCGGTCGTCTGCAGACTGAGATGTGATCGGCATCAGTTACTGAGATGAATTTTGGGTGGACAACAAGCTGTCAAGGTGTCTCAAGCACCCATATAGAGGACTGAAGGTGTAAGTAAGTTCTTAAATTTTTTATTTCCCTTCTTTACACTACTTGTTGCTCACTTATGGCATAAGACCAGGAAGTTGTTGAAGAAGCAGAACAGGTAGATCCAGGAAATAGTGGGAGCTTGGCATGGATGAGGATGTGATTCCTTAGAGGAGAACCAAACAGGTGTTTTGGGTAGAGTGGCCAGCTAGAAGTAAGCACTGAGAGACGAATGGATGTTCAGGATAAAGAAGAGCGGAAATGGATACATGAGATGGAAGATCAGGGTATATGGTCTTGTATTAGCTGCAGGGCAATGGAGGTTTGATCATTGTGTTTCTCTTTACCAGGTTGGATAATATTAGCTACATTATCCTATTACTGTATGATGTGCTTGTTGCAGGGTTACATATATAGGTATTGCTGAACTAAAGGTAAAGCTAGTTCAGGTGTGTGTCATGGAAAATCTGGGAGTAGCAAGATTCTTTGGCATGAGTGTGTTCTAGAGACAAAGTAGGTCATATGTTGACTTTGTTTTAGGATGATTGTGTGAAACCGATTAGCACGCCGATGGTTGGACAGTTCTATGAACAGGTGTCTTGATTCACATAATAAGGTTGAGTGCATGGTATGTACTAAACCTGAGTTTTCCCAAGCAGTGGGAGTTGTCACAAGTTGGAGCCAATCCGAGAGAGAACCATTGGAGGGCAGTTCAGTGGATTCTTATAGGGACTAGCAGCAGGTGCACATGCTATGCAGGTTCAGGTTATTTTCTACATGGTTTGTAGATGTGGATGTGGTAGGTGATTTGGATGATAGGTTTTGCACTACAGGTTTGTGGTGGTTGGTCTTCAAGAGTGATCTTGAGGAGGGATACAAAGCCAAGGGAACAAACTAGATGAAGTACAGGTACATGTATAGGTTGCAGCTATTTATCTCCAAGTGGGAGATTGTTAGGTTATGGAGCTAAAAGCTTTAACCATTTAAGGAACAAGAAGGTTGCTGAGTTTTAGGAGAACCGGTGTCGATAGCAGGACCGATGTCGGTTGTGACCAGTGCAAAAGGCCACCGGCGACGGCAGGGAGTCGGCCGACGTCATCAGAACTAGACTAGTAGGGACCGGCGTCGATCACCTGTGTGTTTTAGAACTGCTCATTACATGGACAGTTAGTTAAGTGAATGAAGTGTTTGCATGTAAAGGCCAGTTAGAGTCTTTGGCTGCGAGGATAATTGTCTAAATTAAGAGTCTAAGTTATTGTTTAAGTTAGGGATCTATTTATAGACCCATTGGCATGTATTGTAATTAAGGAATGATCTTCTGTAACCAGCTTGGTTAACATATCAGCAAGATTCCTATCTGTATGGATCTTCTCCAGCTTCAACTCACCATCTTCCAATACCTATCGTATGAAGTGATACCTTAGCTGTATGTGCTTTGTTCTTGAATGAAAGGCTAAATTCTTAGCCAAATGGATTGCACTCTGACTGTCACTATACAATCTGCAACTCTCATGCTCCCTACCAAGCTCATCCATGAACCGTGTCATCCATATCATCTCTTTGCTAGCTTCTGTGGCTGCAATATACTCTGCTTCTGTAGTTGACAAGGCAACAACCTTCTGCAACTTAGATATCTAGCTAACCGCCGTTCCACCTACAGTAAAAACATAACCTGTAGTGCTCCTCCTGCCATCCAAATCACCTGCCATATCTGAATCTACATAACCATGTAAAGAAGTATCTGAACCTCCATAGCACAAGTGCCTACTGCTGGTTCCTCTCAGATATCTAAGGATCCACTGAACTGCTTTCCAATGTTCCTTACCTGGATTGGCCATATACTTACTTACCACTCCCACTGCTTGGGCAATATCCGGTCTAGTACACACCATTGCATACATCAAACTCCCTACTACGGAAGAATATGGAACCTTACTCATGTACTCTACCTCATCATATGAATTAGGACATTATTCTTTACTCAACTTAAAATGTCCAGCCAAAGGTATGCTTACCGGTTTAGCATCCTGCATATTGAATCGTTTTAACACCTTGTCCACATAATCTTCTTGAGACAATATCAACCTGTGATTTTTCCTATCTCTCTTAATGCTCATGCCAAGGATTTTCTTTGCTGCTCCCAAATCCTTCATAGCAAATATTTGAGCTAATTTCACTTTAAGCTCTGAGATATCTTGCATGTGAGATCCTGCAACCAACATATCATCTACATACAACAATAGAATAATATATCTACCGTTATCAAATCTCTTGAAATATACACAATGGTCTAATTGACACCTACTGTAGCCATGCTCAGTCATAAGCCTGTCAAATTTTAAGTACCATTGCCTAGGAGCTTGCTTGAGGCCATACAAGCTTTTCTTCAATCTGCACACAAACTTCTCCTTACCCTTGACCTTGAATCCTTCTGGCTGTTCCATATAAATTTCTTCATCCAAATCTCCATGAAGAAATGCTGTCTTAACATCTAGCTGCTCAAGATGCAAATCCTCAAAAGCAACCAAAGACAATACAACCCTTATAGAAGTCATTTTAACAACAGGAGAAAAAATCTCACCAAAGTCGATACCTGGCTTTTGTGCAAATCCTTTCACTACTAATTTGGCCTTATATCTCATCTGTCCATTCTCACCTTCCTTCAACCTGTAGGTCCATCTGTTCTTAAGTGTTCTCTTACCAGCTGGCAATTCAACCAAATCCCATGTTTGGTTCTCTCTTAAGGACTCCAACTCCTCAACCATGCCATGCTCCCACTCATTCTTGGACTCCACCTGTATTGCTTCTTCAAAACTCTCTGGTTCTCCACCATCAGTTAGCAATAAATAAAATAAAGAAGGAGAATATCTAATTGGAGGCTTACTCACCCTTTCTGACCTCCTGATGGGTGTCTGAGACTCGTTCACAACACGTTGTCCACCCAAATTCTCTAACAGTGACCGACCTCGGTCACCTGCGGACCTGTTACTGGCCGACATCGGTTCTGCCTGACCGACCTTGGTACCTGTACGGCCGACGTCGATCTCTGTATGGCCGACGCCGGTTTTTGTCCTGCCAACACCGGTTCCTAACCTGCCGACATCGATCTCTGTGTTTTCCTGTAAGTGATTATTTCTTTTTCCCGCGAGCTCATCTTGGACTTTCACCTCGTCTAATTCACCATTGCTCTGCTTAGATTGATTCAGCTTCCTTAGCTGATCACAATACATCACTCTTTCATTGAAAACAATGTCACAGCTCCTGATTACCTTGTTAGTTTCTAGATTCCATAATCTGTAACCAAAATCATCTGAGCCATAGCCAATAAACGTGCATCTCATAGACTTAGCATCAAGCTTCTTTCTATTTTCCTTATCTATGTGCACAAAGGCTTCACAACCAAAAACTTTGAGATATGAGAGATCAACCTTTTTACCTGTTCATGCCTCTTCTAGAATACCACCATCCAGAGCTGTAGAGGGTCCTTTGTTAATTAGGTATACTGCAGTGTCAACAGCTTGTGCCCAAAACTGTAAGGGCAAATTGGCATGCAATCTCATACATTTTGCATGCTCCATTATTGTCCTATTCATCCTTTCAGCAATACCATTCTGCTGAGGTGTCCTTGGAACCATCCTTTGCCTACAGATTCCATGCATGTAACAATAATCTCTGAACTTATGACTGCAGAACTCACCACCATTGTCTGATCTCAGGCACTTTAATCTTTTACCTATTTCATTCTCAACCATAGCTTTCCAAACTTTAAAAGTCTCAAATACATCAGATTTTCTCCTAATACAATAGATCCATACCTTCCTTGTAGCATCATCTATGAAAGATACATAGTACTGTGATCCTCCAATGGAAGCAACCTGAGCCGGTCCCCACACGTCTGTGTGAACAAGCTCCAACTTATGCCTCTTCTTAGTAGACTCAATTTTGAGAAAACTAACCCTTTTCTGTTTTCCAAATACACAGTGCTCACAAAACTCTAGATCTATGCCTTTTAAATCTGAAAGCATACCTTTGGACTTAAGAATTGACATCCCCTTCTCACTCATGTGGCCAAGCCTTGAGTGCCACAATTTAGCATCCACATCTGAAGTAGATAATACAAAAGGAGATTTATTAGTAACATAATTACACAAATAGAGAGTACCTTCTCTCTTACCTCTGGCCATAACAAGTGCACCCTTGGTCACCTTCCAAGATTCTGCTGTGAGAGTTATTGTACAACCCTCATCCCCTAACTTTCCTACAAAAATCAAATTTCTCTTCAAGCTAGGAACATGCATCACGTCTCTCAACACCCATGTGTTGCTATTCTGCATCTTCAGCTGCACTTTACCTTTGCCAATTATTTTACAGGGCTCATTATCCCCTAGATACAATATTCCAATATCTCCATGGATATAGTCACTGAAATATTCCCTGTTAGGAGTAGCATGAAAAGATGCACCAGAATCTAATACCCAAGATTCTATATTATTATGTAGAGAGAAAATTAAAGCATCTTGTGCAATACCTGCAATCTTGGCTTCTTCCTTTCCTTCGTGCTGATTGTCCTCCTTAGGTTTTGACCAACAATCTCTGCTTATGTGCCCCATCTTTCCACAATTCCAGCATTGTGGCCTTCTGCCATTTCTGGATTTAGATCTGCCTTTCCCCTTTAACTTGGATCTTGATCTGCCTTTCTTGCTCTTTTCTTTCTGCCTTCCCCTGCTCTCAAAACTTAAAGCATTCCCAGATGCCTCTTCTATGCTTTTCCTGTGTATTTCCTCATTCAAGATAACACTAACAACATCTTCTAATTTCAAAATATTTGATGCAGATGCAGTATTACTTACTGCCATTACTAAGCCATGCCAGCTTTTAAGCAAAGAACATAATATCAAAAGAGCTTTTATTTCATCATCAAACACTATATTCACTGAACTTAATTGATTCACAATACCATTGAAATCATTCAGATGAGTAGAAATAGATCCACCTTCATTCATATGCAAATTAAATAACTGCTTCATAAGATATACCTTATTGGAAGCTGAGGGTTTTTCATACAAATTTGCTAACGTAGTCATCAACTCTACCATGGACTTTGCCTATGATAAATTAGATATCACAGTGGATGCTAGACTCAGTCTTATAGACCCCAGAGCCTTTCTGTCAAGAACTTCCCATTCTTCATCCTCCATATCTTTGGGCTTCTTTGCAACACCACCTAACGGTAAGTAGAGATCTTTTTGATACAGATAATCCTCTATCTGCATTCTCCAGTGTTGGTAATTTTTTCCATTGAAATTTTCCATTCTCAATTTACTTTCATCTGCCATTGCTTCTCCCACTCAAATAGAAATCCCTACAGAAACCCCTGTGAGAACCTGTAATCAATACACACTACACAGATCTGAACCACCTGTTAGTGAACCTGAACTTTGATACTAATTATTGGATATCAATCTCTAAACCTGCAACCAAGGCTCTGATACCACTTGTTGGGGGATCAATCCAACAATAGATTACAATTGTGAAAGCAATAAACGCAGAATTAAATCAGATTGACAAGTAATTAGAATGATAATAGCAAGAACAAGAGATACAAAAAACCACCCTGAAAACTTGTATTAACAAACTCTTTACAAAAGGAATACAATTGAAGAAAATTTTTTCTTCCACACCTCTCCTAGATGTATAGATCTCTCAATAGATCTCTATTCCTCAAAAGCTCTCTCTCAAGAACAATCAACTCCAACAAGCCTGGATTGATTTAATTCTGTACTGTTTTTCTCATACAATGAAATAATTCACAATAACTCCAACTACTACAATAATCTACTACAAAGCTAAGAAGATCTAATTCTACATATAGAATTAGGATACTTGAGCATGAAATTCCAACAAGCAGTTAAGCCACTTGAACAAGGGATCTAAAAATAGTATTACCAATAATAGAGATGCGAGCTTGAGACTACAACTCAAACTCATCATGCAAACACTCACTTCTGTCCACGAAAATAGCTTTCTAGACACGCAGGTAACCGACATCGGTTCCTGCTACTTGTTTGTGACCGCCGTCAGCCGACCATCTGTCGACGTTGGTACCTCTGCAACTGCTCATGGCTGACGTCGGTCGCTCTTGACCGATGCCGGTGTCTGTGTAGACCCAAAACTGATAATGAATGCTCCTTGGTGAAGCTTTTAGCTCCACACCCTAACATTAAAGATGCCAACTTTCCTTGTGAATTTCTTTAGAAAAGAGTCCAAAGAAGCTTTGTAAAACTTTGCACTCTTTGAATTGGTTCTTCACTGCCAAAAGACTACACTTGCAGAGTTTGTAGAAGTCCTTGTGGAGTCTGTAGAAAACCTACAGAGTCTATAGAAATGGACCTGTAGAGTCCATATAAATCCAAGCTCTGTAGAGTTTGTAGAAATGGACCTACAGAGTTCATAGAAAACCTGTAGAGTCCATAGAAATTTACAAGACTCATACAAAATCAAAAGTACTAGCTCAGAATAGCATGGAAAAAAAGGGGGATTGATTTTTGGCTTGTTGGGCCAAAAATGGTCAACAAATTGGTGACTCCTAGGGGAAGCATGCCTGCTATGCTTAGAGACTAGTTGCCTTGAAGTCCATTGGGCACAGAGTCAGATGCAGCTTTGAAAGATTTAACCACTGCCTTGAGGGATCCCAGAATCAATCATGAAGCTTTTTACCCTAGACACAAGGGAAAGCACACACAAGACTAAAAACACTACTTGTGCAAACTACACTTAGGGAAAGCAGGAAAAAAAATTGAAAGCAACTACTATGTACAACTAACTAGGTATATTTGCTTCCCTCTTGGAACAAAGGGAAAATTTCTTAAGTCCCCTCCCTAGCTAGGAAACTTATGGTGCTAGACAAGTGGCTGAATGAAGTGGAGACTTGGTGAACTACTCCTCTTGCCTGCCACCTAGCTTGGCTTGTATCCGAGTGGATCAAATTCAAACATGCTTCCATCATATAAGTATTCTATTTGTTCTTAGAAGCTTGCCTCCTATTGGTTCTTCATGTTGGTGTATCTCATCAAGAAATCAATCACTGCTAGCTCATCACCATAAGCCCCTTAATATGCATCATTGACTAGCTTATTCTATTCTACCTCATGCTCAGGTTCCATGGTATGACCATCCTCCTTGATGACTTCAAATAAAGTATCTTCAAATTCACCAACCTCTTGAAAGGATAAATCTGAAAGCCTGCAACCCCTTTGTATACTTATTTGAGTCTCGATGCTGCCTTCTCCACTCTTATCCAGCTCATAGCCTCCTTAGAGAATAGTGTAACCTTCCCTAATGACTTCAAACAAATCATTCAAAACATGATCAAGAAAGTGTCCATGTCCCTCCATGACATCTTGCAAAATGAGAAAAGGGGTAGAAATCACTTCTTCCTCATCAGAGATAGAGGCAAAAGCTTGTGACTTATCTTCTTGTTCATCAAAGGAGGTACTTGTGGTGATCTCCTCCTCATCTACACTCATGAAGTATCCCTAATCAATCATAAATTGAACATACTCCTCTTCGCTTACTTCCTTCAAGACAGGTTTCTCCTTGAGAAGGGGTGAAATAGAAGGCTGACAAATGAACTCATGTGGAAGAGGAGGCAATCCTTGAGCTAAAATCGAATGATTCTCCTCTTTCCATTTGGCTAGAACTTCATCTATATTAGGTGTGGCCTGATAGCTCTCTTGGAGCTGTGTAGATGGAGTGTGTTTAGACATGGAATCTGTTACTTGGTCTGAAATGTCCATCACATGATAGCTGAGGAAACTCACTCTAGACTCCAACTTTGCAATCTGCCTGTCTATATCTTCTTGGAAGATCCTTTCTTGGAGGTCACAATCATCATCAAGAGTAGGAGCAGCCTCATCTTCTTCAAGGTTTTGAGCAAAACCTTTCTCCTCCTCTTCCTTTTTGCCCCATGATTCTACTATTTGCTTCCAGCTCATGATCTTGGCATTGGAATCTTACTCCTGTGAACAAACAACAACTTTATCCTCTTCAAGGTCTTGAGCTAGTTCATGAATTTCCTTCTTCCAACTTGGAATTTGGAAATCATGTCAAAAGACTTGAGGAGGTTGGGGAAGATTTGAGAGGGTCTGCTCCTGTACAGGAAGAGTTATCTGAAGAGAGGCATACTAGAAAGCTAGGCACATGAGATTGAGGGCAAGATTGATTGATGCATCAGATGAGCTAGAATGAGCAATTGCCATTTGATAGAAAGGATTTGGCACAAAAGAGGGGGCTTTCTTTAGAATATGAGGGGGCACACAAGGCTCATCAAAATCAAATTGGGAAAGGGAAGCAGGGGATCCTTTTAAAACCTCATGAGAAAATGGGGGCAGACCTTGGGCCAAAATCACTTGATTTTCATCTCTTCACTTTACCAACACTTCATCAATATTGAAATTAGCTTGAGGATTGGTAGAAGGGGTATATTTTGGCATCATCTCCTCTACAAGGTTTGAAAGCTCCATCTCTCTTTCTCGAAGCAGTCTCACCTTAGCCTCTAATTCCTCAATTTGCTTAGCCAGATTATCCTGATAGAGTCTTTCTTAAAGCTCATGGGAATCATCATAGAGTTGGGGAGTGCATGAAGTTTTCAATGAAATGCAAGAAGCTTCTTGAGGAAGGGTGGGAGGGACTTGAAAAGGACTAACCTCATTTTGTACCTCACACTCTTGGATAATGTCTTTCTCCTCCTTGTTGTTCCATGACTCAACCACTTTATTCCAGCTCATGATCCTAGGACTAGGCATCTCCTTTTGGGGTGATGGGGCTACAATGTGAGAGGGTAGTGAGGGTTTAGATTCCACTTCCCTTACTACCAAAATAGACTACTACATTTGAATATTTGCCAATTCAATCTGTTTATCAAGATTAGCCTGAAACACAAGATTTACTATTTTAGAACTCTCCTCAACATGATTGGGGAAAGGACTTTGACAGGCTTGACTTGGCTCATAAGCAGGGGCTGTGTATGACTAATATGATACTTGGGGCAGTGGGTATGCAGGTTGATAGACTTGGTAAGGCTGCCTCTCATGAATACTCAGCTTCTCTTCCAAAGATGCAATCAAACCACTCACATCCAACATCTCACTTGTAAGCCTATGCCAATTGGCTCTTTCAATAAGAGCCCATTCACTCTTAACTAGATCTAGTTCATTTCTCACTTGATAGATGACATGATCAAGAATTTATTGGCCACATCCCCTTTTGGTGTCAAGCTCTAATACATAATTTTCGTATCCCAATAGTGCTCATTTGAAGGTGGAAACAGGTTGATTGGTAAAGAGATTAGGTTGAGTAGGAGAAGTGACACATTAAGAAGACTAGGGACAAGGCTGATATAGCTCATGACAGAGCTGAGACTGGTCATATTATACCTGATAAGGATCAACATAAGGCTATTAAGGATCATAGCTAGGCTAGCCAAGGAAAATAGGGTCCATGGTTCTGAATGATGGAATTATACATATCAAAACACTATTTCTTGATGGCACCATAATTGCTTAACTAGTTGATTTAACTCAGAGTCACCATTGGTGTTGATGTAAAAGCCTCCAAAGGCTAGTTGGTTGAAGAACACACCAAAAAATTCTTCAACTCTCTAGACAAACTTGTCCTAGTTGGTCCCACCGAGCATGCCAAAAACTGTTGACATAGTGGATTGCACCCAGGGCAAGATGCCTAACTCCTGCCCTTCCACACACAGCAATGAAAACTCCCCTCTCACCTATGGGACTAACAAAGCAAGAGGGGAGAGTCTCTAGATAAGGGCTAGCTTCCTTTGATGTATCCTTTATGCCCTGGTTTCTCCTACTGCTAACAAATAAATGTAAAAAGGGGGGGATGAAAAGGGAGAAAGATGCTAAAAATAGAACCTAAGCTTAAAAATAAAATAAAGGTGATACGCTAAAAATGATGACCCACTCAGCCCGAATATACACTTTCATCAAGAAGAAGTGCCCATACACTTCATCTGATGTGGGAAATCCTTCTACATTAGTGAGCTAGGGGTCCGTGGAAATACAGGGAGGAAGAAACTGCCAGAGGCATCCTCAAACACACTTATGGCAGCCTATTCACAGGCACCTACACTCTTCTAAGAACACTTCTGGCAAACCTACAGAAGAGAAACTCATAATGCACTAGACACGCTAGAATTGATCTATGAAAAGCATAAAAGGAAATGACTTAACACAAAAATAGATTATAGACATGTGCTTAAGTGCAAGTCCAAATGGAGGTAAAAATGCTAAGTCCTGATTCAAGGTAAAATTTGGTAGAGTTGTGCCTTACAAGCCTGAGAGATTTTTGGGTAGAGTTTTTCCTTAAGGCTAAGAGATCCTTCTCAAAATGAGAATTTTACAATATATAAAAAGAGAAAGATAACTTTGTGCCTTCTAGAAAAGACTTTTGGTGCTCTTTTTCAAGCTAGCCCATGTGCACTCTGAGCCTTGGGAAGAGGAATCCATTTGATTGTTAGTTCCTGCTTTGACTTTGGCATCCCAACATTAATGAGGAAGCATAAACCGTGCCTCTTTTCTATGAATAGACTACTCCCTTCAAGGCATTTGCATAGCTTGTCTACTTATAAATGCAAACTGGAGAAAATAAGCTGTATTGCTTACTATTTTCACCATTTGGTGACCCCCTAGAAAGTGCTATTCCAACTATAAGAATAAATCCCTAAGTTGACACCTCCTCTCACTACTTGGACTACTTTGTCTTTTCCTACACTTTGTCTTCTTCCTTGCTTTGTCTCTTTCTGGCTCCTTCAGCCCCCCAAGGCTATCTTTTGATGGGTCACTGAATTCCTTGGGCTCTTTTCATGGTTGGTGCTCAAGCATTTTAAAAAACAAACAACTATTTCACCGCCTTGAATTTGATGTCTGCACACCCGTCACTGCTTGAAAACCAATGGCTAGTTCACCATGCTTGAATTTGATGTCCTCAGGCCCATCACCCCTTGGACTTTCTTTAGATTTCTTGCTTCATCCTTTTGTTATTCCTTTGATTTTTTGCACAGACATTTTCCCACAGACAAAAAGTCTACAAGAAATGTTTCTACCACTTCAATTTCCTTCAAAATTTTCTTAGCCTTTCCTCCCGTAGCCTTCCTCTGAATTTCTTCAAATTTTATCTCGCAAATTTCTTCAGACTTTTTGTTTGAAGGAGTTCATTTCGAAATTTTTTTTGAAAGAATTTATTCAAGCCTTAGTCCTTTTTCGAGATTTTTCTTGTTTGTATCCTTTTCAAATTCCTTTGGACTTTTTGTTTGAAGGAATTCCTTCAGACAAAAAGTCTGAAGGAATTGTGCCTTTGCCTTAACAAAATTTTGAAAGAACTTACCTTTACTTCTTTGACTTGCCTCAAAAGTGCCCTTCGAGATTCTTGAAATTTAACTTTCTGAAGGGTGTTGTTGCTGGCCAAGTGCCCTCTGCAAGGGCACTTGTCCTTCAGGAGGCACTCTTGAAATTTTGCATTGAACCACTCTTTTGAAACAATCGTTGAACCATTTGATTGAACCAAAAGCTATTGAACCATTTTATGAACTGACTAAGTGAACCAAAGCATTGAACCAACTGAATTGAAATAAGCCCTTTTAACTGAGCCGATGATCTTTGTCATTAAACTTTGTAGTTGAACTGAAGCATTGAACCAAGGCATTAAACCGAAGCATTGAATTGGTTTAATGGTTCAATGGTTTGAAGATGCCAACTTTCTTTGTGAATTTCTTCAGACAAGAGTCTGAAGAAGCTTTGTAAAACTTTGCACTCTTTGAACTGGTTCTTCACTGCTGAAAGAATACACCTGCAGAGTTTGTAGAAGTCCCTGTGGAGTTTGTAGAAAACTTGCAAAGTTCATAGAAATGGACCTGCAGAGTTCGTAGAAATCCAAGCTCTACATAGTCCATAGAAATGGACCTATAGAGTTTGTAGAAAACCTATCGAATCCATTGAAATTTTCAAGACTTATGATAAATCAAAAGTACTGGCTCAGAATAGCATGGAAAAAAGGGGGGACTGATTTTTGGCCTGTTGGGCCAAAAATGGTCAACAATTATTATTAATGGTATCCTCAATAAGAGAGGCATTGCCTTCTTTTAATTAGTTTGGGGTAGAAGGAAGATCAAAATATTCATCTTCTACATTAAAGACATTAGGATCCTCATCAGAAGATAGATAATCCTTAACCTTATAATAGGAATCATAATATTCACATCTGAGGGAAGACAAAGGATAACAAGTGAGAGATAAACCTTTCTTATGATGGAAATATGGGAGGTATTCATAATCCCATAATAACTCTATAATTGCCCCATCATTCTCAGCTAAGTCAAGGACCAATGGGATAGTATCCTTCCCAATGTGAGTGATAGTATGGTCATTGGACATATTTTTCATGAGGGGTTCTATCCTAATGGATACTATGAAATTTAATTTGGGTATCATCAGATGAGGATAAAAATGAGAGGAAGAAGCAGTCATGGTGTCAATGAGTTAGTTTTTTTCTCTAAGAATGACTTCTATGGAAATGAAGTAAAAATCCTTAGTAACTTCATGCACAATATATAAATAGAGTTGGAGATGTGTAGCCTTAATTTGATAAATATCTAAGACTTGGTTGGATAATAACTATGAGTCACCTTTGGTTTTTTAGGTTTTGGATACCTAACCATTTTGAAATGAGCATCCCATGTAATAAGGATTCATATTTGGCCCCATTGTTTATACACTCATAGATATGTTAAAAACCAAATGGCATAATTATTCCTTCTAGTGAAATAAAGATAATTGCTACCCATGCACCCACATGATATTTTTCCCCATCATAGTGAAGGGCCCATTGATCCTTCATGGATGAATAATCATCATCATGGCTATGGAGAGCTTCTTGATCCTCTGATATCTTAACTGGAGACACCTAAAACTAGCCACCAATAACCTCTAATTAGGCTTTTAGCTAATTTCCACCTTAAATGCACAATTTGGCCTAAAAACACTAAAACATGCTAAATGATGTGAAACTAACATATTCAAGTGCTGATTTTGGCCGGGGTATCCCTAAATGGGGTAATGTAATTTATGGGCTAGCTAACTTTGATCAATTTATTTCAAGTCAAAATGCAAAATTTGCACTTGGGTGCTCTGGATTGCTCTTCCCTATCAAATATTTTGCACGAGACATGTGCCTTTGTTATTTTTTGTTAGTAACATCCTAAATGGGAATATGCATCTAACACATCTGACATCACCTTCCAATTCTAATCTAGTCAAATTTTGGATCAATAACAAGGCATTCTAATCAATTTGGGTAATTTGTGCATAAAGTGCTTAAACATGCTTAAGAGATAATTAACCCAAATCAAGGCCTGATTAATAAATAATTTGTTTTGGAAATAAATATTACATATCTGCATCATCAGGTGACTCATTTCTTGGGAAGACATCACTAGGCCATAAATGCCATAAAAATTAAGATTCATGCCTCCCATGCCTCATCAATACCTTCCATGATGCCATTCATGCCTCTTAATTTCCCCTTATTCTAATGTCATGATGAGGATAATTACAAACTTAATTCCAAAAATTGAATTAATCCTCAACCGAACATCTCAATATTGAGATGGATGGTTTAGGTTGATTTTAATCAAATACAAAAATCTATAAATAGAGAGGCTATGAACATCATTTCTAAGCTTAATTTATGCAAAGGTATAATGTAGGATTGGTTCCAAAAGCTTCAATCAATTAGTGTTACCATGCCAAATTGATTCCAAGACAAGCCAAGCCACAAGCCAAAGGTACCAAGGAGAAATGAAGGTAACCAAGCTTCCATTGCCAAGGAATTCATGAGCACAAGCTGAGAAAGCCACTAAAACAAGCATTTTGGAGCATCCAAGGGAGGTAAAAGAAATTTTTATTTTGAATTTTTGTTGTGTGTTTCATTCATGATTGTTAACTAAGCTCTCCCTAGTGTCTAGGCCTAGAGCTGTTATGCTATTAGTGTGTTTATTTCAATTTTTTTTCATTTTAGAACTAACACCATAATAACCATCCTCTCTTGAGTCAAATTCCTAGATCACATTAACCATTCCAATGTCAAGTATTGTAATTAACACTTCCTAGGTTTATTGGTCTCGATATTTAGAGAGATTATAGGTTATCACTCCTTGTGGGTCAAATGGAAGCTCAAGTGGTGTATCCTTATCCAAGATATTAATGATTAGGTATCGTTACAATATTTTTACCACTTAATTTTTATACTATTACAACTTCATTTTCTTTAATTTTATCTTTAAAAAGGGCTTTATGAAGTTTTTCCTCTTTCTTCAAGACAACTAGTTTGGGCTTCGTGGGTTTTTTGACCTCAACTATATGTGTGGTTTTTGTTACACAATTATTGGGTAAGTGATAATCTATGTGTAACCCGAGTTATCTATGCATGTATTTTTAAGGGAATCAAAAGGTTTGGGATCCTCTTAGTCTACAAAGGATTTTTATAAATGGAAGAAATTAATCTTCTATAAGAGGGTAGAAGGGATCATCTTCATCCTACTAATACAAGGCCTACCCAAGATCATGTTATAACTAGTATCCTTGTAAATTATGTATAATTTTCAAAACATGGTCTTCGAACATAACATAATGGTAAGAATGATGGTTCCTATGGAAGTGGATTTGATACTGTCATAGCCTTAAAGAGTGTTTTGGGTTTTTGAATGATTTGTTTCTCCATAAGCAAGCTTCTATAGGATTGAAAATTAAATTATGTTAACAGCCACCCCATCGTCTACCATTGCTCTTTTCACATAATTGTTATAGATTGATAATTTTATATAAAAAGTTGGATCTTCCTTCGTATCCATCTCAGAATTAGGAGGGTTACTTCTAAGGTTGAATAAATAACCAACATCCCTTGAATCCTACCCTAGTGGAAACATATCAAGATCAATATTGGGCCTAAGGTGTAGGAGTAACATTGGCTAGGTATCCCAACCCTAGGGAATCGAGTAATGTCAAACAATGGGTAGGAAAATTATTGAGTAAAACATGAAAAGAGTTATGGGAAAATGTTTTCGTAAGGTCTAAAACTAATTCATAATTTTCCAATAGTCTAGGAACAGCATTATATTCCAAAGTGTTTGAAAGATGAGGAGTTTTGGGTTGATACTCCCTTGTGTGAGTAATAATATTCACCTTTATTTTTTTTTTCTAACTCCATCATCCCTATCATATTAGTCTCCATTGAGTCCCAAATTAGGGAGCCACATCAGGGTTGGTTGAGTTGGAAGTAAAAGCTTCTATAGATTGTCATGAGTGCCAACTAAGGGAGCTTGGCTTTGTTGGATAGGTTGGTTTGATGGATTAAATTGTGGTTGGTTTTGGGTAACATGAATCTGGTGATTGGGGAAAGGGTTTTGATAAATTTATAGGTTTTTATTTTGGTGTAAAACATGACCATTTTGGAGAGTCTGAGGGTTTGCATTTGCATTCCCTAGGAACATGTCAACAAAAGTTTTCCTTTGGTATTCAGGGAGTATCTGAATAATTTTTTTCTCTATGAAAGCACGAGTATAATTTATGATTAATTTTTTAAAAAGGAAATAAACTTTGGGATCATACTCCCTAGGTCTCTGATTTTATCCTTATTGACTAAACGTTTGTTACTTGTTCCCTTCATAAAAGGGTTGGTTTTGGAATTTCAAGAAATGATCAAATTTTTGGAACTAGTTTTGGGTGGGATTTTGGAATTACATGTTGCATAGTGGAGGACAATTAAAATCAACTGCATGAACCACAAGCGCAGATTTTGGTTCCTCATACCTACATTGTTATTTGTGTGATTATTCTTCATGAATTATGGTTGATTATTATTCACAGGGTTTTGTTTCATGTTTTTATCGATCATGCCATCAGTGGTGGCATTTTAGTTTTTATTAAGAACCTTGGGGCCTTGATTGTTAACATTGTTTTGATTTATGTTTTAAAACCCCCCATTATTTTGGTTAAGGGTGACTATACATTTATTGGCTTCATAGGTTCAATGGCCACTTGGTTGAATCGTAAAGCACTCTGAAGTGCTATATAGGATCGATAAGGGAAATTTTAGACATCTTCCCTTATTTCTTTGTTAAGGTAATGAAGAAAGAGATCACATAGTTATATTTGATCCATGTTTGGTGCATTGGTAGATGAATAAACAACTTTCCACCATATCATTATTAGATTGGTAATGAATTCATTATTTTTTTGTTTAATGTTTAGGAATTATTGAATGTCAATTTCAAGAAACTTGTTCATATCAAACTATTTGAAAAATTATACAATGAGTTATCTAGATTAATGGATAGAAGCCTAAAGAAGGTGATAGTACCAATTGAGGGAAATTTCTTCTATGATTTTGGGAAAGTTTTTGACAACAACCCTATTCTAGGGAAAGATTTCCCTAATAGTAGTGGCATATGATTTAATGTGTGCATTGGGATATATTTCCCCTTTAAATTTAATAAGTTCAAGTGGGGGATGTAGATGCTTTATTTTCATCACCTCCATGTTGAAGTTACAATTGGAATGAATTTTTGAAATAATGCACAAATCTAGTTGGAAATCATCAATTAAGTTAATTATTCACATAATTACTGATTTAATCTAAAATTACAAAAATACATATGTTGGGGTTATTTTACTTTAAATGGGCATGTCTTTCCCTAAGAACACACCTTTCATAAAAAAGAGTCCAATGTGCTAGCATGATAGAATTTCACATAAGAACAAGTTCTCGTGCACTCATCTAAAGGACACATCTTGGGACTAGTTCTTGATAGTTTTTTCGCACGAGGGTGTGTTCATCTAACTTCCTAGATAGGGAAATCAAACACATACTTAGTAAAAAAGTCATTATTTATATCTAACTTAGCTAATTATTCATTATTTAATGATCAAAATAAAAATATGGCATAAATGATAATAGATAACATCAACCCCATAGATAATTGAACATAAGTATTATGTCAACATGGGTTTCTTCATCATATTCATAAGTGATATCAAATAATATAGTGATTCAGAGTTACAATGTTAACTAAATTATATAAATTCATCATCATCCAACTCAATAACCAACCTTAAAGTACATCATGGGGGTATTTATACTTGGTTTTTCTTGACCAAGTAGTTATAGAAATAATTACAATCAAGATGACTAGCCAATGATCATCAATAGACTTGAGTCATGGAAACCATTTACATTAAGCTATTATGGACCTAAACCTATCTACCCTTATATTGTCTCTTGATGATAGATCCTTATTTTTAAGAGACTATCTTCATGTAGGATGGTTCTAGATTTGTGCTTGACTTAGTCTTATCTTATGTCCCTACGAACCACTCCATAACCATCTCCACTTTCCATGATCTTCCCATGTTTTTCACTAAGTTCCAAGTCTTTCTTTTTTGGGTTATCCATTTAACATCCATATTTATTTCATGAGAATTGATCCTTCTATGACATGGAATCTAGCACTATGGCCTTCCATGCCATGGTATTACATACTGCTTATTCCCAAAAAGTACTTAGCCAAAATTAGGGGCCTAAAATCACCCCAAACTAGTCCACCCCGACTATGCATTATTCTTAGGTCCCTCTAAAAACATAGGTATCGTATAATCAATTTGATTTTTGACACCCTCCAAATGGTTTAAAGCATTTTATATTTAGGATATGATTTCCTTTACTAATGTTTTGAGTTTCTTCATCTCCCCAGGGTATTCATTAAAATCATCTATTTGGATGACCAAACACTCAAGGGATGTGGAATCATCCTTATGAACATTTTCAAGCGAGGTGACCTTAATTACAGCCTATCCTCAGAGTGTCATGAAGTTTACATTTATTTCTTAGTAGTTAGAATTTATTTTTTCCATAACCTCCACATCTTTGAATGCTTTAGTGTGCTTTATGCAGTCTTTTAGTATTAATGTGCTATCTTCCAAATGTTATCATTGAAGTTATTCAACCTAAATCCTTGATTCCAAAAATTTTCCATGCCATTTCAACTTATCAAAAACCACATCTAAGATGGGAATTTTGTCATCAACCCTATTCAAGAATCTTTTATAGACCTTCATAGCTTTAGTGAATTGCTTTGTTGCCCAAGTCTAGTCACTTTGGGGGATGGACTAGTATTTAAATTTTTTTAGCAAAATCTCTACTAAGGTATCTAATTTATCAATGGCCTCACTAGTAATGGACACCCCATCTTCAAGGTTTAGTTCTTAGCTCAAAATTATCTTGTAGATGTTCAAAGTTTTAACATTAGCCATTATTTATATTTTTAACTAACACTTGACCTCAGATAGCTCTTCTTCAACTTTTGTTGTCACAATGAACTCATCATATTATAGAGTAACCATTTTTGCATGCTTCTTTTAGAGTTGTTTTACATTAGATTCAACTAAGGCATTCTAACTAGTTATCTCATGTGCCAATTTCAAAAGTATTACACTTTCCTATGTCATAATAAACATCTAGGAGTATACCCAAGGGGCATTTAGAAGTTATATCTCTCTCAGTTCTAAGATCTGGCTATCTAATGGCAACTCAAAATTGTATTCCTCATTATAAATATCATTGTAAAATGACAATTCCTATTAAGTCTGCTCGATTTAGTCTAATGATGCAAAATGCAAGAGCATGAATAAGTGTTTCTTTAGCATTCCCCTCTAATATTGGGTGCATAGGGTCACAATTGAATCAATTTTTACTTGCCCCTTTTGGATGGATTCATTGACTAGCCCTTTCCACTTAAAAGGATCTCACTTTAGCATATTGATGTTTGCATATTTGTTGTAGTGGCTAGCCTTAATTTCAAACTCACTCATTCCCATAGCCATGTCTAAACCATCCCTCTCTTCTCGAGTGATATCTTTAGCTTCCACTCATGCCTTCTTAAGGGTGGTTTCTTTATTTTGTGCTAGTGAAAGTATCTTTTTTGGGTTTGAGGTGACTTGTTTTTATTATTCTACTTGAATAGTCTATTTGTTTAGGGTTTTTTGTAGAATTTATATATTTTCTTATAAGTCACTATCTTTAGGCATGATGATTTATGTTCTAAAATAATAGTTTGTATTATTGGTTTTGGACCTTCGGGTCAACTTACTGGTAGAGATTTATTAGGTGGTGCAAGGATAGTCCTTTACCACTTTGTTTTCTCAAGATGGGCACTAGTACCAACATCATGCCCTTATTACTTTTGCTTTTTCCCTATCTTTGGTAGAAGTGGGATGGTTTATTTCTCATGATCTACACTCCCTAATGACTTCTTTCTTGTTTTCAACATATAAAATAAATAATGAATAGTATTTCCAACCAAAATCTATTGGACCTTGATGTTAGTTTTATCTGACTCCAACTTTTCCCTATATCCCTTATTCCCTAGATAAATGTATAATTGATGGAGGGTATGATTCTTCACATAAATTTTCTCAAAAATGATGTTAACTAAGCACGTGTCATATATCCTATTGATGGTGTTCATGATTTATCGATCAGTGAAAACATATGGTAATTTAATCGATCCAAATAATTTTCCTAAGGGAACCATCTAGATGTGTGCTAAGGAATAATGTTGATTTACTACAAACTTAGCTTGGTCCTTGAGCTATCTAAGTAAGTAATTTGGAATGTGCCACTCATTCTTAAAAGCTTCCTTCATATCATCATATCATTTTATTGAGGTCAACATACCCCCATTCCTAAAAAATGGGGGCCCTTGTTTCAAATTGTGTAGATTTGTACCTTAAAATTGAAAAATGACTTGATTAAAGTACCATTAACATGTTTGCACATTGTATTTATTTGAAGATCATCCACACTTGGTTCTTGTTTGCATTAATTGACATGTTTTCATGTGATCATGGTTTTTCCCCTTCTAATGTTGCTAATGATTAATGCTTGTGTTTATGTATTTTAAGATCAATGGAATCTCATTTGGGACTAAACATGCTTTGGGCTTCATGCTTCAATGTTAACTTTATTTTTTTGTTATCCTTTGATCTATCAAAGATTAATTGGATCTATTTTTATTCATGTTAAAACCCTAGTCTAATGTTTTAACCTAGGTCCCTTTTGAATTATATTCAAATTTGGTGAGACCAATTTGTGCAGGAACAATTATCATACCATGGACTTAGTTTAATTTTTTTCCTAAGGCTTAGTCATGTTTTTCAACATGACCAAACCTTAGTCTAAAAATATTATGCTTGGTCCCTTATATGTCTCGTGACCCCTTGGTCTATTTTATTATTGGCATGGTCTCACTAAAACAAAGTCCTTTTTACTATCGACTTAGCCTAAAAAGTTTACCCTAAAGCTTGTCATATTTATTAATACAATAAACCTTAGGATAAAACTATATGCTATGTCTTTTATTATTCATGGGGTCTCGTATATTACATTTATAACTTATCTTAAACATTTTATCCTAAGTATTTATATATTTTTGAGCCTAACTTAACATTCATTCTTATCTACAAGATCAATGATCTATGTTTTCTCAGGTGAGATTGATCCAACATAGCATGATGAATGTTGACAATTCAAAGCCATGATAAAGTAACAGGTGTCACAAGTTTGTTAAAAGAATATTGAGTAGCCAATGGTGGTATGAGATGGACATTGAATTTTCAATAAAGCTCAAAGCTAATTCCTGTCACAATTGTAGGAAATATTATAAAAAGATAATGGCATTTGACCTTACAGATCATGATCCAATGGTCTCTGTTTATTTAGATAAAAAATGATCAGACAGTGTACAATGAATGTTGAAAATTCAAAGACAAATGTTGAGATGACACATGGCATAGCTGTAATCCATAAATTAAATCTTGATCATCTTTCAAAGATCAATGGTATGCAGATGAACATGCACATTCTAATTAATGATCCATAAATAAAAAGGAACAATTAACCAGTTCAAGATCAAAGAAGTATAATTTATCCATGCAAATAAGATCAATAATGCAAGATCAAAATTAACATTTTAATAAAGTTGAGGGTGAATGCATAAGTGACATGTGTCATAACCATGATGAACATAGCTATCAACTAATAACATTTGAGTTCTCAAATTGAGATCAATGATCCATGTTGATTTATGCAAGGATAATATAATGGTGTGAATTTAAGGTGAAAATTTCAAAATATAATGGTCACTTTTTAAATTTTAGTAGGAAAAGTGCCACATAAATGCCACATTAAAGCGACGTAAGTATAATGTAGCAAGTTGAATATCTTATAGACCTAGGAAATGTAAGGGCATAAGTATGAAATTCAATTGGGATCTAATTCATGAAGATCACAAAAATTCAAACAACTACCACCATTAGATCTCTATAAAAACCTTTAAGGAAACCCTAGCAAGCACAAGAACTCTAATTAGACCCTATGAGCATTATAATTGAGCCAAGGAAGATTGACTTATCATCTATGTAAGATAATTTGATCCAAAATTGAAATATAGACCAATAGAAATAAATCTAGAGAAGTCCATGGCCATGGTATCTTGAAAAGGTGTTTCAAGAGAAGATATGGAGCTTTATCTGAATTTAGATACAAAAAGAAGGGTTTTCAAAGACACCCAATTTGATGCCACAACTCTAAATGTAGGGAACAATAATTAGTCAAGCTTATTTTGGAACATTGAGAACCAAAGATCATCACAAGAGGAGAACATGTACACAAGGAGGATCTACTACAATGATCAAGGACATATTGTAATAAAACAAAATTTAGAAGAGACTGCCATCTTGTCAATCTCACATATTCAAGTTATATGAGAACACCATGATTGACTTATTCAATTCATTAAAGTTAGAATTAAATAAGAGACAATAATTAAGAAAAATTCCATGGATATAGGCCAAATTGGCCAATGGTAGGTTTCAATTTATCAAGTGAAAGACTTGATCAAAGCCTTGACCAAAAATCAAGTCTTTGAATACAAGACAATTAGTCTAACCCATTTAAATATGGATATGGATATATTGATGAATAATATCAAATCCCTGCATAGTTGGTCTAAGTAGTTGGAGGACATTTCTAAGGAACTCAAATAGTGTAAAGATAAAATGCTATGCATATTAGATAGCTTAATCAAAGATCACACCTCACTTAGTCACCCAACTAACTTAGTCCTTAGGGCCTTATCACTAATGAGGAGTTCAAACATAAACTTCTCAATTCATGCAGGAGGTGAGGAACCAACCATAGGTAAGATTGTTTCTGATAATAATAAGACCATTGATATGATTCTAAGTATAAAGGAAAATATTAGTGAAACCAAGAACATCAAACAGGCTTTGGAATGGTAAGATCTCAAGAACCTAGAGAGTCAAGAATGAAAATTGTTCATGAGACCTATTGTTGATCTCCAAATGATCAATGAAAAACATATAGAATGAATATCTTGCATGGATGGAAATAGTACAAGGGTTTTAAAGTTAGTTGAATTAAGAATATTCTTCTTGTACCTAAACATTTTATATTTTGAAAATTGAATATTCTTTTTGCAAAGGCATGTGCAACTTGTAAAACACATTGCCTATTAGTCAGTCTATTAGAAAAAATAATTTGTTCTAAAATGTAATAGAAAGTAAAATTTTCCTATACACATGTATAAATGTGATTTGCCATTACTGACTAGCATACATTATGAATTGTCTATATAAAGATCTATTGCCAATTGTAAAAGGGAGGGAGTTCTTAGAGTCAAAACCTATTTGTAACTTTTGAGAAAATTATTATAAGAAAGGAAATCTACAAAGTTTTCCACATTTACTTATGTGAATTGCTAACATGGATTTTCTCTCTCTTGCTTGGTTTAATTTCCAAATTTTAATTATTCTTATGAATTCTTGATGTGCATCTTTGAATGTAGAGTTGTTAATTTGTGCCAATGCTAGGTTAATTGAAAGTTCTTAGGTTTATTTAATTTTATTTACTCTTCTTGCATTTGGGCTACTGCTATTTTATTATAGGAGTAGATATTTAAAGTGAATCTAGTTCTTATTTTCATTATTTCACACTATCCTTAGATATTTGCCTAATGTGTGATAGGATTTGAGCTTATGGTAGTATTGACCAAATTTTGGCCCTTAAGTCCAAAATTGGACACCCCTATTTGTAAAAAATCATCTAAGTCTATATCTTTGGCCAGGTCTAGTACTTAGATTTTCTTCACAAGAAGTGTTCTTTGTCAAAGCTCCAACAAATATACAAATCTATTCCTTTCAAAAAGTTCATTTTTGGTCTTTCCCTAATTCTTTTAAGTGTTTGTTCTAAGTCTTTCTTGAATTCTTTCAGTATTTTCATCTAAAGCTTTTCCTTAAGTGTATTTCTTTCAGACTTTTCATTCAGTGGAATTCTTTTAGAAAAATTATCTGAGGAAACTTTTTCAAAGGGTATGTTACAACTTTTTCAAAGGGTATGTTCCATTTTTATGAAGGGTATCTTTTGTTGGGAAAATGTCCACTTCACTTTTCTAAAATGTGCTTTACAAATTCTCTGAAAGGGCACTTCAAATTTATTGAAGGGTAATTTCCTTTTAGGAAAAGGTCCACTTCAGTTTTTCTAAAGGATCATTTTCAACTTTCCCAAAGGGTATTTTCTTTATAAAATGGTCACTTTCATTTTTCCAAAGGTTCACTTGCATTTCTTCTGAAAGGACACTTGTAACTTTTTTGAAGGATATTTTTAGGCTAAGTGGACACTTCCAATTTTCTTGAAGGGGTTATTTTCGAAAGGGTCGAAAGGAATTTTGTTAGAGAATTGGTCACTTACATTTTTTCCAAAGGATACTTTGTAATTTTTCTAAAGGACACTTTGCCTTTCCGAAGGGCACCTTACAAATTTTTTGAAAGGACATTTTCAACAAGCCAAAGGGCACTTTCATTTTTGTGGAGGGCACTTAGGAAAAAATGTAAAAGAGTTCTCTAAAAAAAATTGTCCACAAAAATTATCCAAACAAAATCCTGAAGGAATTCTTTCAATGAAATGGACCAAACAAAATTTTTGAGGGGACACTTGCAAGAAGCTAAAGGGTATGTTCATTTTTGAGAGGGCCTTTTTCACCTTGTTGAAGGGTCATTTTAAAGAACCAAAAGGGCCAAATGAAAAGCATGAAAGAATTCTTTTAGAAAGATTGTTTGAGGAATTCTTTCAAAAAACTTATTTGATACAAAAGAAGCAAAAGTCCAAACAAAAGATGACCATGGAAAACATGTCTGAAGAAAATTCTTGAAGAGTGACAACCCATAAAACATCAATTTTAGACTATGAAAACTATCTATTGGAATTTAAAAGAAAAGCTTGGTGAGAACCTAAAGGTGGAAAAGAGATTAAAAATGACAAAATGTAACTGAGGTTTTGGTTCAATTGTAACAAATGTAACTAATGCTTTTAGTTTAGTTGTAACTTATGTAGCTGATCCATTCAATGACATGGCATACCTCACTCACTTCTCTCCCATGCAAATTTAACTAATTCTTTCAAGATGACACATGTATAAGTGACCCTTGGACTTCCTTTGATTACTCTACCTCTCAAGGCTATAAATATGCATTCTCTTGGCTCATTTCACATACTCTGCTAGTGATTAGGGAAAATCTAGCTAGATTTGTATTTGAAGAACTTTTAAAGAGATATATAATTATGGTTGCCTCTCATATGCTATAATATTGAGTAATGATTGAATCATTGTTGGTCTAGTATAGTGAATGATTGTCTTTTCTAGCTTATACTCTTGATGGTCTACCAATTTACAAAAAGGAGATTATTGCAAGTCTTTGATAGTATTCTTTTCTAAGTGTAGAGATATCTTAAAAGTGATTCATGACTGTATATTTCTTTAGATCATTCATTTCCTTCTTAATAATCATATACCTTATCAAATCTAGCACATGAAATATTGATGTAGCAATGGTTCCTGAGTTGTGAGTCTTGTGCAAAAAACACCTTATTTTATCTTTAAAGTAGTGGTTTTAGTCAATTGGGAGGATATAAAATATTGGTGCATCACCACTTGTTTTCTTAGTTATTTTTACTAAACCCTTTTCATAAAAAATTGATAGATTAGAGAGAGCTTTTAAGGTGCAAAAAGGGGAGCTAGCCCCTAATCTAGAGATTCATCTCAATGAAATTATCATCTACAACAAGAGAGATGATTCCATTTTTCCACTTGGATGAGGAGAGCTGAGCATCTCCTCAAGGGTGCAAATCCAAGTGTCAATAGGTAATTCATGTCATACATTGGTCAAGTTGATGTCTAGATGAAATTTGAACTTTGTCATGACATTTGAAATAAAAATCAGCACCATCTTTCTTTTGTACCTTACCCTTTCTTTAGCTCCTGTTTTTAATTAATTCACTCTAATTTAATTGTCATTATAAATATCCATCTTAGACTTATTTCTTATATTAAATTTTGATCATAATTCACTATTATTAGCATATAATACTTCATATTTGACATAGATTAGCTATTTGGCCATGATGGCTCCCAACTACCAAATTAATATAAATTTGTGAAATAGATCACTTGTTCTACCTCTATTCCATCAATAGATAACATGATTATCATAACCTACAACTAATGCATTGAATTATAAAGAATTTATAAATGAGAAGTGTTTCTTAAACACTCTAGGCACCCGTGATACATATTTAGGTATCAACATGAGGGGCTTCACTGGTGTTAGAAGGAGGGCCTTAGTTAGATATTTGTAGATTTGAAGTATCTTTGCTCATTCTTGTGAATTGTGTTCAAAGATTGGTGTAATCATTCCACAATTATGTAATTCTTTGCTCAATTATGTAGACACCATTGATATTTATGGTCTTAGACAAATATTTGTGCTTCCTTTAGAAAAAGATAGATGTTATTTTAAGGTATATGCTTAATTTTGGTAAAGATGGCTTAAGCTTTGTCAATTCAACAAGTTTGAGGTTAGTAATAGTGGTTTTGTTCAAATATTGATAGATTATCTACAAATTTGAGTTTATTTAAACTTAAACATGTAAAGTTCATTCATATTTATGTATTTAGACATATCTTTGAGCTAATTTAGTTAAATATTGATTTCCTTTACCATCATTTATACATATTTGTATAAAATTTACTAATGTGCAAGTCTGATCATTATTGTTTGTAAAGATAAGACTTACACATTATATTTAAAATAGGGTTTGAATCTCTCAAGTTGGAACTACCAAGGATAAGGACTAGGTCATGTTCAAAGACAAGGGTTCCCCTCATTTCATTACAAGTTTATAGAAGATCTAAGTGAGATAAAGGTAAGCATATACTTTCAAAGTATCAACCAAATTCACCAATTCATGGTGCTTCTATGTTCAATACCTATCAAGGTATGGATTGGCTAGGTGGTTCTTCAATCAATGTGCCAAGTGTGGTACATGACCTTCCTCATAATCTTAAAAAGTATTTGCCAACATTTAGTCCTAATGGTGTTATAACTACTGAAGAACACAATAAAAGTTTCAAAGATACTTTAAGACTTTTGAATGAAATTCATGAAGATGTCGCATGTAGATTGTTTCCATTTATATTCAAATATGCTACATATGAATGGTTTCTAAACCTTCCAAAGAATTACATATCTAGCTAGGATTATTTTAACAAAATCTTCATTAATTAATTTGGTAAAATCATTAATCCTTGCATTCTATATCATTAGTTTAAAATAATTAAAAGAGACTCAAATGAGCCCATAAGAGCCTTCAATAATAGATTTAATTTTTTTTTAGCATAACCATAGCTCCTTATAGACTTGATGAAGCTTTAGCCTTATATATCTATAAAGATGCCTTAGATCCCATGACTTCTATGTTTATAAAAAGAGATATTGGGCCCATGAATACACTAGCTTTAGCTTATGCTAAAGTTGTAATCATTAATGATTAGATGTATCCACAAGGCCAAATGATATATAGTATCCCCAAAATTAATCCAAATATACCTATTATGAATGTCATTCCCAATGCCAATCAAAATATGCTTGCCTTAAATTAGCTTCTAGTTATGAGCCAATTGCCTTTGAGCCATGTAAATCCTAGCCAAAACCTTGGATTCTTGAACAACTCTACCAATAGATCCCATCCCAAGACTAGAGAGATTTAATGCCTATAGTTGATAGTAATACTATAGTGCATAATTTTCAGGCACCCAAGAATGAGAATGATTCTATCTCTAAGATGGTTCAAAAGATAAGCACAGATTTCATTCAGTTGCAAATGCAAGTTGGAAATACTAGAGAAGGTTCTAATAGGAACTTATCTTTCCAAAAGTTTAATAGGCCTTCAAAAAAATTCCAAAAGAATAAAAACCATAACATTGAGTCATCCTCCAATAAGAATTTGCTTGATATAAATCTTGGTGATGTAGCTTTACCTGATTATTGTAGAGTTCATTGTATTTCAAAACATGGTGAAATAAATTGTCTAGAATTTTGTAATGTTTTTGAAGCTTTTCAAGAAGAACTAGATACTTTTGAAATTATACATAATAAAGATAAAGGTGCAAGTACCTCACATTCTTCAAGGTCATCCAAGTCTACTGATTCAACTCTCATGATAGAGACTGTTTCTATGCTAAATCGCTTTCTACATTCAAAAGATAGAAAAAATGAGAAACTAAGAGATGGTCAAGGCTTGTGTACCTAGATGTAGTCTACGCACCGTAATCCAGACGCTATGAGAACTCCTCTTTGTCTATGGAGGAATGACACCTGCAAAGAAAGAGACTTGGACATGAAGAACGTTAGATAAGGAGATGGTGGGTTGCCAAGCGAAAGCTTGATCCCATAAATATGAAAACTTCCTTAAGGGACATCAACCCACTAGTCAAATAAAAGAAAAGGACGTCTGATAAAAGACAAAATGCCAGAATACTGAAATGATAACAAACTAAAAAAGAAAGAAAAGACAAATGTTTACCTGAAAGGAGCTGTCAGCCTGATCACAGTCCCTGAGGTCGGGGGTGCTGCCGGCGTCGGTCAGAAAGTTGGCCGACGTCGGTTATACTGTCGACGTCGGTATGGGAACTGGCCGGCGTCGGTCGGGGCAGTGTTTTGTAGTTGGGTCTGGTCAAGTTTTTTGGTCTGTGGACGGGTCTGTTCAGGGTCTGGTTTGTGGACGGGTCTAGGACAGAGTTTATGGACGTGCTTGAATGGTTAGGGGAATAGTCTGGGTCTGGTTGGATGCCCTGTACAGGGTCTTTGTTGGCAGGAGGGATGAGGAAGTTGTCTGGGACTACACTGAAAGGGTGACAGGGTGAGAAGAAGGTGGATAAGAGATAGGGTCTGAGAAGGCTTTTCAGCCTCTCAGGGGGAAGGACAGAGCAAGTAGAAGACAGTAGATAGAATAGATGACTGGGATTAAATGAAAGAATGAAATAAAATAATGAAATTGCTTACCTTTTGGCTTGCTAACTGAAGAGAGGAGGAGCTTGTTGTTAGAGCCACAGAAGACTTGTTGCAGGAAGAAATCACTGGTGTAGAGTCCCTGTACCTGCTGTTGCTGCTGTATGAGGTCGAGAGAAGGAAAATGCGAATGTCAAAGTGCCAAGAGGATTCTGTTTGCACCTGGGAGAATTTTTGCAGACAACCATTTTGAAGGCTGCCGACGGCGGTAGAGTCACCGACATCGGCTGCAGGGTAGCCGACGTTGATAGCCGAAGAATGGGGATAGAGGCTAAAATTAGCCTCTACCCGTTCTTACACACCGCCGGGTCGAGGGGTCGCGGGGAAAACGGTCATGAGAAGGCTTAATGGGTGCAGGAGGAGGATAAATGGGAGATTTGGGGTAATAAAAGCTAGGAGAGAGGTGGGGGGATCCAAGGTGGCAAGGGTGAGGTGGAAAGTGGGGCCACTAAATTAAAATGTTTACGTTATTTTAATTTAATGAATGGAGGGGACTAGGACAAGGGTTAGGATATGGGCCAAGGGAGACAAGGGTCAAAGAACGAAGGATGACCAAGGTGCAGACACATTTTTGGTGTCTACATTTGCCCCTTTTTGTCTTGTTGGTCGTTCTAGACAAACTGTAAGACAAAAACAGGAGTTGGTTGCCCCAGGAATGGGATGAGGTGTTCCCCCATCAAAGCGAGAGTCGAGGGAAGGGAATTGGAGATTGAGTGTCGATTTGACAGAGAGATGGATAGAGAGAGGGTGAGTGAAAATGCTGCAATAGTCATGATTGCGCGTATACCACTTCACGGGATGGTCGGGTCAAATTATCGCATGTCGAGGGTCGAGGAGTGCCAAAATTGAAATAACTGGGCCCCAAAATTTAGTCATCTACTGATCAGGTTATTCAATCTAAGCTAAAGCTCCAAATGGTCATCATGTTCCAGGTATCCTAGGCTCAGGAAGTGCTCCCAGAAACATGAAAAATGCCACAAGTAGTAGGGATCAACTAGCTCGCGATCCTATACTTGTGAAGGTTAAAAAAATAGTCTGTGAACAATTTGCTAAGCAGTCGTGGGGTAGCATACATGCAAAAAAACCAAGGCAACATTGTCTTGGAAGTGGTCAGGGTCTGCGGAGATAGGCATGATCTCCAATGGTCATTGGTCAAGGGGGATGGATGGACAAAAGGATGTGGCCGAGCTAACCTCAGAAAATGTCATGTTTCTGAGTGCTGCCTACATAGCCCTTGTGTGAAGGGCCTCAGGCCAATGTAGTTCTCCCTAAAAGGGAGGAAGGGTTAAAGGGATGGATTGGACTTGGTCAAAGTGGTTGATAGACTGGTCTTGGTCAAGGTCAAGGTCAGAGAAGAGAAGGTTTGTCCATCAAAGAGACAAACAAATGAGGGTGGTCGAGCTAACCTCAGAGGACATCGTGTTATCTGAGTGCTGCCTACATAGCCCCAGTCTTAGGGCCTCAGACCAATGTAGTTCAAACTAAGTGAGAAGATTGGTCGATGATTGGTTTGGTCATGTGTCGAAATGATGAGAATAAGATGATGCTACAAATGGTGTATTCTGTAACATCAGTCGAGGGTCTTTCATCCCTAGCAATTGTCCATAGTCATGATGGATGTATGCTAAAAATGAATTGAGGTCTATTTATGCTTCAGCAAGTATTGGTTTATGCTTAACATAAATTGTGTCTGGTCGATAGTTTCTATGTGTATTGGTGTCCATAGAAACTATGTAAAAAGGACTAGGACGATGATGGATGTCATGATGCTAGTCTGAAGATGGAGTTGAGTTGATTAGGTTTGACAAGCGATGAAGTTGAATGTGACCAAAGTGTAGAAGAAGTGAAAGGCATATTCATCCTTTTATTGATAAGGACCAGAATGACAGCATAGATAGGAGGTGTTAGAGCTAAGAGCCCCATGCATGCGTTGTGTCACTGACCATGTGTGTTAGAACGGTAATCGAATCACTTTGACATTAAAGTGAGCTCGAAGTCCCTTGAGCAGGTGATATGATAGGAGGATAGGGTAACCCATTTTAAGAGTAGGGATAACGTTGCCCCTTTTTATAGGAGACCCCGAGACAACTACAAGCCAAGTCCATGACTCATTTTTTTTTGTTTTTTTGTTTTTTTTTTGGGGTGCAGACTGATCGATGCGGGAAGTCTACATAGAGATGTCATTTGTTTTGGTGGTCATTTGTGAAGCTGATCGATGCAGGAAGCTTCTAAGAAAGGTGCTGTTTGTAGCAAGATTTAGTCATAGCCATCCTTCGAGGGAGTGGTCTATATTTTTGCTTTATATAGCGTTTGAATAGTTGTCCTTTGAGGGATCAGTCTATTAGCTACAACAATGATAGTACAACTATCCTTCGAGGGAGCAGTCTGCCTTTTGATTTGATTTTGTGACCTTGGATATGTTTTGACATCTTGATTTTTTTATTTATTTATTTTTTTATTTTGACGAAAGTTGGAGTCATGGACAAGACTATAGCAGGTCAAGGGCTCCCTTTTATTAGGATATAGCATCCATGCATCATAAAAGGGTTATAGAGGACTTGTTAAGGGGAATAAGGTTGAAAGGAATGAGGATTTAGAAGGATGGGGATTGCTCAAGGGATGAGCTCAAGTTAAATGTAAAGTGGACGAGCACTCGACTAACAGAAGAATGGTCGCAGATGCAATGCATTAAGAGGCTCAGGTTCTGGCCATCCATCAAGAGATGACAGATGATAAGTCCTTGACCCATACTTGTGCATGATGATGAAAGGTCCGAGCCAATTAGGGGCAAATTTGCCTCATTTACTTCACTCTAGATTAGTCATGTGCTGATTTTCTTTGAGGACGAGGTCTCCGATGTTGAAATCTCATTCTCACAGATTTTTGTCGTAGGCTCACTTTATGTGATTTTGATAGACATGGAGATGATTGAGGGCAGCAAGACGACGCTCATCAAATAACTCATGTTGAGCTAAGCGATCTTGACGAAATTCATCGTTGGATAGAATGTCATGCAGGGAGATGCGGAGAGACAGGATCTATACCTCGAGAGGTAAGACAGCCTCTATTTTGTACACTAGAGAGAAAGGGGTAGCACCTGTAGAGGTTTGGATGCTAGTGCGGTAGGCCCACAAAGTGAAGGGAATGTGAATGTGCCAATCCCTTCCTGTGTCATTGACCACCTTCATGAGAATTTTAGTCAGAATTTTTTTAGAAGCCTCAGCCTGCCCATTTGCTTGTGGGTAGTAGGGCAAAGAGAAGCTGAGTTTGATGCCGAATGAGTCGCATAAATTTTGGACAGTCTTGTTTTTGAAGGACTTGTCGTTGTCGGTAATGATTTTGTGAGGGACACTGAAATGACAGATGATGTGGCTGCTGATGAAGTTGACAATTTTATCGACTTTTGTGGAGATGAGAGGAACAGCTTCCACCCACTTGGTGAAATACTCAGTGGCAGTGATGATGGACTGATGACGAAGAGACGAGTGAGGGTTAATCTCACCGATGAGATCTAAGCCCCACTGGGAAAAAGGCCAGAAATCTTGAGCGACTTGTAAGGCATGGCTAGGGAGATGAAGCAAGTTAGAGTGCTACTGACACTTAATGCAATGCTGAACATAGTCTCTACAGTCTTGATAAAGGGTGGGCCAATAATAACCTAGGCGAAGGACACGCTTGGCAACCGAGTTCCCACTGAAGTGTCTGCCACAAATCCTGTCGTGGACTTGTTTTATGGATTGAGAGGCTTCAGTGGAGGTTAGACAGTGAAGAAGGAGGCCATCAAAGCCTCGCTTATAGAGAAGACCCTCTAGCATGGTGTAGCGAGCTGTGCGCTTGATGAAAGCTCGCTGCGCATTGCTAGAGAGGTTGGGAGGAATGACAAAAAGAGACAAGTAGTCCACAAGTTGCTTATACTAATCATCTCATGAACTAGAATTGATAGTGTTGATATAATTGATGCGAGGAGAGATATACGAAGGCAATGGTACACGATGCACCATGACAAAAAGTTGAGATGACGATGATGAAGACGGGATATGCGAAGCAAGAGAAGCCATGGTGTCAGCAAACTTGTTCATGGATTGAGGGATAGTCTGCAAGAGGTAATGGTCGAAAGATGCCAAAAGAAGGTCAGCACAATTTTTATACCTTTGCAAAACTTCATTTTTGCAGAGGTATGAACCGTTGACTTGATTGACGACGAGCTGCGAGTCACCGAAGATGTTGATAGACTTGATACTGAGAGAAAGGGCAGTTTGAAGTCCCAAAATTAAGGCCTCATATTCAGCCATATTATTGGTACAATCAAAGTCAAGATTGAAAGATAGAGGCATGGGCTCACTTTTGAGTGGGATGAGAATGACACCCGCACTCCCACCGAGTTGACATTTGGAGCCGTCAAAGAACATGGTCATTTGGTAGACGGTGTCATCGGTGGAAAGTGCGGTGATAGATTCGTCAGGAAACTCACACTTCAAAGGTTGATTGTTTGGAAGAGGGGCATTTGCCAGTTGGTCAGTGATGGTTTGCCCCTTGATAGATTTCTGCTAGATGAATTTGAGGTCTAACTCAGCAAGCAACATGAGCCACTGAGCCATATGTTAATTCTGATATGGCTTGGAGTGCATATACTTGAGAGGGTCAGTGTGAGTGATGACGAAGGTTTTGTAGTTGAGAAGATAGTGACGGAGCTTTGTAGCAGAAAAGACTAACTCCAAATAGAGTTTCTCGATATGAGTATACCGAGTTTCATAGTCGACCAGTGTTCAGCTGATGTAATAAACCACTTACTCATGGTGATGCTCGTCACGGTGCGCGATCATGGCACCTAACGAATGGTTGGTGGCAGAGATGGTGGGTTGCCAAGAAAGAGACTTAGACATGAAGAACGTTAGATAAGGAGATGGTGGGTTGCCAAGCGAAAGCTTGATCCTAGAAGTATGAAAACTTCCTTAAGGGACGTCAACCCACTATTCAAATAAAAGAAAAGGACGCCTGATAAAAGACAGAATGCCAGAATACTGAAATGATAACAAACTAGAAAAGAAAGAAAAGACAAATGTTTACCTAAAAGGAGCTGTCGGCCTGATCACAGTCACCGAGGTCGGGGGTGCTGCCGGTGTCGGTCAAAAAGTTGGCTGACATCGGTTATACTACTGACGTCGGTATGGGAACTGGCCGGCGTCAGTCGGGGCAGTGTTCTGTAGTCAGGTCTGGTTGGGTTTTTTGGTCTGTGGATGGGTCTATTTAGGGTCTGGTTCGTGGATGGGTTTGGGACAGAGTTTATGGATGTGCTTGAATGGTTAGGGGAATAGTCTGGGTCTAGCTAGATGCCCTGTGCAGGGTCTTTGTTGGCAGGAGGGATGAGGAAGTTGTCTGGGACTACACTGAAAGGGTGACAGGGTGAGAAGGTGGACAAGAGACAGGGTCTGAAAAGGCTTTTCAGCCTCTCAGGGGGAAGGACAGAGCAAGTAAAAGATAGTAGATAGGATAGATGACTGGGATTAAATGAAAGAATGAAATAAAATAATGAAATTACTTACCTTTTGGCTTGCTGACTGAAGAGAGGGGGAACTTGTTGTTGGATCCATAGAAGACTTGTTACAGGAAGAAATCACTAGTGTAGAGTCCCTGTACCTGCTGTTGCTGCTGTATGAGGTCGAGAGAAGGAAAATGCGAATGTCAAAGTGCCAAGAGGATTTTATTCATGCCCGAGAGAATGGTTGCAGACAACCATTTTGAAGGCTGCCGACGACGGCAGAGTCACCGACGTTGGTCGCAGGGTAGCTGACGTCGGCAGTCGAAGAATGGGGACAGAGGCTAAAATTAGCCTCTGCCCGTTCTTGCACACCGCTGGGTCAAGGGGTCGTGGGGAAAAACGTCATGAGAAGGCTTAATGGGCATGGGAGGAGGATAAATGGGAGATTTGGGGTAATAAAAGCTAGGAGAGAGGTGGGGGGATCCAAGGGAGGATCCAAGGTGCCAAGGGTGAGGTGGAAAGGGGGGCCACTAAATTAAAATGTTTACGTTATTTTAATTTAATGAATGGAGGGGACTAGGACAATTGTTAGGATATGGGCCAAGGGAGACAAGGGTGAAAGAACGAAGGATGACCAAGGTGCAGACAGATTTTTGGTGTCTACATTTTCCCCTTTTTGTCTTGTTGGTCGTTCTCGATGAACTGCAAGACAAAAATAGGAGTTGGTTACCCCAGGAATGGGATGAGGTGTTCCCCCCTCAAAGCGAGAGTCGAGGGAAGGGAACTGGAGATTGAGTGTCGATTTGACAGAGAGATGGATAGAGAGAGGGTGAGTGAAAACCCTGCAATAGTCGTGATTGTGCGTATACCACTTCACGGAATGGTCGGGTCAAATTGTCGCATGTCGAGGGTCGAGGAGTGCCAAAATTGAAATAACTGGGCCCCAGCATTTAGTCGTCTGTTGATCAGGTTATTCAATCTAAGCTAAAGCTCTAAATGGTCATCGTGTTCTAGGTATCTCGGGCTCAGGAAGTGCTCCCAAAAACACAAAAAATACCACAAGTAGTAGGGATCAACTGGCTCGCGATCCTATACTTGTGAAGGTTAAAAAAATAGTCTGTGAACAATTTGCTAACCAGTCGTGGGGTATCATACATGCAAAAACAACCAAGGCAACATTGTCTTGGAAGTGGTCAGGGTTTGCGGAGATAGGCATGATCTCCAATGGTCATTTGTCAAGGGGGATGGATGGAAGAAAGGATGTGGCTGAGCTAACCTCAAAAAATGTCATGTTTCTGAGTGCTGCCTACATAGCCCTTGTGTGAAGGGCCTCAAGCCAATGTAGTTCTCCCTAAAAGGGAGGAAGGGTTAAAGGGATGGATTGGACTTGGTCAAAGTGGTTGATAGACTGGTCTTGGTCTTGGTCAAGGTCAGAGAAGAGAAGTTTTGTCCATCAAAGAGATGAAGAAATGAGGGTGGTCAAGCTAACCTCAGAAGAAGTCATGTTATCTGAGTGCTGCCTACATAGCCCCAGTCTTAGGGCCTCAGACCAATGTAGTTCAAACTAAGTGAGAAGATTGGTCGATGATTGGTTTGGTCGTGTGTCGAAATGATGAGAATAAGATGATGCTACAAATGGTGTATTCTGTAACATCGATCGAGGGTCTTTCATCCCTAGCAATTGTCCATAGTCATGATGGATGTATGCTAAAAATGAATTGAGGTCTATTTATGCTTCAGCAAGTATTGGTTTATGCTTAACGTAAATTGTGTCTGGTCGATAGTTTTTATGTGTATTGGTGTCCATAGAAACTATGTAAAAAGGACTAGGACGATGATGGATGTCATGATGCTGGTCTGAAGATGGAGTTGAGTTGATTAGGTTTGACAAGTGATGAAGTTGAATGTGACCAAAGTGTAGAAGAAGTGAAAGGCATATTCATCCTTTTATTGACAAGGACCAGAATGACAGCATAGACAGGGGGTGTTAGAGCCAAGAGCCCCATGCATGCGTTGTGTCACTGACCATGTGTGTTAGAACGGTAATCAAATCACTTTGACATTAAAGTGAGCTCAAAGTCCCTTGAGTGGGTGATATGATAGGAGGATAGGGTAACCCGTTTTAAGAGCAGTGATAACATTGCTCCTTTTTATAGGAGACCCCAAGACAACTACAAGCCAAGTTCATGACTCATTTTTTTTTTTTTTTTTTTTTTTTTGGGGTGCAGACTGATCGATGCGGAAAGTCTACATAGAGATGTCATTTGTTTTGGTGGTCATTTGTGAAGCTGATCGATGCGGGAAGCTTCTAAGAAAGGTGCTGTTTGTAGCAAGATTTAGTCATAGCCATCCTTCAAGGGAGTGGTCTATATTTTTTCTTTATATAGTGTTTGAATAGCTGTCCTTCGAGGGATGAGTCTATTAGCTATAACAATGATAGTACAACTGTCCTTCGAGGGAGCAGTCTACCTTTTGATTTGATTTTTTGACCTTGGATATGTTTTGACATCTTGATTTTTTTTTTGACAGAAGTTGGAGTCATGGACAAGACTATAGCAGGTCAAGGGCTCCCTTTTATTAGGACATAGCATCCATGCGTCATAAAAGGGTTATAGAGGACTTGTTAAGGGGAATAAGGTTGAAAGGAATGAGGATTTAGAAGGATGGGGATTGCTCAAGGGATGAGCTCAAGTTAAATGTCAAGTGGACGAGCACTCGACTAACAGAAGAATGGTCACAGATGCAACACATTAAGAGGCTTAGGTTCTGGCCATCCATCAAGAGATGACAGATGATAAGTCCCTGACCCATACTTGTGCGTGATGATGAAAGGTTTGAGCCAATTAGGGGCGAATTTGCCTCGTTTACTTCGCTCCAGATTAGTCACGTGCTAATTTTCTTTGAGGATGAGGTCTCCGATGTTGAAATCTCATTCTCACAGATTTTTGTCGTAGGCTCAGTTTATGCGATTTTGATAAACATGGAGATGATTGAGGGCAACAAGACGGCGCTCGTCAAGTAACTCAAGTTGAGCTAAGCGATCTTGATGAAAGTCATCGTTGAATAGAATGTCATGCAAGGAGATGTAGAGAGATGTGATCTGTACCTCGAGAGGTAAGACAACCTCTGTTCTGTACACTAGAGAGAAAGGGGTAACACCCATAGAGGTTCAGATGGTAGTGCGGTAGGCCCACAAAGTGAAGGAAATGTGAATGTGCCAATCCCTTCCTATGTTGTTAACCACCTTCATGAGAATTTTAGTCAAAATTTTGTTAGAAGCCTCAGCCTGCCCATTTGCTTGTGGGTAGTAGGGCGAAGAGAAGCTGAGTTTGAAGCCGAATGAGTCACATAACTTTTGGACAGTCTTATTTTTGAAGGACTTACCGTTGTCGGTAATGATTTTGTGAGGGACACCAAAATGACAGATGATGTGGCTGCTAATGAAGTCGACAATTTTATCGGATTTTTTGGAGACGAGAGGAACGGCTTCCACTCACTTGGTGAAATACTCAGTGGCAGTGATGATGGACTGATGAGGAAGAGACGAGTGAGGGTTAATCTCACCGATGAGATCTAAGCCCCAATGGGAAAAAGGCCAAAAATCTTGAGCGACTTGTAAGGCATGGCTAGGGAGATGAAGCAAGTTAGAGTGCTGCTGACACTTGATGCAATGCCGAACATAGTCACTACAGTCTTGATAAAGGGTGGGCCAATAATAACCCAGGTGAAGGACGCGCTTGGCAACTGAGTTCCCACTGAAGTGTCTGCCACAAATCCCATCGTGGACTTGTTTTATGGCTTGAGAGGCTTCAGTGGAGGTTAGACAGCGAAGAAGGAGGCCGTCAAAGCCTCGATTATAGAGAAGACCCCCTAACATGGTGTAGTGAGCTGTGCGCTTGATGAAAGCTCACCGCGCATTGCTAGAGAGGTTGGGAGGAATGACAGAAAGAGACAACTAGTCCACAAGTTACTTATACCAATCATCTCGTGAACTAGAATTGATAGTGTTGATATAATTGATGTGAGTAGAGATGTATGAAGGTAATGGTACACGATGCACCATGACAAAAAGTCAAGATGATGATGATGAAGATGGGATATGCAAAGCAAGAGAAGCCATGGTGTCAGCAAACTTGTTCGTGGATCGAGGGACAGTCTGCAAGAGGTAATGGTCGAAAGATGCCAGAAGAAGGTCAGCATGATTTTTATACCTTTGCAAAACTTCATTTTTGTAGAGGTATGAATCATTGACTTGATTGACAATGAGCTGCAAGTCACCGAAGATGTTGATAGACTTGATACTGAGAGAAAGGGCAGTTTGAAGTCCCAAAATTAAGGCCTCATATTTGGTACAATCAAAGTCAAGCTTGAAAGACAGAGGCATGGGCTCACTTTCGAGTGGGATGAGAATGACACCCGCACCCCCACCGAGTTGACATTTGGAGCCGTCAAAGAACATGGTCATTTGGTAGACGGTGTCATCGGTGGAAAGTGCGGCGATAGATTCATCAGGAAACTCACACTGTGAAGGTTGATTGTTGGGAAGAGGGGCATCTGCCAGTTGGTCAGTGATGATTTGCCCCTTGATAGATTTCTACTGGATGCATTCGAGGTCTAACTCAGCAAGCAGCATGAGCCACCGAGCCATACGTTGATTCTGATATGGCTTGGAGTGCATATACTTGAGAGGGTCGGTGTGAGTGATGACAAAGGTTTTGTGGTTGAGAAGATAGTGACGGAGCTTGGTAGCAGAAAAGACTAATGCCAAATAGAGTTTCTCGATATGAGTATACCGAGTTTCATAGTCGACCAGTGTTCGACTGATGTAGTAAACCACTTGCTCATAGTGATGCTCGTCTCGGTGCGCGATCATGGCACCTAACGAATGGTTGGTGGCAGAGATATAAAGGTAGAAGGGTTGGTCATCTTTAGGTGGAATGAGGACTGGTGGAGAGACCAGATAGCTTTTGAGGGCTTCAAAAGCCTCTTGATAGTCCTCATCCCATTTAAAGGAGACGTCCTTCTTAAGGAGATGATGAAAAGGTTGGCAGTGGTCAGAAAGCTACGAGATGAAACGGCAAATGGACTGGAGTTTCCCTTGTAGACTGCGAAGCTGCTTGAGATTGGTTGGAGGTGGCATCTCGAGGATAGCACGGATCTTGGCGGGATCTATCTCGATGCCATGGAATGAAACGATGAAGCTGAGGAGCTTACCTGAGAGGACCCCAAAGATGCATTTCTTGGGGTTAAGGCAGACATTGTATTGAAGAAGATGAGAGAAGATGATCTTGAGAATGGTCAAATGGTCATGGCGAAGCTTGGACTTGCCAAGAAGGTCATCCACATAGTCCTCCATGATTTTTTGGAGGAGATCATGGAAAATATAAGTCATGGTGCGCTGATAAGTGGCATCGGCGTTCTTTAGGCCGAAAGGCATGACTCGATAGCAAAAAGTTCCCCATGGGGTAATAAAGGTGGTCTTATGCTGATCTTGTGGTGCAATTAGGATCTGATTGTATCCTGAGAACCCATCCATGAGAGATAGCATTTCATGGCCGGCTGTGAGATCAACAAGCTGGTCAATGTTAGGAAGAGGGAAGTCGTCTTTGGGATAGGCTAGATTAAGGTCACGATAGTCTGTGCAGATCTGAATCCCCCCAGTTGCTTTGGTGGCTGGGATGATGTTGGAGACCCACTGCGGATAATCGATGGGCTGGATGAAAGAGATAGAAAGAAGGCGCTGAAGCTCCTCTTTGACAAGGAGTGCAATGCGAGGATGCATCTTTCGAAGCTTTTGCCAGACAGGCTTAGCCTCTAGTTTGGTGACAATGTTATGGGTAGCAATGGTGGGGTCGATGCCAGGCATGTCATTATAAGTCCAGGCAAAGGCCTTGCTATGGTCAGAGAGGAACTGGGTATAGTCAAGCTGCTCCTGGGCGTCTAAAGATTGGCCAATCTCTAAGACGTGAGGAACATCAGAAGAAGGGAGGTTGATGTCAATGGTTGATTCATTTAACATAACCTGGGTCTTAGAAGGGAGAGAGTGCTGGATGAAAGAGTCATCGATGCCCATGTAGGAAAGGATGGCGTCATCGTCAATGCAGTGGACAGTGTGAATGGTTGCCGACTCATCTTCTATCATGTTGGGAAAAATGAGAGGGAGATACCTGGACACCCCATCGAGCTGATAGGTCAGGGGCTCCAGGCGGATGGTGTTTATGGAAAAAAAAAACTAGGAGGGATGGAAACCACTGACTCCGTAGGTGAAGGGGGAGAAATGGGTGAGTTTGAAAGAGATTGGTCAATGGTTGGCTTGGGGCAAAGGTCTGAAGGGGCCTGAGTGGGGTCATGATATCCCAGGCCATACCGTTTCTTGGCATCATCATCATTGAGTGGCTCGATGGGTTGATGGGAGCCCTGCTCATAACGTCTAAAATTGAAACCCTTCCATGTAGACTTGTAAAGGTAAGTGTGTGCAAAGGCAGGGTTGCCAAGAAATGAGAAATCTGATGTGAAAGGTTGGGGTGAAGAGAGAGGATTGCCATCGGTAGGAGCTTGATTGAGCCCCCCATAGACAAGATTGGTTCAGAGGTGAGGAGGACCATAAGGTACGACCATCTTGATTCGATGGTCATAACTAGGGCTGAGATGAAGGCATCCATACTCTTGTGGAGTTTGGAACATGTCTAAGGTCAGCAAGTGATATTCCCCCAGAGAAAGTCGTTGGAAGATGTCTTCCATGGGGTCTTTGGTCGTTGCTTGAAGAGGAGGGGTGAGGGTGACCGCTGGTTGCGAACTGGTCAAAGCTTTCACGGATGGAGGCGGTGTCGGGGTTGATAGCTTAATAGGAATGAGGACATCATTTGGACGGTAGGTTGTGTTACAAGTTTTGAAGGGTGAAGGGTCAGCAGGAATGGTGTGGACTTGCCCATCATGCTCAAATTTCACTCAATGGTGGAGGGTGGAGGGGACACAGGCCATTGCACAGATCCAGGGTCAGCCTAGCAATATGTTGTATTGAAACTCTCCTTCGATGATATAGAAGAGCTCCGAGACTGTGCGTGGACCAACGTGAATGTGAAGGATGGCTGTGCCAGTGGTCGTGGCGGTGGTGTCATTGAAAGAGCGCAAGATCACGTCAGTTTTGGAGACACAATTCTTGGGAAGAGCCAACTGATCAAAGGCATGGGTGGAGATGATGTTGATGCTAGCGCCTCCATCAATCATAACATGTTTAATGCGTGTCCGATCAACATAAGTAGTGATGAAGAGGGCGGCATCTTGATCTTCTGTGTTAGATGTGGGAATCTCAGAATCACTGAATGTGATGGAGGCAACAGGAGATAAAGAATGGATGAGGGTAGTGAGTGGTTGAGGGTCCTCAAGTTGGACCTCTGCTGCCTATAAGGCTCGGATGAGGGCTTGACGATGCTGAGGCGAGGTTTGGATAAGGTCATAAGGGACATCTTCATGGGCGTTTGGTGAAGTTGTTTCAACATGGAGTCATGAATTGGCCCGAAAGAGGAAGAAGAAGAAGGCTGAGATGCGCCAAGGATAGAAATTTTAGGCTTGGGCACTAGAGGTGGCTTGACGAAAGGGTAGGTCTAAGGAATGGCAGATTTTTCTTTTGTCTTGTCCTTTTGGGACCTAGTGGTTATATGGATAGCATTGATTTCAAAGATAGGAGGTGAAGAAGGGGTCATGGCTTGCTGGTGAGATGTTGATGTGGTTGAAGAGGTTGGATGGGAAGGTGCCAAGGTCTGGTCAAGAGTGTCCTCAAGGAGAAGAGTGTCCTTTTCCATATAATGGCGAATGACGGCCTTGAGGGCACAACAAGTCTCGGTATCGTGTCCTGGCACACGATGGTATAAACAAATCTTCGTGTCGTCAAACCAGGAGGGCTTGGACCCGAGAAGTTGGAAAGGCCTAATGGGTGGAAGGGTTATGGTGGAAGTCTGCAGAAGTCACTGCAACATCAATGAGTATGAGCCCACTAAAGGGTCCGTGCTAGTTGATATGTGCGAGGCAGGTGACTTTTGCTTAGGCAAAATTGGAAGAGGTTTTCGTACCACCTTTTGGTTCGATGGTGCGGTGACAGGCAGAGACGATACTTTCTTCGTGAGAGGTACTGCCTTTTTGGGAGAGGGTAGGCTGGAGGTAGGTAGAGGAAGCAAAGGAGGTAGTTGGTTTTGACTAGAGGTCTAAGTGGAAAGGACTTTGGTTAGGGTCGAAGGATGGGGGCCCAGAATGGAAGGCAATGGTGATGGGGGAGGAGGCGTTCACTTCTGTGGTCTGACAGTCTTCTTTGACTTGATTGGAAGACTACTATTGGTCAAGGTCTGGTCTAAGTCCACCTTCACTTGTGGGTGAGTGAGGGTAGAGACAGGGCAAGCGCCAAGTGATTTGATAGGTTTAGATGGGGTAGATGCAGGTTTTGGTCTTGATGGGATTGGTTGAGGTTTGGGAGTCTGGTCTTTGTTGAGAGTCTTGGGAGATTCTACCTTGGGAGGATTGGCAGCATGAGATGAGAGGGCACAGGTATGTTGAAGGGCTTTAAGACGCTCCCATAATACCTGATGCATCACTTTCCTTGAAGGGAGAAGTTTGATTTTCTCCACTAATCGGGAAAATGGCTGAGAAGATGATGGATGAGATTTGGGTTCTTGAGAAGATGTTGACGGTTGTGGGGCCAAGGACGAGATGGGTGTGACAGTCTCAGACCCATGGCATGATGAAGTCGTGATAGATTCATCCTTAGTTGGAGATGAAGGAGAGGCAGGTTCTTCCCTAGGTGGAGAAGCAACTGGAGAATGAGGCTCCTCAAGCAGGTAAAGGGCAGGGATGATGGTGCCCTCCACTTGTGGTCGAGGAGCAGGAAGGGTCGGGTCCTCCATAGGCAACAGGAAGGAGGATGGTGAGATTGGTGGTGCTGGTAATGTTGAGGCGTCCTCCAAGATGAGAGAGGTCGATGGAGAACTAACCAAGGAAAGAGGTTCGTCCACATGTGATGGACTGATAGATGGACTAACCTCTTGAGGTTGGTCGGGGATGAAGGGCGAGACCGTAGTGACCATTCGAATGTTGTGTTCATGATTGTCGTCAATTAAGGTCCGAACATTGTTTTGGGTTGGTGGATGATTGGGGAATGGTTGCTTGAAGATGTTGATGCCCTGATTAGGAGGTGAATTGGGATTGTCTAGGGCGAGGTCACCTTTTTCAAGCATGTTTTGGATTATGTTTTTAAAAGTTTTGTAGTTTTCTGTGTCATGTCCTTTAACACAGTGAAAGTTGCAGAAGTCATGTTCCCTATACCACGCAGGGATGGTGTGTGAGGGATCAAATTGTGGAGGTGGTTGGGCCTAGGGGAGATTGAGGATCCCCTGTTTAACAAGTTTTTCCAACACAAATGCGTATGATTCTCTGAGAGGAGTATACCGTCATTATACGTATCTCTGCTGGAATTGGCGGGTGGCACTCTGAGATGTGGATGGCTCAAGCTGATTGGTTGAAGGTGAAGAGGATGAAGGTCTAACGACCACAGCGTTAGCTGAAGCTTTAGACTTAGGATTGGATGATGATGGTTTAGAAGAAGAGGAGTCATTGGTCTTAGAGTTGGGATTCTTGCTTCGCAACTTGACTTTATTCTCCTCAATGGCACGTAATTCAAGTTTGTGGGCCATCGTGAAGGCTTCGTCGAAGGTGCGGAAGGTCTGAACCCTCAAGGTGGAAGAAATATGTCTGGTGCAAGCTTGGGAGAAGAGCTCAATAAGTTCAAGCTAGGGTAAGGAAAAGGATAGTTAATTGATGATGCCTCTCCATCTAGCAACGAAGTCAGCTATGGATTCATCCTCGAATTGACGGATAGAATAGAGGTCTGTGATTGAGACCTTCTTGGTGATGTTAATAGAGAAATGATCAAAAAAGAGCTGGGCCAGCTGTGTGAATGTGAAGAGGGAATGGCTGGCAAGGGAGTTGTACTAGTCAAGCACAGTGCCAGAGAGGGACATAGGAAACGTGCGTAAAAGCAATGCATCATCATGGGCAATAAGGTAACAGGCATGTCTGAATGCCCGTAAGTGTTGTTGTAGGTCTTCCTTGCTTTGAAAGCGAGAAAACTTTGAAAGTTCCCACTGGCTAGGATATGGCTTGATTGGGACAGAAGGATGAATGGGCTCGTTGCAAATTTGCTCATATGAGAGAGCATTGCGTGAGCCAAAAACGGAGGTCTCTAGGCTAGACATCTTGTCCATTAGCATCTTGATGATATCTGCTGACGGATTGGTGGATGGAGCGCCCCCTAGGTTGTAGGGTGCTTGGAGGAGGCTAGAGGAGGCATACAACGTAGTTGGTTGTCCCTGTGAGGGCGCAACATAGGGATAAATAATTATAGGGATAGAAGAGAAGGCTAAGGGTGGTTGGATAGAAGGCATGGCTAGGCCCGATGTTGCCATAAGAGGTTGGATGGTGGTAACAGGGGCCAATGGATAGGTGGCCACCCTAGTGTTGATAGGAGCCAGGGTAGGCGGAATAGATACAACCAAGTTCTGGAAAGGAGTGGATAGCGATTGAGCGGGCTGAGGTTGATAGGGGGCCAAAACCCCAGTGGAAGTGGGCCCAAAGATGGAGGGAGAGGCCACACTTGGAAGGTTGGTCAAGGTCTGGTTATTGGTCGAGGTGGTAGCTTGAGTGTCTAAAAGTTGACCTACAGACGCTGTTAATATGGCCGTAGTTGCGACAAGGGAGGTCGGCATTCTGTAAATCATATTGCCCAAGGAGTCTCATGTTTGGCTATGCACGAGATAGTGCTGCAAGGCTTTGATGTTAAGGTCCAAGAATCATGCAAAATCTTGGTCCCCTTCTTGGACAATAGGAGCCTGGGGCGGGGTTGGACGAGTAGGAGTTCTTTCAGTTTTCGAGTTGAACTCCATTATAGGATTGGTTATGGACAGGGTAGATGGAAGCAGTTGATGCCTCGCGTGGTTGACTAGAGCCTTGGCTTGACTGTGAGTCAGAACCATTCAAGGCAAGGAAGGTTCAGGTTTTAGAAACTGTGTTTTTCAGTTTCAGAAAACCAGGATGGGGTTTTTGGCAGAGAAGGGATGGGTTTTAAGGCTACTATTTTTGAAGAAAAAGGACTGTGACAGAGACTGATGTCAGTTGAAAAATTGATGTCGGTAAGAAAGATGGCCGACGTCGGTCAGATAACTGATGCCGACAAGAAGAGGAAACTGACGTCGGTGGTAAAATCGATGCCGGTGACTGTGTTTTCTAGAAACTTGGAAAACTTGAAGATTCTTGGAAAAAAAATGAAGAAAGCATCCTCACTAACTCAAACAAGCAAATGAGAACAGAAAAATAGAGAGAGACAGACAGGCCCTAAGCGCTAAATCCTAAGAATCAACTTTAGAATCCTATGGCTTATGCTTTAGATGAATGTTTGGGGGGGTTGGCTGTTAGAAGGGTCCTAGAAGAGGTGGTCTATGGATGGTTTTGGGTTTTGTTTAGGCACTCAAGAAGTCTGGGTTAGGTTCCGTACATGGCCTGGTGCTAAGGAACAAGCTCCCCTCACTTCACGAGTCCAGTGGTAAGCTGGTCTCGCTTAGCCAAGATATACTTTCCCTATAGTTTAAACTCTGCCAGAGAACAGAGTGGGTTTCCCCTTGGTGATGAAATCCAAGTAGGATCGCTGGGACGGGATAAGGTATCCGTTGGGGGATGAAATCCCAGTCGGGCCTTGTCTCAAGTAAGTTTGATGTTTGATTTGTGCACGTGGTTTAGGTTGTGTAACATCAAGTGATCTACAATTAATTCAATATGCGTTATAAGTTACTAGATGTGGACTAATGCAAGCACAAGTAGAAATGGAATGCAAAGTGTTTTAAGCCCCAAATCGAAATGTTAAGTTCGGATGAAAGCAAGTCGAGAAAGGGTTGAAGGGTATGATTTTGACTAGTCTAGAAATGCAAGAAAAGAGAAGAAAAATTCTTTTTATTCCTACTTATAATGTCATTTAGAAAAGAAGGAAGAGGTGGAAAGGAAGGATCCTAATGCACCCTATATGAAAAGAAGAAAAGAAAACACAAGGGAAACCCTAGGGTCCCACCAGGCATGCCAGAATGTTTCTACGCTAAATCGCTTTCTACATTCAAAAGATAGAAAAAATGAGAAACTAAGAGATGGTCAAGGCTTGTGTACCTAGATGTAGTCTGCGCACCGTAATCTAGACGCTATGAGAATTCCTCTTTGGCTGTGGAGGAATGACACCTGCAAAGAAAGAGACTTGGACACGAAGAACGTTAGATAAGGAGATGGTGGGTTACCAAGCGAAAGCTTGGTCCCAGAAGTATGAAAACTTCCTTAAGGGACGTCAACCCACTAGTCAAATAAAAGAAAAGGATGTCTGATAAAAGATAGAATGCCATAATACTGAAATGATAACAAATTAGAAAAGAAAGAAAAGACAAATGTTTACCTAAAAGGAGCTGTCGGCCTGATCACAATCACCGAGGTCGGGGGTATTATCGGCGTCAATCAGAAAGTTGGCTGACGTCGGTTATACTACCGACGTCGGTATGGGAACTGGCCGGCGTCAGTCGGGGCAGTGTTCTGTAGTCGGGTCTAGTCGGGTTTTTTAGTCTATGGACGGGTCTGTTCAGGGTCTGGTTCGTGGATGGGTCTGGGACAGAGTTTATGGACGTGCTTGAATGGTTAGGGGAATAGTCTGGGTCTGGTTGGATGCCCTGTGCAGGGTCTTTGTTGGCAGGAGGGATGAGGAAGTTGTCTGGGACTACACTGAAAGGGTGACAGGGTGAGAAGAAGGTGGACAAGAGACAGGTTTGAGAAGGCTTTTCAGCCTCTCAAGGGGAAGGACAGAGCAAGTAGAAGACAGTAGATAGGATAGATGACTGGGATTAAATGAAAGAATGAAATAAAATAATGAAATTGCTTACCTTTTGGCTTGCTGACTGAAGAGAGGAGGAGCTTGTTGTTAGAGCCACAGAAGACTTGTTGTAGGAAGAAATCACTGGTGTAGAGTCCCTGTACCTGCTGTTGCTGCTGTACGAGGTCGAGAGAAGGAAAATGCGAATGTCAAAGTGCCAAGAGGATTCTGTTCGCACCCAGGAGAATGGTTGCAGACAACCATTTTGAAGGCTACCAACGGTGGCAGAGTCACCGACGTCGGCCGTAGGGTAGCCGACGTCGGCAGTCGAAGAATGGGGACAGAGGCTAAAATTAGCCTCTGCCCATTCTTGCACGCCGCCAGGTCGAGGGGTCGCGGGGAAAACGGTCATGAGAAGGATTAATGGGCACAGGAGGAGGATAAATGGGAGATTTGGGGTAATAAAAGCTAGGAGAGAGGTGGGGGAATCCAAGGGAGGATCCAAGGTGGCAAGGGTGAGGTGGAAAGGGGGGCCACTAAATTAAAATGTTTACGCTATTTTAATTTAATGAATGGAGGGGACTAGGACAAGGGTTAGGATATGGGCCAAGGGAGACAAGGGTGAAAGAACGAAGGATGACCAAGGTGCAGACACATTTTCGGTGTCTACAGAGACATTTGAGTTCCCATTCCAAGAAGATAATGAGATTGAAGATATTTTTGAAGAGATCTATGATTTTTAGCAATATTTGAAGAAGACCTACCCTTTGAGGAACATGGAGAAGAGACAACCTTTGACTACCTCAACTCCACCAAATAATTTTGACACTCTACCTGATACTACATTAGATAATAATATAGAGCATCCTAAGGTAAGTACCTCTAAAGTTAATATTGATACATCTAATTCTTCCAATAAGACTAGATATAATATATTAAAAGACATGAAAAGGATCAAATCTAACATTAATTTGCATGTGTTGACTCAAATTAAATAATAAAAGGATTTATTGATGGAATCTTTCTCTAAGAAGCCATCAAATCACAAAAGTATGCACATGCTAACATTGCAATACATAAAAGTAAGGCAGATGTTCCACCTTTCCTACTTATAGTCAGGATATTTGGTAAGAATTTACATAATTGTCTATTAGGCTCTAGTGCATCTACAAATATTATGCCTAAAGGTATTTGTGAATAATTAGTTTTGACTCCCATTAAGTTTGATAGAGTTGTGACTTAATTAAATAAATCAATAGTTAAAGTGATTGATGAATTGTCAAATGTTCACATGCAGATTGCTTCTAAACCTAGGATCCAACAATTCATTGGCATCCAAATGTTAGACATCCCTGACACATATGGAATGTTCCTAAGTAGAGATTGGAACAGATCATTGAATAATTATATGTCAATTAACTATTCACACATGTGGTTACCTTGAAAAGGAGTTCCAAATTAGATCAAGATAGAAAGGGAACCTAAAATGAAGCATATGATCACTGAGTACAATGAAACTAATGAGAGGGTGAACATGGTTAACTTAAATCCTGGTGTTTACACTCTTGACACCACAAGGGTATGTAAATCCAAAACTTTTCATGATCTACTTGGATTATGGAAGTTATATTTTGATGGTGCTAGATGTAAATCATGTTCTGGAGTAGGGGTGATGTTAATAAATCCCATTGGAAAGGAATAAAATGCCTCTTAGAAACTCCATTTCTTATTCATCAATAATTTGATTGAGTATAAATCACTTATTCTTGGATTATAATTTGCAATAGAACATGAGGTCAATGAACTATTAATTTTTGGTGATTTAGAACTCGTAGCTAATTAGGTCAATAGTAAATATCAATACAATTTATCCCATCTTAAGAAGTATAATTTTAGAGTATGGGACTTAATTGAATGTTTTAATGCTTTCAATATTGTGTCAATTCCTAGGGAAGAAAACAAGGTTGTTGATGAACTTACTGCAACTACAACTAACCTTATGCCCAATCAAAGTTCCAAGTTACAAAGCCTCACTATTGAATTAGTCCCATGTACCTCAGTACCAAATAATTTCAACCATTTGCAAGTATTTAGTGATGATCAGTAGAGCATAGAATTCATGACAAGATCAGGAGTGTTTGAGGCTCACTCATTGATAAAGCTAGTGAAAATACCCTTGATGATGATAAAGTGAAAGGCAAGCTTGATGACAAGGTCATTAATTGAGTAAAAATAATATCCCCAAAGGAATTATATCCTTAGAGAGATTATTTGACATATATAAACTAGTTGGGGATATCAAGGTTCCCAAATTAAATGAGAAAAATTACAATGTTATTGACCTAAGTTCCCAAGGTCAACCCTAACTAGTCAACATTGGTACTGTTAGGATATAATTAAACATAGATTTATCCCCAAATCACATATAAGAGAAACTCTGAAATGAATAAATAAAACATATAGAAAATAATCATAAACATGCACAAAATAGGAGACACCAAATTTAACGTGGTTCACCCAAGATGGGCTACATCCACCAAACTTGTCTAGTATATTATTTTTAGCAATACAAGGGAGAAAAAAATCCTACAACAAACCCTATTACACCTCTCTACCTCCTTATACCTCTTCTCTATGTGTAATATGTTTCCTTTTTCATCTTAGCCATGAAACTATACATTTTGTGGTGAAAAACAACTAAACATAACCTCTACCATCATATTTGAAAACCTTTAATCAATGGCCTAGATTAACTATGAAATTATAATTTTACAAATAAATTTTAATTAAAAAATTCACTTTAGGGGTGATGCCTCCAAACCCCTACCAGGGTGCATGGCCCCCAAACCCCACAAGGGGGGTTCCCCTTCGCAACCTCCCATGAAATTATAGATACAAAGAATGGGATCCAAAACCCAGCTGAAATAACATTAGATTTTTAACCTCTTATCCTAGAAGACAATCAGGCTCCACACCTAATAGGTAAAACCACCCTAGTGAAGAGTTAAGAAGAGATAAAGAGATGTTGACCAAGTATAAATATGTTGTATCATGGTCATATGAGGACCTATATATCTTTGATCCAAAGATCATAACCCATACCATACCACTAAAAGAAACTTGCAAACCTTTTAGGCAAAAAAAAAGACCTATCAACCCTATCCTAAAACCTATGATATATAAAGAAGTTAAGAAATTTCTAGATGCAAGGATAGTGTTTACAATTAGGCACTCCACTTGGGTAGTTAACCTAGTGCCCATTAGGAAGAAAAATGGGGAAATTAGACTATGTGTAGACTTTAAAAATCTAAATAGAGTATCTAAGAAAGATAACTATCTTTTCCCTTCTCTTGATCAGGGTATTTATATTATTAGTGGTTATTCAATGATTTCCTTCCTTGATGGATTTTCAATATATAACCAAGTACTAGTGAATAAGGAAGATAGACTAAAAACTACATTCACTACTAAGTGGGGCACTTTTGCCTACAAAAGGTCACCCTTTGGACTAATAAATGCAAGTGTAACTTTCCGAAGAGTAATGGACCATGATTTTGAGGGGCTAATAGGTAAGTGTATTATCGTATACATGGATGATTTAATTATCTTTTCAAATAATAGGGAAGATCACATCATGCAATAGGTATGTGAAAGGTACAAAAGGTATGGAATTTCCCTCAATCCAAAGAAAAGTATTTTTGGTTTTATTTAAGGGAAAATTATTGGGACATGTTATAACCAAGGAGGGTATTTCTATAGACACATATAGAATAAATACCATATCTGAGATAGAACCTCCTACTAGAGAAAAAGAACTAAAGTCTTTCTTTGCTAAGATCAACTTTGTGAGGAAGATTACTTCTGGTTTTCTAGAAATAGTAAAAACTTTGAATGACATATTGAAGAAATATGCTAAGATCATTTGGGATGAAGAGACCAATAAGGCATTCAATTTAATCAAAGAAGTAATTGGACAAGCCCTTATGTTGATAAGTCTAGACTTTACTAAAGACTTCTATCTTTACTCTTTTTCTTCTAATCATACAATTACAGCTATCCTAAATTAGAAGATAGATGGATGTGATCAACCTATTACTTTCATGAGTACTAATTTTAAAAATGCTAAATTGAATTATTCTATTATTGATAAACAAACATGTGCTCTAGTCAAGGCAGTGAATAAATTCAAGTATTATATCCTTAGAAACAAGGTACATGCAATACTACTAGACCCTACCACTAAGTTCAGGCTTAGTCAATGTGAACTTGGAGAAAGGAAAGGTAAGTGGATATTTGTTCTACAATAATATGATCTTGAGATGAAGACTACAAAGTTGGTAAGATGTCAAGGTTTAATTTAGTTGATTACCAATACTAATCCCAAACTGAGTGTTATGCAGGTAGAACAACAAATTTTTTATCCCAATGATTGGTATGATCCTATTTTTCATTTTATAATCAATGGCTATTATCTTACAGAGTTAATTAGAAATCAAAAGAGAGATTTAAGGCTTAGGGAAACTTATTTTTTGATCAAGGATGATGTGTTGTATAGGAAGAACTTTGAAGGCATTTATCTAAGGTGTGTTTCCAAGGAAGAGATTTATAAGATCTTGAACACATTCCATGAAAAATTGGGAAGTGGCCATCTATCTGAAAGGAATACAACCTAAAAGATCCTTAGAGCTAGTTACTACTAGCTTACTATCTTCAAGGATGCTCATAAGCATGTGAGAGAATGCCACTCATGTCAAGTCTTCAACACTAAAGATCCCAAGGCATCCATGCTATTGAAAATAATCATCATTGATAAACCCTTTTTCCAATGGGGACTAGATTTTGTGGGGTTCATTAACCCTAATTATTTAGATGGTCATAAGTATATTCTAATTGCTATTAACTACTACACCAGATGGACTAAAGCAATGGAAACTAAAAAGTTCAAGGTTAAAGAGGTGATCAAATATTTAAAAGAAAACATATGCATAAGGTTTGGGACACCTATAACTCTAGTTTATGATAATGGATCTAAATTTATATCCATTGAGATGTTTGAGTGGGTATATGATAATAACATTGTCCTTAAGTTCTCATCAAACCATTATCTTCAAGGTAATAGAATGTCTAAATCAATAAATAAGAACTTGATGAAAGCCATAAACAAGTCTACAGATGATAAATCAAGAACATCGCACAAGCTACTCAAGTATGCCCTTTGGGTAGATAGAACAAGAATCAAGCAAGCTCTTAAGGAATCACCATTCTTGCTAGTATATGGTCAAGAACCTATGTTCCCCATAACATTAAAACTACCAACCTATAAGTTTATGTAAGAGTACATGGAAGAGGATCAAGAATTTATAAGTTTAAGGTTACTAGACATCATACATATGGAAGATGCAAGAAAGAAAGCTTTTGCCAACTTTAGTAGACACCAAACCATAGTCAAGAGATGGTTTGATAAATTTTCAAATATAAAGGTGTTTATATAAGGAAATTTAGTTATTCTCTAAGATAAAGCCTCAAAACCAAAAGGAAAGCATGGGAAGTTCACACCTTTGTGGATTGACCCATATCAAATTGCTGAGATCTTGGGGTATAAAACCTTCAAACTAAAAGAATTATAAGGAGCAGAGTTTATATTACCAACCAATGGGCAATACCTCAAGCACTATTTCTCTATTGTCCCACCTAGAGTCTTTATGGAATGACTGTAAGACTAGTTAGAGTTAGTGTAGGTAGGGCTTAGTTTAGTTTCTTTCCTACTTTCCTTCTTATCCCTTGCTTGTACATCTTGTTTGTATAGATTTATTTGCTTGTTTCCTTTGCTTTATATTGGTGTGATTTATGCTTGGTGTGTTTACTTTCCCTACTTTGTTTCTTACTTTTAATAAATCCTTTGGATAGTCCTCAACTCAAAATACATTTAGATGCTCAAAATGAACTCCACAATTTAGGAATGTAGGTATGTTTTCTCAGCATTGGTTGATCATGGATTATTGGAACATGACCTTAATGTTATAGTTTAGAAAAAATGGTAAAAGCAAATGAATAGGTTAGTTGTTCTTAGAAATTATAAACCTTATTCTGATCTAAGTTTGGTTCTAAGAGGGATTACACATGTAAGGTGAAAGGTTGAATTTGTAGGAAAATCCCATGCTTGCACTTAAAAAAACATTAATTGTCTGGGATAAAGTTTGTAGCCAAGGATGATTGTTTGAAGATAAAACATTCGACCAAATCCCAAAACCTATCTAATATTGTTCCTAACCTTTGTTTGAAAGACATAATATCAAAAAATACAAAAATAAGAGATTTAATAAAAAAAATCAAAAATATTTCTAGGCAAAGGTGATTCTGGTAATCTCTACCAGGGCTATGGATGTTGACTAAAAATGGAACAAGACCTTGAGTAGAGCCAAAGGTATCTCTATCAAGGTTATAGATGCCTGGCTAATAACAGAGCAATGCCCAAGCCTTCCCTGAGCTAAAGCATGATTCTTGATGAATATCCAAATATATTGTAATTTAATGTTAATGGTCAAAGTCATGAATATAGAAGTTATTCACTAAATCTTATGGTAATTAGTATGTGGAATCAAATCACACACACAACATGGATATATCTTGATATTTGATCCTAATTCTACATTTGTAAGATTTTTTCTAACCATGAACTAATCTTAATAATGGTGCTTGATCAAGTATAATAAGTAACCTAATTATTAGTCTAAATAATAGTCTCTAAATTCTAACATTGTTATGTTTCCCCTAAAAGTCACCATTTATTGAGGACAACATATCCACATTCCTAAAAAATGGGGACCTTTGTTTCAAATTATGTAGATTTGTACCTTGAAATTGAAAAATCACTTGATCATAGTACCACTGGCATGTTTTTACATTATCTTTATTTGAATGTCATCCACACCTGGTTCTCATTTGCATTAATTAACATGTTTTCATGTGATCATTGTTTTTCCCCTTCTAATGTTGCTAATGATTATTGCTTGTGTTTTTGTAATGTAAGATCAATGGAATCTCATTTGGGACTGAACATACTTAGGGTTTTATGATTCAATGTTAAATTGATATTTTGTTAGCCTTTGATCTGTCAAAGATTAATTGGATCTATTTTTAGTCATGTTTAAACCCTAGTCTAATGTTTTAAACTGGGTAACTTTTGAATTAAATTCAAATTGGGCAGGAACAATTATGCGAGAATAATTATCATACCATGGACTTAGTTTAATTTTTATCTTAAGGCTTAGTCATGTTTTTTAACATGACCAAACCTTAGTATAAAAATATTATGCTTGGTCCCTTTTATGTCTCATGACACCTTGGTCTATTTTATTATTGACATGGTCTCGTTAACACAGGGTCTGTTAGGAGGCCCCTTATCCAATGGTAGCACAATTGATTACTTATATATGAGCAATTGGACACGGAAATTATACCAGAATGATTAAGAAACTAGAAACATGAGACAACAAAGAATTTGAGAGACAATACACACAATTGTATTAGATAATACTAGAAGAAAATACAAATAAGGAAGATGCCACTTCTTCCTCCACCTCAAAGGCTTGCCACACCTCAAGACCTTCTTCCCTCTCTCTCTTGCTCAACACAAAACCAACTCTAAAACCTGAGTTACAATTCCTCCTTGAATGCTATAGCTGATCTCCTTGACCTTACACCTGTAGATCTCCTTGACCTTGCTAGCTTCAATGCCTTTACTTGCCTTAGAATTACTTTAAAATACATGCCTTATAGGTCTATAAATAAGATCCCATGCTTACAAAAAATAGACATCTAACTACTAAAATTAGACACACAGCTCGCGACTTAAAATAGTCTCTTAGCATGCAAACACTCAGTTTAACTAACTGACTGTTCGTAAATAGCAGTTCTGGACTGCACAAACGACCGATGTCGGTCCCTGCTTGTCTGGTGTTGCCGACGTTGGCCGACTCTCTGCCATCGCCGGTCTCCTTCTCCACTGCATCTAATCAACGTCGGTCATACTGCCGACGCCGGTGGCTCTGGTTCTTCAGCATCCTTTCTTCATGTGTGTGCAAACGGTTGAAGCTTTTAGCTCCACACCCTAACAATCTCCCACTTGGAGATAAACAGCTGCAACCTGTACCTGTACCTATACACCATCTATTTTGTTCCTTAGGCTCTGTATCCCTCTTCAAAGTCACCCTTGAAGACCAACCACCACGCAAACCTGTGATGCTATCCCTGTCACCTATGCCACAAGAATTTTGCTGCTCCCAAATTCTTCATGACATACTTCTGAACCAACTTTACCCTTAGCTCAGAAAACTCCCTGTATATGCAACCCTGCAAAAAGTAACACAATACAGTAACAGGATAATGTAGCTAATATTATCCAACCTGGTAAAGATAAAATACAATGGTCAAACCTCCATTGCCCTGCAGCTAACTCAAGACCATATACCATAGCCTTCTGTCTCAGATGTCCATCCACTCTCTTCTCTAAAATGGGAATCCATCCCTCTATCCAGCTGACAACTCCACCAACAAGTACCTGTTTGGATTTACTCCAAGGACTCACACTCCTCATCCATGTCAAGCTCCCACTGTTTCTAGATTTTACCTACATTGCTTCCTCCATATTCCTAGTTCATGACTAACAGTAAGCAATATAAAGAAGGTGAACAACGAATATGAGGTTCACATACCTTTCCTGACCTCCACATGGGTGTTTGAGACTTAGAAATTCACCCAACATCCGTTCCAGTGACCAATCTAGGCCATCTCCCAGTCTGCTTCCGGCCGATGTCGGTTCCCTACACTGACCCTGACTGCCGACGTCGTTACCCCTGGCCGACGCCGGCGTCCCTTCTACCGACGTCGGTCCTGATGACCGACGTCGGACTTCTCCTGTCCAACCTACCGACCCTGCTGGTCTGCACATGACCGATGTCGGTATCTGGATGACTGACGTCGGTGCCAAGCTGCCGACATCAGTGTCTGTGTGTTCCTGTAAGTGATGAAATTTTCATCCGCGAGCTCTTCTTGGATCAAACCTCTATCCATACTGCCCTGCTCAGACTTATTCAGCCCCTGTGACTGATCTCTGTCCTTCATCTCCTCCATAAACACCAAGGCTTCTTTGTTCCTGTCAAAGGCATCAAATTTTCTCTTTCTGCAATGAACTGTATCTGTGCACATACCTTTTGAGTCAAGAACTTCCATTCCCTCCCTGTTCTTGTGACCAAGCCTATTAGGCCACATCTTCAAATCTACACCAGAAGTGGAATCAGTAATACAAGTAGACAGATAAAGAGTATCTACTTTCTTACCTCTTGCTAGAACAAGTGCTCCCTTGGTAACCTTCCAAGAATCCGCTGTGAGGGTTATTGTGCATCCCTCATCTCCCAACCTTCCTATAGAAATCAGACTCTGCTTCAGAATTGGAACATGCATGACCTCCTTCAACACCCACGTGTTGTCAATCTGCAATCTCAGCTGCACTTTTCCTTTGCCAACTATCTGACAAGGCGTACCATCCCCTAAATAAAGAACTCCAAAATCTCCCTGTTCATACTCATGAAACAAATCTCTGTTTGGGGATGCATGAAAAGATGAACCAGAATCTAATATCCATGATCCTACATGACTATCCAAAGAAAGTATGAGAGCATCCTGTACCACAATATTTGCATCTTTTGCTTCTTCAATACCTGCATGTTGATTCTCTTTATCTCTCAACCAACACTCCTTTGTATGTCCTTTTTTTCCACAAAACCAGCAGGTAATACCTTTAGACTCGGATCTCCTTCCCAACCTTGATTTCCCTTGCTCAATATTCTCCTTTTGCCTTCCTCTGCTTTCCACACTTAGAGCGTTCCTTGATGATTCACCTATGCTTCTCCTGCGTATTTCCTCATTCAAGATCACACTCACAACATCATCAAATTTTAAGATTTTAGAAGCAGATGCAGAGTTACTTACTGCCATAACCATACCGTCCCAACTTTCAGGCAAAGAACATAAAATCAAGAGAGCCTTTACCTCATCATCAAAAACAATGTTGACTGAAGCTAATTGGTTTACCAAACCATGGAAATCACTGAGATGAGTATGTACCGAACCTCCTTCCTGCATTTGCAAAGTAAATAGCTGCTTCATAAGGTATACCTTATTAGAAGCCGAGGGCTTTTCGTATAAATTTGCCAAGGACTTTATCAACTCTTCCATTGTTTTATACTGTGATAAGCTGGAAATCACAGAAGCTCCAAGACTCAACCTTATGGAACCGAGAGCCTTCCGATCAAGAACTCTCCATTCTTCATCCTTCATATCTATGGGCTTGCATGCAACCCCACCCAATGGTAAGTACAGATCCTTCTGATACAGATAGTCCTCAATCTGCATCCTCCAGTGTTGATAATTCTTGCCGTTAAACTTCTCCATTCGTAGCTTGCTTTCTTCTGCCATTGCTGAACTCCCACTCAATCAGAAAACCCTGTGAATGACCTGTAATAAAAAACAATAACCTGCTTCCTGCAAACCGTAGCTCTGATACCAACTGTTAGGAGGCCCCTTATCCAACGGTAGCACAATTGATTACTTATATATGAGCAATTGAACACGGAAATTATACTAGAATGATTAAGAAACTAGAAACATGAGACAGCAAAGAATTTGAGAGACAATACACACAATTGTATTAGATAATACTAGAAGAAAATACAAATAAGGAAGATGCCACTTCTTCCTCCACCTCAAAGGCTTGCCACACCTCAAGACCTTCTTCCCTCTCTCTCTTGCTCAACACAAAACCAACTCTAAAACCTGAGTTACAATTGCTCCTTGAATGCTATAGATGATCTCCTTGACCTTACACCTGTAGATCTCCTTGACCTTGCTAGCTTCAATGCCTTTACTTGCCTTAGAATTACTTTACAATACATGCCTTATAGGTCTATAAATAAGATCCCATGCTTACAAAAAATAGACATATAACTACTAAAATTAGACACACAGCTCGCGACTTAAAATAGTCTCTTAGCATGCAAACACTCGGTTTAACTAACTGACTGTTCGTAAACAGCAGTTCTGGACCGCACAGGCGACCGACGTCGTTCCCTGCTTGTCTGGTGCTGCCGACGTCAGCCGACTCTTTGCCGTCACCGGTCTCCTTCTCCACTGCATCTGACCGACGTCGGTCATACTGCCGACGCCGGTGGCTCTGGTTCTTCAGCATCCTTTCTTCATGTGTGTGCAAACGGTTGAAGCTTTTAGCTCCACACCCTAACAGGGTCCCTTTTACCATAGACTTAGCCTAAAAGCTTTACCCGAAAGCTTGTCATATTTATTAATACAACAAACCTTAGGATAAAATTATATGTTATGTATTTTATTATTTGTGGGGTCTCATATATTATGTTTAAAAATTAGATTAAACATTTTATCCTAAGTTCTTTATATATTATCAAGCCCAACTTAGCATTCATTCTTATCTGTAGGATAAATGATCTGTGCTTACTCGAGAGAGATTGATCCAATGGAGCATGACAAACATTAATAATTCAAAGTCTTGAGAAGGCGACAAATGTCACAAGTTCATTAAAATAATATTGAGAAGACAATGGCAGTGCACCCCTTAGATCAAGATCCAATAGGTGCATTTGCCTGAATAGAAATGATCTAAATCTATGAGATGGATGTTTACTTTTCAACAAATCTCAAAGCTAATGTAGAAGTGAAAAGTGTCATAACTATAGGAAATATTGCAAATAGATAATGGTGTTAAACCTTAAGGATCATGATCTAATGGTCCACATTTAATAAGACAAATATTGATCAGATGATGCACAACGAACATTGAAAAGCCAAGGATGAATATGGAGATGACACATGGCATAGCCATGAGCCACAAATTAAAGCTTGAACATCTTTTAAAGATCAATGGTATGTAGGTGAGAATATACATTTTTATCAATGGTCCATGGAGTAAAAATCATAATTAATTATATCAAGATTGATGGAGCATAATTGATTTATGCAAACAAGATTAATGGTGTGAGATCAATGTTGACATTTCAATCAAGCTTAAGGCGAATGCAGAAGTGACAAGTGTCATAGCCATGGGGAACATAACTAGTAGACAATATATTTTGAGTTCTTAGATCAATATCAATGATCTACATTGATTTGTGTAAGGATGATCAAATGGTGTGAATTCAAAGTGAAATTTTCAAAAGGCAATGATCACTTCTTAAATTTTAACTAACAAAATGCCACGCAAATGCCACATCGAAGCTAGATATGTATAATGTGTCAAGTTGAATATCTTACATAAATGGGAAATATAAGGGCATAATTACACAATCCAATTGGGATCTAAGTCATGAAACTCATAAAAATTCAAATAAATACCACCATTAGAACACTATAAAAACCTTTAGGGAAACCCTAGCAAGCATGGGACCTCTAATTAGACCCTATGAGTATTATAATTGAGTCAAGGAAGATTGAATTATCATTTGTGAAATATAATTCAATCTATAATTGAATTATAGACTAATAACAAGTAATATATAGAATTACATGGCCATGGTAGACCAAAAATATGTTTCAAGGGAAAATATGGAGCTCTATCTGACTTCAAATATAGAAGGAAGGGTTTTCAAAGACAACCAATTTGATGCCACAACTCTAAATACAAGTAACAACAATTGGTCAAGCTTGTTTTGGACCATTGAGAACCAACAACCCATCATAAGAGGATAACATGTCTACAAGGAATCTCTACTACAATTATCAAGGGCATCTTGAAATATAACAAAATTTAGAAGAGACTGCCATCTTGTCAATCTAAGAACACATATTCAAGTTATATGAGGACACCATGATTGACTTGTTCAATTCCTTAAAGTTAGTTAGAAATAAATGGGAGGCAATAATTAAGTAAATTTCCATGGCTATAGGCTAAGTTGGTCAATGGTAGGTTTCAAGATATCAAGTGAAAGACTTGATCAAAGCCTTGACCAAGAATCAAGTTATTGAATTCAAGACAGTCAGCCTAGCCCATTTAAATATGGCTATGGCTATATTGATGAACAAAATCAAAGTCTTGAGCAGTTGGTCTAAGTAGATGGAAGACATTTCCAAGGACCTAAAATAATGGAAAGATAAAATGATAAGTATATTGGATAGCTTGATCAAAGATCCCACCTCACTTAGTGTTTTTAGGCCTTATCACTGATGGGGAGTTCATGCATAGAACTTCTCATTTTATGTAGGAGGTGAGGAACCAAGCATATGTAAGACTATCGATGATAATAATAAGACCATGAATATGATTCTAACTATAAAGGAAAATATTAGTGAAACTAGGAACATCAAATAGGCTTTGGAAAGGGTTGGTAAGATCTCAAGAGCCTAGAGAGTTAAGAAAGAGAATTGTTCATGAGACCTATTGTTGATCTCCAGCTGATTAATGAACAACATTATAGAATGAATATCTTGTATGGAAGGCAATAAATCAAGGGTCCCAAAGTTAGTTGAATTAAGAATATTATTCCTGTAGCTAAGCATTGTATATTTTGAAAATGGAATATTCTTTTTGTAAAGGCATGTGTAGCTTGTAAAACACATTGCCTATAGGTTGGTATATTAGAAAAGATCATTTTCTATAGAATATAATAGAAATGACAACTATCCTATACACATGTATAAATGTGATTTTGTTAGGTTGTGGAGCTAAAAGCTTCAGCCTTTGCAAACTGAGGAACAATGGTTGCTGAGTTCCAGAGGAACCGGCATCGGCAGCAGGACCGACGTCGGTGGAGTCTAGTGCAGAAGGCCACCGGCGACGGCAGGAAGTCGGCCGATGTCGGCAGAACCAGACAAGCAGGGACCAACGTCGGTCGCCTGTGTGTTCCAGAACTACTCGTTTCACGGACAGTTAGTTAAGTGAACGAAGAGTTTGCATGTTGAGACCAGTTAGAGTCTTGGGCTGCGAGGATAATAGTCTAAATTAAGAGTCTAAGTTAGTGTTTGAGTTAGGGATCTATTTATAGACCCATTGGCATGTATTGTTTAAGGCATGAGATAGAAAGGAAGAGTTCCTTCTAGTTGTAAGATCTGTGAGTTGTAGGTTGTTACAAGCTCATTGGTGATCTACATGTAAGTTTGGTCTTTGAATTGCAGGTTGCAGGTTCATGAGAGATCAGCTTGAAGTGCTATAGAGTGCTTGGTGTACCGGCAGGGTTATTACTGACTGGTTGGTGAGGTAAACACCAATTCTATGTGTGAGTTGGTTGTTGGGACCCTTTTTTTGTGTAGGAGAGTGTGTGTGAGAAGAATTACTGTACACTTGAGGTGTGGCGAATCTCTGTAAGGTGAAAGAGTGTGGCGGCTCTTTGATGTATTCTTTTCTGTATAGTGTTAATACAATATAGTGTATTGTCTCTCATATTCTGTGCTATTGGTGAATTCTAGTTACTTGTGTTTCTGGTTATTTCCGCATATTCAATTGCTTATATTTGGTAATCATATTGTGCTCTTTCTAAGGAGCAAGATCCTAACAGGTGGAATTAGAACAGGTGTGTTTGTTCTTGGATTTTATCTTCCTCCCATCCCAACAAGTGGTATCAGAGCTTTTGGTTGGGATACTAACAGATTGGTGTAGATCTGGGTAGTGTGTTTTGATTACAGGTTACTCACAGGGTTTCTGTTTGAGTGAGAGTTGAGCAATGTCAGAAAACAATCAACTACGAATGGAAAAGTTTAATGGCAAGAACTACCAATTATGGAGGATGCAGATTGAGGACTATCTGTATCAGAAAGATTTGTACTTACCGTTGGGTGGGGTTACTAGCAAACCCTTGGATATGAAAGATGAAGAATGGGAGGTTCTTGATCAGAAGGCTCTGGGATCTATTAGATTGAGTCTTGCATCATCTGTGATTTTCAGCTTATCACAGTGTAAGACAATGGTGGAGTTGATGGAATCTTTGGCAAATTTGTATTAAAAACCCTCGGCTTCTAATAAGGTATTTCTTATGAAGCGTTTATTTAATTTGCAAATGTTGGAAGGTGGATCTGTTCATAGCCATCTTAGTGATTTCCATGGTTTGGTAAACCAGTTAAATTTCGTCAATATTGTATTTGATGATGAAATTAGAGCTCTCTTAATCTTGTGTTCATTACCTGAAAGTTGGGAAGGTTTGGTAATGGCAGTTTCTAATACTGTGTCTCCTTCAAAAGTCTTAAAAGTGGATGATGTTGTGAGTATGATCTTGAATGAAGAGATACGCAGGAAAAGCATAGGTGAATCATCTGGAGATGCTTTGAGTGTTAAAGGAAGAGGAAGGCCAAGAGAGAAGACAGAGCGTGGGAGATCAAGGTCGAAGATAGGCAAGAGATCTAAGTCCAGGTATGGCAGAATAACCTGCTGGAAGTGTGGAAAGCAAGGGCACTTAAAGAGAGATTGCAGATCGGGTACAGATCAGCATGAAGAACATGAAGAAGAAGCAGATGTTGCGGGTTACATTGCACAGGATGCTCTGGTATGTTCTTTGGATAAAGTAGAATCTTGGGTTTTAGATTCTGGTGCCTCTTTTCATGCATCCCCACATAGGGAATTTTTTCATGAGTATGTCCAGGGGAGACTTTGGAGAAATTTGTGTAGGGGATGGAAAGCCTTGTCAGATTGTTGGCAAAGGCAAAGTGAAGCTGAAATTGTAGACAGGTGACACATGGGTGTTAAAGGAGGTCATGCATGTCCTAGTTCTGAAGCGGAATCTGATTTCTGTTAGAAGTTTGGGTGAAGAGGGTTGCACAGTAACTCTCACAGCAGACTCTTGGAAGGTTACCAAGGGTACACTTGTTATAGCTAGAGGTAAGAAAGTAGGTACGCTTTATCTATCTACTTGTTTTACTGATTCTCTTTCTGGGTTATCTACTTCAGCTGTAGATTCGGAGATGTGGCTTAATAGGTTTGGTCACATAGAAAAGAAGGAGATGCTGGTTTTTGAGTCAAAGGATATGCTTTCAGATTTGGAAGGCATGGATCGTGGTTTTTGTATGCAGAAGAAGAAGGTGAGGTTTCTTGAGGAATTCGATGTTAGTGACAAGAACAGGAAAGCCTTGGTTTTCAAGGAGAAAGTGACGGACAAAGTTCAGCACAAGGTGCAGAGGAATTCTGAGCAGAGCAAGGGTGATTTGGACAAGGGTTTGATCCAAAAAGAGCTCACGGGAAAAAAGTCAGGTCTCACAAGAAAAACACAGAGACCGACGTCGACAGGAAAACCGGCGTCGGTGTCCAGACAGGGACCGATGTCGGCTATGTGCAGCCTGACGTCGGTGACTCGGGGCAGACAGAGACCGATGCCAGCCAGGGGAAACCGATGTCGGCAGGAAGGCAGTCGCAGGGAACCGACATCGGTCGGCTGTAGACTGAGATGTGACCAGCATCGGTCACTAAGATGAATTTTGGGTGGACAGCGAGTTGTCATGGAGTCTCAACCACCCATATGGAGGACTGAAGGTGTAAGTAAGTTCTTAAATTCATCATTTCCCTTCTTTACACTACTTGTTGCTCACTTATGGCATAGGACCAGGAAGTTATTAAAGAAGTAGAACAGGTAGATCCAGGAAATAGTGGGAGCTAGGCATGGATGAGGATGTGATTCCTTGGAGGAGAACCAAACAGGTGTTTTGGGTAGAGTGACCAGCTGGAAGTAAGCACTGAGAGACGAATGGATGTTCAGGATGAAGAAGAGCGGAAATGGATATGTGAGATGGAAGATCAGGGTATTTGACCTTGTATTAGTTGCAGGGCAATGGAGGTTTGATCATTGTGTTTCTCTTTACCAGGTTGGATAGTATTAGCTACACTATCCTATTTTTTGTATGATGTGCTTGTTGCAGGGTTACATATACAGGTATTGCTGAACTAAAGGTAAAGCTAGTTCAGGTGTTTGTCATGGAGAATCTAGGAGCAGCAAGATTCTTTGGCATGAGTGTGTTCTAGAGACATGGAGGTCTTGTTGACTTTGTTTCAAGATGATTGTGTGAAACCGGTTAGCACACCGATGGTTAGACAGTTCACAGAACAGGTGTCTTGATTCACATAATGAGGTTAAGTGCATGGTATGTACTAAACCTGAGTTTTCCCAAGCAGTGGGAGTTGTCACAAGTTTGGAGTCAATCCGGGAGAGTAATACTGAAGGGCAGTTCAGTGGGACCAACAGCAGGTGCACATGCTATGCAGGGTCAAGTTCTTTTTCTACATGGTTGTAGATGCGGATGTGGCAGGTAATTTGGATGACAATTTTTTTTTGCACCACGGATTTTGTGGTGATTGGTCTTCAAGAGTGATCTTGAGGAGGGATACATAGCCAAGGGAACAAACTAGATGGTGTACAGGTACAGGTACAGGTTGCAGCTGTTTATCTCCAAGTGGGAGATTGTTAGGTTGTGGAGCTAAAAGCTTCAGCCTTTGCAAACTGAGGAACAATGGTTGCTGAGTTCCAGAGGAACCGGTGTCGGCAGCAGGACTGACGTCGGTGGAGTCTAGTGCAGAAGGCCACCGGTGATGGTAGGAAGTCGGCCAACGTCGGCAGAACCAGACAAGCAGGGACCGATGTCGGTTGCCTGTGTGTTCCAGAACTGCTCGTTTCACGGACAGTTAGTTAAGTGAACAAAGAGTTTGCATGTTGAGACCAGTTAGAGTCTTGGGCTGCGAGGATAATAGTCTAAATTAAGAGTCTAAGTTAGTGTTTGAGTTAGGGATCTATTTATAGACCCATTGGCATGTATTTTTTAAGGCATGAGATAGAAAGGAAGAGTTCCTTCTAGTTGTAAGATCTGTGAGTTGCAGGTTGTTGCAAGCTCATTGGTGATCTACATGTAAGTTTGGTCTTTGAATTGCAGGTTGCAGGTTCATGAGAGATCAGCTTGAAGTGCTATAGAGTGCTTGGTGTACCGGCAGGGTTATTACTGACTGGTTGGTGAGGTGAACACCAATTCTGTGTGTGAGTTGGTTGTTGGGACCATTTTTTGTGTAGGAGAGTGTGTGTGAGAAGAATTACTGTACACTTGAGGTGTGGCGAATCTCTATAAGGTGAAAGAGTGTGGTGGCTCTTTGATGTATTCTTTTCTGTATAGTGTTAATACAAGATAGTGTATTGTCTCTCATATTCTGTGCTATTGGTGAATTCTAGTTACTTGTGTTTCTGGTTATTTCTGCATATTCAATTGCTTATATTTGGTAATCATACTATGCTCTTTCTGAGGAGCAAGATCCTAATAGGTGGAATTAGAACAGGTGTGTTTGTTCTTGGATTTTATCTTCCTCCCATCCCAATAGATTTGTCATTATTGATTGACATACCTCATGAATTACCTATATAAAGAGGTATTGCCAATTGTAAAAGGGAGGGAGTTCTTAGAGCCAAAAAACTATTTATAACTTTTGATCAAATTAGTATAAGCAAGGAATTCTACAAATTTTGTCCAAATTTACTTGTGTGAATTGATAAAATGGTTTCTCTCTCACTTTTTTGGTTTAATTTCCATATTTTAATTATTCATATAAATTCTTGATGTGCATCTTTGAATGTAGATTTGTTAACTTGTGCCATTGCTAGGTTAATTGAAATTTCTTACGTTCATTTCATTTTATTTACTCTTCTTGCATTTGGACTAATATTTTTTACTTGTAGAAGTAAAAATTTAAAGTGAATCTGGTTCTTATTTTCATTATTTCACACTATCCTTAGTTGTTTTCCTAATGTGTGATATGATTTGAGCTTATGGTACTTCATGTCATACATTGGTTTAGTGCATGTCTAAATGAAATTTGAACTTTGTCATGATATTTGGAATAAATATCAACATCTTTCTTTTCTTCCTTGCCCTTCCTTTCACTCTTTTTTAATCAATTCACTCTATTTTAGTTGTCATTATAAATATCCATCTTAGACTAGTTCTTAAATTAAATTTTGATCATAATTCACTATTATTAGCATAAAATACTTCATATTTTACATAGATTAACTATTTGTCCATGGTGGCTCCCAACCACCAAATTAATATAAATTTTTGAAATAGATCACTTGTTCTACCTCTATTTTATAAATAGATAACATGATTATCACAACCTGTAACTCATGCATTGAATTCTCAAGAATTCATAAATGAGAAGTTTTTCTTAAACACTCTAGGCACTTGTGATACATATTCAAGCATAAACACATCTCTTCATTTTGACCTTTTGGGAGGGAATTATCATGCCAAGATAAGTGAAGGATTTAAACTGATCTATAGGGGATTTGTACTTAGGAGGGTACACCCATGTCAATTCTCTAGTTATGTACTTAGGTACACCAATCTCATAAAAAATAGTAATAAAAAGATACCCCCCATGCAAAATTTTGGTTTGGAAGGTGGTGGGATTTATCTACATCTGTAATAATCTTATCAATAAATTACTATACCCATTTGTAATTCACTCCCAGGGTAACTTAATAGGTGAAATAAATATGTGCCATGTCCACCTCTTACCATCTATCAACCCCTTCAACCTTGGTCATGATTATACGTGTGACCACTCTCAAGGTAAGATCTTGGTGACTCATAATTTACATTGCATGGCCTTTTTTTCAATACTCATATGTCATTGCATTATTTTCAATATCCTCTTGGTCTTCCAAGTCATAATCAAGGTCAATGCCTAAGGTTTTCAACCCTGTGACTTTGATTATCATTTTGGGTGTGATCCACATTTGGTGCCCAACAAAGTAGAAATAGTCTTCATACACTCAAGAAATAAAAAACTTGACTACTTGTACCAGCTTCCCAAAATATAAAATATTAAACAATTGAAATAATCTTGTATCATCAAGATTATTGAAAATAATCAAAACATATACAAGCTCATTCATTGTGTTCTGGTGCTTTACCTAGTAGTGGCATTATAGTTCTACTTCATTTCCAAGCTGGTGATGGTTATAAAAAAAATATTACAAGTAGGCACATTTAAAACCCATTTCTCTATAATCAACACTACTTTTGGGTATTGTATTTCCTTGATCAATAGTAGTGGTGGATGTGGTATGATAGCCTTCTTCTTAACCTAGCATGCCATCCTTGATTATGTATTTTACTTTTCCTCATCTTACTATGATAACTCTTCTACACTCACACTAAAATCTTCAGGTACTTGTTCTCTAATCAGAACCAATTGAACACCCACACTTTCAAATACCTCTTCCTCTACTATTATAGTTAGGGGATCACTACACTGGGACTTTTTTTTTGGTTCAATCAACCTTCAAGGATCATGAAGGTTGAGTCATAATCATCTAACCCTTATGAAAGATTATGTGATTGATTTGTTGACCCACTTAGCTCTCCTACTTTAACAGCCTCTAATGGAGGACATTGAACTTTATAACCTAAAATTCTATAAACCTATGCTCATATAATCACCATTTTAACACTATACCTATTTACCACAACTACTTCACTCCACAATCCTTAAAATAGTCTCAAATAACTAATTTACACTCGTCTGGAAGCTTAACAATGTTTTTCTAGTAACTTACCAACATTCCTTTGGCTCTATAATTTTATGAATGTGATAATAGTAAAATTTTAAATGATATGATAATGAGATGTAGAAGGGTTGGTTAAGCCCATCCCCACTCAAGTTCAAATCTCATTAAGCATTTATAGGTTAGATGTAGATGTTTGAGTTAACTTAGTTGTTTTTATTGGTTGGTGGTAGCCATTTATGTTGGTTTAATGGTTCTTGAGGATTGGGCCCATTGATTGTAATCCAGATCCAATTCATATCTCTAGTCAAAATCAATCTTGATAGGGGTCCCATCAAACCTAATATCTATCCAAAAAAATGTTAAATGATATGCATTTAAATTTTTATAGCCTTGAGGGGGTAACTCACATTTATTGCCCCACTACCTTATCCCTCACTTCATGCAATTAATGATCTAATAATATTTCCATGATTTGTACTTGGCACATTTTCCATTACCATTATTTTCTTTGAGTTAAATACATCTATCCCATCTCATAATTTTCTCAAAATGTATGATAGTTGTAAAGAATTTAAAAAAATTCATTCTAAAGGTAGGAACCTCACTTATTTACCTTCACTTAGCTTATTCATTACGTACCCCATCTTGCATACTTATTTGTATTTAAATACTTCTACTTATGTGTCCCTTTTTCTCACAAGCATTCCCATTGACCATTTCCTTGGTGCTATATAGATTTTACTTCTAACCTTATTACCCCATACTAAAATTTATCTGTGGTCCTCTATGACATTAACAATAAATAAAAATACAATGAATAAAGTGTTGACCCTAAACTACTCAAGGGCATACAACTAATGTTATGCTTTATTGAATCCAACAAAAATCCTATACTAACTTAGTGGCATATGCCTTATAACATGAGGGAGACACTATTTAGAATAGTATGGCTAAAACCAACTACCATTAAAATGGATGAGAAGGAATTAGCCATCTAATCAATTTAATTTTCAGGCATTGGTGTGATGAATACTATGAATAATAAATGGACCATCCCATTAGATGCAAAGCTTTCCTGAATGGCATGTGAACTTGGAGTCATATACCAAATCCTGCATGCCTGAGAAAAAGTCTTATTCTTCAAATGATGACCATCCCATAACTTCTATTTTTAATTCTCCACTCCTTGAATTTAATGCATGAGAAACCATGTTTCATCTAGCTAAAATAGAGCATCTAGGTACACTTTCAATACTCTTCATCATCTAATCAACCAACACATGTAATTCAAAGAGAAGGAACAAGGAATTAAACTAGGAGAATGGCTTCAGTACCAAACATAAGATTAAAATGTGTGATATTATTTAATCATTTGTATGTGGTCTGACATGCCCATAAAACTACAAAAACAAATTCACCCAAGTCAGTGCATCTAATATTAAAAATCATAGTCAAGGTATTACGCAAGATCTTATTGAATGTCTCAGCTGTACCATTAGATTAATAATGGTAAGTTGTAGTCTTATGGTGCATAATAATGAATTTAGCTAAGAGGATGTAGATGGTCTCATTAAGGAAATGAGTTCCTCGATCACTAATCAGACTTAATGGACATATATACCATGTAATGATGTTCTCCCAAATAAACTAGAAGTAGTGGCAATGATACAATTCATGGTTGGTGTAGCTTCAACCTAGTGAGGAAGGTAATTAGAAGCAGTAATAACATAGTGTGTACTAGTATACCTCCTTATAGGGTTGATGGGGACAACAAAATCAATAACCTACTCTTTAAAGGGTTCTTATGCCAATATAGGATTAAGGGGCATAACATCCTATCTATTCAACTTATCCATGCACTAGTAGATATCACATTGGTGTGTGTAAGTTTTTACATATTTGAACAGGGCATGCCACCACAAGCTATCCAAAAGGACCTTCTGTACTGTAGCATCATCGACATAGTGTCCCCCAATGACACTCTCATGAACTTTCTAAATAAAATTAGCACCCTCATGCTACATGACATAATTACATAACACTTCATCTCACCCAAGATTATAAATGTCACCTTATGTGTTGAAATGGATCTGCACAAACATCCAACTACTTCTTTTCTTGAGTATTGAGGTGGGATGGTGATAAAATTGTATTCAAAAACATTTTAATATCCTCTAAATATTTGGGCATGCATGTGACTTGGAAAAGCTTCATGTCAATCAAGCCATGTTCAATGGTGTGCACTGGTTCACTAGATTCAACGCATGATAAATGGTTAGGGCCATAATTAACCTTGCCAGGTTTCACCATCATAGAGAACTAGAATTCTTGGAAAAGCATAATCCATTAGAAAATATGTCCATGTAATATCAACTTATTTACTAGGTACATGAGTGATTCATGGTTTGTAAAGAAAATGAACAAAGTGGATAACAAATACTGGAAATAAATTTTGAAGCACGTAAACCATGAACAAAGATTCATGTTCTGTAGTTATGTAGTTCTATTGAGTTGGAGTGAGTTTATTACTATAAAAATAGATAGGATGATCAAGGTTTCCCTCACTAGGTTGAGCAGAGGATAGTGCCTACTACCATGTTTGAATCATCTACATTTACATGAGAGGGATTCCTCCAGTCCAAAAACTAGAAAATAAGGGTAATAATGAGCTTATTCTTGAGTGAAATTAACACTTGCTAGTGAGTATTGGTATATACAAAGTAAGGAAATTCATCCCTTATTTTTGGCAATTTAGTGGAGCTAATTTCAATCATTCAATCTCAATCTTTGATCCATTCCCCATCCCACCCCATACATATATATAGGTGATCCTTTCAAAAATTCCTCCAGTAGTGAAATGATTTTAGCATACCCTTGTATGAACTTCCTATAATATCTCATGTCCTAGGAAAGTGCATACCTCACTCTAAGTGGTTAATGATAGAAGATGAAAAATAACTACAATCTTAGATGAATCCACCAAGAGTCCATCACGATAAATAATATGACCAAGTAATATGCCAAATGGGGTAGTAGAGACACATTTATTCATATTCAATGAAATCTAAAGGTTTTGATAGTACTCAAGCATAAATATGAGATTTGAGAAATGGTATCATACTAAACCATATAAAATATAGTCATCTAGGTAGTCTTGAAGTAATTTATGAATAAAATCCTTGAAAGCCTCGATTGCAATCTGTGAAAACATAGTAGGAACATATTTCAACCCAAATGGCATCACATTGTTAGTGAAAAACCCCAATTAGTTGTAAAGGTGATATTTGGTTTGTCCTCATCTATGATTTGGATGTGATGATATCTAGAGAAGCCATCAATGAAAGTATATATCTCACACCTAGTAACTCCCTCTAGAATCTCCTCAGTGAAGGCCATCAGAAAGGGGTCAATTACAAAAGAAACATGAACACCTAATAATCCACATAGACTTGAATGTGACCATCCTTCTTGATACTAATGACCATGGGGTTCACCCATTTAGACTCATTGATAGTATTAATGACTCCTATGCACAACATGCTATTAATCTCTTCCTTAACTCAAGCATGCCAATTAGGATTCATACGATAGGGACTCTTCTTGACAATTAAAGCATCCTATACTAATTTGATGTGCATATTTCCCAAGGAAGAATGAACTCATTTCATTTTAGTATAATTTTATGGGAAGACATCTTGATACTTTTTTAACATTTCAAACACTTTAGAGATCTTAGTATCAGACCAATAACTTCCCATAATAGCCATCTTGGGAACTTCCTCTGAGCCAATATTATGTTGGATCATATGAAGGGGATCCAAGTATGAGTTATGTTCATCCTAAATGGTGTCACAAACATTTTGTGCACCATGATTAGTATTCAAAGCCAAATGATCAATATTCAAACTAGGTAGATCAAAATTGGCACCTTCATCAACCTAGTACATGACCTTTTATTTGCCTTTCTAGATTTGTTATTTTAAGGCATAATTGATTTCATGTTTAGGCAGTGTATATGTTTTTGTATTAGGTTCTTATAAAATGTTCAATCTCTCCTCCCATGCACTATGTACATGTCTGATGTGATCTTCCATCAAATAACCTAACACAGCTTGCAATATGAGGCATAAATCCATTAAAAGATATAAATAAGATAGTGTTGTAATTATATTATTCTTAAGGGAATGTCAATAATAGGTCTCCATGTGTTGTTATTCATGTACATACTATGATATAGCCTAAGTACATAGAGTGTCATAAAATGCATGAACCCATAGATACATTAACAAAAATATATCATCTGCCATCTACAAGTTTTTGTTGGATTTAAGATGGGCTTTTGGGGCACTAATGTCATCATAACTGATTATTCCATGAATGTGGTTATAATGATGAAAATGATGGTACAAATTAGAAAGAACTTGGTCCCAAGTAAACAAGTTATGATGGTGAGTTCTCCACCATAGAGAAACTATGACATCAAAAATATGGATAATCAAGTGTATTAGATCATCTTTAAAAACATATAATGTCTCTAACCAGACACAAACTCTCAAACATCCATCTAACCATGAAATCAAAGATCTTAATCTAACCACAAGGGTGGTAGCCATAATATGTACATGAATAATGATTTTTTTTGTCATTTATGTTGTGTTTTCAAAACATATTCATGACTACCTATAACACTACATATCCTTCTAGTAAGTCTATACTCACCATGAGCCCAATAGACCTAAGCATTACTGGTAGTGTCAGATATAAACTATGTGTCATCCCAATGCAATATGCCATCCTGACTAGGATTAAGGTATTCAATACTCTAAGATGTAACATTATAGATATGGTTAATGTCCTCATCAATGTTAAGTAGATCAAAATATGGAGGTCCTTGAGTATGGTCTAATGGGATTACAACACACTGATCATAATTATCAAAGATGATATAGTGCTTCTTGAATCTCAAGTCATTAGTAATCATTTAACATTAAATGTGACCCAAAAAAGTTAGAGAGTCATTAGCTTCATCTAACTTAATTACTTCAAAGTCAGCTTTGAAAGTGATAGCTAAGATATCCATGGTGGCATCATTAAGTACTCCAATAGGCAAAGCACAAGTATTATTATCCATAAACAACACATGCGCAGAAGAATGCAAAGAAAGGCTTGCCATATTCCTCCAAGCACCCTTAGTTAGGATATTTACTTTGGTACTGATATTAACCAAGATATCTTAAATAACTCATCCATCGATAGTGGCATTAACCAGTATCTATTTATCCCCCTCTAAACTAGGTTAAATATGGGTCTTTTGTCATCATGCATGGTTTAATTGAAAATCCTCTATAGGCTTAGGATTATGATGCATTAGATAATTTCATAAAATGGGTATAATATCTTTGTCAAGAAGTCACTAGAATATCACATGAATCTCATCATGCACTGAGTCATAAAGATTCGCAACTTTCTACATGTTAGCACATGTAGTAGCATATTGATCTTTGAGGAACTAGATCTCTCCTTATAGCTCCCTCACCAAATTCATGATGTTATGTAACACTTCATTATAGTATGAAGTATATATATAATGACTTGTATGAGGCTCCTCTCATTGAACCTTTTTAGTGGGTTGGTGGTGCACAGGCTAGTATTGAGATTTACATCATGTAGTAATGTTAACCTTGGGACCAATTAGAGTAGCAGAGCATGGTATCTATTGAGGATTTTCAATTCATATCATTATGCACCCATTTGAATTCTCTCCTTCATGATTTCAATATACAAGTCTGGGCACTCCTCCAGACAGTGTTCATTTTTACAAAAAGCACATGTAGGATACACAAGGCAATCACACTGCTAGTGTTCTAGGGAACTACACTTTTAATAGGTTCTTGGTGGAAAAACCCACCTCCACATCCTTGACCATGACCAGAACCATGATATACTCCTCTATTGTCTTACTTATTAGCAACATAATTCTAGCATGTACCATGCATGCATGCCTCATATATTTCACTAATAAGATGATAATCATTGGAATCATGAGTATATGCATTACATATATTACAATATGATAACTTTGATTCTGTGGCACATTGAAGCTAAGGGTAATCCATTACATTGTTCTATTTTTAAAAAATATCATAGGATTGCTTCATCATGACTTGAATACTCTTTTGAGGGTATTTATTCCTATTATGGCCTTCAATTTCATAGTCTACACACCACAAAACACTATAAATGTCATGATCATTATGTGTAGTGAGATTATCCAATTAAGATGCAATAACAGGGATGTAAGCCTCCATGAAGGGATTAAGACCTATATCGATGCTTCCAATAGAATTAGCATGAAGTGTAGTTTCCAAGCATCATACAAGTTGGTAAAAGTCTTATGTGATAGGTGTATTGGAAGGGAAGAAATAAACCTCATATGAACCACTAAGAGTGCTGAGTGGTGTTTATCTCAAAAGATAACTTCGAAAGAATAATCTTAAAATGTGTATCATACTCATGCATGCTCTTAGTTAGTTTTTTTATGTGTTTTAGGGCATCTATGCTCTACTATTCAAAATCTAGAATATCAAATTTTTAGAGAAATGCTTCCTTTAGTTGGTTATAATTCACCATAGCTTGTTACCGATCATACTTATAATACCACTTGTGCACACAACCTAAAAGAGTGGTGGAAAATTTAGTTGCCTTTTTTTTCAGAATATGTGCTCTCTAAATAAGTTCCCACTTGTGAACATGTTCTGTGACATTCTCCACACTATAATACTAAAAAAAATGGGGTGTCATCTCATAATATATAGTGGCAAAATTAGGAGTGTACAATGGGTTTTGATGTGATACACTTCTTTTCCTTCTTATACCTTATTGGGTAAGTCCACCACTACCTCCTATGCCTCTTCCAATTCCTTCAACTGAACTACCACTAGTTTCACCTCCTGTACCTCCTACAGTAAAAAAAGCACCTGATATGTTGGGTGCTAAGATAGGTTTATTAACTATAGATGGGTTGGTACTCTACTCAATTAATATAATAGGTCTACTAGTCATTCCAAGCTAGTCCATAAAATTGTCTTACAATGGATAATAAATGGCCAATAAACTAGTATCTATGTCTTGATCTACAAAATTATATCTAATAGGTTTGACTTTTGATTATATAGTATTTATATCTTTTTTGCATATAAAGATGTTGTCTAACTTATGATAATGAGCAAATGGGGAATTATGCTTATCCAAATTGGGTTTGTTAGTCACCATTACTTGACTTTCTTCTCCCACACATACTTGTACTAGTTTTGAGTGTGGTATTGTGGTTAGGGAGTCCTTAAAATGCTATTCTACTTCCTTGTGGACCCTTACAACACTTCTTGAGTGCTCTTATCCCCTCCCTAGCTGACTTACACTCATAACCCTTTTTTGAGCTTCATCATATTAATGCTTCTACAATTACTACTAACCAAATACCAATCAAAACCAGAAATATTACATCAAAAGGTACCCCTTTATTTCCCCACTAATTGCACTGCTCATGTGGGAGAGAGTTTAGCCATCCATGGAGAAAATTTCAAGTCTAGAATCTACTAAGAGCTTCTTGATCTCCAATGAAAAATGTCTAAGATATCTACCATGTGGTTCTTGGAGGAAGTGAAAATGGGTTTCATCTAGATAGGAATATATTGAAACTATGTACTCTAAAATGTAACTATTCAAAGTTACACATCACTAAACATTAATTACATGCATCCAAGGCACTCCCAACTGAGTTAAATCCAACTAATTCTCTACTGACCATGTTGTCTTCCATCTATAGTTCTTTGATCAATCCTATGCATATGTTGAAATCCAATCATGAATAGTGAGTCATACATATGTTGTTCTACCCATACACGTGTGAATATTCTTGGTTCAATAAATGGTAATGAAAAGTTATTTTATAAATTAGTAACCCATAGTTCAATATTATCTAAAGATATCCATTCAAGCATCTTCCACCATCATGCAAACAAGCACTATGGGTCCCAACAATGGAACCAAAATATTAGGGATTTTTCCATTTATTTCCCTAGGTAGACACCTTCCATGAAAAAGAGTCCAATGTGATATCCTATTGGCATTTCATGAAAGAACAAGTTCTCACACATTCACCCAAAGCATGCATGATGGGACTAATTCCTATTTGTTTTATCACGTGAGGGTGTGTTTTTATAACTTCTTAGATAGGGGAACTCTTACACATACTTATTAATAAACTCATAATTTATCCTATAACTAACTCAACTCACTATTCGTTACTCTATGTTCTAAATAAAAAGATTGCATAAATGATAACAGATAACATCAACCCCATTGATAATTGAACACAAGTATTGTGTCAACATAGGTTTCCTCATCATATTCATAAGTGATATGAAAAAATAAAATTATTTAGAGTTAAAATGTTAACCAAATCAAATAAACTCATCATCATCAAACTAAACAACCAACCCAAAAAGTACATCATGTGAATATTTATACTTGGTTTTCCCCAACCAAGAAGTTATAGAGGTAATTATAATCAAGATGACTAGATAATGATCATAAATAGACTTGAGTCATGGTAGCCATTTACATTAAGTTTATATAGACTTGAGGCTATCTTCCCTTATATTCTCTCTTGATGTTGGATCCTTGTCGCTGAGAGCCTATCTTCTTATGGGTTGGTACCAGATTTGCACTTGACTTAGTCTTCTCTTTCATCCCTATGAATTGATCCATAAACATCTTTGCTTTATATGCTCTTCCTAAGTCTTCCACTAAGTTTTGAGTCCTTTATTCTTGATTTATCTATTTAACATGCATATTTATTCCACAAGACTTGATCCTTACATGTCATGGACTCCCATTCCATAGTCTTCTGCACCATGATCTTCCATACTAATTATTCCCAAAAAGTACTTAGCCAAAATTAGGGGCCCAATAACATCCTTGATTGGGGTAATGTATTGTATCCCAATATTTAATTTTACATTAGCATCCCAAATCAAATGGATGCTTTGCAAGTATTATTATAGGATAATTAATTGAATTATTGATTGGTAAAAGAACATTACAAAAGGCCACTATTATTATAATTATTGATTAATCCTATTTAATTAGTCTAATATTTTTATAATGGAAAATTTCATGGATTTTGAATTATATATTTTATAAATACACAAATTAAATTATCACCTCACCCAAGGTGACATCATCATACCAAGTGTGCAAGTAAGATCTCTTACAATCTCTTACACTTTTCTTATGTAGTTTTCCTCTAACACCCCTCTTACACACTCAAAGAGGGGTCATGATTTAAATATCTTACATTTATATGACATAATCCATCCATTTTATTCTACATTCCATCTCTCTTAGTTATGAGAATAGAGGAATAATATTGGGCATTTTATATTCATCTCAAGATGAATGGTCCCCAATCATTTGCCAACTCTATAAATGAAAGTAGATTCACATTATTCAACATGACCAACTAGTGCAATGAAGTTATGCCAAATATTAAGTCTGTCACTCAATAATTCTTCAACATTGCCAATCAAAACACCAAGTAGGAAAGGTGAAATGATGTCCATACATGGAGTCAACATTGCCAAAGATAGGTAATCCTACAAGCCAAACACAAGCCTCTTTTCAAATCAACTAAAAAGTGGTGTCTTTCAAGGAAGGTATATACATTTTTTTTTTAATCTTCTATTTGATTCATCTTTTGCTTAGTATTACTCAAACCTAGGGATGAGGCTTAGGGTGTTAGTATCATGCAATTATTTTTGATATGTATTTACTAATAATGAATTAAAGCTCTTTTGATTCATAATCTACATAATGGCAACTCAGTGGGACTCTCACACACCCAAACAAATCTTTGAGGCCCTCTTAATTATTCTAATTATAAGAATTAATATAGTAATTGGCTTAATTCACCTTATTTTCCTTAATTTCCATCCTAGGTGAAATGATATTTTTGCCCTATCTATCGATAGTTTTACCACTAAAATTGATGGTTTTACTCTAAAAATTAGTGGTTTTAACTTTTAGTTTATGATTTTTCTATCATTATATAGGCTAGAATAATTAGTGGTTTCACTCACTAAATCAATAGTTTGACTCACTAAATTGATAGTTTCAACTTGCTATTTGGTGAAAATGCACTTAAAATCAGTGATTTGATGTCTAGTAACTTTTTATAATCTCCTTTCCTAATTTTTGATGGTTTCATCCTACTAATTAGCATTTTTGCCCTGTTAATCAATGGTTTTTCCAATTTCTTATCTCTAGTCTATATTTATAGGAATCGATGATTTCGACTAGACAAATGATAATTTTGAACTATGTAGAATAAATATGAGACTTAAACAAAATCATTTTCAACTTATTTTGATAGTCAAAAACCACATTAAAATCTTCTAACCAATTTTATTGTAAGACCCTGATAAAAGTGGATTTTAGACTTATAAGAAAAGCACATTTCTTTTCAAAATATTTAAATTTTGGGATTAAAATAAACAAATCCTTCAATTTGGGTTTAAAAATAATACACAATTTCAATTTGGATTTTAAAACTATTTTATTTTCTAAGTCATTTTTTCAACCATTTTCTTAGTGTATTTTTTATTCTTGGAATGTGTGCATATGTGCAGTTCTTATTATCATCAAAAGTTACACCCTTAAGGAGGTTATTCAAGCTTCTTCACTTAAGTGATAGCATGTGAACTCTTCAGAGATTTTGGGTGACATTATAGCTAAAGAGAACCTTTGGATAGGGCTAGCTCCCTTGATGCTCTCACATAAAATCACTCCTAAACCTATTGATTTTAAGGGAAAAGGGTAAGATAAATTCAAAGTAAACTAATCTATGGAGGTGATGCAAAAAAATAACATCCTCCACTTGAACACGATGCACTAAGAACATGAATTTGTCATGAATATGATCACACTACTCAACAAGGACCTTCAAGTATGAGTATTTCAACATGAAGTTCATAGACAATGTATTGAATTATATGGATAATCAAGAGGTCTAAGAAAGAAACTAATGATTGAAATCCATTTCCAAATTTTTAAAAGATACCTCAAACTCATCATGTGACCTGAAATAAGACAATACATTTACAAAGAGGTAGGAGAGGACAAATGATAGAGAGTGAAAGCCCTACTACTAGCTTTCATAAATAATCACACAAGTACTCTAGTTTTAAGCATATGAGAATGTAATAATACACTTTATTAAAAATTCAAAGGCATAGTGCAAGTGTTTTGTTGATAATGTCTGTGCCACATTCAGCCAAAAGATCCATAACAAGCCATTCAAGGAAATATATATGGGATAAAGTGATAACCAGAGAGAGAGAGACACACATAAGAGATGTATAAAAAAATGTCATCTACCTAAAGTCTATTACAATTCCAAATGGAAGAGAGCATAATATAATTTTTATCATATTGTTTAATATGTGTTACTCAAATTGATGAGGAAGTTCACCAAGTGGTGTAGGGGTTCTTGTTTGAAGAGATACAATGAACTTCTTGAAGGACCAGTTATAATTTGACAACTTGAAATGTGGTATTTTGTCTTCATCAGCAACCTCCATGCCACTGTAGGATTCTCAAAGCTTCTTATATCTTCCATTAACACATTTTCTTCACTCTTTTCAATGGTAGAGATTTTACTTCATTAGCCATATAGGCTTGTAAGTTGATTAGGTCTAATTTTCTTAATATTAGCCATTAGAATGAAAATAAGACCTCCATGATAAAAAATTTCAAGTATATAGGCCCATATTAGATCCAAAAAACATATTGTGGTATGTATTATGGCCTTAAAGTGATTTAACCATTTTGATCTATCTCTCCTAGATGACCATATCACTCTCTCATAAGCATTTCTATATTGTCTTTGGAAATTATACCTATAAGATCATTTTAAGAAGTAGGAGACTATATTTTGGGGTATAATAAGGTATATGACCTTTCAAACCAACCTCACCAATGGTTTCCATCAGTTCATATGTTTAAAAACCCTATTTTGAGCCTAAAACCCTACAAAAAACATTAAATACATACATATAAGTAAAGGTACATACAACTTACATGATGAGGACACTTTTAGTGTTAAGAATGATGTTAAAGTGTTTTATAAGTCAAATAAATGTATTTAGAGCCATAAATTTCATCTTCTATCCCATAAAGCTCTTACTAGGGTTTAAGCAAGGTTTAAGTGTCTTCTAGTCTCTTAATGATGGTTTATAAAGTTATGGACCTAGATGAATAAAATAATTCCCATAATCTCATGTATAAAACCCCATACACCTTCCAAAATAATCTAAGGGTCCTATGTACCTTATTATTTTACTTCACACATGAGGAAAGTGACTATTTTTGCTTGTTTAGTCATATTTGAGAGCTTAAAGAGGTTGATTTAGAATAATGAGGTATAAAATTGATTGGTTTTGGTTATAAACCCCTCATTGGGGTATTTTAAGCCTCATATGAGATTTTCAAATGGTTATATACTCCAATATATCCCTTAATTCCATTACCACTTTCAAAAGCTTATAACCATGGTTTAAGGGAAATTTGGTGTCAATGACCTTAACAACCACTATTTGCCCTTTTACTTAAGATTGAATGAGTAAATAAGTACATAAAATGTTTCATTAGAGTACTTATAACCTTATTGAAGTCTTTATCCTTAAATCTCATCTTCACCATTGAAATCTTTCTTCATTTTTGTACATACATGCCTGTGTATTAGAAATAGGTCTTTTAGGTCTAATTAAGCTTCTTAACCATTATAACTATATTAAATCATATTAAAGCCCATGTATATATCAAATTATCATATTTAAATGAGGTGTATGCATAATTTACACTCTTACCACTTCATATCTTCAAACAACATTCACAGCTCTCTTGTATTCTTATTAAGCAGGCATGTAGGTGGTGCTTTAGGCATATCCAATGCAGGTTTCAAGATGGGAATCAATTCACATAGGATTTTAGTGATATTTATTTATGTTTTAGGATGTATCCTAATTATATTAAACTCCATACAACCTTTACAATATTTTTTCTCAAAATATACATGTCTTTTCTCAATTATGCCCATGACAGGCCCATAGGCACTTGTCAAGGTCTAAACCCTCCTAAAGCTCAAAATACCCCTATCTTGATTGTTTACTTTATTCCCAAGGAGTAAAACAATCTTCAACATCTCTCCAAAATTTTCTCAAAAATCAATGGCCCTAAACTCATCTTAAAATGGATATTTTCTTCAACTCACCTAAATAGACTTATAAGTGCTCATGGCTTTATAATTACAAGTCTAAGGTAGACTTATTTTGGATTTTTTGGCAGTTTGATGGTATTATAAATATGTTGGAAAGTAAATTATTATTATTTATCACCCACCATATATATATTAACCTTTTTTTTCACACTACACATTGAAATTTTCCTCCTTTTGCTTGTTATAGTCATATATGCAATCAGTTAGACCTTTTGGCTGTAAGTGGTAATTTAGATTTCTCTAGGCTAGTTTAGTATTCCTGGAATGGTCTTATTATCTAGATGAACCTTCATTAATATTTTTTTAACACTTAAAATTTATTATTTCCTCAAATACCACTACAAACATGCCTTTTTTGCTCTTTTTTACCAATAGGACTATAGGCAGTCAATTAGGCCTAAACCCTTATTTTTATTATGTTTGCTCTTTATTGAGGTTAGCTTGATCCATGGTGGTGTATGGAGAAAAATTAAACCTTGTTTTTAATTTTCCTTCATTCCATTGATGTGTTAAAGTCACCTTGAATATTCATTAAAGCTCTCATAGTCTTTCTTTTGGACTTACACAACCTTTCTTAGGCACACAGTCCACTTTGAGTTGTAAGATCAACTAATGGTTTGGACAACTAGGTTAAAGTGCTTTAGGGATTTGAGAGAATAAAATACATTGGGTTATGTATTAAAAAGTCTTGGAGATTTTTCAATTATGTCATGTTGATGCATGGAGGTGTCCAAGTGAGTGGATGAAGTGTCTTGTTAGTCTAAGTGACAATGACAAAGTGTGCAATGTGATTATACTAATATGCTTGAAGGAGGCTTAGTTGATCTTAAGTTTTGAAATGGTAAGAGATGTTAAGGGATGAGTATGGTGATTTAATAATGTGAAATTGGTATTATAAAAATTAAATAATGATATGAGTTATTGTGTGCATGATTTAATTTCATCTGGTTAATCATTATTTTCATCTAGACATTTTGTCAGGTTCACTAAATGCTTTACTAAATTTGGAAAACTATAGGTTTAATTTCCAAAATAGTAAAGGTGTCTAAATTAAGGGGGAAATTAGTAAATAAATTTTCATTAATTAACATACTAATTTATTTAATCTATAAGTGCTTAATTGATTTCTAAAAATAGCAAAGAAGGGGATAGAGAGTAAAACTTAACTGATTCTTAGCTGAGATGGAGGAGATAGAGGCTACAAATTACTAATTTGGATGGGTAAAATATTGGTAATAAGATCAAAAATTATATTATATACCTAGATAGGAGTACTATAAATGAGACACCTAGAGTTTTAGTGTTATACTCCAAGTTTTGGCATTGTAGTCCTTAGTGTCTGAGCTTTTTGAGCTTTTTGGGTTCTGTTCATCTGCTCCAAGAGACCCTATGTCAAAAATATTGAGTCCTAGTTGTTCATGAATATCTATGTGTAATTGATTTTATTTTAAAGGATCCTATTTCCTCTTCATGCTTGATAGGTGATCTCGAATCCAACTAGAAAAAGGGGTTAGTGTGTAATATGCACTGAACGTGCAATCACACCGCATTTGTGAGCATATTACCTACATACCAATACTTTGAATATGGATTAAGGTCAATGTATTTATCATAATTTAAATGTGTATTATGAAATTTTGTGTATGAAAATTTGTGAAAGCTTGAGATGACTTGTGACTGGTGCGGGATCTTGGATAGGCTAGAAATAATAGTGGTTGGCTATATGCAAAGAATATGAAGATTTGCTTGAGTGTGCTTTAATATATTTCTAGCTTGTGCCTTTTGAATGTTTCCAACCCTTATAAATTAAATTTTAATGAGATTTTATAGGGAAACTAGTGATCCTAAGTTAGATGAACTCACATTAAGCTGATAAGGGAAAATATAAGGATTTGAGAAAATCTGATCATTTGAGGCTATTTGGACTTGGACAACAACACTAAAAAGTGGACACCCTAGGTCCCAACACTATATTCCAACTTATAGAAATATTGTCTAGGTATAAAGGGACATTGGGGGATAGATTTTTTCTTGGGATAGTAGTTCAATATAGTAGGGGCTAAATCTAGAAGGCTTTAGATGACTAGAAAATAGTGAAAACATACCTAAGTAGGCTGTGTAAGTGAGTAGGAGAGACCTATGGTTTGGGTATCATAAGTCATGCTCAAGTTGTAAAAATTGAATTTTATTATGATTAAAACATCTATATATGGTGCATATTAATTCAAATGGTTTAAAGTGTTTTTTGGTTAATGAAGTTAAAGATTGAGTTTTTTACAAAAGGATGAACAGAGCGTGTTCATTCCAAGATGTCAAGAAGTAACGAGATGAGGACAAGTGTTCAAGGTTTAACACTAATCAAATTAAAAGGATAAGGAAATAATGGTGAGTGTGTGTTCATACATATATATCAAATGGTGTGCACTACATGATAAGGACCTGGTTGATCTACTGAGATCAATGGTACTCATTGAGTCAATATTATAAAATTATAAAAGATGAGGTCAAATGTTCAAAGTTTAACATTTGGGTAGTGATGCACTATAAATTAAAGTTAAAAGAATATAAATGGTGTGTATTTAATTTAAATATTTGAGGACATGATATGTGATCAAAGTGGTTGATATTTAACTGTGACCATTTGAATTCAAATATTTGAATTTAACAAAGGAAAGACCAGTTTCTAGTTTTTGGGCCATATCTTTCAATCTATGTAGAATTTGCTCATGGTGTAAAAATAAATTTTATAGAGGAATCCAAAGAAAATTTATAAATATATATTTTAAGATCTAAAAGTGTGTATAGTTAAATATATTGAGGTTTAAATTTGACTACGTGTTTGTGCATGTTCTGCAAGTAACCTAAGAAGATTGGTTGAGTTTGTGTTGATGTTGTTTTGATGTTTTATGATGACTTAGCTATTGGAAAGTGTTCTATAATTCATAAGGATCTTATATATGGATTTTGGAGGTGTGATAAATATATCTTTATTATGAATAATGATTAAGAAGTTGACTATGTGTTCATTAATAATGTTCCTTTTACAAGGTCAGTGTTTGAAGTTGTTTGAGCATATGCAAAAGAGTGTAATGGTGATCATGATCATTTTAAGAAGTCAAAAGGGTCATTTTGGAGTGGACATATACACTTGGAAGTGGTCCTATGTTAGTTTTTTACTTGATGAAATGCTAAATGGGTGAATAGGTCTCCATGAGATTTATAAAGAGCTATAAGGGCCTAATTGAAAGGTGTAGCTACTTAAGGGTAACTCATAGATGATATGGCCAACCTATGTGGATTGTGTTGATCCATGTATTTGTATGTTTTAATCCTTAAGGACTAAGGTATGCCTAATGTCTGACCAATATGGTGATAAACATAAATGCTCTATAAATAGTAAAATCAAAGATGATGATTTCTAGATTTTGAGAGACTGGGGAAAAGGCTTATGTAAGAGGACTATGTGAAGGAAGGAGAGTAAGTATGCCCTATCGATGGGTTGATGTGTATATTATATTGAGGACTGAGTGTATTAAATGTAGGTCATAATTCTATTATTATAATAGTGCTCTTAAATTTTGAGCTATGAAAAGAGGTCTGTGTGTATATATGAGGATAGTTTGAGTGAAGAAGGAGAGAGATTATGACATGCCTATGTGCAATGCCTATATGAGATAAATAAGTTTGTGTAAGGGTTAGAAAACAAGAGATACATCATCAATTATTGAATACATTAGTTCTAAGGTGGAGGTTTATTTCAAAGGAGGGTTTAAAAGACTTGATATTCCTTAGGGGCAGTTGCTCCTTGTGAAATAGGTATTTCACTAAAGGCCTTTGGTTAGGAGGACTTGATCAAGGTTTTTGGTCTAAAGGACTTAACTAGTATCTTGTCTTTAATATCTTATAGGATAATTAGTCCATGTGTTACTAGCTTAAGAGTGGGTTTTATTCCCCATGAGGGTTCCCATAGGAACTATGTGATGTATGTTTGATCTTGTGTTTGCATTGAGTGAATGAGCTCTCTTATTAATATTGATTGATCAATTTAATTTATGTTAATAGTTTTATATGATTAAAATTGTTATATCTGGGCTCATTAATTCACCCTCCTCTTATTGATTTTACCTCTAATAATTGGTATTAGAGCAGGTCCTTTGATAAAGGCTTAATAGCTTAAAGGTGATCCAAGGTATAATATGCGTAATCATCAAGGAGGTTTCTATACTAAGCAGCATTGCTGTTCAATAGATCCAGTTATGACTTTTGGAGTACAAAGATGAAGACATACATTATGTCCCTAGGGTTTAATGTATTGCATTATATTATAGATGATTATGTTGTTCCTACTACTCCATCTAGTTCTACAAATGAGAAGCTATTTGAAGATAATTCTAAGGCAATGAATGCCATCACTTTTGGTTTATAAAGACTAAGTTCACCAAGGTAATCCATTGTAAATTTTCTAATGAGATATGGTACAAAATGTAAATCATTTATGAAGGAGATTCAAAGGTTAATTTTGCTAAGTTGTAGACTCACATGAGGTAATTTGAAAGTCTCAAGATGAAGGAAGAAGATTCTGTGGTGTCCTTTCTACAGAGAGTTGGTGAGATTGTGAACATCATCAAAGGTCTTGGAAATAACCTTGAAGAGTCTAATTTAGTTAAAAAAATCTTGAGGTTTCTATCCCTCAAGTTTGATCCAAAAGTATCTACTATAGAAGAAAGTCATGATCTTACTCAGTTGAAGATGGATCAATTGCATGGCACCCTTATTTCCTAGGATATTAGAGTAAATGATGATATACCACCAAATAAGGAAGCAACTTTCAATATTGAAATGAAGACAAATAAGAAGTTACAAGGTAAGAAAACCAAGGAGGATGACATTTTTGATATAAATTAAGATGAACTAATTGCTTTGATTTCAAGAAAATTGAAAATAGGTTCAGGTAAGTCTAAGGGTAAACTACCCATCAAATTCTTCAATTATGGAGAGGTCAGACACTTTGATAATAATTTCCCTCATAAGTATAATAAGGATGATGATGAAGATCATGATTAAGGTCATGATGATGGTAAGAGATCCTTTAGATTTGATAAAATCAAAAAGGGATTTAAAAGGTTTGAAAACAAGAAGTATTTCAAGGACAAGAAGAGTCTTTACACCAAAGAATATTATAGCTCATCAGATGAGAGTGAAGTCAATGACTCAGAGTATGATCATGAAGATGATGGTCCTACTAAAGATGAAGCCCTCTTCATGGCTGAGGAAGGTAGTTGCTCACATAAAAAAGGAGTCTACTTTAAGTGATTTAGATGATGATGATGAATATGAGGTGGAATATGAGATTGCATTGATAAATGTTCGTGAAGAACTAAAGATTGAGAATAAAATTAACAAGAAGATGAAGTCTTAACTCAAAGACTATGAGGAGTAATTCAATGTATTTGAGGCAAGAATGAATGAAGATGCCAAATAACATGGAGATATGGTCAAGTATCTTAGTTTTCAATTAGAAATCATGTCTACAAGCCTAAGAGCTAAATAATATAAGTGTTCAAGGTATGTAATTGAAAATGAGTCATTAAAAGCTGAGTTAGAGAAGAATTCTAGTAAAATTAAGTCATTTGTGAAATTTGAAAAGAGCTCAAGTGATATAGACCATATTTTAAGTGGTTAAAATCATGAAAGTGATAAGATTAGTCTTGGATACAAAGAAGAACCAGAGAATGAAACTCAAGACAAGAAGAAGACTAATGTGAACAAGGAAAATCATACTTTGAAGACACATTATCAGACAAGGAATGAAAGTGCTGGTAGAATGAAGATAAATTAGGTCATACGACCAAATACCATGAGGTATGTAAATTTTAATGGTTATTACTTTACTTGTAATTAGTTTGGGAATAGAGATAGAGAATATAAGAGACCTATTATAAATGAGTTTGCATGGAACTATGATGGGGGTTATTAGTCAAAAGGTGTGAGAAAATAAGTGCTTCAGTTGTCTTAATGAAGGACACTTTTCTAATCATTATCCAAATAAGGAAAGGCAAGGTAAGTCTTCTTCAAAAGGATTAGATTGTTTCATCTGTCATGACATTGGACACATTGATAGTTTTTTTTTGAATAAGGTAAGATAAGCTGAGTTTCCATCAAGGAGTATTATTTTCTACAACTATGAAAAGATTGGTCACATTTATAGATTCTAAAAATAAATGCCTATAAGATAATATAGTTTTTATCAAGCTCCTAGAGTGCAAGATAGAAGGAAAGTTAACTCATGGAGACAAAAGGTGGTAAGTATGAGTCATGGTGAGATTGTAGGTCCAAGTAATCTAGTTGCTATGGTGGAGAATGCTACATAAGTTGAAGAGTTCCAAGGGGTTTCATTATCTACTTATGTTGATAATGATTAGGTTCTAAGCTATAAGGAAGCTTCTATGGATGAAAAAGTATGCCATAAATCTATGTTGTCTCCATGTATTATCAATCCAATCCTAGAATAAAAGGAGAATGTTGCAGTGGTTGAGCATGTTGCTTCTCTTAAGCCTAAGAAGAAGAAGAAGAATTACAAGTATTAGATGACCAAGGAGGAGAAGGAATATGAGGAGTTGTGGGCAAATCTTTGTTTCACTTTGTTTTGAGAACATTGTGGTGAAGAGTATGTCTATACCTATGCTTCTTAGGAGACATATTTATTATAGAGAAGAAAGTTTGTGTTGTAAAGATCATAATGCCAATATGTATAGAGACTTATGTTTGATCTTAGAAGGTCATTAGCTAAGGGAGAGAAACAAGTTCATGAGCTTGATCTAGAGGTTTGTGAAGGCGCTATAGCATAGAGTCAGAATGGGTGTTTCTCGGTGGCTTAATGAGATTGATGAAGTGTCAAGAAGAGTTTGGTGCTCAACAATGTCTATGCATTTGTTTATGATGTGTTCTAAGTAGTTTTATGTCTTGATGATCTTATTTATGCCAATTAAAGTGTTCTCATTTTTCTCAATTTTAGCTCAAGGAAAAACAAGCCTAAAAATGGGTTATAAGTTGAATGTGCCAAATGGGTTATCAAATCAAGCTTCATAGAGATATGAAGGTTTGTGGTTTTCAAATTATTTATGTTTTTGTCAAGATGGAGGCCTAATTAGCTAGTAAGTTTATGAAGGAATTTTATTTTAGAGGATGAGATAGGTGATAAAAATTAGTGTGATTAACAGGGTATATGAGAGTGATCTAAATATGAAGTTTCAAGTCTTGAAGATATGTCTACTAAAATTTGTGGGCTTTGTAAGTTCCAAGTAGGGCTATAAGGAGTCTAGACAGGCCTAGTGTGAAGATTTGATGTTTTGCTCAATTTTATCCAAAGTATCAAGGCATGAGTGATTTAAGGAGAGTTCTCAAGTTGTTTTGGAGCATAATTCCTTTTTGGTGAGTGGAATGAAGTTATCTTGATGGTTCTTATGATTGGTTGAGATAGAAGGCTTCTAAGCTTGTGTGATGGTTCTTCATGGTGTGTGGAGATATGAATATGCTCAAGAGATGAAATTTCTCAAAAATCTTAAGGGGAGTCCCTATCAAATGTTTCTTGGTAAGTTCCATCAGATTTTAGTACTTTTGTGTGTTCTTTCTTCATTATTTATAGTGTTTGGTTAAAGAGAGTGTTAGCATGGAGAAAGATGAAGTTGCCAAGGAAAAAAGAGGTAGGCTCAAGGTAATGGGGAGTTTGTACTATATTTTTAATATGGTATTCTCATATTAATAATATTTTTAGGTCCTTAAGATTAGTTGGTTCCTAGTTTGTCATTGTGTCAAAGGGGGAGAAAGTTCCTATTTTGGGAGTGCTTGAAGAGAGAGAAGGAAGGTGAGATGTATATTAATGTATGATGTGTGTTTACATCAATGAAAAATGGGGATATTATTGGAGAGTTTTTAATGATTTCATGGTGATATTGTGGAGGTGTCTAGGTGAGTGGATGAAGTGTCTTGTTAGTCTAAGTGACAATGACAAAGTGTGCAATGTGCTTGTCTTAGTATGATTGAAGGAGGCTTGGTTAATCTTCAATTTTGGCATGGTTAGAAATGTTTAGGCATGAGTATGGTGATTGAGAATGTGAAATTGGTCTTATAATAAGTCAAGAATGATTTGAGTACTTGCATGCATGAGTGTATTTCATCTAGTTAATCATTGTTTTCATCTAGACATTTTGAGTCTAGTGGCAAAAAATTTAAGTAGGTAGTTTGCTAACATCACCATTGCCATGTGTGGATGAGTCAAGGGGAGTTGGTCATATGTTAAGAAGCAACAAGATGAGGACAAGTGTTCAAGGTTTAACACTGAGTAAAGGTAAAGGATAAGGATATAATGGTGAGCGTGTGTTAGTATATATTTGTTTAATGGTGTGCATTTCATGATAAGGACATGGTTGATATGCAGAGATCATTAGTGTGTGTTGAGTCAATATTGCAAAATTGCACAAGATGAGGTCAACTGTTCAAATTTTAACATTTGGGAAGTGATGAATTATGCATTAAATTTCAAATAATATCAAAAGTGTGTATTTAATATAAATACACGAGGACATTATATTTGAACAAAGTGGTTGATGTTTAACTATGATTGTTTGAATTCAAATATTTGAATTTAATAAAGGAAAGACTAGTTTTTAGTTTTTGGGCCATATCTTCTGATCTATGAAAAAAAATTTCATGGTGTAAAAATAAAATTTATATAGGAATAAAAGAATCATATATAAATATATATTTGAATATATAAAAGTGTGTACAATCAAATATATTGAGGTTCAAAGTTGACTGTGTGTCCATGTATGTTCTGCAAGTAACCTGAGAAGATTGTTTGAGCTTGTTTTGATGTTGTTTCTATGTTTCATGATGACATGGATATTGGAAGGTGTTACATACTTCATAAGGATATTATATATGTATTTTTAAGGTGTGATAATCTATATTTATTATGAAAAATTCTTAATAATTTTACTATGTGTTCATTCATAATGTTCCTATTTACAAGGTCAGTGTTTAAAGTTGTTTGAGCATATGCAAAAGAGTGTAATTATGACTATGATCATTTTAAGAAGTCAAAGGGGTCATGTGGAGTGGAAATATGCATTTTTAAGTGGTCATATGTTCTTTTTTTCTTGATGAAGTGATAAATTGGTGAATAGGTCTCCATGAGACCTATAAAGAGCTACAAGGACCTAATTAAAAGGTGTAGCTGCTTAAGGGTAACCCATAGATGTTATGGCCAACCTATATGGATCATGTTGAGACATGTATTTATATGTTATAATACTTAAGAGATAAGGTATGCCTAATGTCTGATCAAGATGGTGATAATCATAAATGCTCTATAAATAGTGAAATCAAAGATGATGATTTCTAGATTTTGAGAGACTAGGGAAAAGGCTTGTGTAAGAAGACTGTGTGAAGGAACAAGGAGAGTAAATATGCCCTGTGATGGGTTGATGTGTAGATAATACTAAATAATAAGTTTATGAAATGTAGTTAATAATTATGTTGGCATAATAGTGTTATTTTAGTTTGAGATACGTGAAAAGGTCTGTGTGTGCGTATGAGGATAGTTTGAGTGAAGGAGAGAGATTACAACATGCCGATGTGAAAGGCCTATGATAAAGAGGAATTTTGTGTAGGGGTTAAAAAATAATATATCCATCATTAAGTGTTTAAGACATGATTTCTAATGTGGTGTTGTTCATTTTAAAGGATGGTTTAAAGGACTTGATCTTCCTTAGGGGTAGTTACTCCTTGTGAAATAGGGGTTTCACTAAAGGCCTTTTGTCAGGAGGGCTTGATAGAGGTATTTGGTCTAAAGGACTTTACCAGTCTCTTATTTATAATATCTTATAGGTAAATTACTCCATGTTTTCAATATTTAGAGTGTGTTTTATTACCCATGAGGGTTTCTCACAATAACTATGTGTTGTATGTTTGATCTTGTGTTTCCATTGAGTGAATGAGCTCTCTTATTGATGTTGTTTGATTAAGTTGATTTAAGATAATAGTTTGAAAGGATTGACATTTTAATATTTGAGATCAATGATTCACCCCCCTCTTAGTGATTGTACCTCTAACAAAAAGATCATGTACTCTCTTGTAAGCAAAAATTTGGTAGCAATAGTGACCTACACATCTACAAACTTGTAGGTTCATAAAAATTCATTAAAATATGGATTGAAGAAAAGGATTATGGACCCTGACTTCTAAGATTTATACCTAAAAATTTAATGAGGATTATATTCACTTTATACACAAGATATTGTTTCTCCTTTAAAGGGTTTTGATAATGATAATGCATTTACATTTGATTAGGGTACTCCACCAAGTTAGATAGTTTCAACAAATCACCCTATGCATGCAAATTACTTGCCTATCTTGAAATTTATTACCTAATTGATGTATTAAATGAATATTAGAAACATATAAAGCATTGTATTCACTATGGAAAATTTAATTTCACTCATTTCATGCATATTACAATCCACAGTGTTTGTGAAAACAAGACTGTCGTACCTAAACTAGCCATTCAAGGCTACTTGATAGAACTCCATATAGGAAAACAAGAAAATTTGAGAAAATATGATGTTGAAAGGGTAGAGGATTGATTAAAATACCTTACACAAACATTCTAATGCATCCATTCAACTTCAGAACCTTGTACTTGGGGAAAACTAACCCTGTTGGGGTTTTGAGTCACTTTTGTACATCCTTAACTTCTTAATGATTATTCATAGAGTTAAGGGGATTTAACAAGAAAAAAATTCCAAAAATTGGAAGGTAATTAGGGTAAAATAATATGGCTAAGATCTTGGACTCCAACTCTCTCTCTCTCTCTCTCTCTCTCTCTCTCTCTCTCCTAAAAGTAGCAAGTGAAAACCTATTGCTTATTTTGAGCTACCAAGAAGGTCAAAGGAGAAAAGGAATTAGTTTTTACACTTTTTGGATTTTTAACTCAATTTATTGCATGGATTTGGTATAATAATACCATGGGGAACATTTAATGAGTTATTATCTTTCCCACCATTATATACCTTCTAAAAAGACCATTAAAACATGTTTTTTTCAAGATTTTGACTATTCTGACCTTGGAACTACTATAAGTGATGAACCAAGTGAATCTTCACCTTAATATAATCTATATGGATGTGGAAGAGAGTGATAAAACATTTTATAACCTTAATTTCTCAAAAAGTCTTCACTTATGTGTTGGAAAATGATAAATGATAATTACAAATAGGTTCCAACATTGAAAATTAGTTATTAAGGCATTTGGGGAATGTGTACAGTCAAATACAACATGATGTCATGAATAAGGTGTTAGAAGACTTTAAGAACCAATTTTACAAAGATAAAACCTTTATATTTTCTCATGACTAGCAACTGTCATCTTTAACATTTGAAATCATAATAAAACTAAAGTAATAAAATACCTTAATCTTATTAAAATTACCTTAAACTCTCCAAATAGACTTAGAAATAATGTGATCAACTTAATAATTCTGATTCTTTAACCCATTTGAACTAGATTTAGGCCATGGTTTCTCCTTGAAGGGTTACCACCATGTCTTCTTGGGCATGCCTCCATATTGACTTGATTTATCACTTACCTTAACTTTTTCAAACTTACCTTAGACAATACTAAACACAAAATGAAGACTATAAATAGTGACCAATTGATGACAAGACAACATGACTTAGACTATATTACAAATAAAACATCTTAAATGACCTTGTAAGCTGTGAAGGGAGACACATTACCTATCAACTTAGATCATTAATGACCAATACAAAGCCTTCATAATGTCTATCAACAAAGTTATGATCAAGTAAGTCAAAGTTTTGAATGATCTTCATTCATGATAGCCAAATTTTGGCTAACACCTTTGGTGACCTCATAATATTTTATGCCTATTATTAATCTTAGACCACTTAACTAGTCTATCCATTGGGCTATGGAGTCACCTCAACTCAACACAAGACCTGAATTAACATTGACACTTGACTGGAAACCTCTTGAAATAACTAAAAAATCTGATTGCCTTCACCAACACAACAGATAAAAGCAATCACACCAAATTAAAACACACATATAAAAAAATAATGAGACAAAACACTATACTAAGAAGAACTTAGATAAAGGATAAGACAAGAACTACTATGTAAAACTAACCTTTTAGAAATAACCATCTTAGATCAAAACAAAAACTTATTAAATCACCTTTATGTGATGAATAAGAATGATGTGTAAGATGTTGATCAGACTTTATCATTTCTTGACCATCTCATTTATTGGACAACACCTTATTTGGCTTTACATCACATATATTTTCATCAAAAATCATGTATTCAACAAAGACAAACTCATATTGATATTTAATTTTTACCTCATACTGATGTCCATCCTTGTAATATGAGAGACCTCCAAAGTGACCAAGGTTTTCTTCATAAAGGCAAAAAAATTCTCAACATCATCTTCTATTGTCTTCTCAAATTGCATCGCATGTTCATCTTCAAGAGTGTCATATTCATCATACCATACTACACCATGGATTTGAAATTCTTGATGATGACTAATAAGATTTATCATCTTACTAGGAGCTTTGTACTTCTCATCAAAAAATTATTTCTTTTCTTGAGGTGTTATCTTACCAAGATCTTAAAACTCCTTGAACATGTCCAATTAGGACTTCCACATGTCCTCAATACCTCCTTGAACTTGCTCATGAGACTCAACAAGATCATCAACCATGGTATTCTCTTCAAGAGACTTCTCATGCATGTTTTCATCATGCTCATTAGCCAAGATCACAATATTATCACTCTCCTCATAAGGTTTAGGTTCACTATCTAGATCTTCTATTTTTCCAAACTTGATTTGTCTTCCTCTAGGAGGCTACCAAATTTTGTAACTTCATGTTGGAGTTCACCTTCATGCTCTAGAGGGATCACATGCTTTCCAAGCAAGTCCATTTCTTCTAAGAAAATATGGTACAACTACTACCATGCCTAATCAAAATCTTCACTCTTCTCAATGTAATCACTTTGAAAAGAAACTACTATCATGTTAACTTGAAATCCTCCATCAAAACCATCCTTCTCATCATCCTTGAAGATTGATTTGTTTCCTTCTTGAAAAAGGGGACTGCTAATAAATATCTCTTCATCATATACACTAGAAACACTCTCTTCATAACTTTCTTGAGATTCACTTATAGTGAATTAATTTTCATTTCCAAAAAATACCACCTCATCACCTAGGTTTGAAAAACTCTCTTTCACATCTGAATATACATCTTCTACCCTCAATGCAACTAGTATTATTTCATAAGAGGATAGGGTGGGAGGGAAAGATACTTCATTATCTTGATTGAAACATGCCAGAGTGTCCTTTAAGCTTAGGACTTTGGGAGTACTAGGTTGATCATGATGTTACCAAAGGAATGGAGAAGGAAATTGAGTTAAGGGTGTTGCATTTTTCTATTTCCACTCTTCAATTTCTATATCGAACTTTGAGGTGTCATGGACTTCATGGATGGATTCAATCTCATGTTGGAGTGTAGGTGAAGAGATTGAAGAACTTGAGAGGTCTCTTGAATTGGCTTCCTCACACTTATCCTTTTCTTAAATTTGGATAATCATGAAATATGGCTCTTTCCCAAGAGTACTCATGACATAATCAAGGGTCCTGGTACAAGAAGGTCTCCAAGATGGAATGGTCTTAGGATCTTGAGGAAGAGTGAGTGAAGATTGCATAGACATAAACCTCTCTTGATGACATATTATAATTTGGGTTAGGTTTAGAGCAAAAGAATGTTGATGTGGACTAGGAGGACACATAAAAGATTGAATATATTGAATTTTATTCCTCTCTTCAATCACTAATGTAATTTCTATACATTGAATCAGACCTCTTACTTCTAGCATGTCGTCAATTGTTAGATGTTGGTTTTATATCTAAATATCTGCCCACCTAGTCTTAAGTGAATGCACAAGATTATTCATCATTTAAGTGTTTTCATTTTGACTAGAAGGATTATAATCAATCAGACCAAGTTCCCTTTCTTTATCAATCTCACTCATTTGCATTTCCAAACTTGCAAGGGTTTAATTGAAGTCTAAGAAGTCTAGAATAGAGTCAAAATGGCTTTGACAAAGTTGACTAGAGGGATGAGTAGGCTACCAAAGAGGATGATTTGGATTGGAAGAAGCCATATAAGGTTGCTAATAACCTTGATAAAGTTAACATGGTACTACTTGAGGGTCACTTGGGGTGAAGCCATGAATGTAATAAACTAATATAGAGAATATGAATGCATAGAGTATGCATATTATCTAAAAGAATAATTAGAATATATACCAATTTTATGATTCTAGACATTTGGGATGTTAATACTAGTTGAGATTCACTTAGAGTCACTATTGATGCTTGTATTCATGCCTCTAAAGGCTAATGTGTTGAAGAGTAGAATCAATAGCTCTTAAATGGGATAGAATCCTTATCCCACCAGGCATGCCATAATTGTTATCTTTAAAAGTCACACCCTTGATGAGTTTTTTCAAGACTTCTCACTTAATTAATATCATGGGAACTCTTTAAAGGTTGTGGGTGACCTTATAGTGAAAGATAACCTCTAAATAGGGCTAGTTCCCTTTATTCTCTCACCTAGAATCACTATTAAACCTATTACTTACAAGGGAAAAAGGTAATAAAAACTCAAATTAAACTAATCTATGGAGGTGATACACCAAATTAATATCCTCTACTTGACCATCATGAACTAAGAACATGAATTAGGCCTAAATATGATCACACTACTCAACAAGGACCTTCAAGCATGAGTATTTCAATATGGAGTTCATAGATAATGTATTGAATGAGATGGATAATCAAGAGGTCTAATGACCTGTAAACTAAAAATACAAGTGTAGTATATTCAAAAAACACTTGTTCATGTTTATTAGATCCTTCAATTTCTGACTTTTTTGCTTAATTTTGTATAAATAAGTTAAAACCAAATATAAATTGAAGATCAGAACTAAATAATAATTAGAGAAAATTCAAAGAATTCACCAGCAAATTTATAATAGAGTTCATCTTCAATAGCCTACGTCTCTGGGTTTGTTTGAAGTGAGGACCATTCTCATTAATTTTGTGCAACAAATGGCTTCCAAAATCAATACAAGTCTTCAATTCACCTTCTCTGATCTTTGTTTGCCTATAAAAATATCTCTCAGACCTAAAAATAATGGCCCAAGGCCACACAATGCAATAACAAGACTCTAACCTTCTTAAATCTATTTACACAGTCTACTTTCTATGTCTATTCAAGTAGAAATTAGTCCCTTTTATAACACTTTGAGCTTCATGGCTGAAGTGGTCAAGGCATTAACCTTTTAGGTGATAGGTCAGGAGTTCAAAACTACCTCCCACCTTTCTAGGCTCTTGGGAAGAGTGAAAAGGTCGGCCTTAGGTGCTTAGCTTGAAATTTTGAATGTTTTCCCTCCTTTTTTGGTGCCTTTGGACTTGGTTTTGTCCCACATTTGCTAGGAATTCAGTTTTTAATGCCTTAAATAGATATGTTTGTTCCCTTTTCAAATGCCCAAGACTTAGGTGCCCACTTAGGCCACTGATTTGACTTGGTCCATGCATGGTTGGTGGGATGGGTGATGTGGTAGTTTCTTTGGCACCTTGTTTCAAAGTTTGAAAATTTCAAATATCATGTGAATAAAAATCAACAAACCCAAATTTTTTTGTACCAAATTATTTTTCCATGTGTCAAATGGATTTTGGTCCACTTGGCATGTTTTCAACAGTGCCACATCACTTTCGACACCCCCTGTCACAAAATTTACTCAACTAGCCATATCTTAGCATCGAGACTCCATTTTTCGAACCGCAAAAAGTGCTAGAAAGCTCTTGATGAATTATATGATGTGCAAATGATTTAAATAGAATTTTAAGACTTTGAAAAATGGAACGATACATGGATCCACTTAGATCATCTAAGAAATACACTAATGACTGAAATCCACTTCTAAACTATGTAAATCCACCTCAAAATCACCATGTGACATGCAATAAGATAATATATTTGTAAAGAGGTAGAAAAGGAAAAATGAGAGAGAGAGTGAAAGCACTACTACTATAATTCATCAAAATTCACACAAGTACACTAGTTGAAAGCATATGAGAAGGTAAGAATAAAATTTATTAAACATTCAAATTCATAATACAAGTTTTTAGTTGAGTAGGGATTCACCATAATCAACCAAAGGATCTGTAATAAGATATTCAAGGTAGCATATATAGGAGTAAGTGAGAAGGAAAGAGAGATTCATAGGAGATGTATAGATAAGACTCATCTACCTCAATTATATTACAATGCCAAATGGAAAAGATATAAGAGAAGTTTTATCATCCTTTTTAACATGTGTTACTCAACTTGATGAGGAACTTCACCAAGTGACACATGTGTTCTTGTTTGAAGAGTTATAATGCACTTATTGAAGGAGTAGTTACAATTTGGAAACTTGACACATGGAATTTTAGATTCATAAAAAACCCCCATGCCACTCTATGTCTCTCAAATATTCTTATATCTTCTATTGACAACTTTTCTTCACTCTTTTCAATGGTAGAGATTCTCCTTCATTATCCATATAAGCTTGTTAGTCCATTGGGCCTGATTTACTTAGTATTAGCCATTAGAATGGAAATAAGACCTCCATAGTAAAATTTTTCAACATTGATAGGAATATATTAGATCCAAAAATAATATTTTGGTATGTCTTATGTCCTCAAAGTGATTCATCCTACTACTCTATCTCTCCTAGGTGACCATATCACCCTCTCATAAGCATTTATATACTATATTTGGAAATTATTCCTATATGATCATTTTAAAAATTATTATAGTGGATTTTTTGGGTTTAATAAGGTATATAAATTTCCAAACCAATCTCCCCAATGGTTTCCATCAATTTATATGTCTAAAAACCATATTTTGAGCCTAAAAACCTATAAAAGTACATCATTAGATGCATTTGTACAAGTGAAGGTATAGAAAAATTACATGATTAGGACCATAATATAGTGAATAATTATGTTTAGGTGTTTTTAAATCCAAATTAGTTCATCTAATTTCATAAATTTCATCTTCTCTCCCATCGAGCTCTTATCAGGGTTTAAGGGTCTTCCAATCTCTCAAGGATGGTATATAAAGTTGTGGACCTATATAAAAAAAATAATTCCTATAATATAATTTAAACAATCCCCTCCAACTTCAAAAATAATATAAGGGTCCCATGCACCTTCTCCTTATACTTCCCACATGATGAAAGTGACCATTTTTGCCTGTTTAGGCTTGTTTGAGAGCTAGAAGAGGTTGATTTGGCCTAATGAGGTATAAAAGTGCTTGGTCTTTGTTATAAAACCATAAATGGGATATTTTAAACATAATATGAGGTTTTAAAATTCTTATATACTCCTATTTATCACTTAATTCCACTACCACCTTATAAAGCTTATAATTAGGGTTTAAGGGCAATTCGGTATCAATAACCATAACAACCACTATTTGCCCTTTTAATTACCATTTAAGGATTTAAAAACTACATTAAATGATTATTTATAGTAATTATCACCTTATTAAATTATTTATCATTAAATCTCATCTTCACCATTGAAATATTTCTTCACCCTTCTACCTACAAGCCTATGTATGCAGATTGAAGTCTTCTAGGTGTAATTAGGTTTCTTGAGCCATGTAACTATATTAAATATATTAAAAACAATTTGGAGATCACATTATAATATTTAAATTATATTTATGCATCATTTACAATTTTATCACTTCATATCTTCAAAAATCAATCACATCTCTATAGCATTCTTCTTAAGCATGTGTGTGGGTGGTGCTTTAGGCCTTTTGACTAAAGGTTTGGAGATGAGAATCCATTCACATTTATTTTTAGTGATATTTTTGATTTTATAGGATTTTTTATGATTATATTAAACTCCCCCAAACCTTTGCAATATTTTATCTCCATAATCTACATGTGTCTATTCTAAATTATGCCCATGACAAGCCTGTAGGCTCTTGCCAAGGCCTAAACCCTGATAGAGCTCAAAATAACCCTACCTTGATTGTTTCCTTTCTTACCAAGGAGATAAAAACCATTAAAAATATCTCCAAAATTTTTTCACACCTCAAAATCAAAAAACTCATCTTAAAATGTGTATTTTCTTCAACTTACCTAAATAGACTTGTAGGTGCTCATGGATTTATAACTACAAGTCTAAGGTAGACTTAATTTGGATTTTTTAGCACTTAATGTTGGATAGTAAATTAATATACTTATTCACCCACCCATATACCTTTGAACCTTTTGTTTCACACTACACATGGTAATTTTCCTACTTTTGCTTGTTACAGGCCTATATGCAGTCAATTGGATCTCTTGGCTGTAAGTGGTCATTTAGGTTTCTCTAGGCTAGTTTAGCCTTCCTAGAATGGTATTATTATATATATAAAACTTAATTAATATTTTTTTAACCCATAAATTTTCTTATATCTTCAAACACTACTATAATTGTGCCTCTTTTGTTCTTTGCCACCAATAGGACTCTAGGCAGTCAATTAGGCCTAAACTCTTCTTTTTATTATGTTTGCTCTGTTTTGAGGTTATACTAAACCATGGTGGAATATGGAGAAAAATGAAGCATTTTTTTGAATTTTTATTCATTCCCATGATGTTTTCAATTCACTTTGAGTATTCATTATAGTTCTCATAGTCTTTCTTTTGGATTTACACAATCCTTCTTAGGCACACAATCCACTTTGACTTATAAGATGGGCTAATGTTCTGAGAAACTAGGTTAAAGATATTTATGGATTTAATATAAAAAATGAAATTGGGTTATGTATTAAAAATTTCATGTAATCTCCTATAATCAAATATTTGGTGGTAGTATTTACCTACTAGTCTGCAAACTTGTAGGTTCACAAAACTTTCTTGAAATATGGCTTGAAGAAAAGTCTTATGCACACTGACTTATAAACATTCTACATAAAAATTTAATGAAAATAATATTTAATTGATAATAAAGATAGTGTTTATCCTTAAAATGGTTTGGATGATTATAATACATTTGTATTTGATCAAGGTACTCTACCAAGGTAGCTAATTTCAACAGTTCACCCTATGCATACATAATTATTTGCCTATATTGAAATTTATCACCATTTTAATGTCTTAAATAAATATGTGAGACATTGAAGGAATTATATTAACTATGTAAAAATTCATTTCATGAACAATACAATCCATAACTTATGTGCAAATAATACTGTCATACCTAAACTAGCCATTCAAGGCTACTTGACACCACTCCAAATAGGAACATGAAAAAATTTAAGAAACTATGATGTTGGAAGGTTAGATGATGATGAACATAATAATTTATTTCAAATATAACATGTTTTTCTATTTCATTAATGAAAAATAAGTAATGTTTGATAGATTGGTGAGATATGGCACATTTGTAGGTCTATAAGGATAAAAAAATGATGAGGCATCCATAAATGTCTTGATGAAGTCCTAATTTGTCTTTTGATAATTTTAAATGAGAAACATGCATATTATAGATTAAGAAAATATAGACCATCACTACACATCATGCATATATTTATGATATAGCAAGTTTGTGCATTTATTGTAGGTATTCAAAAAGTCAACTATGGGCAAATCTTTTCATGGTGATGTTGTCTATAAAGCCAAGAAGGCAACCTAAATATTTAGAGTCCTGAAGTATTTTATAGCTAAAGATATAAATATTCTAAGTTTATATAGTAGAATGTGATGGGATAGAGACTGTCAAGTTTAGCCAAGTTGAATTCTAGGTCAACTAGTCGGTAGATCTAATGGTGCACATTAAATCATAGATCTTAATCTGATAAAAGTTAATATGTCAAATAATGAACACACTATTGACATGTGACACATTCATAGAGATTATAAATTAATTAAATGGAGAGAATATTATCATGTAGTCATAATATCAATGGAGTGAGTTGAGTCAAAGAGTTAATGTGTGCATAAGGCACATGGGGCTACCAAGTGGTACAATTATGGGAGCTCGAATCAAAGATCAATGGTGAGAGTTGCAAGATAATGTATAGAATAATAAAAAAATATTGATAGTGAATATTTGGTCAATATTTATAGGGTTCATGAGATGTTTTCAACATGTCCAATGTTTAATAGCTACTTAGTGACTGTTGGAATTTGAATATTCAAATTTGTGAGGGAGAACCAATTTACAGTTTTTGAGATATAACTTTTGATATATGCAGAATTTGATCATGGGGTAAAAGGAAAAGCTGTAGAGGACTTAAATTCACATCTAGAGAACCTATTTAAAAGGTCTAAATTTTTATATATTCAAATTTATGGAGCTTAAAATTTTATTATTTCTTCATTGATGGTACTACTATGTACAAAATGTTGTTTGAGCAAATTGTGTTTTAATAGAAGAATGTTTTGGTGGGTGTAATGACTTGAAGATGTATTAGAAATCATATGGAGTGGACCCATGTGCCTTAAACTGATCTTAAGTTCTTAATTTTCTTGATGAAGTACTAAATGGGGGAACAGGTCTCCATGAGACCTACAAGGGCTAATAAGTCCTAACTGAAAGGAGTAGCTACTTAAGTGTGACCTATAGATGCTATGACTAACCTATGAGGATGGAATTAAGATTTATTATATGTATTAAGGGTTAAGGCAAGTATTTTATTTGACCTATAAGTTGATATGCATGAATAATCTATATATAGTGGAGGCCAAGGTGATGGTTTCTAGTGACTAGAGTGATTAGAGTTGAGTAGCTGTGCAAGTAAGGATTTAAGAAAAGGAGAGAATGTTTGAAAGAGAAGGTATAGGTCATTATGGACCAATATGGATTGAAAAGGATCATTCATTCTTGTTTAATTAATTTTATGTAGGATAACACATAGGTCATTGGACCTAATGAGCTTAGAAGAGGTAGTTTGAGCAAGTTAGTCATAAAGTTAGCTTGAGAGAGATTAGAGGTGATGAGTACAAATAGAGGTGATCATCATCATTTGAAGAGAAGTAATAGGTGTTCAAATTTGATTTGAGTTTAAGGTAGCTCAATGGGTGCTTGGTTACCTAGGGGTATTTAGCCTCCTTGCTAATTAGAGCTAGCTAAAGGTCAAGTGGGTGCTTGACTAAATTAAGAGGTAGGTGCTCCTTGATCATTTGGTGCTAGTCTAAATGTTGGATCTTGTGTTTTTATAGGACTATAGTCCATCTTATAGGGTTTAGTTGGTTTTATCCCCCAAAAGGGTTTCCCACATATGTGATGTGTTCATGTAATGTATGCTCTTATTTATGTTTTAGATGTATGTGATTTCATGTTTATGTTACTTGATCAAGTTGATGTATGATGAATAAGTTAAGATTTGGGAATTTAATTAGATTATATTGCATCATTGATTCAACCCCCTCTTAGTGATTTCACCTCTAATAGTTGGTATCAGATCAGGACCTTCATTGCAAGTTTAACCACTTGAAGATGATCCAAGGTACAATATGGGTAAGAAAATGAAGAATGAGAATCAAGAATTGAAGGCTCAATTGGAGGTTACTTATGCATGTCTAAAATCATGAGAAGAAATGTGTAATTAGCTTAATGCACTGATTGATAAGTATAGTGTTAAGATGAGAGAGTATGATCAAGAAGAAACTCAGAAAAAGATCATGGCCTCAAACTTTAAGGCTATTAAAAATGAGTGCATCAAGCTCAATAAGGATATAGAATCCTTGAAGGCAAGCCCAAGATCAAAATATGATAAATAAAAGATCATCATGCTTGATGAATAAGTTTTCTATGATATAATGAAGAAGAAGTTTATCTTTAAGCTAAGATCATGAGTGCACTTGGTGAACTGAAGGAACAAAAGAAATAGAATTATAAAATGAGAAATATGATCAAACATATTGAATCACAAGTCAGATCTCTTAAGGGGAGTTTGTCAAGCAAATCCATGAGAAAAGAAAATGAGAATCAATAATTGATCAAGTTTATGGAAGAACAAGCATGTAGATTAAAAGATGACATGGCCATAAGGGGTAAGGAGGATAAGGAGATCATCAAAGATCTCATAATTCAATTAGAGGTTTCAAGTTCAAGCATGAGAGATAAAGAAGATGAATGTGCTTAATTAAAGACTAATCTTATTTTTCCAAAGGATGGGCATGTAAAAGTCATAATCAAGATAGGAAATCTTGAATAAGATCAAAATAAATCAAAACAAGACAAAGAGGATGGTAGCATGAAAGACAAAAAGTTAGATCGGGTCAAGAGCAAAATAAAGAAACCAATCAGATAGCCAAATAATTCAATGTATGAAAAATATTTTATGGGTCACTATTTTGTTTGTCATCTTGTTAGTCATAAGGCAAATTATTGTGTAAGAAAAATCAATAACTTAAAGGGAGATCCCTGCCATATTCAAACAAAAGGTACAGAAGACATAGTCTACTATAATTATCATGACATGGGAAATATTTCTAGATTCTAGCCTAGAATGCATGGGAAAAGACTAACCTAGGTATGGAGACCTAAGACAATTAATATTAAGCATAATAAACCTAAGAGACAAGATGATATGTTTACTAAGATAGAAAATAAAATAGAAGGTCATAATAATCATTAAGCCAAAGGTATGAATAATGTTATTTATTTCAGTTGTCATCAATTTGGTCATATTACAAGATCTTATATAAGCAATCTCTCAAGAAATAAGAAGGTGCATGGACATCTTAGTGTTCTCAAGAAAGGTCAATTCTTGGTATGGAATCTTAAGGAAGGGAAGATGAAGAAAACTAATTTAGTTGAGCTGAAAGATCAAGGTGGACTACCTGCTAAAGCAAAAAAGGAATCAGCTATGAAGAAGGTTCAGGAATGCCAAGAGAATGTTTCATCTATCTAGATAGAAAAGGAGAATCAAAAGTTAGTTCAAGTCAAGCTCAAGGAAAATACCAAAGATGGTTTGTTTGCCATGATAGACATGAAGGAACGTCAAGATTTTCTATTGTCTACATTTGTTTCCAAGTTTAAAGAAAAGAATGAAGTCAAGGATCCATTCAAAGTCAATTTGGTGATGAGTCAAGACTAAAATTCAAATGAAAGTATGGAGATATGGGAGTCTCCTAAGTTTTGGGACTTTTAGTCTCACTATGTCAAAGGGGTGTCTCTCTCTAAGATTCAAGGAGACACTTTAAAAGCAAGAAGAAGAATGGTGGATGTCAGTTGAGCTTTGGTTGATGTTGCAGGATAAAAATATATTTTGAAGGTTTATTTGGATAAGGGGGAGCTAAATTAGTTAGCTTGAGTGGATTGAAGATATGTGCATGATGTGAGGGGGAGCATGTGTGAGATATTCTAGTCATGGTGGAGACATGAAGAATTCTGTTACAGTTGTGAATTAATTAAGATTGATATGATGATTTGATCAAACTAAGTCATATGTCTTTATAAGGTATTTAATATTCATACATGAGCAAAAAGAGCTTATGAGTTTTGTAGTGAAACATGTCCAAGGATAAAAAAATCCAAAGTTTAGATTAGTGTATATCAAAGAACATATGACATGAGATAGATCTTGATGATAGGGGAGATTTTTAAGCTCTATGAGTAGTTTGTTAGGTCCAAGGATCAGAGAAGTCCAAATTTATAGTGGTGCATGTCAAAAGGGGAGTAATTATTTAAGATGCTTGAAAGTATGTATCTTGAGCATCTTAAATAGTATTTTGAATGCACACATAATGTTGAGGAATGTTTGTTGGCATGTTGAGAAAGACACCCTTTATCATTAATGTCAAAAGGGGAAAAGATCAGAATGAAGGAATTCAATCAAAGTCTTTTATTCATCTAAAGTCATTCTGAGGGTGTTTTGCCATCAATGACGAAGGCATAGATTGTTGAGAATAGTCATTGATTTTTGGTTGTCATTGATGTCAAAGAGATAATGTGGTTCTAGTGTATGAATGACAAAGAAGTTATGTTTGATAGCTTGGTGCGATATAACACATTTACATGTCTATAAGGACAAATAAGAAGTTGTGAGGCATCCATATATGTCTTGATGAAGTCCTAATTTATAAATTAATCATTTAGAATGAGAAACATGAATTTTATAGCTTAAGATAAGACATACCATCACTTCATGTCATGTAGATATCTATGATCCAACAAGTATGTGAATTTATTGTAGAAACTGAGAAATTCAACAGTGGGTAAATGTTTTCATGGCGATGTTGCTTATAGTGCCAAGAAGGTACCCTAAAGATTTGGAGTCTTGAAGTGTTTTCTAGTTTGAGATATAAATCTTATAAGTTACTCTAGTACACTATGATGGGCCAAAGATTGTCAAGTTTAACCAAGTTGAAGTCTGAGGTCAACTAGTTAGTAGATCTAATCGTGCATGTTAAATCATATATCTTGATCCAACAGTGCATGTAAAAGTTAATATGTCAAATAAATGAATATGTTAGTAATATGTGTCACATTCATATATCCTAGAAAAAAGATCAATGGAGAGCGTATGATCATGTAGTCAAAATATTGATGGAGCGAGTTAAGTCAAAGAGTCAATGTGTGTAGAAGGCACATGGGGATGCCAAGTGGCACAATCATGGGAGCTCAGATCGAAGATCAATGCTGAGCATTATAAGATAATGTCTAGATTAATCTATGGAGATCAATGGTGCATATTTGGATAATGTTTTTAGGGTACATGAGATGAGGTCAACATGTTCAATGTTTAACAGCTGCTTAGTGATTGTTGGAATTTGGATATTTGAATTTATGAGGGAGAACAAGTCTACAGTTTTTGAGCTATAACTTTTGATATATGTAGAAATTGATCATGGTGTAAAATTCAAAGTTATAGAGGACTTCAAGGCACATATAGATAACCTAATTATAAGGTCTTAATGTTTGTAAAGTCAATGTTATGGATCTTTAAAGTTGACTATTTATCCATTCATGGTGATACAATATACATAATGTTATTTGAGCAGATTCTGCTTTAACAAAAGAATGTTTTGGTGGGTGTAATGACTTGAAGATGTCTTAGAGATCATATAGAGTGGACCCATATAACTTAAAGTGATATTATGTTCTTAATTTTCTTGATGAAGTGCTAAATGGGTGAATAGGTCTCTATGAGACCTATAAGGGCTAATAAGGCCTAATTGAAAGGTGTAGCTACTTAAGTATGACCCATAGATGTTTTGGCTGACCTGTGAGGATGGTATTGAGATTTGTTAGATGTCTTAAGGTTTAAGTAAAGTATTTAGGATGACTTATAAGTTGATATGCATGAAGAATATATATATAGTGGAGACTAAGGTGATAGTTTGTAGTGACTAGAGTGAGTAGAGTCGAGCAGTTGTGCGAGTGAGTATTCAAACAAATGAGAGAATATTTGAAAGAGAAGGTACACATAATTAAGGACCAATAGAGAGTGAAGAGGATTAGTCATTCTTGTCTAATTAATTTTATATAAGATAAAACAGAGGTTATTAGACCTAATGAGCATAAAAGAGGTAGTTTTAGAAAGTTAGTCCTAGAGGTAGCTTGAGAAAGATTGGAGGTGAAGAGTGAAAACAAAGGTGATCATAATCAGTTAAAGAGTAGCAATAGATTTTCAAAGGTGATCTAATTTTTAGGTAGTTGAGTGGGTGCTTGGTTTCCTAGGGGGTTGTAGCTTCCTTGCTAGTTAGAGCTACATAAAGGTCAAGTGGGTGCTTGAAGAAATTAAAGGGTAGGTGATCCTTGAATAATTGGTGCTAGTCTAAATGTTGGATCTTATTTTTATAGGATTTTAGTCCATCTTGTAGGGTTAAATAGGTTTTATCCCCCAAAATGGTTTCCCACATATGTGCTATGTTCATGTGATGCATGCTCTTATGTATGCTTTAGATGTATCTACTTTCATGTTTATGTTGCTTGATCAAGTTGATGCATGCTAAATAAGTTAAAAGTTGGGAATTGAATTAGATTATCTTGCATCACTGATTCGCCCCCTTCTTAGTGATTGTAACTATAATATAGGATTGATTGAAATACCTTAAAAAAACATTATCATGCTTTCATTCAACTTCAAAATGCTGCACTTGAGGAAAACTGACCTTGGTGGGGTTTTGAGTCACTTTTGTACACCCTTAACTCCTTAATGATTGTTCATAGAGTTAAGGGGATTAACCAAACACCCAATTAATTAAAGTGGAATGGATTTAGGGTACCCTTATATTGATAAGATATTCAAACCCAACTCTCTCTCTCTCTCTCTCTCTCTCTCTCTCTCTCTCTCTCTCTCTCTCTCTCTCTCTCTCTCTCTCTCTCTCTCTCTCTCTCTCTCTCTCTCTCTCTCTCTCTCTCTCTCTCTCTCTCAAGTACCAAGTGAAAACTTGTTACTTCTTTTGAGCTGCCAAAAAGGTTGATGGAGAAAAGGAGTGGATTTTTGAATTATTTGGATATGTAACTCTACTTATTACATGGATTTGGGTCTAAGGAGACCATGGGGACACTTGGAGGAGTTTTCACCTTACCCACCAATATAAACCTTCTACAAAAGACCAAAAAAACATGCTTTTTTCAAGATTCAGATTGTTTTGACCATTAGAACTATTGGAGGTGATGAACCATATGACTATTCAACTTCATATGACATGTATGGATGTGGAAGAGAGTGTTAAAATTTGTATAACCTTATTTACCTATAATGTTTTAAAAAAATATACACTTATGCATTGGGAAATGATAAATGGCAATTACAAATAAATTTTAACATTGAAAATCAATTATGTAAGACATTTGGGGAATGTGTAAGGTTAGGTACAATATGATGTCATGACCAAGGTTTTAGATTACTTTAATAAACCCCTTTTCTAAAGATAAAACCTTTATATTTTCTTATGACTAATAAGTGTCATCTTTAACATTGTAAAACATAATAAGAATAGAGTAATAAAATACCTTAATATTATTTAAGTTACCTTAAACTTTCCAAATAGCCTTAGAAATAATGTGATCAACTTACCAGTTCTGCTTCTTTGACCCATTTTGGCCAACTTTAGTCCATGGTTGCTTCTTGTAGGGTTACCACCTTATCATTTTGGGCATGCCTCCACATTGACTTGATTTCTCACTTACCTTAACTTTTTCAAACTTACCTTAAACAATGATAAACACAAAATGAAGACCATAAAAAATGGCCACTTGATGAAAAGACAACATGACTTGATCTAGATTATAACTAGACCATCCTAAATGACCTTGTAAGCTACCAAGGGAGACAAATTACGTATCAATTTAGATAATTAATTATCAATACAAAGCCTTCACAATTACTATAAACAAAGTTAAGATCACATAAGTCAAATTTTTAAATGATCCTCATTCATGGTAGCTAAAATTTGGCTAATAGTTCCTTCACGTGTATGATCTCCCCTTCTTTGGGTGACTCAAAAATGTGAAAGTGACCACTTATTTTCTTTTGAGATATATGCCTATAATGCTTTTTGATTGCCCTTAGTGGTATTCCTATAAATCAGAATGGAAATACACATCATTTTATTTTAGGCTAGATGATTGCAGTGTCATTGCCTTATTTTAGATCTTTAGGGCACAAAGATTGGGATTTCATACCAACCCCATATATTTTATGGGGGATATAAATTATTGGAAGGTGTCATTAGGGCCTAGAAAAATCCCCCATAAAGGGTTTCATGAAATTTAACTCCCAATGCTAAGCCACTAAATATCAACATCAAGGAATCTAGGGTCTCTTCGATAGGGGATGTATCCACCTATGAACATCATAATTCTTGGATCTGTTCTTTAATGTATTTTTTTCCTTTTAGGGACCATCTATAAATCCAACAAAAAATTTAGATTAAGACCTATTGGCAATAGAAACTTCACTGATGTAGGGGTGAAAAGGTAATATCCCTCAAAGATTACCTTGCATGTATAAAATTTGAGAGTGGGTGGGTATTTAAGCCACATTTATATAATTTTACTAAAATGAATCTTAAAGTTTTTCTCTCAAAGCAAGTATATTGAAGGATCAATGATTGTGATGCATTCTTGTCCTACCACTATCAAAAGATTGTGTACTTCGATAATTTTTTATTAGATGTTGTGTCAAAATTCATCATATGTCCAAAATTCAAGTCCAAAAAACCAAATCCAAACACTTAACCCATATTCACCTATGCAAAGAGGTATTACTCTATCTATATTTCAACTCAAAAATCACTTTTTTTGACACCATGTCAAAAAATTTCCAAATACATAAACCTCTTATCTAAACCATGTCGTTATGTTATCCATTTTAAACCATCCCTAATTCCAATTTTTGATCCAAAACTAATTTGGAACCAAGATCCAAATTAATATCTAAGCCATTATCATTATTTTATCCATTTTATTTCAAACCTAGGCCAAATTTCACTTAGAAGTCAAACTCTTCTTTTTAGAAAGTCAAATAGTAGTTTAATTTAGGTTAAATCTTTTGAATTTAAAAGTCAAACTCTTGTTTTTATAAAGTCAAATAATAGTTTAATTTAGGTCAAATATTATTTAAAGCTAAATTCAAATCCAAAGTTTTCATAACTTCAAATCAAATAATCATTCCAATGTGAATTTATCCAGATCCTAAGTTAAGCTTTTACAATCAAATCAAACAACCTAGGATAAACATTTCAAGTTCAAACATTCATGAGTTAAGTTTCCAAGAAGAGAAATTTAAAGTCAAGTCCAAACTCAAACACTTTGAAGATCCAAACATTGAACACTTACATATTTTTTGAGACAAAAACACTTAAAAGAATTTGATTTACCAATATATGTGCACCTTTTTTGGAAGCAAGTTTGATTCATTCACCTTTCTTATTTAGATACTTGTATTGAAAAACTTTGTTTGAACTCTTTCACTTTGACATTTGCATTGAAATACCATATTAAAAATTCAACATCAAACCAAATCAACATTATCCTAAGTCCAAATAATTACCACATTACATTTGTGATATGAGGCATTACCATGCCTAATTTTGGGCCATCTTGATCCCATTTTAGTGTTATGTTAGCCAATTGTACCATTAAAATATTTGGTTGTTAGTGTTATACTATCTAATTATAAGGAAATTTCTTAGATGTTCACATAGAATTATTATATATCACACAAAATACACAAAGATAAGAGATCACAAAATAATAATTGAAAGTAGAGGATAATACCGGATAATATAATAGAGGCACTTTGAGGGGGAAACCTCCACAATAATGAAATAATAAAAAAATAATTAATATGATGATTAAATACTAACCACTACCTCCTATATATATTCTACTTATCCATGGTTATTCCATAGGCCAACCCAACTAATAACATGGAAAATGTAACAAGAATATAAAAGAGGTATGTAATCCATAATTCATCTACACATATCCCTAGACATGCCAAAGGTTAAGGGAATATCATGCCCCTCCCCTTCAAAACAACATTGTCCTCAATGTTGAGTCAACTCTAGATGTTGTTACACAAAGGATTCATCCTCCTAAGTGGCATCTTCACATGGTAGATTCATCCTCCTAAGACCTCCTATTAATGGTGGACATATTCCTCAACTGCATGAAATTAGGATGGATCTTCAAGGTGGAAGTGATGGATGGAGGGTGGTATCCATATAAGGCCATAAAGGGAGACATTTTGGAATAACTATGAATATAATTATCATACCACCATTTAGCAAGTGGCAACCAATGAACCCATTTATCCTATTTATTAGAAATAAAATAATGAAGATATCCTTCTAGACATTTGTTGACTACCTTAATTTGTCCATTTGATTGAGGATGATAGGATGAGCTATGAGCCAACTTGGTGCTCAAATATGCAAATAATTTAATCTAAAAATCAATAGTGAAAATGGGATCTCTATCATTGACAATGATCTTAGGAGTACCATGCAGTTTCTAAACTATATTGAGAAAAACAAAAGTTACTATACTAGAAACAAATGGTTGGGATAAAGAAAAAAAATGAACATATTTACTAAGATGATCTACAATAACCATGATAAAATTTTGACCATCAAATCTCTATAACCCTATAATGAAATCCAAAGACACCTCTTCCCAATTCTAGTTAGGGATGGATAAAGGCTGTAGAAGACCTAGGTTTTGATGGTTTCACCTTTATTTTTTTGATAGATCATAAATTCAACCACATATTTATGGAAATCCCCCTTGAGTCCTTCCCAAAAAAATCTTGCTTGATTCTATGATAGGTTTTCAAAAATCCTAAATGACCCCTAAGTGGAGTTACATGAATTTCCTGAAAGATTTTTTGTTTGAGAAGATAATTTTTACATAGGTATAATTTTTCATTATACCATAATGCATTACATTTCCATGTGAATTTTTCCAATCCACATAAACCTTACTGAATATTTTGATTCAAATCATGGGTAGCACTATCATTTTCCCATTCTGATCTTGCTTCATCTAGCCAATCTACCTACCAAATGGTCATGGCACATAATAATGCCTCAACTGATTCATCCTTCATAGATGGTGTATCTGTTACCACATTTTCTTTGCTTTTATTGTATACTATTTCAAAATTATATCCTAACATCTTAGTTACCCATTTATATTTTTATTCTAATAAAAACTATTGTTTATAAAAAATATTTGAGACTATCATGATCAGTCTTTACTTGAAAGTGATGACCCATTAAATAAAGTCTCCATTGTTTGACTGCATGTAGAATCACCATCATTTCCTTCTCATAGATGGGATTGAGCTGATTTTTACCCTTCAATTGGTGACTTTCAAATTCAATTAGTCTACCATATTACATGAGAAGAACATCTATACCATATCCGGATGCATCACATTCAACCACAAAAGTCTTAAAAAAATTAGGAGTGGCCAACACTAGAGTGGTGCACATAGCCAATTTCAATTGTTAAAATGCCTTGGTAGTTGTATCAAACCACTAAATGGAGTATTTATTCAAAAAAGAGGTGAGTTGGGATGTAATTCTATCTTAATTTTTGAAAAACCTATGATAGTAACCAGTTAGCCTTTGAAATCCCATTAATTTCTTGAGTGTCTTAGGAACCAACCAATCCACCATTGCTTGAAGTTTTTTAGGATCCAATTTCATTCCTTCATGTGAAACCATATGACCCAAATATTAAACCTCATGAGCTCCAAAAGTACATTTTGAAGTTTTGGCATAAAATTATGTTGTTCTAGAATTGAGAGTACCTATTTCACATGTAAATGGTCTTCCCAACTTTTATTGTAAATGAGCATATCAAAAAAAACACTAGAATAAATTTCCTCAAAAATGACCTAAAATTAGTTTGCATCAAACACTAAAAGGTGGATTGTGCATTTTTTAGACCAAAAAGCATAACCATAAACTCATAATGGCCCTCATGAGTTTTGAAAGTTGTTTTGGGTATGCCTTCATCACAGATCCATATTTGATGATACCCAGAACATAGATATAACTTGGTAAAATAAAGAGAACCATATAATTCATTTAGAAAATCATCAATGATAGGAATAGGAAACTTATCTTTGATAGTATACTTTTTGAGCTCTCTATAATTGAGCCACACCCTCTAAGTGTCATCTTTCTTTCTCACCATGAAAATTGGTGAAGAATATTCATTTTGGCTGTGGAAAATGATTCTTGTGTCTAACATCTCCTATACCATATTTGTAATTTTACCTTTTTGGGTGTAGGGATACCTGTATGGCCTGATGTTGGGTGGTGTAGTACTAGGAATAAGTTTGATAGCATGATTGTGCATGTAGTTGGGTGGAAGTCCTTTTGGCATGTCAATAAAAATAATAGGATGAGCATCAATCACTTGTTGTAGATCAGGAAGTGTAGATGGTTGAGTTGGTTAGACTTAAATGGAGAATAAGTGAGCTAGAAATCCCTCAACACCCTTGCAAATAATCTTAGTCATTTTATGGGAGCTAAAAAATTGTGGATATTTATATCTTAATCCCTTTGGCTCAAATATCCTTCCCTCATAATGAAAACACATGATTAATTATTATAAATTCATCTCAATAGTGCTCAAAGTAGTGAGCCACTATACTCCCAAAATAATGTCATATCCAGCCATGGGAATAGAAAACATAAGAGAATCTAATAGGTAGTCTCCCATGGCTAGCTTAATACTATGGCATTTTCCTAAACAACTGATAGTACCACCATCTACAATCATGACCTAAAATTCTAGAGTGGGATAAATGAAATAGGTCAAATAAGCATCCAACTTACTATTAATGAAGTTGTTTGTGCTCCTAGAATCAATAAATATAGTGAACTTCTATTTATTAAGGAAACCCACCACCTTAATAGTTTGGGGAGTAGTAATAATTAAAAAGGCATGCCAATAAATACTAGGTTGAGAGTCTTCATATTCTTCTGTAGGTCCTACATCCTCACCAATTGCCTCCTCATCATCTTCATCCTCATTAGCACCTTTGATGTAAAATAAATTCATTCTAGCACAATAATGTCCTTTACTCCATTTTATATATCAACCATAACACAACCATTTGGATCACTTCCCCTCAATTTTCTAAGGTATCAATTTGGTGGGTTGAGGAAATGATGGTGCTGGAAAGGTGTGATCAAGACTAGTAGTGAAAGTTTTCCATTTGACCATCTCTTTTTCACTTTCCATGCATGACCTTATGATAACTTCTTACATAGATGATGGATTAAACATTTGAACCTCTAATTGGATGTTATCTTTGAGTTCACCTAAAAAATATCAATCAATTTTTTTTTAATGATGTCTTCCACCTGTGAGGATAGTTTTTGAAATTGATGAGTATAATCCTTCATAGTTCTTATTTGATGTAGTTTAGATAACTCACTGAAGTATTTCTTAGAGAGATTATTTTGATGATGAGACAAATACTCATCAGTGAAAATAGACCATTTAACAAGAGCACCATTCTTTTTCTTTTGAGCACACAACCAATGATACCAAATGAACTACTAAGGTTCTAGATACATAGATGCCACTATCACATTCTGAGAACTAGGAGTTTGGTGTAAATAAAATAAATTCTTAATTTAGGTAATCCAAGTGAAAGGATCCTTAACATAAAGCTTACACATGTCTACTTTTGGTAACATTGGTTTCATACCAGGATTGGAGCTATTAGTGTTGAGAGGAGGAGGACCCAAATGATGAAGTGGAGGGTTATTTGGTTGTAACTAAGATAAAATGATAGCCAATTGTGTATTTATCTAATGTAATTAAGTGTGTACCCCATTAATTTCTTTGAGAATCCTTGAAACATCAATTTTATATGTAATAAAGTCATCCTACCATATCAATACCTTTATGTCATCTTGAAGGTGAGAAAGTAATGGATTTGAAGTTCTAGATTCTATTTCATCCGTAGAAGGAGTCTTCAAAGTTTATTTCCCCCCTTTTTTACTCAAGTAGTAGCACCTATCATGCACAAACCCTAGGAGGGTTTTTACCCCAAAAAATGTGTACCAAGAGATGGTACCATTGTGATCACCTTGCCAAAATAAATCTAATGACTGCTTTTGCACACTAGGGTGAAAATTTTTGATACCAAAAAAGTGTACTAGTAGAATATATCATTATGATCATCTCACCAAGATGAATCTAAAAAATGAAAATGTGCAAAGGGAATTATTTTCCAAACTTTTTATTTTTCAATTTAAAAAAATATATTTTGAACAATACTACATTGGCAAAAAAAATTAATTCTTCCTAGATTGCAAGTTATGTTTTTTCGCTCCCTCCACTCGTAGAAGTCATGCCTCTCTAGATCCAAAAAAAATGCCCTAGGAAACTTTCCCAAATCAAATCATTGATACCAATTTTAATTAAATGACTTAAATGTTTGTAAATAATTATTATATATTCTATAAAATACATAAAGATAAGAGATCACATAGCAATTATTGACATCAAATTAAAATAATGAATAATATAGCAGAGCTACTTTGAGGGGGAAACCTATATAACAATGAAATAAGATTAGAAGACTTAATATGATGATGAAAGACTAACCACTACCTCCTATATATAATCTACTTAGCCATGGTTATTCCATAAGTTAAACTAACCAAGAACATAGAGAAATATAACAAGAATATAAAATAGGTATGTAAGCCATAAGTCAGCCACACATATTTATAGACATGCGAAAGGTTAAGGGCATAAAACTAATTTAAAACCATTAAAATTAGGTCCATTTGGACCCAAATGTAATTATTCTAAATCAATCACATGTAAATTTAAATCTCTTATTATATTTTCATTTAGTCTTCCACACCTATCAATTGGGAGTGATGAAGTCACATTAACCATCCTTTCTTTCACTTGAATCATATAAATCTAGTCTGTCATGTTTGGGGGTATTTATAATATATGCCAATCTACCCTAGTTGGGGAAAATCAAATCAATACCATTTCAACCAATTCCAATCAAACCAATCCACCATATTTGGGGTAATTCCAATCAAGTTTATTTTACCTTATTTGGGGCAATCCATTCTAATCAAGTCTATTTTACCCTTTTTTGGGGAAATCCAAGCTAAGCTAAGATAATTAAATTAAATTAAGACCATCATTTTTGTGCCCATTTCAATCAAAGAACAATACCACCCTCTTTGGGCCCCATTTCAATCAAAGACTAAGACCACCCTTTTTGGGCCTCATTTTAATAAAATAACAAGATGACACTCTTTAGGACCCATTCCAACCAAAGACTAAGTCATCCCTCTTTGGGCCCATTTTAATTAAGCTAGACCACCACTTTAGGATTCATTCCAATCAAAGACCAAGATCACCCTATTTAAGCTAGACCACCCTCTTTGGGCCATTCTAATTAAAGACCAAGTCCACCCTTTTTCAGGCCAATTTATTCCTATCTAATTCCCATTACATGTATCCTTACTTAGGGGCATTAGTTCAAGGTTAATTTGAATCATGGCATCCCAAAATGCTAATTGTATTCTAGCATCACCAATATTTAGTCAAGAAGTGATGGAGTAAATCTCTCAACTTAGACAAAACCTATCTAATTTTATAGCTACTCTTGACATTTCATCTATTAGTCTACAAGCCAATCCAATCTTAACACCACAATAAAACCAACAGTCCAGACCTATTACATGATTTCCCCTCCCAAGACCATTATCTATTGAAGACCCAAGTTTGTCTAGGTATTATAATACTTGATTGGGACAAGTAATGATACTCTTCCCAAGAACAATCAGATACATCCACTTCCAAATCAAAATCAAGATTGTCTACTAATCCTTGACATTTTTGTCTAATTACCAATCTTTAACCCAACCCAAACCATTGATGGTCCACATATATTTGACAATGGACTTATATTTGACACATGACCCATCTTTAATGAGCCCATATTTATTTAACAATAACCCATTATTAATCCATTTCTAAACATTCCCCATTTAATAAAATTCCTTTGTCTAAAAGCCTCTGTTTCCAAGAGAAAGGGGAATAAGGTACTTGTGGACATTGCAATTCAAAAAGACATATTCATGGATACTTTTACATAAAAAATAGGTTCTATTTTATAACTAACATTATTGTCAAAATCAACATCAGAATCAGGTTCTATTTCAAAACCAATATCAAAATGGGTTTCATTATGGAACCAATATTAGATTTAACATTATAACCAAAATCAATGTCAGTCTCAACATTAGGTTCAAATCTTCTTGAGTAGGAATTAACTTTAGAATCAGAATACATTAGTGGATATTATGACATGGGCTATACACTTATACCAAATCCACTTGAGTCAGAATAAACTTTAGAATCAACATAAATAAATAGCTATTTCAACATTGGTTACACACTCCTTGCAGATCCACTTGAAACATTTATGATCCTTCGATGGTTTTTTAGGATGTTTTCTTTAACATGGACATGAGTTATCTTAGTAGCCTTTATAGGGACTATGATACCTTTTACCTTTCCATATAAATTACACATGCCTTTAACATTAACCAACCTAGACATTATATTAATATTCCACCACCATAAGCATCCATTGGTACTGACAAAATCACACATTATCAAAAAATTTCCATGGAGACATCTTAGTGGTAGAATTTATGGGGATATAAAAAAAATTCACGTAGAAGAAAAATCTCCTAGTGAAACCTTGTTTGAGGTACTATTAGATGATCAAAATTAGAACAATCAAAAGGACTTAGTGAAAACCTCTTCAAGGTTCCCATAAATGAGAAAATCATTTATTCATTATTTAATGAATAAATCATTGAACTCAACATTAGAACAATCAATCATCCAAAGATCATTCAAATTACAATAATACTCAAGCCTATACAACAAAAAAATCTCATGGCCTTATTGAGATAATTTTTAGCCCTACCATAACCAAAATCATGTCGAATCTAGAATAAAAAATAACATGTGACTAAAAATCCCAATCATAATTTGTCCCCAAAAAATTATACTTTCCATTGTGATCTTATTATTCATTCAACTCCTATATTACATTACCAAATCAAATCATTTATCCATTGCCTATCCTTATTTACCCTTTCTGGTGACACTCTTTATTCTAGAGGCTACAAAGACATATTTTATAGAGGTTTGGAGGAAGGAGAATCAACAACCAACAATTATCATGATAGAAGTAATGTAGTTCACATCTGCATCAACATACAAATAAAGTAACTATTTTGAGTAGGTATTGGTTAGACATCATAAGGTTCACATTATGCATCTCGTAATCCTAAATTGAGTTAAGGTTCTATAAATAATAAAATTAATTAAAAATATAAAACAATCAAAAGATAAATGATCCATCCAATGGTGAGAAGCATGCTTATGGCACCTTAGGAAAGTACCATGATAACAATAAGATTTTTGGCATCCTGCGTAAATAGTTTATTTTTTATAGGTACCTTGATACTTGGGGACAACCTCATTTACATTGAAGGCCATTCCATTCTATTTTATCCATTAAATCCTTTTTTTTTCTAGTCCATCTTATTTTGACCATTAGTCTTCCCATATTAAACTTTTCACATAAATGGAAGGTATATTAATACCTATTTGGGAAACATTTTGGCATACTACTTGCATAACACTTTGATGACTAGATAGATTTTTTTATCACATGGTATAGTCCTTGGAGACTCCTAGTCTCTTCCCTCATTATCACTCATTATTATCTAACATAATCCATATGTCCTTCATTTATTATTATCTCCCATCTTTTAGAATAAATATAGTGGCTTGAGGTCTATTTGGACTATGTAGGCACTACTCAATTTCTAAGGTTAGCTCAACCACTCTTATTCCATGCTCTCACCATTTTATAATAAATTTAAGCCACACTCTCACCATTTTGTGAGTAATTTAAGATACACTCTCACTATTTTATGAGCTACATCTCTTACACTCTAATCATTTTGCGAGTTAAAATATTCTACATCTTTTAATTCTCTATTAAATTGAGATTCCAAAAACCCAAAAACATTTAGATAATTAAAAAAGACCTAAAATTTGGAAAAGGATTATAATCTCCATGAGAAATATAAAACCATAAAATCCTAAACATCAAAAAAAGCTCAAAATCTCCATGAGAAATATAAATCCCCAAAAATTCAAAAACATTCATCTTATCCTAAATCTGGTCACAATCCTTAATGAAATCAATTCAACCATTGTTGGGATGTGTAGTTCTCAAATCTGCCTTATTTGGGACATATCTAATAAAATTATCTAATCCAAGCTCATGCCTTTCACTCTATTTGGGGTAATTCAAGAATGTAAGTTATTTTTAGGATGTTTCTTTCCCACTTCATCCCTTTACTTGTATAATTGATTGGGGGAACCATCCAATTATCAATATCATTGAGCCTTCACACGTGGATTTTGACTTGGTTAAACATGGAGATGTCTTATATTGCTTTTATTTTCAAGTTTATATGTGTGTATTTTCTTGTTTGTTTGATTTTATTGTTTTTTCCTTGACTTAATCCATTATGAATATAGGGTCATCAACATGGTCCTTCATGTCATACAATTTTACTTGAGTCCATTCAATTGTATATATCAACATTTCCATCATGGTCTTTATCATTGGTGCATTATTATCAAATATCTATTGGATCAAAGGTTGGTCCTTATACACATTATAACCAGGCCATCATGATTTTTTTTATCATGGTACATACTATCACGTGCTATATCAAAAATCAAGTATTGGAGGTCTAACACATGATGTCATAGTAAAATTCTCCTTGTCTACCAATATAAACACAAACAACTGAATAACATGGCTAATCTATATGATACTCATGATACATCTACAAATGAGCATATAAAAAAATTAATAATCATTTTACATCTTGACTTCTTCATCAAGTTCAATAAAATCTTATCAATATATTCCATTCTAACATTTTTATATTCTCTCCCAATTTTTGGGAGAACTTCATTGGCCTAAGATCTATTTGGACTATGTAGGTAGCACTCATTTATGTTCAATTTCTAGGGTCAAATCATCCACTATTATATCATGGTTATTTAAGCATCCTTATTATATTATTCCACTCCAATTACTTACTTATTCAATCATTAGTCTTCATCATTGTCTCATCACTTTGTGCATAATTGTGTGTTTGGTTTTTTGTGACTTCTTCATTATTTGAAAGGTCATTATACCATTTAGCACAACATGATCATATCATCATTAAGATATCTAATAGGTTAAATATTTGATCTATGATTTCCAACCAATCAATCAATTGTCTAATCATCATTTGTAAAAATAAAAATCTGCCCTAATAAGGCAAATAATTTAGACTGATCAATTATAAAATTTTCCTTGTTGGGGAAAATTATTTAATCATTCATCAAATCTGCCCTACTAGGGAAATCATTTATTCAACAATAAAATCCACCCTGCTAGGGCACATTATTGTGATCAACCAAGACTACCCTCTTTGGGGCCATTTCAATCATTCAACCTTTCTTCTAATTTCAAAGTCATAGTTTTCACCCTATTTGGAGTATGTTAAAGTGTGTTGCTTATCTTGGGATGCATTCTTCCCACTTCCCCCTAACTTGGGGTAAATTTAATTATATTATTATCAAACATTGGAAATCAAAGTTTGAAATTATTAGCTCAAGTGGGTTAATTTTAACCATGGGTTAATTTATCCCATTCTTGTTTATTCCTATCTTTTTTTAGTTCCCATCCACATCTTTTATCCATGCATGTCCTCTCAAGGGGGATTCATGGGTCACTAATTATATCTTCATCTAATTTTCAACTTATTCTTAATAAAATTTTCATTCTTTGAAAATATGTCACTTTGATTTATGTCTCTCAATGCCTTCTCAAACATGGGTAAAATGTATACACTTCATTTTCATCACTTCTATGTCTAAATTGCAATTGAAATTAATTTTTACATTAAATCACAAATCTAGCTATAAATCATCAACTAAGCCAACTATTTTCAATTAGTGATTTAATCCAAAATTTTAATTACACATCCTTGATTGGGGCAATGAATTTTTTTGAAACATTTAATTTGACATCAACATCCTGAATCAAATTAATCCTTTAGAAGTGTTATTACAAGTCAATTAAATGAATCTTTTATTGGTAAAAGAACATTGTAAAAGGCCACTATTATTTTAATTATTGATTAATAACATTTAATTAGTCTAATATTATAATTATGTAAAATTCTATGGATTTTGAATTAACTATTTTCTAAATTCACAAATTTAATTATTTCCTCAGCCAAGGTGACATTATCATACCAAGTGTACAAGTAAGAGATCTTACAAGCTCTTACACCCCTCTTACATAATCAAATAAGGGTCATGTTTTGAAAATGTTACCTTTATATGACATATTACATCCATTTTATTATAAACACAATCAATCTCATTTATGATAAGGGAGAACTAATTTTGGGCCCTTGATCTTTATCTCAAGATGGACAGTCCACAATCATTTGCCAATTATATAAATGAAAGGGTCTTCCCACTCTTTCAACATGACCAACCAATGTAGTGAATCTTTGTAAAATATTAATCCCATCACTCAATAATTATTCAAAATTTCCAATCAAAACACCTATTAGGTAAGGCAAAATGATGCCCATACATGGAATCAACATTTCTAGAAATCTCTAGTCCTACAAGTCGAGCACAAGCCTCTTTTTGGACTGGCTTGAAAGTGGTGTCTTTCAAAGGAAGATATAAACATTATTTTTTTGTATTCTCTTTTATTCATAATGTGCTTATTATTTCTCAAAACTAGGGATTATTTTTAAGGTGTTAGTCTCATGTAATTGTTTTTGATGTATATTCACTAATAATGAACTAACCCTCTTCAGATTCTTGTTCTATAAGGGATGTGTTAGAATAAATCCTCATATGTTTTGATCAAGGGGATCTTTAATATATTTAATTTTATTCTCCATATCACCAAATTTTATTAAATTCATGGTTTAATATATTTAAATGGGTGGGTTTAAATATGGGTTATTTGCATAACCACTAGGAAAAAATGAGGGTGTTTGATAAGATGGTGTAAAATAGGCTAAAAAATAATTGCCTGACTAGGTGAACTTGGAGAAAATATTATATTAGGGAGGAAGAGTGTTAGATTAATAATGTTTAAGTAATTTTATATGATAAGTGTATGTGTGTGGAATGTAACTTGAAGGAGTGTAAGGTGGAAGATTGTTGGTTTGTAAAGAGGGAGTATAAATGGGTGACACATAAATAAGAGGAATATAGAGTGACAAATTGTTATCCACCATGTTATTAGGATGAGTATATGTGAACATTATTGAAATTATATATATATATTTTAGGTTTATAGTTTGGATGGATTTTGGAAGCATTTGTGTTAGGGACACCATGAGTAAGACTATCCACTAGGTGTTGGTTAGAAACATAGTTAGGAGGAAGTTTGGAGGATTTTTGTTATGGTTTTTTATAAACCATTATTGTGATGGGTATGGAGGAGGAATAAAATTGTTTATGAGGGTTTGAGTTCATTCCTTGATTTAGAGAGAGTTGGTTATTCTCTAAATTGTGGATACAACCTTCTAAGGTAGAGATGAGTTCATTAAGAGAAGAAGTGGTTCTAGGTCTAGGAACCTCCTTTGTGGGAGGAGTTATTAGAAGAGGTTGGTAACTATGGATAGATTTATTTGTGTTAGAAGCTTCAAGGGGAAATGATGAATGTTTTTCTTATGGGATGGAGTTATTCTAGTTGTTGTTAGAGAGGTGTGTAGTTATTTTCATCATGTTTACTTCATCCTCCAGATAATATATTATCCTAATATATTGATCATATCTAACATAGATTTCTACATCTGGGTATTGTAAATTAATTAAGGGAATTATTACCATGTGATGAGTGCCTCTAATCCCTATAATAAAACTCATTTTGTTAAAATTTGGATGGCTATTTGTGGTATATGATATGTCCTGTACTTTGTGGATTGGTATCCCAAAACTAGTTTGTGAGTTAGGGTTGGGATACTCATGAAACTAGTATTATATGTTTTGATTGGAAGACTTGTTATTTAAATTAACCAAATAATCTTTGATAATCCCTTGTTTACTTCTCCTATAACTTTATAGGAAAAATAACCCTCCTATATTCTGTCTAGTCATATTTGAGGGTATAAATATACCTAGAGAATAAATAGAAAGAGGTAGAGAGACATAGAAGAAAAGAGAAAAGAGAGAAGAAAAGGGAAACACAAAAGGATAAGAATTTTATGTCAGGTTCACCAATTTATGTATAGTCAAGAAAACTAACCTATGAACTCAACTTCTTTATATCTAGTTGAGACAACTAGTGTAATAGATGGATGGATAAGTAAATCCATGGATTCAGATGGGTCATTTAAGGAATGTGATTTTTGATTATGGATAGTAAGGGATGATCATGAGAATAATATAATATTTTTGTCATGGCATAATGTTCATTGAGTCTATCTAATTAGGAAGAGATGGAACTCCAAGGTCCCTATGTGTTAGTGATGATGAGACAATGAAGTTCCTAATCAATGATAGGAATAATAAAGTGGGTATGATTAGGTTGAATGATTTAGGGGATTTGATCAATTATATTAGGTTTTATATTCCTAATTAATTTCATAAATAAAGTGAATGAAAATGTGATGATGGTAGTCCCAAGGAGAAAAGAAAAGGGAAAATGTATGTCTAGGCTTAGATGACATTATATTGGTGACCTTAATTTCATGACAAAATGACTATGGTGTTGAGTTGTGGAGCTAAAAGCTTCACTAATGAGCTAATGTGGAGGTTGCTAGGCTTACACAGTAACCGACATTGGTCAGAACCAATCAACATCGATTAGGGGTCAATCGACATCAATCGTATCAGTCAAAACCAACCGACATCAGTTAGGGGTCGACCGACATCGGTCATCTTCTGACCGACACTGACTTCTGTGTGTTTCTAATTTTAGGAGGTACTATTTTTAGATGAAAAAAGTTGAGCCTTTGATTTAGAGGTGGATCTAACGGTGGTGAATGCATGGCTCATGAACCTTAGTGTTGTAGTATACTATATATTAGGGTTAGATCCTCATAGCATGTAGGGTAGACAATTCAGTAATTGAGTTGGTTGTAATTGATGGAGAGAGAGAGAGAAATCTTGAGGGAAAATTAATATACATCTTTGAGGTGTGAGGAGAGAGAGATTTCTTCATTGTATTTCCTTTTGGAAGAGTTTAATACAGATTGGTTATTTCTTGTATCTCCTATTATTTGTTGTTTCTGATTTCTAGTTACTTATTACTTTTGGTTTCAATTCCATGTTTAGTTACTTATACAAAAGAAATCAATTGTATTCTACAATCCTGAAAACTGTTATCAGAGCTCTAAACACTAACAACTTGTATTAGAGCTTGTTAGTGTTTGTTGATTACAAAATTCACTCACAGGGGTTTTTGATTGAGTGGGAGTAAAGCAATCGCAGACGAAAGTAAACTAAGAATGGAGAAATTCAATGGCAAGAATTATCAATTATGGAGGATGCAGATTGAAGATTATCTATATCAAAAAGATCTATATTTATCGTTGGGTGGGGTTTCAAGGAAGCCCACAGATATGGAAGATGAAGAATGGAATGTTATTGATAGAAAGGCTCTTGGATCTATAAGGTTGAGCCTGACATCTTTTATGATTTCCAACTTATCACAAGCGAAGTCAATGGTAGAGTCAATGGATACTTTGGAAAATTTATATGAAAAACCCTTAGCTTTGAATAAGGTATATCTTATGAAGCAATTATTTAATTTGTAAATGTAAGAAGGTGGATCTATATCTAGTCATCTTAATGATTTCCATACAATAGTAAATCAGTTAAATTTGGTCAAAATAGTTTTTGATGATGAAATTAAGGCTCTCTTAATCTTATGCTCTTTACCTGAAAGTTGGCATATTTTGGTAATGGCAGTTAGTAATATTGCATCTGCTTCAAATATCTTGAAAGTTGATGATGTTTTTAGTGTAATCTTGAACGAAGAAATTCATAGGAAAAGCACAAGGGAAACATTAGGTAATGCTTTAAGTGTTGAAAGCAGAGGAAGGCAAAGAGAGAAGGGCAAGCAAAGGAAATCAAGGTCAAAGATGGGAAGTAGATCCAAATCCAAAAATGGAAGAATCACCTGCTAGAATTGTGGAAAGAAAGGGCATGCAAAGAAAGATTGTTGGTTAAATAATAACAAAGAAAATCAACATGAAGTAATAAAGAAGCAAAAGTTGCAGGTATTGTTACACAAGATGCTCTTATATTTTCTTTGGATAATAAAGTAGAATCATGGGTTTCAGATTCTGGTGCCTCTTTCCATGCAACCCCAAATAGAGAATTTTTCAATGATTATGTCCATGGAGATTTTGGAAAAGTTTATTTAGGGGATGATGAGCTTTGTAAAATTGTTGGCAAAGGAAAAGTGCAGCTCAAATTGCAGAATGGAAACACATGGGTGTTGAAGGATGTCATGCATGTACCCATCCTGAAGAGGAATCTGATTTCTATAGAAAAGTTGGGTGATGAGGGTTGCACAGTAACTCTCATAGCTAAATCTTGGAAAGTTTCCAAGGGTGCACTTATATTAGCAAGAGGTTAGAGAGTAGGTACACTTTATCTATCTACTTGTATTACTGATTATTCTCCTTCTATTTTATCTACTTCAGATGTAGATGCAAAGTTGTGGCACTGTAGTCTTGGTCACATGAGTGAGAAGGGAATGAATGTTCTTAAGTCAAAAGGTAAGCTTTCAGATTTGAAAAGCATAGATCTAGATTTCCGTGAGCATTGTATTTTTGAGAAATAGAAGAAAGTGAGGTTTCTCAAAACTAGGTCAACAAAGAAGAAGCACAAGTTGGAGCTTGTTCACATAGACGTGTGGGGACCAACTCAGGCAGCTTCTATTGGAGGATCACAGTATTATGTTTCTTTCATTGATGATGCTACAAGAAAGGTATGGGTTTATTGCATAAATAGGAAATCTGATGTTTTTGACACATTTAAGAAATGGAAAGCTTTGGTTGAGAATGAAATAGGTTTGAGATTGAAGTGCCTTAGATCTGACAATGGTGGTGAGTACTGTAGTAATAAATTTAATAGTTACTGTTCTATGAGTGGAATATGCAGGGAAAGGATGGTTCCAAGGACACCTCAGCAAAATGGAGTTGCTGAAAGGATGAATATAATAATAATGGAGTGTGCACGGAGTATGAGGTTGCATGCTAGTTTTCCCTTACAATTTTGGGCAGAAGCTGTAGACACTGTAGTTTACCTGATTAACAGAGGACCTTCTACTGCACTGGATGGTGGAATTCCAGAATAGGCTTGGATAGGTAAAAAGGTAGATCTTTCATTTCTTAGAGTTTTTGGTTTTGAAGCTTTTGTGCACATTGATAAAGAAAATAGAAAGAAGTTGGACGCTAAATCTATGTGATGCACTTTCATTGGTTATGGTTTTGGAGATTTCGGATTCCGGTTGTGGAATTTAGAAACTAACAAAATTATTAGAAGCCATGATGTAGTTTTCAATGAGAAGGTAATGTACAATGATCAACTCAAGAGGCTAAATAATTTTGAGTAGGGCAATCTTGATTTGGAAGTGGTTATGATCCAAAATGAGCTCATAGGTAAAAATCATCACTCACAAAAAAACACAGAGACCGACATTAGTCAGGTGGAAACTGACGTCGATCAGGTGGAAATTGACATCGGTCAGGTGGAAATCAATTTTGGTCAGGTGGAAATTGATGTTGGTTAGGTGGAAATCGATGTCAGTCAGGTGGAAATCAACGTTGGTCAGGTGGAATCGACATTGATCAGGTGCAGATCGACATCGATCAAAGATGACTGCGATTGGTCACTGTCAAAAGAAAATTTAGGTGGACAGCAAGCTGTAAATGAGTCTCAAACACCCATAAGGAGGTCTAAAAGGGTAAGAAAACCTCTAATTCATTATTCCCCTTCTTTATACTACTTATTGCTCACTGATGGTGGAGAACCAGAAAGTTTTGATGAGGTAATGCAGGTAGAATCCAGGAAACAGTGGGAGCATGGCATGAATGAGGAAATTAATTCCTTGGAAGAGAACCATATGTGGGATTCAGTTGAGTTACCAGCCAGAAAGAAAGCACTAAAAAACAAATGGGTATACAGGTTAAAAGAAGGGGAGAATGGACAAATGAGACATAAGGCCAGGTTGGTAGTAAAGGGATTTGCACAGAAACCAGGTATTGATTTTGGTGAAATTTTTTCTCCTGTAGTAAAGATGACTTCTATTCAGACTGTATTGTCTTTAGTTTCTATTGAGGATTTGCATCTTTAGTAGCTTGATGTTAAGACAACATTTCTTCATGGATATTTGGATGAAGAGATATATATGGATCAGTTGGAAGGTTTTGAGGTCAAAGGTAAGGAGAAACTTGTGTGCAAGTTGAAGAAAAGCTTATATGGTCTTAAGCAAGCTCCAAGACAATGGTATTTGAGGTTTGATAGGTTTATGATAGAGCATGGCTTTAGTAAATGTCAATCTGACCATTGTGTTTATTTTAACATATTAGATAATGGTAGTTATATTATCCTGTTACTGTATGTAGATGATATGCTTGTTACAGGTTCACACATGCAGGAAATTACTGAGCTTAAGGTAAAATTAACTCACACATTTGCCATGAAGGATTTAGGAGCAGCAAAGAAAATCCTTGGCATGAGTATTAAGAGAGACAGGAAAAATCATAGTTTGATTTCATCTCAAGAGGATTATGTGAATAAGGTGTTGGAGAGGTTCAATATGCAGGATGCAAAACCGGTAAGCACACCTATGGCTAGACACTTCAAGTTGAGCAAAGAATAGTGTCCTAAATCACATGATGGAGTTGAGTACATGAGTAGAGTTCCATATGCTTCATCAGTTGGGAGCTTGATGTATGCAATGGTATGTACTAGACCTGATATTGCCCAAGTAGTGGGAGTTGTCAGCAAGTTTATGGCCAATCTAGGAAAGGAACACTGGAAAGTAGTTTAGTGGATTCTCAGATATCTGAGAGGGACCAGCAGTAGGCATTTATGCTATGGAGGGTCAAACACTTTTCTACAGAGGTATGTAGATTTAGATATGGTAGGTGACTTGGATGGTAGGAGAAGCACCACAGGATATGTGTTCACTATTGGTGGAATGGCAGTTAGCTAGATTTCAAAGTTGTAGAAGGTTGTTGCCTTGTCTACTACAGAGGCAGAATACATTGTAGTCACAGAGGCTAGCAAGGAAATGATTTGGATGACTCGGTTCATGGAAGAGTTGGGAAAGGAGCAAGAGAGTTGAAAATTATACAGTGATAGTCAAAGTGCAATTCATTTGGCAAAGAATTCAGCCTTTCATTCAAGAACCAAACATATACAGCTTAGGTACCCGTTCATTAGATAGGTATTGGAGGATGGATAGTTGAAGCTGAAAAAGATCGATACGAATAAGAACCTTGCTAATATGTTAACAATGCTGGTAACAAAGGAGAAGTTGAATCTTCATTCAACTTTTGTTGGTCTTCAAGATTGAACTTGAAGAGGGAGAAACAAGCCAGAGATGTTTAGAGGATGTTGTTTTATAGGTATAGGTGTAGCTATTTATCTCCAAGTGGGAGATTATTGAGTTGTGGAGATAAAAGCTTCACTAATGAGCTAATGTGGAGGTTACTGGGCTTACATAGTAACTGACATCAGTCAGAATCAACTAACATTAGTTAGGGGTCAACCAACATCGATTGCATTGGTCAGAACCAACCGACATCGGTTAGGGGTCAACCGGCATCGATCATCTTCTGACCGACACCAACTTCTATGCTTTTCTAATTTTAGGAGGTACTATTTTTAGACAAAAAAATTTGAGCCTTTGATTCAGAGGTGGATCTAATGGTGGAAAATGCATGGCTCATGAACCCTAGTGTTGTAGTATACTATATATTAGGGTTAGATCCTCATAGCATGTAGGGTAGACAATTCAGTAATTGAGTTGGTTGTAATTGATGGAGAGAGAGAGAGAGAGAGAGAGAGAAATCTTGAGGGAGAATTACTGTACATCTTCGAGGTGTGAGGAGAGATATTTCTTCATTGTATTTCCTTCTATAAGAGTTTAATATAGATTGGTTGTTTCTCATATCTCCTATTATTTGCTATTTCTGATTTCTAGTTACTTATTACTCCTGGTTTCAATTTCGTGTTTAGTTGCTTGTACAAAAGTAATCGATTGTACTCTAAGATCTTGACATATGGGAGGACTTAAAATTCATTATTGATCATAAAGAGCATCAATAGAGTTAAAAATGATATGTGGAATTGGGTTGGAATGGAATACCTCTAATTTGAGTTCAATGCTTATGTCGATTTGTATGTTACTCTTAGGAACATGAGATTTAACCCTAGGGAAAATATCTAATCTAATAAGGTAATGATGCTCTTGAAGTTTCATGAAAGAGAAAACAAAGTCTTTATGTATGGGCAATGAAATGCATGATGTTATTTTTATAATGTTTTTAGAATGGTATACTTGTCAACCTAAAATGTTGTAGTAAGTTTAATACTTGTGCTCATCTTGATAAGGTTTTTTATATGTTTGGGATTGTTTTGAAAAGAAATGGAATTAATCTAATTTATTAAAGTAGAAAATTTAATGAAAAAAAATAATGAATATTGAAATAAAATGACATGATAATAATTTTTTCTCTTTTTCAATGTTTTGTATGCATGTTAACTTAAAACTGAAATTCTGAAGGAAATATACAAGCACTAATTTTTCCTAGCTCTTTCTAGCTTGTAAGATGATTTGCTCAATGTAATCTAAATAATATAATTTTGTATTTGTATTTTATTGTGAAAATATTATTAAATAATAATCTGAAATTAATGTTTTCTAAAATTAAAATATTAAATCAAGTTATAAAATCCTTACAGACACTTTTGCTAAGAATTCAGAAATTATTTTCACATATGAAAGATGGAAACCAATTTTCTGAAGTTTTGAATATTTACCTATGAAATAGAATGATATATGGATTAAATAATTCTAATATAGTATTCTTATTTTATGAACACAGTTATCTAATATAACATTCTCTCAATATGGAATAATGAAATTCTAGATTTGGTATACTAGGTTTAACTATCTAGATTGTCTAGGTTTTGTTTATGTTGTTTGAGAGTTTGTTTGTGTATGAAAACTTATTTAAAAAATTAAATTAAAATATTTTTTTGGATATAAATATTTTTTGGTTTTATTTATTTACTCTATGATATGTGCAAAACTACATTCTTTCAAAGAATCTAATATGCAATTTAAAAAATACGAGATCTAGACTATGTTTTTGTGTAAGAGAGGAAAGAGAAAGATTTATTTTGTTTATTTTACATTAATTTAGAATATTAAATTTATATAGTCAATAAATTAAACTAGACTAAAAAATTAAAACAATATTGAAAATAAAATCCTCCAACCTGATCAATGGTTATGACCAAACAAAGGCAAGAGATTGTTGTTGTCCAAAATGTCCTTAGTAAGCTAGCTCCTCCACTCAATATGACTATAAGAAATATCTAAAAAATAATGGTATAATAATAATAATAATAATAATAATAATAATAAGGAAACAATCCTAAGCAATATTTAAACTATATAATGGTTGGCTGATCCACTAATATCAAAGATCGTGTTACCGATCTAATGAATTATCTATTAAAAAACTGAGTAAATTTGACATGAAAATGATGAAAGTGGAGAAAAATATTTTATAAAACCAAAATTATGTGAGATTAGGTTATATATATATATATATATATATATATATATATATATATCTTTAAAATACCAATATTCAATTCAAAATTGGTATCCAAAATTCATCCAAAATAGAGGTGATTGTATAAGCAAGGAGGGTGTAGGTGTGAGTTTAACTATTGGTTGACCAAAAGCTAAACTTGGGAGGGACAAGGATTGATTTAAACAAGTGTAGGATTGAGTTGGGATATCATGAGGGTGAATACAAATAAAATCAAGGAAGGAAAAATAAGATAAGCATGTAAAATGCATGGGAAATTAAGTCTTAGATGTTAAAAATGAATGACAAGCAAACTATGATGTAACTATTGTAAAAGGTAACAAAACTCTTATGATTTGTGATGAGACTAGGGATTTATGATGAGACCAAGGATTTTTAATGAGACCACCATGGTATTTGAATAAACTACCTATGATAAAAATATTCCATTGTGGTGGTTCACTAAACCATTATGACATAAATGTCTTAATAATGGTGGTTTTGTCACCAAATGAGGCATTTCCATCACAAACAGGGGCCATTTCATCTTAAAGGAAAGGAGTTCAAACCTAAAGATAAAAGGAATCAAAATGGACATTTTTTTAGGCTTGAAAAGACCAAGACAAGGCTATAGAGTGAATAAGGGGGTATGAATGTTAGAGAGAATTATTCTTAAGTGTATTTATAAAGGTCATTGCATCATCATCAAAAAATTTCATAAATTTTGTACTATATAATTTTTAGGTGCATACAGTTTCATTAAATAATGGTGGATTGTAAAGTGGTGCATAATGGTTCAGTCATAGAAAGATGTTATCAAGGAGTTGTACAACATGCAGTGTACTGAAATGCTATCTAAATGTGTTTCTTACACTTATCTAATGGACCTTGCTAGAGTGAAAGAGTTATAACAAGACTTAAATGACACTCTAACATATACAAGTGAAAGATTTTTTACACATGAAATCACTTGGCTAAGAATTTGGTACATGCATATTTCCCTAAATAAGAATGTTTCATGTGAAGTGTTTTTTATAAGACACTATTCTCATAAAGGAGATACATGGCCTTTATTAAACTATATATGTGTAACAGATGTTGTTGAATGTTAAATACACATGGTCTAGTGTGTGCATTCTAATATATAGTAAATAACATTGTGACTTGATTGTAGCATTATAAGACATCATGTATGTGTTATAATTCAATAAGGCTAATGTGTTAGGTTTTTTACTCAAAAGGGTTTTCTTAGGTGGAAATTTATGTGTCTATGTCTTGGGTGCTTATATTTATTATAAAAAAAAAGTTTTGTCATAAAAAACTCTTCCTTATCCTCTCATTTATTGTGCATAAGTTAATTCCGAACATTTGGTATTTGATAGTGGCTGTAATATTTGTATATGTTGGCATATCTTGTGATAAATGGTTTCACATAGTGGGAGTTGTGTGGAGAATATTGTGTGACTAAAATAACTAGAAGCACCATAGTGGAAATTAAAATGTTCAATAGTCATCATTTTGAATTGTAGAAGCTCAAGATGGAAGATATCTTGGTGGATATATAAAAATGGTTTTCCATATGAGACCATGTACCCATTAGAATGAAACTAAAAGAGAGGGAGAAATTTTATAGGAAAGTGAAAATCTCTATTAGGCTAAGTATATTGGTTTTAGTTGTACTAAATGTATTGGCTGAAAAGACTATGAAATTTATGTGGGACAAGATGGTCATTTTGTACCAAGCCTACTCACTAGTGAATAAGATTTTCATGCACAAGAATTTGTATTCACTATGTATAATTGATGGTGACTCAGTTGAGAATTCCCTAAAATAGTTTAATATTATTGTTTTAGTATTTTTTTGTTTTTTTCAATGTGATCTAGTTAGCTGCTAAAAAGAAAGTAAATGTAGGGTTTTAAAGATTACTTAGAGATGGATATCAGGTGTGCATCATTGATCAAGCTTGCGAGAACTCCTCTTTGGTTAGGGAGGAATGAACTAAAAATCACACTGACTTAAAAAAAATTGATTAATAAAAATATGAATGGGATACTTGGTAAGAAACTATTCCCAAGAAGTGATCTACTTCCTTAGGTGGATGTCATCCCATGTTTAACACTCAAGTTTATAAATAAACATGAAATTACAAAGATATATAAGGATAGGATGCAAATAGATAACAACAAAGATGTATAATCTACAATAGGATTAAGGTGATCAAAGTAATCATCCCATAATTTAGTAGCTCTATCAACATCCTCTTGAATTACAACCAATTATTCATTAATGATTTCTTGATTATTTGTGAAAAACATATTACAAAGACCTAATTTGAATGCAATGTTGCTTTAATCAGTGAATAAATGTTATGGGACAATGGGGAGATCAAATATGCTAACAAATATCATACACTAATCTAGGAAGAGTCATCTATATGTGAAAGACATATTTTCCAAAAAAATTCATGCATGATTTAATGGGCTTTTAAGAATATGAATGTTATAAAATAGCATTTAAGTCTATTTTAATAGTTTATCAGGGATCGATGATGATCTTGCAAAATTGACATCAATTCATATGGATTAATGTCAATTTTGAGTAAAATGTTAAACTATAAAAATAGGGAATAATAATGACTTGTAAAATTGATTAAATGATGAAAATTGAAAGGAAATGTTGACATAGAGATGTAAAAGACAACAATATTTAAATATGAATGATTAACATAAAATACTAACCTTGAATGGCTTGAAAACATGCAAATAAAGAAGACTATAAAAGTATGCTAAAAAACCTTCAAAATCCCTTGATTGTTACATGAACAAAGGTTCCACAAGGTGGCAAAGTATTGATAATGTTTGTACATAGGTTCTAGGGAAAAATATAGCAAAGGTTTGAAGTCCAAAAATCATTGTGCGTGTCTCTCAAATTGAAGAGGCTCGTTGTATATTTATAGATCAACACCATTTTGGGCTGATCGACGTCGATCATAGAGAATCAATGTTGATTTACCTAAAATGGGTTGAGGTGATCTTTAGGCCATTTAAAAGGGTTGTTTATGGTGTAAAGATAGGTTTAACTGATGTCTAAGTTGTTTAATCCATGGGATGGGTTTGTTATGAGGTTAGGAGGGTTTTTTTTTTAATTTGTTTTTATAATTTTATGGTTAGGGGTAGTAAAATAAGGTTAATTACTATTTTAATATAATAATTAACTTAATTAACTCATGTGGTAAAGGTAAATGGGTAATTATTTTAAATAATTATGAATGAGGCCATTATGTTAGAGATGAAGGATAACGTGATGATGCACCATGTTAATACACAAGGGTGTATAAAACTAGCATCTACATTTTCCCCTTTTTTGGAGTGGTATGCAATAGCGTGCCATGAGACAAAAAATATAAGGTGCATAATGCCCCAAGTTTATTTTGAGGAGGTATCCCCCCTCAAACTAGGCATCGAGAAGTGAGATCAAATGAATGATGGGTTTGAAAAAAATGGAAGGTAAAAACAAATGTGGATGACTTGAAATGGATAAGTGGAAGATAGAAATGGAAAAATAGAAGTGCAGATGGCTCAAATAAATTCTAAGGTTTCACTTAATAGGATAAAAAGTGATGCATGTAGTAATGCCCAAAAGACCTAATTGAGTAACAAAATGCTAGAGCTAAAACAAGTAGGCTTAATAAAAGGCTATCAAGAGAACAAAATATAGAGTGATAGACCATCGCATATGATGTGAGAATGGTGTATGGATTACCTATAGATGAATGTTCTTGGGAGAAAAGATACCCTCGAGATCTTACAATGGCAAGATGCTAAAAAAAGGGGTATGCCTTAGGGAGACTAGGGAATTGACAAAGGGTCAAAATCCTTAAATATAAAGGGTAATATGACATCAAAATGGGATAGATATGGCAAAGGCAACAAGATAGGGCTTGGGAGCCAGATTGGGAGCTTGTGAAAGGGTCTATAAATGCAAAAAAATCAATAAACCAAGACAATCAACATTGATCCATAATAGATCAATGTTGATTGTCTTGGCTTATTAATTTTTTTGAATTTATGGACCCTTTCACATGCGCCAAGTTTGTCTCCCAAGATCCATCTTGTTGCCTTTGCCACAACTATTAATTTAGGGGATCAACATCCATTGGAGTAATCAACATCAATCATAGGAAAGGCTATAAATAGGAATTTGATGTGGCATAAGGCTCATTTAGATATTGATGTGAAAAAGTTTTCAAGAGCAAAATTAGACATTTTTTCACCTTTCAAGCTTCTGTGAGAGATGATGGAGGTGAGTGGGAGTAGATGATGATGAAGACAAATTCACTATGAGGTAGGCAAAATACACTTGTGGTAAACTTTAAGATTTTAGTTATTGGGTTGTTTTTTGCTTAAAAAATTTGTGTTTGTGTTTGTTTTTGTTTTTGTTATGTAGGAGATTTTTGTGGTTTACAAAATTTGTGGGTAGGGAGGGACGTTTTTTTTTTTTTTTTGTAAAGGAATGTACGGCCTAGGGGAAAGATTTTTTGGGGGAGGGAATTGACATTGATATATGTGGATTGATGTTCCCCATGTACATCAATAATGATCCAAGAAGATCAATGTCGATTGGGTAAATCAATATTAATTCTTATAGGATTAATAAAAATTAGGAAAGTTAGGCTCTTGATTAACTAAAAAGATGTTTTTGATAGGCACAGGAGTTATCGATGATAAGGGTTAATATCTTGCCACTATTGACATAGTTATGAGAGTTCATGGGCAATAAGGACTAGGTGAGTGATAGTGTTTTCATGATTGTATAGTGAGGATGCATTAGACATGAGATGCATTACTAGGGGATTTTCATTCTAGCCATTGTGTGACTAGGACCCTATGGAGAGACTAGTGTCAATGATGATGATGCTGGCACTAACCTACCATGTGATACTTGATTCTATGGGACGGTGACTACTATGGAGCTTTACTAGTGTCATAGTGGACATAGTGGAGTTTAGGACTATTTTTTCTTGGGCACCCACACTAATGGGGTAGATCTATAAGGAGTTGTGGGGCTAGCATACTAAGTGCAGATCAAGACTTGACATCACTTTTGTATTACATTACTAGGAATATAAGCACATTCATGTGATTCACCCCATAAAGACCCAATAGATCAGTTTTGAAGATATGGTTTACAGTGTAGGCTTCTATCAGTGGAAGGAAGACCTAGTGGTTTTATACATAGATAGGGTAGTACGTGATCTAGCTTACTAGAGATAGGTTTTCAGTGACTTACAGATAGGATACATTATTTAGAGGCCATATGTACACTTTTTAGCATGGCCTAGTTTAGATGTGGAGATAGGGAATGTTTCTCAAGAGTTATAGGTACATGGATAATGAATGGAGCATCTAGACCTATTCTATTTTTATAGGGTCCATCATCAGTTTGGATTTCTATAGGATATACCATTAGCCCCACACGTGTATAGGTAGGATGATACGGAGCTAGACTGGCCTACTCCAGATACTATAGTGGTCTTGATGGGGCCATAGGAGTAGCCTATGGCTACTAACCTAAATTATATTGATTATATGAATGATTATGTAGCATGGTTTTTAGCAAATATGGGGAGGAGATAGATAGGATAGAGTAGTGAGACCTTGACAAGAGGTGATTATTGAGGAGATGAGAGAGGCTAAGCAGGATGCCCCATATGCACACATGGAGGAGAAAGATGACCTTGATGTACACATGGAGGATGTACCACTATAGGATGCCCCTACCCATGAGAATATAGATATAGATATAATTGTTCTAGAGAGGAATACATTGAGGGTTGAGCTACAAGAGGCATGAACAGACCACAATAGATTATAGGATTAGATTATCACATTACAGGGTGATCTAGATAACATGAGAGGTTAGTGTGACTAGGATATACAAGAGCAAGACATGTACCAAGTAGATCTAGAGTAGATGAGGTCTACTTTGGTAGAGAGACTAGCTCTAGCTATTGTATCATCTAGTGCTACTCCTATAGATATGGTACCACTCCAGAGGTACAAGGATTTGCTTGCTGAGATGTCATATTATGAGAGGATAGTATAGATATGGCTACCAGATCTAGCTTGTTTTTCTTCATACATGGCTAGCTACAGTAGATCATGGAAGACTCTTGGGGGGTCTACTAGTAGAGGAAGTATAGTAAGTTGAGGAGGAGATGATGAGGGAGGTGATAAAATTCACCTTAGTAGGATTGATTTTACTAAGTATATTATGTTGTATGGGTAGAGAGCCCCATTTTATTTATGTTATGACATTTTTATAGACAAATCACACACACACACACACACACACACACACACACACACACACACACACACACACACACACACACACACACACACACACACACACACAAACATTGCTTATGTTTATGGATGGATCATGTGTGTTTGTTTATGTATTTATTGATGGCTATGGATATATTATGTTTTTATTGATGATGTGATGAAATGGATTATAGATTAGATGTTATGTATTTTAATTTTTATCATTGCTATCATATATGCTATGGATGTTTATAGATTATTGATTATGGATTTTACATGTTATGGATTATAGATGTTATATCATGAGATATGTTTTTAATAAATGGATTATGAAGATAGATTTTAATTTTTAATGTTTGTGATTTTATGGGTTTTAGTGATTATATATTATGGATTTTCATGGCATTGACTTGGACCATAACCAGAAAGAGAACCTCTCATCCACATGGCCTATGCATCCTTAGCTAGATGATAATAGATTTTGACACAACCTAGGTTAGATAGAGCTTTAACCTTGGTCATTTATTAGGATTATATGCTTTTGGTGGGATGGGGGATGGATTTCTTTAGGGATAACCTTCTTCACACCATATTTCAAAATTGGGATTTATCTTTCAAGGATCATTTCTATGCCAATGGGTAGACTGATCAATATGGGAAGTCTACAATTAGAAAGTTGATCGATATGGGAAGATTTCTTGGGATACTACTTTTGACAATTTATTTTATTACTTTGTTGTTTTTTAAGGATTTTAAGTGGCATATTTTGAAAATTGATCAATGCAGGAATATTTTTGCTTGGTAGTCATCCTTTAAGGGAGTGGTCTACATTTAGATGTTTTTGCATAGCTGTCCTTCAAGGGACTAGTCTATTATTTACCTTTATATTTGATTATAGCTATCCTTTGAGGGACCAGTCTATTTATTTAGCCCATTTTGAAACTTTTTATTTTCACTGCTTACTTTATTTTTGGATCCCAAAGATAGTAATGCAAGTTGGCATAAAAAGATACCTTAGGATAGTTTCCATGAGTTCATTACATGAGGTGATTGTGTTATCTTGGAAAATTGACAACCTTTAAGAAATAAGGGAAATAATGATCTAGGGTTTATCCTATTATAGGTGAAATGTATCCATGAGATAATGCTATGAATAGAGCTAAGGTATTCATAATCAAGGGTTAAGTTATAATGACTACCAGATAACCACATAACTCTCATATGATTTGGTATTTTAGGATAGGAAGATTTGATAATATTTAAGATAAGCTAACCAAGATGAGCCAAGATCTATTAACTATAGAAATAATGTAGATGTAAAGCATTAAGAGGTTCTCATTCTATTTTACCATCAAGAGAAGCCAAACAATATGCCCTAGATCCATATTTATGGGTTATGATGTATGGTCCAAGCTAATTAGGAGAAAAATTACCCCTTTTACTTCATTCCATATTAGTAACATGTTGATTTTTTTTAAGCACAAGGTCTCCAATGTTAAATTATCATTCTCTTACATGATTATATTCTCATTTTAGTCATTCTTGATATATATGAAGGTTATCGAGGGTTGTCATACAATACTCATCTAAGAATTCAAGTTGGGATAAATGTTCCTGACATAAATCCTCATCAAAAATGATGTCTTTAAGGAAGACACAAAGAGAGGGAATTTGGAATTCCAAAGGAAGTATACCTTCCATACCATAGATTAGGGAAAAAGGAGTAGGACTCGTAGGGGTTTGAATACTAGTTTGATATGCCCACAAGGTGAAAGGCATACGAAGATGGCAATCCTTCCCAGCTTCATTGATGACTTTGGTTAGGATTTTGACTAGGGTTTTATTAGATGATTTTGCTTGACCATTGGCCTAAGGATAGTAAGGCAATGAAAAACTTAATTTGATTTTAAATGAGTCACATAGTGCTTAGACTTTTTGATTATTGAAAGATTTTCCATTATATATTATTATTTTATATGGAATTCCAAAATGACAAATAATGTGATGTTTGTTAAACTCCAAAATATTTTCTACCTTGGTCAAGATAAGTGACACAAATTCCACCCACTTGGTAAAGTGTTCTATAGTAGTAATAATGAAGCCATGATACTGATAGGACTTAGGGTTGATTTGCCTTATAAAATCAAGCCCCCATTGGGAGAATGGATAGAAGTCTCTTGCTACCTAAAAGGCTTTACTAGGGACATGGGATAAGTTTGTAGGCTACTAACATTTTACACACCTTTTAACGTATGTGCAATAATCTTGATTTAGAGTGGGCCAATAATAGCCTAGATGTAAGATTTTTTTAGTGATTGTGTGGCCACTAAAGTTTTCACCACATGACCCATTATGTAATTCTTGGATATCTAAGGTAGATTCATGATTTTGGAGACAACAAATAATAATTCCCATTGAAACCATGCTTATAGATAACACCCCCTAGTATAGTATAGTGGGTAGCTTTCTGTTGAAAGACATGCCTAGTACCTTTAGATAAATGGGGAGGAGATAGTCATGTAGACAAATAAGTAAATATTTGTACATACCATGGATCCTATAGGTTTTATTCGATATTATTGATAGATGAAAGATTGATTTTTATGTAGGAAGCTTAGTTAACTAGATGGATAAGGATAAATAGCTTGGACTCCTGAGATGAGGATGGGATAAAAGAGGCAAGAGATGCCATTGTATCAACAAAATTATTAGTTGATCTAGGAGTAGTTTGGACGGCATAACATTTGAAATAAAATCAGAGTTGATTAGCTAAGGTCTTATATCTTTGGAGGATATCATTATTATATTAATATATACTAGTAATTTGATTGACCACTAGCTAAGAATCACCATAGATATTAAGGGATCTGACTCCTAGTGCATGGGTAGTTTGGAGGCCTATAATCAATGCTTCATATTCAGCCATGGTATTGGTGCAATCAAAGTATAATTTAAAAGATAAAGGCATAGGAATACCTTGAGGAGGGATTAATATAATTTATACATCTCCTCCATGTTCACATTTAGACCCATCAAAGAAGAGAGTCATTTGATATTCTAAGACTAATTGGGAAGTGGATGCGATAGATTTATTAGGAAATTAATAATTTATTGGTTGGTTTTCACTAAGAGGTGCTTCAACCAAATGATCAGCAATAATATATCCTTTGACAAACTTTTGATGAAGAAATTTTAGATCAAACTCAGCTAGAAGCATGATCCATATGGCCATTCATTGATTTTGATAAGGCTTAGAATGCATGAACTTAAGGGGGTCAGTAGTCATAATTACATATGTCTTGTGTTTAAGTAGGTAATGACAAAGCTTAGAGGCTATAAGGACCAATGCTAGGCATAGTTTTTTAGTATGTGGATAACGTGTTTCATATTCTATGAGGATACAACTTATATAATAAATAGCTTATTCATTACGATGCTCATCTCAATGAGCAAGCATAACACCTAGAGCATGGTCAGTAGCTAAGATATACAGGAAGAAAGGTTGCCCCTCCTTAGGTGGAGTGAGGACTGGAGGCAATAGAAGATAGTCTTTTAGTGCGTTAAAGGCTTCTTAACAATTATAATCCCATACAAAGTGACTATCCTTCTTTAATAAATGGTGGAAAAGTTGACACTCATCAAAGAGTTGGGATATAAAATGATGGATAAACTAAACCTTTCCTTGTAAACTACGTAACTACTTAAGATTTGATAGAGGAGGCATTTTTATAATGGCCTTGATTTTAGTGAGATCCACTTCTATTCCTCAAATAGAAATAATGAAGACTAGAAGTTTACCCATCAAGACACCAAAAATGCACTTATTTAGATTTAGATGCACATGATACTGGAGTAAATGATTAAAGATAACCTTAAGTATGTATAAGTGATTCTTGAAAATTTTTGACTTCCCAAGGAGATCATCTACTTAGTCTCTAATTATTTTGTGGATTATGTCATGAAATATATAAGTCATGGCTCATTGATAGGTGCCTCCTACATTTTTTAGGCCAAAGGGCATAACACGGTAGTAGAAGGTCCCCTAAGGAGCAATAAATGTAATTTTATGTTGATCTTATAGTGTAATAAGTATTTGATTATAACTAGAAAAACTATCCATAAGGAGTAACATTTCATGGCCAGCTGTTAGGTCTACTAATTAGTTAATGTTAGGGAGAGGGAAATCATCTTTTGGACAAGCAAGATTTAAATCATAAAATTTAGTAAAAATGTGAAGTCCCCCTATAGGCTTAGTGAATGGAATGATGTTATATATCCATTGAGGATAATCAATGGGTTGCAAAAAGTTAGCAGATAAGACACACTGTTGTTTCTCTTTTACCAAGAGTGTGATGTGGGGATGCATTTTACAGATCTTTTATTTCACTAGCTTAGCATCAGGAAAGGTGACGATATTATGGATAACTATTGCAGGGTCAATACCATGCATACCACTATAAGACTAGGTAAATGCCTCATTATGGTCTGATAAAAAAGTGGTAAAATCCTAGTTTTCTTGGGGATTTAAGGCTTTGCTAATTTTAACAATCCTTGGGGTTTCTGAAGACTTGATATTAATATCAAAAATGGATTCATTTAATAAAATACATGTGTTAGATGATTAGCGTATCATGTCCTATTAACTTAGGATATCTAAAGGGATAATTTGGGTCTCACTACCATGATCAAAGATGAGGGGTTCTATGGAGACTGAATTGAATAAAAAAAATTAGAAGGGATGGATATAGTGTAATTGGTCGAGGAAGAGGTATCTGATGATGAAGATTGATCTTATTCTTCCAAAATGGTAGAATAATGGGTTCAAGAGAGGATTAAGAATCTTTCTCAAAGCTTAAGACATGTTTTTCATGTGGTTTTCTAAAATCTCCTATTGAAATATTATGAGGACCCTGCTCGTATCTACCCATACTGAAGCCCTTCCAAGCATAATGATAAAGATAGGTTTTCAAGAATTGGAATTTATTGAGAAATGAGAAAATAGATGTAAAGGGTTTAACATGGGTGCTATTGTCAGGCCCTAGGATGGTTTTATTGATTCCACCATATATCAAGTGGGTGCATAAGAATGGTTGCCTAAATAGGATGAGCTCACCTAGGTTGGGTAGATACATGGGTTGTTTATCTAGATGGTCGTATTCCCTAAGAGTGGGTAACATGTTAAGGGTCAATAGTTGGTATTCCCTCATTGAAAGATGCTGCATCATGGAATTAATGGACTCATGAGCTAGTAATTTTGAAGTGGGAATAATCATGCTAGTCAAGGCTTGATTAGAGGATGAAGATGGGATTATGTTAGGCAAAAGTATTATGACATATCTTGGTCAAAAAGTGTAGTTGCATGATTTGAAGGGATGAGGATCAATGGGGATGATTAGACCTGGCCTTCATGTTCAAACTTAATGCATCGATGAATGGTGAAGGGGATACATTACACCACAAGAATCCATAGATGTCCTAATAAAATGTTATATTGGAATGTCCCTTTTATGACATAAAAGAGTTCATGGAGGGTGCAAGGACCTACACAAATGGGAAGGATACTTTTTCTTATTGTGGGTGCTACCATGTTATTGAATACACAAAGAATTATTGGGGATTGGGAAATAATGGTTTTTTGTAGTTGTAACTATTGGAAAGCATGTGAAGAAATAATAGTGATATTAGACCCATTATCAATCATAAATCTTTTAATTTGAGTTTGATTTATTTGAGTTGTGATGAAAAGTGCAGGATCTTGGTTTTAGGTGATAAAGGAATGACCTCAGAATCAATGAAACTAACAGCCAACACCATTTAGAGGGCCCCTATAAATGCTGACAATGGTTGAGGCTCATCTGGATGGACCTAAATATCCTAGAGAAATTCTATCATTGCTTATCAAAGGTGTGGATATTTTTTTTTAAGTTCATTTAATAACATTTTTACAAGCATTTGGTGGAGTTTTTTTAATATGAAGATTTGTACCAACTCCTTAGCTTTGGCTGGGGTAGTTCCTATCATAGAGACTTTAGGATTTTGTCTAGATGGTTTAGGCATATTATGGGTAGAGGCACCTATAATTGAAACTTTGGATTTATTATAATTCTAATTTTGAGAGTGGGTGGATATATGGACAACATCGATGTGTAATAATGGAGGGTTCAAAGAAGCCACTGACTCTTTATCACTTATAGACTAGCAGGATCATAAGCAGGTGGAATATTTGGGATGGTGACTTTTTTCTTAAGAGTTTTATCATTTAGATCATCAATTAGTAGATCATCATCCTGGACAAGCTATTGGATTACGACCTTAAGGGCATTATAATTTTTTGTATAATGTCCAAGTACTCTATGATATGTGCATACCTCCCAATTCCTATACCAAGTAGGTCTTTTCAGGTAAAGGTTGATGGGCCATATAGGTGGTATCATTATGATGGATGTATCCACCAATTTTTTAATGATCATAGTGTAATATCCTTTTAAAGGGTCATTCTATGGTTTTATAATATGTTATGTAATCTTTTTCAATAAAGTATTGATCATTTGGTTTTGACATTTAGATTTTATGGTAGGGATGACCTTAAGCGCCTTTTTTTTAAATTTATATAATGATACTTTAGCAGAAGATGGTGGATATCAGGATGGAGGTATGTTTAATAATGGAGGGAGAATTTACATTTTCCCACGTGTTTGAATGGAAGAACCTATGACAAGGATAGTCACTTTGGGAGATGGATGAGGACCTAAAATAGATGATGGAGATAATATAAAAGGGGTAAGCCCTTTACTCTTTCATGTCTTGAGAACATAAGGGGTATTTGGACTAAGATTTTTGTCTTTTGACATCTAAAAAATATCAACCTTGACTTGAGGATGGGTTAAGGATTTCTTTGATGAAATACCAAGACAATTATCCTAGCTATCGATGATAGGAGCTTTACCCTTTCCTTTAGTAGCTTTGGGGTAAGGAGTTTTTGTGATAGGGGATGATTTCAAAGGGTCTTAGTACTAAGTGAATTGATAGAATCTTACTATAGTAAAATTTCAATGCATATTATGAATAGGTTTGCCAAGGACCAAAGGGGTGAAATGTTTGACTCTTAAAGTATCAAGATGTTTATCTGTAACATCTTGAGGAGTGGTTTCATTTTCCTTTTTAAGAGAATTAGTTTGGGAAGTTGAAGGGGATGGCTCATGTGAATGATCCCATGTAATGAGATCTAGGAGCTCTATAGAGATTTTGGTAAGTTGTCTTGATGATTTTAGGTTGAATTACATCAAAATCATCTCCCATGAGGAGATCCAAGACTGGTAATTGCTCTGGAGTTTATTTAGGCAATAATTGGTCATAGATCGTATCAATCATATGTGTAGCCTGATTTTGTGTTTCTCCATGGTTATCTTGGACTGTGTTTGATGTGGATGGATGGTTTAGAAATGGCTACTTGAAAATATCTAAATATTGGTTGGGAGGAGTATTTGGATTGTCCAAATGAAGGTCCCCTTGTCGATGAGGCTTTGTACCAATCATTTAAAAGATTGGCATCATTCTATGTCATGTCCTATTACCCTGTGATAGACACAAAATTTATGCTCTTTATACCAAGTAGGTTTAGGACATGTATCATTGACTAGTATAATTAGAGGGAGCTCAATAACATTTAGGATTTTATCTAATATAGAAGTGTAAGGTTCTCCTAAAGGGTATATTTCTTAGGGGTAAAATGAGTAAGGCCCCTAGGTTGTTTGTTAGGAGACCCCTTATCCAATGGAAGCACAATTGATTACTTTCTTATAAGCAATTAAACATGGAATTATACCAGAATGAATAAGTAACTAGAAACTTGAGACAACAAAGAATTTGAGAGACAATACACACTCTTGTATTAAATATTACTAGAAGAAAATACAATAAGGAAGATGCCACTTCTTCCTCCACTTCAAAGGCTTGCCACACCTCACGACCTTCTTCCCTCTCTCTCTTGCTCAACACAAACCAACTCTATAACCTGAGTTTCTATCCCTCCTTGAATGCTTCAGCTGATCTCCTTGACCTTACACCTATAGATCTCCTTGAACTTGCTTGCTTCAATGCTTTTACTTGCCTTCTTGATAATTACAATACATGCCTCATGGGTCTTTAAATAGAATCCCATGGTTACAAAAATAGAAATCTAACTACAATAATTAAACACATAGCTCGTGACTATAATTAGTCATTTGACATGCAAACACTCGCTTCACTTAACTGACTATTCATCAACAGTAATTCTGGAACACACAGGCGACCGACGCCGGTCCCTACTTGCCTGGTGCTGCCGACATTGGCTGACTAGCTGTCGTCATCAGTTTCCTTCTGCACTATATCTGACTGACATTGGTCATGCTACCAACACTAGTTCTTTTGGTTCTTCAGCATCCTCTTCATCGTGTCTGCAAACAGTTGAATCTTTTAGCTCCACACCCTAACAATCTCCCACTTGGAGATAAATAGTTGCTACTATACCTATACCTATACACCATCTATTTTATTCCCTTGGCTCTGTATCCCTCTTCAAAGTCACTCTTGAAGACCAACCACCATAAAAACTTGTGATGCTATACCTGTCACTTATGCCAAAAGAATTTTGCTGCTCCCAAATTCTTCATGACATACTTCTGAACCAACTCTACCCTTAGCTCAGAAAACTCCCTATATATGAAACCTTGCAACAAGTAACACAATACAGTAATAGGATAATGTAGCTAATATTATCCAACCTAGTAAAGATAAAATACAATGGTCAAACCTCCATTGTCCTGCAGCGTAATCAAGACCATATACCATAGCCTTCTGTCTCACGTGTCCATCCACTCTCTTCTCTAACATGGGAATCCATCCCTCTATCCAGTGCTTCGTTCTAGCTAACAACTCTACCAACAAATACCTGTTTGGTTTTACTCCAAGGACTCACTCTCCTCATCCATGCCAAGCTCCCACTGTATTTGGACTCTACCTGCATTGCTTCTTCCATCTTCCAAGTTCTTGACTATCAATAAGCAATATAAAGAAGGTGAACAATGAATATGAGGTTCACTTACCATTTCTAACCTCCATATGGATGTTTGAGACTCCTTGACAGCTAGCTATCCACCCAACATCCATTTTAGTGACCGATGTCAGCCATCTCCCAGTCTGCTCCCGACCGATGTCAGTTCCTTGCACTGACCCTGACTACCGATGTCGTTTCCTTGGCCGACGCCGGTGTCCCTCCTACCAACATTGGTCCTGATGACCGACATCAAACTTCTCCTGCCTGACCTACCGACCCTACTGGACTGCACATGATCGATGTCAATTTTTATCTGGCTGATGTTGGTGCCATGGGAGCACCGAGGTCAGTACCTGTGTTTTTTTGTAAGTGATGAATTTTTCATCCGCGAGCTCATCTTGGATCAAACCTCTATCCATGCTTCCCTACTTAGATTTATTCAGCCCCTGTGACTGATCTCTATCCTTCATCTCCTCCATAAACACCAAGGCTTCTTTGTTCCTGTCAAAAGCATCAAATTTCCTTTTTCTGCAATGAACTCTATCTATGCTTTTTGAATCTGAACACATACATTTTGAATTAAGAACATCCATTCCCTTCTTATTCATGTGACCAAGCCTATTAAGCCACATCTTCAAATCTACAACTAAAGTAGATAAACTAGAAGTAGAATTAGCAATACAAGTAGACAGATAAAGAGTATCTACTTTCTTACCTCTTGCTAGAACAAGTGCACCCTTGGTAACCTTCCAAGAGTCCGCTATGAGGGTTATTGGGCATCCCTTGTCACCCAACCTTCCTACAGAAATCAAACTCTGCTTCAAAATTAGAACATGCATGACCGCCTTCAACACCCATGTGTTGTCAATCTGTAATCTTAGCTACACTTTCCCTTTGCCAACTATTTGACAAGGAGTACCATCCCCTAAATAAAGCACTCCAAAGTCTCCCTGTTCATACTCATGGAACAAATCTCTATTTGGGGATGCATGAAAAGATGAACCAGAATCTAAAATCCATGATCCTACCTGACTATCCAAAGAAAGTATGAGAGCATCCTGTACCACAATATTTGCATCCTTTGCTTCTTCAATACCTGCATGTTGATTATCTTTATCTCTCAACCAACACTCCTTTGTATGTCCTTTCTTTCCACAAAACTAGCAGGTAACACCTTTAGACTCGAATCTCCTTCCCGACCTTGATTTCCCTTGCTCAACCTTCTCCCTTTGCCTTCCCCTACTTTCTGCACTTAGAGCATTACCTGATGATTCACCTGTGCTTCTCCTGTGAATTTCCTCATTCAAGATCACACTCACAACATCATCAACTTTTAAGATTTTAGAAGCAGATGCAGAATTACTTACTGCCATAACCAAACTGTCCCAACTTTCAGGCAAAGAACATAAAATCAAGAGAGCCTTTACCTCATCATCAAAAACAATATTGACTGAAGCTAATTGGTTTACCAAATCATGGAAATCACTGAGATGAGTATGTACCGATCCACCTTCCTACATTTGCAAAGTAAATAACTGCTTCATAATATTTACCTTATTAAAAGCCGAGGGCTTTTCATATAAATTTGCCAAGGACTTTATCAACTCTTTCATTGTCTTGCACTGTGATAAGCTAGAAATCACAGACGATGCAAGGCTCAACCTTATGGAACCAAGAGCCTTCTGATCAAGAACACTCCATTCTTCATCCTTCATATCTGTGGGCTTGCATGCAACCCCACCCAACAGTAAGTACAAATCCTTTTGATATAGATAATCCTCTATTTGCATCCTCCAATGTTGATAATTCTTGTCGTTAAACTTCTCCATTCATAGCTTACTTTCTTCTGCCATTGCTGAACTCCCACTCAATCAAAAACTTGTGAATGACCTGTAATCAACAAACAGTACCTTGCTTCTTACAAACCGTAGCTCTGATACCAACTGTTAGGAGACCCCTTATCCAACGAAAGCATAATTGATTACTTTCTTATAAGCAATTAAACACGGAATTATACCAGAATGAATAAGTAACTAGAAACTTGAGACAACAAAGAATTTGAGAGACAATACACACTCTTGTATTAAATATTACTAGAAAAAAATACAATAAGGAAGATGCCACTTCTTCCTCCACCTCAAAGGCTTGCCACACCTCAAGACCTTCTTCCCTCTCTCTCTTGCTCAACACAAACCAACTCTATAACCTAAGTTGCTATCCCTCCTTGAATGCTTTAGCTGATCTCCTTGACCTTACACCTGTAGATCTCCTTGACCTTGCTTGCTTCAATGCTTTTACTTGCCTTCTTCATAATTACAATACATGCCTCATGGGTCTTTAAATAGAATCCCATGGTTACAAAAATAAAAATCTAACTACAATAATTAGACACACAGCTCGTGACTATAATTAGTCATTTGACATGCAAACACTCGCTTCACTTAACTGACTATTCGTCAACAGTAGTTTTGGAACACACAGGTGACCGACGCTGGTCCCTGCTTGCCTGGTGCTACCGACATCGGCTGACTAGCTGCCGTCGTCAGTTTCCTTTTGCACTATATTTGACCGACGTCAGTCATGCTACTGATGTCGATTCTTCTGGTTCTTCAGCATCCTCTTCATCATGTCTGTAAACAGTTGAAGCTTTTAGCTCCACACCCTAACATTGTTGTGTTTGAGAAGTGGATGATCCTAATTTATTGGGTGTTGGAGGGGAAGAAGTTTTTATAATAATAGAATTTTATGCCACTTTTGATTTAGGATTATTGTTATTACTTTTTTTTGGGTCATGTTTGAATTTTTTAATGTGTAACTTAATTGTTCCCTCTTTAATGCCACAAATTTCAAGTTTATGTTCCATGGTAAAGGCTTTGTTGAAAGTTTTAAAGGTTTTAATTTGTAACATGGATGAGATATGTTTTACACAAGATCATGAAAATAATTCAATTAATTCAAGTTATGGTGAGTAAAAGGTTAATTGGTTGATTAGGCTATGGCAGTGAGTTAAAAAGTCTGATATGGATTCATCTTCAAATTATCGAATGGTGTATAAATCTATAATACTCACTTTTTAATAAATATTGATCAAGAAGTGTTCTAAGAAAATTTGGGCCAAATGCCCAAAGGAATAGAATGAATGCTAAGATATGAAAGCTGTACCAATCTAAAGTAGGTCTTACTAGCAACATGGGAAATGTCCCAAGTAGTAATGCATCATCATGTGCTATAAGGTAACATGTGTGTCGAAAGGCTCTAAAATGTTGCTAGGGATATTCCTTATTCTAAAACTTAGTAAACTTAGGAAGTTCCCATTACAAGGGATATGGTCAGATAGGAATAGATGGGTGGATAGGCTCCTTACAAATTTTCTCATATGTGGGCATAGTATTATGTCTGAAGGTGGAGGCTTCTAAATTAGCCATCATATTCATAAGGATGTTTATGAGGTCTACTTGGGGGTTATTCTAAGGTACATTCCCTAAGACACCTTGCTAAAGAGTAGATAGGGGTTGTGAAGAAGGGTATCCAACTACAATGGACATAATGGGTTAGGATGCTACCATGTATTATGGGACCTACAATAAAATATTCAGCTATGTGAAAGATTGGAAATAAGTGGTCCCCAATGACTATGATGGAGCCATTTATTGAGTAGCTAAGGAGACATACTATTAGGGAGGTTGCATTGGAGTGATTTTTTGTGTCAAAAGGATTTTTTGTGTATGTTTCAGAGCTTGTGAACTATATGCTAGACTCATTTTGACAAGTGGGAGACTTACAAGGATTGATACTACTAATGTTTGGGGGGAATAGTGGATATAGGCTGAGTGGTATAAGCACTTTGAACCTAACTAATGGGGGTTGGAAAATTAGTAGATACTATAGGTGGTTGGCTTTTTAAAGGTTGCATCATTTGAGTATTAGATCTAGATAAAAGAGAGCTGGTAGAAAAGGATACCATGGTTTTGTAAATCCTCTAGTTTTCTTAATTTCCTTGAAAGGCATCCCATATAAATAGAGATAATCTTGGGTATGGGGGAAGGAGGAATGTGTATTGCTCAATTAATAAGGTAGTAATTGAGAACAATAGGGTTATTGTCCAATATTTCTAGAAATGAAGGATCTCCTTAAGAATAAAAGTGTGGCAACATAGGATTCTCAAAGGACTCAGGGGTAGAAGATGGACTAAGTGTATGTTCCATAGGAGAGGATGTGACACCTACATCATATTCTTTCTTTGATTGTTACCTAGTCAAAACCATGAGATGGAAAAGAAAAGTAAAAACAAAACAATAATTTCTTTTTGATTTATCTCACTTTTAACTGTGGATGAAAGATTCAGAAACTAAATTCATTCCAAAAAAATTTATCTTTTTTTACTTTTAAGATGTGAAAAGAAATAAAGAAAAAAGGATAACGAGGGTCCTAAGAAATGGTAATCTATGGATGGTTTTGGGTATTTTGTTTTGGCACTCAAAATAAATCTATGTTGGTATTGGTACATGACTAGATACTTGGGGCTTGCTCCCCTCACATCACAATCCCATAGCCAGTGTGGGTGCTTAGCCAAGATATATCGATAGTCCAAAGATTATACTCAACTAGAGAACTAAGTTGGTCCTCCCCTTGGTGGTGAAATCCAAATGGGATCATCGAAAAAAAGGTTGTCATGAGGTGATGAAATCTCTATCGATTTCCTTATGTCAAGTGTTTAAATGAGTTTATTGTGACTGTGATTTGGCTTATGTGTGAAAGAGTGATGACTACGATGAATTCACCACTTAGATTATTCTATGTGAATTAATTAAGTAGGAAAAAAATGAGTGTAATTTATTTTAACCTTAAAAAGGAAATAAATTTCAAACTTAATGTTCTTTGGATGAATTCACAAAAAGAAAGGGAAAGAGAGAAAATTCAATAATATTGAATTTTAAAACAAAAGATGAGACCTGGGTCCCACCAGGTGTGCCAGAATGTTTTAGTATTTTTTCAATGTGATCTAATTAGCTACCAAAACTAAAGTAAATATAGGGCTTTAAATATTACCTAGAGATGGATATCATTTGTGCACCATTGATCAAGCTTGTGGGAACTCCTTTTTGGCTAGGGAGGAATGACCTACAAATCACACTAACTCACAAAAAAATGATTAATAGAAAGATAAATGGGTTGCCTAGTAAGAAACCAGTCCCAAGAAGCAATTTTCTTCCTTAGATGGATGTTAGCCTATGTTTAACACTCAAGTTTATAAAAAAATATGAAATTACAAAGATATATAAAGATAGGATGCAAATAGATAACAAAAAATATGTCTAATATACAACAAGATTAAGATGATCAAAGTAATCATCCCAAAATTTAATAGCTATAAAAATGTCCTCTTGAATTACAACCAATTATTCATTAATGATTTCCTGATTAGGTGTGAAAACCAAAGTACAAAGACCTAATTTTAATGCAATGTCACTTTGATCAATGAATAAATGTTGTGGGACAATGGGGAGATCAAATATGCTAACAATATCATGTGTTATTCTAGGCAGAGTCATCTACATATGAAAGATATATTTTTAGAAAACTGCATGTAGGATTTAATAGGTTTTTAGGATTGTGAATGTTATGAAAATAGACTTCAAGGCTATTTTAATAGTTTAGTAGGGATCGATGATGATACTGTAAGATTGATGTTGATTCATATGGATTGATGTTAATTTTGAGTAAAATACTAAACTATAAAAATAGGCAATAATAATGACTTGTAAAATTGATAAAATGATGAAAACCAAATGGAAATGTTGACATAGAGGTGCATAAGACAAAAATATTTAAATATGAATGAATTAATGTAAAATACTAATCTTGAATGGCTTGAAAACACACAAATAAAGAAGAATATAAAAGTATGCTTAAAAACCTTCAAAATCCATTGATAGTTGCATGAATAGAGGATCCACAAGGTGGCAAAGTATTGACATTGTCTGTACACAAATTCTAAGAAAAACTCCAATAGAGTTTTGAAATCCAAAAAGTGTTGTGCATATCTAACGAGCTGAAGAGGCTCATTGTATATTTATGGATCGATGTCATTCTAGGTTGATCGATGTTGATCGTAGAGAATTGACGTTTATTTGCCCAAAATGGGTGGAGGTGATCTTTAGGAAATTTAAAAGGGTTATTTATGTAGTAAATATAGGTTTAACTGACATCTAAGTTATTATGTTGTTTAAACCATGGGATGGGTTTGTTAGGAGGTTGGGAGGGTTTTTTGTTTTTTGTTTGTTTTTATAATTTTATGGTTAGGGGTATTAAAATAGGGTTAATTACCATTTGATAATAGTAATTAACTTAATTAACTCATGTGGTAAATGTAAATGGGTAATTATTTCAAATAATTATGAATGGAGCCATTATGTTAGAGATGAAAGATAACATGAAAACACACCACATTAATACACAAGGGTGTATAAAACTAGCATCTACAACTATGGTAACTTGGTTGACCTTTTTGAATATGAAGATGGATAAATAATAAAAGTATATCATGTTGCTTTGAACTTTTCCAAACTCATGGGAAAATATAATGATGGCTATCACTAATACTACATCAGTCTGAAGTTAGAAGTGTAGTGGCTACTCTATTATTAGATGAGATGAGAAACAATTATATGGAAATTTATTAGACTAATGACACCTTGTCTATGTGAGGTCACTCACAAGAGAGAGGAAAGAAAAATAATGGGAAGAATCATTTGAAATCTAAGGGAAGATAAAATACTCTAGAGAAATCCTCAAATAAATGTTATAACTATGACATGACATGGCATTTCAAAAGATATTTCAGAGCAAAGAAGGTGGAGATTGGTTCCTTAAAATTTTAGGACTCTTCACTTTTAAGCCTCAAATGTGAGAGTGCCACATGGTTACTCCACTGGCCTTCTAGGTCTTTAACTTTTCAATGATGTCTTAACTTCATCTGATCTTTAGTCCACGATAAAGTGGGAGTCATTGATCATGATTTCAATGCTTGAACATGATTGGTCCAGAGGACTAAGTGTTCAGTTTGTCAATCTTTTCCTCACTTTATTGGATCAAAAGGTGTGAGGAAGCACAAATCATTGGATCCTACAAGATGCATGATAATTAAGTTAGGACCCAGGATGAAATAAACTTAGGCTAAGGCATTTAGACTAACGTCTCATTTGTGTTAACAAAAATGAATGGGGCCTTAGCATCAAAACTTTAGGTTAATTAGGTAATTAAAGGTACAATTCTAGAGAATATGAAGGGACCCTTCTAGTAAAATTAAAAGGGACCCTTGGCATAAAATTGGATCACATTAAAAAAATAGAAAACATAAGGGGGAAAATAAAAGGGACCAAGGCATAATTTTAGGCTAAGCTTTGGTCATGTTAAAAAAACATGACCAATCTTTAACATAAAAATTGGGCTTAAGTCCAAAATAAATTTAAAATGTTCCCACCAATTTTTTCCTACCAAATTCAAATTCAAATTTGAATCAAGGGTTTATGTCAGGGCTTTAGAAAATGAATCCATAAGCAAGGACCCCATGGAACCTGCAACTAAAAGACATGAAGACCAATTATTAGCACATTAGGTAGGCTTAAAGTATAACCATGAATTAATAAGCTAATATTATCAAATTGGATGATCTTTGAATTCTAATAATGTTCAAAATAGGCCATGCTTTTAGGGTTTAAAGTAAGAAGTATATCAAGGGTCCCAATTTAAAAAAATGAGGGTATGTTGTCCTCAACAAATGGCAACTTTTGGGGAAACATAGAAATATGTTAGAACTTAGAGACTCTGGTTCATATGAACAACTAAGTCATCCACTCCACTTGATTCATTCCATTATTTAGATCATTTTATGGTTGAAAAAAACATTGCACTTGAAAAATTAGGATCAAACATTAATACATAGCTATGTTGTGTGTGTGTTTTGATTACACTTATTGTTTGCCATGGGATTCTAGGGACAACTTATAGGTTTAAAATATTTAATCATTAAAACTAACTTGGAGCATGTTTAGTTATTAATTAAGAACCATGATTTAGTCCAGGAAAGGCTTGGGCATTGCTCTATTGCTAGCCAAGAATCCATATCCCTGATAGAGATACTTTTGGCTCCACTCATGCCTTGCTCCACTACCAACCAAGCATCCATAGCCCTGTTGAAGATTACTAGAATCACCTTTGCTTGAAAAGATTTTGGTTTTTGATTGCATCCTTATTTTTTTGTATTTTTAGATCTTTTATTATGTTTTACAAGGTTGGGAAGTAGGGTAGCCAAGTTTAAGGATTTGGTCAAGTGTTTAATCCTTAGAGAATCACCTATGGCTATAACCATTATCCCAGGCAAGGATGTTCATTAATTGCAAGTATGAATATGACTCAACAGATTCAACATTCATTTTACATGTGCACATATTATTAAAACCAAATTTTGGTCAAGACAATGTTCAAGCTCTACTAGAATAGTTGGCCTATTTAATTAGTCTTTACCAGTTTCTCTAAATCACAACATTAGGCTCACATTTTAGACCCATGGTCAAGATATGTACTAGGTTCATACCCATATTTATAGATTTTATAGGTTTAAGCAAACTAAATAAACTTTGAGATCAGGTTAACCCGAAAGGACTTATTAGAAACAAGGAACAAGGCAACAAAGCAAAAACACAACAAAAGAAACAAAGTAAAAAAAATAAAAGGAAATGAATAGATATATATATGCTTATATACAAACAAGGGATAAGAAGGAAATAAATGAAAGAAAATAACTATCCTACCTATGCTAAGTCTAACCTTCTTATATTTTATTCCATAAAGACCTCAAGATTAACCACAAAGAAGTAATACTTGAGGTACTATCCATTGGTGGGTAATGTTAACTTTTCTCCTCATAGATATTTGAGCTTGAAGGTGTTGTTTCCCAATGTGTCTAAAATTTGATATGGGATAATCCATAAAGGTGTGAATTTTCCATGCTTTCCCTTAGGCTCAGATGCTTTGTCCCAAAGGAGAACTAGGTCCCCTTGTCTAAAAACCTTAATCTTTGATCTTTTATCAAACCACCTCTTCACTTTTGTCTGATGTCTACTAAAATTAACAAAGGTTTTCTCTCTTGCATCTTCCATCTAAATGATGGCTATCAATCTTGAATTGAAAATTTCCTATATTTCTTCCATGTATTATTGCATGAATTTATATGTAGGCAACATGAGAGTGATTGGGAAAATAGGTTCCTAACCATATATCAATAAAAAGGGTGATGTTTTTAATGCTTGCTTGATCCTTATCCTATCTACCCATTGTGCATAATTGAGAAGTTTATGCCAAGTGTTGGGCTTGTCTACAACAGACTTATTGATTTCCTTCATTAAGTTCTTGTTGGTAGAATTGGACACTCCATTTCCTTGGGGATAATAGTTGGATAAAAACTTTAGACAAATTCCATTATCATACACCCATTCAATCATATCTATGGATGTAAATGTAGATCCATTATCACACACTAAAGAGACTAGAGTTTCAATTCTATTAAAAATGTTATCCTATAAGAAACTAATCACTTTCTTAGTCCTACATTGTTTGGTAATCTCTTGACCTCTTTAAAGATCATTAGTTTTAAGACTGGGTTCATCGGCCTTTGTTTTCATCTGAAGGGTTTATAAATTTCCTTAAGGAGTATACTATGGGTGATGAATCTTGGATCAAATATTTTTAAGTCATCATAAGACCAAGCTATGCCATTTTTATACTTGGCAAGAAACTCCATGACCTTCTTATTCTCATTGTTAGTGCAGGCTTTTTTAACATTAACTAGTTGACACTGATCTTGAGGGCCAAAATAAAAAACTTTGTAGTCCTTCCCACTTACCTTAGGAATCTTATAAATCTCAGCCAGTTTATCTTGATTGAATAGCCTCTCTAAGTTAATAATGCCTTTAAGAATCTTATTATCATTCAATTGAATTACCTTACTGTTTCTCTACATTTTTGCTAATTACATTCAAAAGAAGAAGAAACTAAAGTCAAGGGTTAGGGGTTTGTACGTTACCCAGATTAAGTTGCGCACTATATCCAAGCATTGTAGGAGCTCCTCTTTGGCTGTGGAGGAAGACACCTGTAGATAAGAATAAGACTTAAACAAAGAAAATGTTAGAAGATGATAGGGTGGACTGCCAAGCTATGCACTCCGTCCCAAAAATGTAAAGCTCCGTGAGAGATGACAATCCACTATTTAAAACAAAGAGATTTGTATAAAATGAAATGATAAAATACTTAAAGAAATGGAAAGGTAGAATGTTGTGTACCCATTCCATGTAGTCCGTGAGTCTCAACAAGCTAGTCAAAGGTTGTGTCTAGTCTTTGGGTTATTTAGATTGGTTTTCTAGTTTGCATAGTCACCGACGTCAGTTATGCTATCGATGTCAGTAGGTAAATTATGCCGACATTAGTTAGGCTATTGATGTTGATAGGGGCAATGGGATTTTGGACAAGTTTCAGGGTTTATCTGTGATGGACAGAGGATTCTAGGAGTTTGGAGGTTTGTGCAGGGTTGCGAGAAGGAGAATAGGGTTTGAAGAAGGGTAAAGGTGGAGGGTAGGTGTGAGAAGAGGGAGAGAATAAGATGAAGGATTTTCAGCCCTTCCACAGAGGAAGTCAGATCTCTTTTACAGTATTCAAAAATAGTAAATAGAAACTAATTACCAAGTTATTCTAAAACTTTGAAATGGAGACTAGATGAATACTTAGCTTTTTGGTGAAGACCCAAGGGTGTCAGGATGCTTGTGGCTGATGTCGAATACCTCATGCAATGTTTTCAATCCAATGTCTGGAGTGACTTCTACAGAGTTTTTGTAGCGTGGAGAGCAATAGTCAAATTTTGATGCTTAGTCTCAGAGCGTGTGCCTCGATATTTGAAGAGGCAGGGGGCAACTCAAGGTTAGAACCTAGTTTATGTAACTGACGTCGGTGATACCGCTGGTGTCGATCAACAGTTGACTGACATCAGTGGCTAGAGAATGGGTAAAAGGGCTATTTTTAGCTCTTTACCTATTTCTCCATTTGCCAAGTGCATTTGCCATTAGAGAATGGTCAAAAGATGGGTTTATTAGGCACGAGAGTTAGTTAGAGAGTTGGAATAGGTATTAGATAGTTAAGATATGAAGGACTTAGTCATAGGGTGACTCATAGGGTAAGAAATGGTCTTAGGGTGAGGTGTCTAGGTGAGGTGTCGTGGGGGGATGATTAATTTAAAATAAGTAATTTATTTTACATTAATAAAGTGTGGGTAGGAATGTTAAAATTAGAAAGGGACCAAGGGGGGTTGACACAATATTGGTGTCTACACTTACCATCAAACTTGTCATTTTCAAATGCATTTTCATCAGTCTCATCAATGATTTGAGCCTCAAATGCTTTATACTTAGCTATGAAATATAATATCTATTGATCATCATTAAAGACCTAAAAATGATTCATATTATTAGGGACTAAAGGAAAAGGTATCATCTCAATGCTAACATTGGGTATGAGGTTAGCTACAATAGATGCCAACTCATCAATAGCTTGATTTTCTTCTCTAGGGATGGAGACAATACCAAAAGCATCAAGAGACTCAAGTAGATGCCAAACCTTGAACTTATACCTCTTGAGGTATGAGAGTTTGCATTGAAATTTGCTTCTCACCTGGTTGACTACTAGTTATGAATCGCCATAGATTACTAGCTCTTTGACTTTATTTTTATAGTAAATTGTAAGCCTAAGATAAGGGCCTCATATTCAACAAGATTTTTAGTGAAAGGGAATAAGAGTCTATAGTAAGCATGGTATTTATTACTAGTAGGGTTAGTATAATAATACCAACTCCAAATCTAACCTTATACCTAGCACCATCAAAATCTAGTTTCTATAGCCCAAGAATAACATGAGTACTCTTATTATCACATACCTTTATAGTTTCTAGGGTGAAAACCCCTAAGTCTAAGTCAATTATGTTGAACCTTTCATTCACAACATTTTACTCAGTGATCATGTGCTTCATCCTTGGCTCTCTTTCAACCTTGATCTAGTTTGTAACTCCTTTCCAAGGTAACCACAAGTGTGAAAAATCCATGGACATGTAACCATTCAAAGTTTTGGTCCATTCCCTACTGAACAAGATTCCATATACATTAGGAATGTCAACAAATTAGATATCCATAATATACTAAAATCTGTTAAGCACGGAATATACTGAGAGGGGGGGTGAATCAGTATATTATATATCTTATAAAAATTTCCCTTTATCAAATTCCACTTAATCAAACATTCAATATATGCAATAAAACTTAAATAATAAATATCACACAAAATAGAGAGAGACACCAGATATGACGTGGAAACCCAATGTGGGAAAAACCATGGAGAACAATCTCAAGTATATTCATGAGAACAAACCCACATGAGTACCATACCCCTTTTTCAAGTACCAACCTCAACTACAATTCATGAGCACCAACCCACAGGAGCTTCAAACCCCTTTGCCAAGCACCAACCCAGCTACTATTTGAGAGCACCAACCCACAAGAGCACCAAACCCTTTGCTGAGCACCAACCCAACAAAAATTTGTGAGCACCAACCCACAGGAGCTTTAAACCCCTTTGCCAAACACTAACCCAGCTACTATTCGTGAGCACCAACCCACAGGAGCACCAACCCCTTTGTGTATACCACACACCTATCTCTCAATGTTGCTATCTCAATAAATGATAGATCAATACAACATCTCCTTCCTCTCTCACACCTTTGCTCTTCTAAGCTAGATATAACAAATACAAATCACATTCATCTCTCACAATTGCTCTTCTAAGTTAGATATTACAATATCAAATCAACCTCTATCTCTCATATTACAAATGGCTTCTCAAGCCTTTATTTATAGCTTTCCAAATGACCTTTGGCCTTCCCCCTTTGTGACCCTTTAATCCTCATGGAAAATGGTGCCAATCTTATATGACCCTTCATATTCAAGCCTTTGAAAAGTCATGTGGTGACCCTTCATGACCAAAAACGTCCTTCCCACTTTTGTCCTTATCTTTGGTGACTCTTCGTATTCCTCAAAGTGTCTCTTCATGAGAAATTGTGCCCTTACTCTTTTGTCTTCACTTGGTGACTCTTGGTATTTCCTAAGATGACTCTTCATGGGAAAATGTGTCCAATCCTTCTTTTGTCTTTACCTCGTACTTCTCCATGGGCCCTTCTTTTGTCTCATATGCAACCAAAAATATATTTGTTAATATTAAATAAATATTAACTCATATTAGCCAAGATATATTTATTACAAACAACATTAAATGCAATGGGGCCTTTATCACCAATAATGCTAAACCTTTGACATCAATGACAATATTTCTAACAATCTCCCCCTTTGTCATTGATGGTAACCTCAATCCTAAAACTGCCACATCCTATCACCTGCACATCCTGTCATTTGGAAACATACAGTAACTCCCCCTTATTGTAACAACCTATACCTGTTCCCTGTACCTATTTTTTGCACCTATACCTGTACCTGTTATTCTCCCCCTTTGACATCAAGGGCAAAGGGCCTACTTAGAGCTAACACTTAGCTCCCCCTCACTTGATGTTAAACATCAATGGCAAGAAGTAATAGAAATTACTCCCAACTCCTCTCGTCAATCTTTAAATGTATCCTTTGATCGTGCCTTTGAGAAGATATCTGATAAAACATATACATTGTTCCCTGTCCTTTGAGCATCTGCAATCAAATCATTTGAACCTTTCCTTCTAACCTCTCAACCTTTTTTATGAAACTTTAATGTATATCCTTGATCACATATTTGACTAACACTTAATAGATTATGCTTAAGACCTTTTACATACAAAACATTCTTAGTCTTAGTTCTACCATAATCCAAACTCAAAGTACCTTTTCTTGTTATCTTGGCAGTGGTTTTATCTTTGAATCTCACTGTACCACCATTGATCTTCTTTAGAGTAATGAACTTACTTTTATCACTTGTCATATACCTTGAACATTCACTATCAATTAACCATGGCTGATCTTTACCTCTCACATGTAGAGCTGTCTGCACCATCATAGAATCTTCATGTTATTTCTTCTACCATGTACATGTTTGAACCTTCTCCCTAATGAATGGAGCTTTGACACTCTGATCCTTCTTCTTGATGAATGGAGCTTTGAAACTCTAATCCTTCTGAACTAACTTGAACACGTTTCTACAATACCGAGCTATGTGTCTAATGTTGTTTCACTTGTAACACACTATGGTCTCTTCATCAAAGCTTGATATAGGAACTAAAGATTTGTGGCTTCTGCTTGACTCTACTTGACTTTCCTTCTCCTTATTTCTGAAATTGTTAGCTCTTTTTCTACATTCTAATTTCTTGTGACCATATCCATTACAATAAAAACAATAGCCATAGAAATAAGACCTATCTGTATATCTCTGACCTGATTGCCTTTTGTAGCTTTGTTCCTTCCATCCTTCTCTATTTTAAATGTCCTTTGTATTCTTCACTTCTCCCCTTTTTGTTTCCTCTTGTGTAAGAGCTTCAGCATAGCTCTTTTTCTTTTCAAAACCAATTCCTGTCTTATCTGAATATGCTTTTTGACTTTCCAATATCTTATTTAGCATGTTAGTGCTATCTTCAAATTTTGAATCACTGACTACTTTATCACTAATTGCTTTCTTAATATCTTTTTTTAAAGAGGCAATTTCAATAACATACCTTTCACAATATTTTCTTGTTATTTCAAACTGTGCTGTGAGATCTTCTTCATTCTTCTTGGCTTCTTCAAAGTGTGCTTGTAGATCTTCAATCATTTCCTTTGACTCTTGTTCATTTTTCTCGATCTAGCGCTTTAATCTTTGATTCTTCTTTTGAACAGCTTCTAACTCTTCTAAGGCACAAATGAGCTTTCCTTCCATATTCACTTCAGCTTCCTCCTCTTCTTCTTCTTGATCACCTTCATGTATGGCCATGAATAGAATCTCTTCTTCTTTTGAATCACTGACTCCACTATCTTTGCCTAAACTAGGATCCTTAGAATACAGGCTCTTCTTCTCAAAACCCTTCTTAGATTTGCCTTTGAAATTCTTCTTGTATGTAGACTTTTCTTCTTCATCATCTTTAACTTTATCTGGGAATCTAGCTTAAAAATGTCCAATCTTTCCACAATTAAAACATTTAAAAGGTAATTTTCCTTGATATTTACCTATTCCTCTTTTCGGCTTGTGAATAAAAAGTGATCCATTTTTATCTTCATCATCATTGGAACTATCACTTGATTCTTGAATCTTAGCTTTCTCCTTCTTTGATGTCTTGAAAGCCGCTTCTCTCTTTGAGGGTTTATCTTGTTCTGTCCACATCTCATATGCCGTGAGAATACCATGAAGCTCATCTATCTTTAGCTTGGCTAAATTCTTCATCTCCTCAATTGCCAAAACCTTTGTATCATATCTCATTGGTAGAGATCTCAAAACCTTTTGCACCACTGTTGACTCATCTAATGTTTTTTCAAGACCTTGAATCTGATTTACGACTTGATCAACTCACAAAAGATAACATGCTATATCTTTTTCTTCTTCCATCTTCAAACTTTCAAACTACCTTCTAAAAGTTTGCAACTTAGCTTACCAAACCTTTCCATCACCTTTATAAATATTCTCAATTTTTACCCAAGTTTCATGAGCAGATTTACATTGCATAACTTTAACAAATTTAGATTCACATAAACCACATAAAATAGCATTTAAAGCTTTAGCATTACATTCACTTGCCTTCTTTTCTGTTGGAGTAATTGTAGATGTCTGTGGCTCTTCATATTCCTCCACCATTGATTTCCATATGTCAAATCCAAGGGCCATCAAATAAACCTTCATTCTCATGCTCCAAAAAGCATAATTCATCCCATCAAACAAAGGTGCCTTATTTGTAGAAAATCCTTCCTGTGACCTAGCCATCGTGCTTTCCTGATCTACCTTCAAGCTATAAAACTTTTCAAAAAGGAACCTGCTCTGATACCAATTGTTAAGCACGAAATATATTGAGAGGGGGGGGTGAATCAATATATTATATATCTTATAAAAATTTCCCTTTATCAAATTCCACTTAATCAAACATTCAATATATGTAATAAAACTTAAACAATAAACATCACACAAGATAGAGAGAGACACCAGATATAATGTGGAAACCCAATGTGGGAAAAGCCATGGAGAACAATCTCAAGTATATTCGTGAGAACAAACCCACAGGAGCACCATACCCCTTTGCTGAGTACCAAACTCAACTACAATTCATGAGCACCAACCCATAGGATCTTCAAACCCCTTTGTCAAGCACCAACCCAACTAATATTCATGGGCACCAACCCCTTTACTGAGCACCAACCCAGCAACAATTCATGAGCACCAACCCACAAGAGCTTCAAACCCCTTTACCGAGTACCAACCTAGCTACTATTCATGAGCACCAATGCATAGGAGCACCAACCCCTTTTTCGAGCACCAACCTAGCAATAATTCATGATCACCAACTCATAGGAGCACCAACCCCTTTGTGTATACCACACACCTATCTCTCAATGTTGCTATCTCAACAAATGATAGATCAATACAACATCTCCTTCCTCTCTCTCACCTTTGCTCTTTTAAGCTAGATATAATAAATTCAAATCATATTCATCTCTCACAATTTCTCTTCTAATCTAGATATTACAATATCAAATCAACCTCTATCTCTCATATTACAAATGGCTTCTCAAGCCTTTATTTATAGCTTTCCAAATGACCTTTGGCCTTCCCTCTTTGTGACCCTTCAATCTTCATGGAAAATGGTGCCAATCTTGTATGACCCTTCATATTCAAGCCTTTTAAAAGTCATGTTTCATGACCAAAAATGTCCTTCCCACTTTTGTCCTTATCTTTGGTGACTCTTCATATTCCTTAAAGTGTCCCTTCATGAGAAATTGCGCCCTTACTCTTTTGTCTTCACTTGGTGACTCTTGGTATTCCCCAAGATGACTCTTCATGGGAAAATGCATCCCATCCTTTTTTTGTCTTTACCCCGTGGCTCTTCGAATTCTCCATGGGCCCTTCTTTTGTCTCATATGCAACCAAAAATATATTCGTTAATATTAAATAAATATTAACTCATATTAGCCAAGATATATTTATTACAAACAACATTAAATGCAATGGGGCCTTTATCACCAATAATGCTAAAACTTTAACATCAATGACAATATTTCCAACACACTCTAGGATCAGAAGCCAATTGCATATGAAGATTTAATAATTATCTACTTAACTTGACTCTAGAATTTTCTAATTGAGTAATAACCATATCAGACTTAATAGGTGTCAAGCCAAGTTGTTTTAAAATACCTACTAGCATGATATTAGTAGATGCACTAGAATTAAATGAAAAGGTATGAAAATTCTTACCAAACATCCTAATTGTGAGTAGGAAAGGAGAAGATTATGTCTTAGCTTTGTGCATAACCACATGAGCATTATCATCTATGGGTTGTTTATTGGATGTCTTTGACACTAATTACAGAAAGAGGTCCCTTTGTTATGTGATTTGTGTCAATTCATGATATGTGATGTTATCTTTGATCTTCTTCATATCTTCAACAATATTATAACCAGTCTTATTTTAAGAAATAGGAATTTCAACATTATGTTTAGAGGTACTCCCTTTTGATGGTTCTGGATCATTTCTTGAAGAAGTGTCTGGAAGAGTTCCAAAGTTATTTGGAGGCATTGAGGTATTTAAGGGGTGCCTCTTTCCTCTATTCTTTAAAGAATAAGTCTTCTTTAATAATTTTTGGAAGGCCTGGATCTCCTCAGGGACATCATCAGGTTCATTATCCTCTTGAAAGGGGAAATCAAAATTCTCCACCATGAAAATTTAATCAATGGACCCTAAAGTACCTACACCATTATCCTTGTTAGGGACCACTTCAAATGTATTGACCTCCTCTTGGAAAGCTTCAAAATCTTTACAAAACTCAATACAATCAATATCACCATGTTTGGTTATATAATGCACTCTACAATAGTCAGGCAAAGTAATGTTAGTAAGATTAATGTCCATAGTCTTCTTTTCAGAAGATGGATAATTATTCTTATTATTATGGAAACTATAATTATAAGACCTATTATTTGGCCTATTAAACCTTTGAAATGAGAAGTTCTTACCAGATCTTTGACTAGTATTACCAACTTATTTTTGCAATTGAAGGAAATTAGTTCTTAATTTTTGGACCATTTTTAGTATAGACTCATTCTCATTCTTAGGAGTTTCAGAATTCTACACCTAATTATTTTTAGTACTAGTAACTAGTACTAAATATCTTTGATCATTTGCATTGAATCCACTAGTAACATGATTGATCAAGAATCCTAGGTTCTAATTGGGAGTAACATGACTTAAAGGCAATTGATTGATATTTGAGAGTTGATTCATGGTTGGAATATTCTATTTGTTGATGGGGAAGATATTCATAATGGGCATATGTGGATTGATATTTGGGATAGAGTAGGCCATTTGTCCTTGGGGTTGAATTTGATCATTGATGATCACTACCTTAGAATAAGCCCTAACTAATGAAGTTATAATTGTAATAGATCTTTTCAAAAATATAGAGGTCATGGGATCTACTACATCCTTGTATATTTCTAGAGCTAAAACATCATCAGGTTTATAGGGTTCTATGGTTCTACTATAGATTTTTTGGAACCTATCATTGAAGGAAATTATGGGCTCATTTGCATCCCTCTTGATGGTAATGAATTTATGGTATATAACACATGGATTAAAAATATTACCAAACTAGTCTATGAAAACATTAGTAAAACCATCCTAGCTAGTAATATATTTGTCAGGCAAATTGAGAAACCATTCATAAATAACATCCTTAAAAGTAAAGGGGAATAATCTACATGTTACATCTTCATGTGTAACATTTAACAACCTTAAAGAAACTTTAAATGTTTTAATGTGTTCTTTAGTAGTTACAATACTCGTTGGACTAAATGTTGGCAAGTATTTTTTAGGGTTACGTGGGAGATCATGTACCGCACCTAGCATGTTGATTGAAGATTCTCCCAACCAATCCATACCTAGATGAAGGTTGAAGGCAAAGGTACCTTGAAGAGGTGAGGTTGGCAAATATTTGGAACATTTGCATCTGCCTTTATCTCACCTAGTTTTCCTATGGACTTCAAGTTCAAGTAAAGGCTACCTTATCTCTAAATGTGATCTTTTTCAAACCCTTGGCAATTCCATCTTTAAAATTGAAGATCATGTTTGGCATACAATGTATCAAGTTAATATTTATAAATAACAAGGATTAAACCTTCACATTAAGCTCATATTTCAAATATTGTGTAAAGAACAGTAAAGGATGCCAACCTTTGACTAAGAGAGCTCAAAGATGTGTTCAATTACATAAATAAAATATACATTTATAAGCCTAAGCTCAAATAAGCTCATATTTATGAAATATGTGCCAACCTTTGATCAAAATAAGCTATTCTAACCTCAAATACTATGAGTTTTCAAATCTTAAGATATATTTACCAAAACTAAGCCTCAAAATTCAAAAAACTTTGATCTTTGTCTAAAGGAAGCACAAAGATAGGTTAAAGACCACAAAGATCAATTATATTTACACTTCTAGGCAAATAACTACTTAAAAGTATAAAGATAACATCAATCTTAGATCAAAACACTCTAAGATAAGCAAAGGTTCAACTAATTCACAAAGAAAAGGCCCTCTTTCTAGCATCAACATAACCTGTTAATGCCTCTATGTGTAACACAGATGTCCTTAGTATTCACGAACACTTCTCATTTTAGAATTCTAGGAATTTAGAGCATGAGTAGCAAGTTTTGGAAACTTATGTTACCAGTGGTGAAATAGTAGCAAATTAATGTTTATCTATTCCACAAAATTTATATTGATTGATGGTTGCGAGCCACCATGGACTAAGTCTTTGTAAACTATAAGTACCTATGTTGATCATAGTGAATTATGATCAAATATTAAACTATAGACTAATCTAAATGAATTTTTATAATGAAATTTAAGCTAAAGTGATCTGGTTAAAAAAGATGCAAAAGAGAAGGGTAAGGTAGAAAGGAAATAAGTGATTGCTGATTCTTGACTCAAATATCATGACAAAGTTTTAATTATAACTGAACTTGCATTTAACCAGTACATGATGCAAAATATCATAAGCTCAGATATCACCATACACCAAACAAATTTATAAGGATAATATGAAATTATACAAGTAATAACTAGATTTTACTTTAAAGATTTGTTACCAAACTCAAATAGCATTAACACATCTAAATACAGAACAAACAAAATGAATCAAAATAAAGATCCTCCATCTAATCTAGAATAAGCTCAAATTAGAGACCCTATATCACAAATATAAATTTAGAAATCATGAAACCATTCAAATTCAAGCTTTAGAACCAAAAATTAAGAGAAAGCCACATTAACAATTGACACATCAAATTTGGATAATCTTCATAGAATTCCTTAATAGTATTAATTACTTAAAGTATACAAATTTGCTCAAAATTCTCTCCCTTTACAAGATGGTAGTGTTTCATTTTATAGAAAGACCAAAAAATATATTGATCGGTTACAAGATACAAATGTACAAAAGATAAAGATAATTGTCCTTTTTCAAAAAGTTCTAGAATACACTTGCTTTTCTAAACTAGACTGACCTAGAGGTGAATATGCTAACAAACTAACATATGCCTTTAAAAAATAATATTCCTATTTTAAATATTACAATGCTTTTATAAAGAGGAAAATTAACTAATTGGTGGGCCCATTACCAGAGGACTCCCCTATTGCTCTTATAAAAGCTCCAAAGCTCTTTGATGTTGTTCTTTAACAAGTTCTACATCTATAGTTGGCTTCATGAAGCAGACATATTCTTGGTCATCTAAGTCCTCAAAATCTCTATCATCCCTTGCCATTGCTTTTTTGATGCTTCTAGATTTTACAATATTTTCTTTATCAATGAAGATCATGCCCAAAATTCTACTATTATCACTACCTGATTGCCCCTAGATTTTTCCCTTTACTTCCTGAATCACCAAAATGAATCTATGTTTATATTATTCATCATCAATAATTTCTAGGGCTATATATTTTGTAGGATTAGCCAACATGGTGCCAAGGATTTGCTTAATTATGGCAATCAACTCTTCATCATCCCTTAGGAGTCTATCCAAGTCTACTAACCAATTACTTAAGCTCTATATCTTATCCACCAATATCCCTAATATAGCATTTAGGTGGGCTAGGTTAATTTTTTTGAACTTATGAATTAGTATATTGATAATATCCCTTATCTTAGCCTCTACATCCTACCACTTTGTTATCAATCCTTTGGCCACTTCACTCTACTTGCTCAATGCATCTTGTCTTAGCTTCATTGATTTTAAGGAATCAAACATATCAAAAAAGCATGCTTCAAACATATCTATTATAGCCTCAGGTATTGACCAGATGGCCTAGGTTTCTAATTTTTTCATTTCGTTCTCCAAATTATAAATCCTTTGTTTCATGCCCCTGATGCTAGCTATAACTTGAGCTAAATGGGCCTTAGTTAGGCTTTCAGTATCCTATTTATGGATGGGTATTTCACCAAGATGCTACCCTCTAATTGGAGTTAAACATGTAAAAGGTTCAACCTTTTATAATGTGAACTATGTAGTTCCCACCATGGCTTTTCTTGTAGTCACTATCTCTAATCTAGTTGGCTCTAAATTAAACTGCACAGTAATAGATGACTCTATATATTTTGGAGGTTATAATACCTCTATCCTTGTGCTATTTTATGCTCTTAGAGAATCAATTTATTTTCTTTCTGACCCTATAGTGGTCACTGGTCTTATTTCTTCTACCTCTTTCATCAAAGACTTTATCTAAGGCTTGATGTCATCATGCACATCAATGTTAATAGTTTGGGTCAAAGCCCAAGAGTGAGACAAAGTGGGAATCTTATAAATTTTTCCATATATGTACCAATCATAGATGATTTGTCCATGAATAGGGTATTCCTCACTGAATAAGTTGATTTCACTTTTGGGATGAGTGAAAGTCAATTTTGGCCTCTTTGATCCAACTAGGACCAAGACTAATTCTGCCTTTCGTTATTAGGGGGAGCTACTAGAAATAAATCTAGAGCTACCTCTTTTCCTTTATCCCTCTCAGCCTCTTCTTCCTGGGCTTGTGCCTCCTCAACATGCTCCTCTTCTTCATTGGTTCCATATGCCTTAGCAAGGACCTTGAGGGCATCTTCCACTATTTCATTAGGCCCCAATGCAATCATGTCCAAGTACTCCATTAGGGATGTAGGTCTATTAAGAGGGACTAAATATGATGGGCACTTACCAGGTCTCTCTTCCAACTTCTCTTTTCCAAGACACTATGTTATTTGTGCTTGGGTTTATTTATTTTTTACTTATGGATACTCTTAAGGAGGCTTTGAGGGTCTAGGTAGCAAGTGGTATTGCAAATATCCTATTTTCCAAATGTCCCCTTGTGTCTTCTCATCACTAGATAGTATGTGCTCTAGTCTAACATTATGCCTCTTGAGCCCAACCAATATTTCTTCAAAAATGTTTTCCTTGATATGGATGGTGTTATGGACACCAAGTTAGTGTAAATACACTGGCTTAGGGAATTTTTTGAACTTAAAATGTGTGGAGACTATGTCATTAGGATTCCACATCTTTAACTCATCTAGTTGAAATCTAAAATAATCCCTATGCCTAGCCATAATGCTTACCTAATCCTAATTCTATAGCATAATTCTATTAATGGTTATAGGAAAGGGATAGAGGAGGCCCTTCCTTATAATCCACACCATTGAGAATTTGATATGTAATCTCTTGATCTACCATCTTGATGGGGACATGGATAGGCAATCTATAAAGTTGGCTCATGATCCCCTCAATCTTGATTACTATACAATCTGGATACAACTAGATGTCTCCCATGAGCTAAACATATTTCTTGGTTAAAAATATTACCCTAGGCATGGGTATCCATATAATGGCTTCTAATAGATAAGGATAGACACAATCAAAAATGAATTTCATGTTATTTCTATACCTTAATATGTGTATCTTTGAATAGTGGTGAGAAATTATAAACCTGCCCTCAGGTGATCAATTTTTGATATAATGGATCTGGGTGGAGGCTAGTAAGGCATCTAATAGATAGGACATCATGAAAAATTAGGTGCTAGTCTTCTTCCTAATCGCTATAATATTCCTTTCTAGGTATATGTTGATCATCTCCCCAATGGGAGGAGTGAACCCTTTTTCTACCATGAAGTAGACATAAGATACCCAATTCTTACTGAAAAATGTGGTTGAAGGGGCTCTAGAGATTCTCTTTAATAAGGTCATAATTACCCTAAATCCCTCTCTAAATTGGGAAATTGAGATGTTTCCAATAGGGTTTTGACTCATATGGCTCCCTTGGAACAACCATGGCCTCCATGTGGTATCTAGATCATTCTTCCTGGTCCATTCTTTAATAGTGGGTAAATCCACTTGGGGTTTTGGGAGCTTATAGTAAATTTCAAAGGCTAATGGGGAAATAAATGATACTCTTTTAAATGAACTTTCATGGATAATCCAACCCTACTCAATCCTAAAATTAGACTCTAAATGGTCTCTAGGTTAGCTCTTACATGCTCAAAACACAATTGAACTTCTTCTAAATTCATTATAATCAATCTGAATCCACTTAAGGTCATTTCATACAAGTTTTAGGGCTTTAAAGATTTAATGGTGGTATCTCATTTGGAATTTATATCATATGTGCTTCAGATATGATTTAGACCTTTTATTTTATATGTTTGCATTTTTGAGCACATAAGATCTCCTATTTTGTCACTTTGTGCTTATGTGGCACTTATTTAGCATTGATCTATCACTTTTCATGGCATTTTTCTTAAATGCCTTTGAAGTACTAGCCATTGGAATTTTAAAATGCCTTTTTCTTTTACACCATTGGATCAAGATCTTTAGATTATTGTAAGCCATTGATTATGATCTAAGCCCTTACTTGTCATTAGTTCTTTTTGGGATCCAGCCCCATGGTTATGCCACTTGACTCTTTCATGGGATTTCTAAGCTTTGGCACCTTTATCAGTCACATATTAGATGTATGTTCACCATGTGTCAAACACATGGGATCTCAAGGGATCCATTGAAAATTCATCAATGATTTTGTGTGTTGGATCATCCACCATGATGAAAAATAAACCGTCAGATCCTTCAAGGTGCTTGAGCTTTAAGTCAGTGCATAGACATAAAAGAGCTTAGGTTAAAATTATTTTACCTAAGTCTATTTATATTAATGAACATGAAAATACTTAGTTAAAATTATTATATGCTAAGTTTTAAATCATAAATGGCCCTTTTAATGACATAAAACATGCCCCTTTTGCCTAAGTAATAAGTTTAGATGAGATTAATTTTGATGACCTTATGGATGTCAAAGGAAGCTTCTTGAACATTCAAATGACATTGTTGAGTTCATCAAATTTAAGATAGTTAAGTCCTTTAGGTTTGATGGGCTTAAAATTGAGGGTTGTATGGACATCAATGATGGCCTCATAGATGTCATACGATAGTCATGAAAATGTCAAATTTAAGCTCATTAGTTTCTTATGTTTTAATGTGAGAGTGCCATGTGGTGTCTTCATGAGGCTTCCTAGGATCTCAGAGCCAATTCATACCATCTGATAAAATGCCATGATGAAACGAGGTTTATTTGATCATGATCTAAGAACTTGATCATGATTGGTTCTTTTAATATGTGAGATCCTTCACTTTTAAGCCTTGAATGTGAGAGTTTCATGTGGTGACTTTGCAAGCCTTCTAGGTCTTTGAATTTTCAATGATTTCTTCATTTCATATGATCTTTGGTCTATGATGAAGTGAAAGCCATTAATTTCAATATAAGTGCTTGAACACAATTTGTTTTGAGGACTAAGTGTTTGGTTTGTCAAGTTTTTCCTCACTCCATTGGATCAAAAGTAGCGAGGAAGCACAAATCATTGGATCTTGTAAGATGCATGATAATTAAGTTAGGACCCAAGATGAAAGAAACTTAGGCTAATGAATTTAGGCTAAGGTCTCATTCATGTTAATAAACATGAATGGGGTATTAGCATCAAATCTTTAGGTTAAGTAGGTAATTAAAGGGACCATGATATAGAATATGAAGGGAGCCTACTAGGAAAATTTGAAGGGACCCATGGCATAAAATTAGATCACATTAGAAAAATAAGAAACATATGGGGGAAAATAAAAGGGACCAAGGCATAGTTTTGGGCTAAGGTTTGGTCATATTAAAAAACATGACAAATATTTAACATAAAAATTGGGCTTGAGTCCAAAATAAATTTAAAATGTTCCCTCCAATTTACTCCTACCAAATTCAAATTCAACTTTGAATCAAGGGTTTATGCCAGGGCTTTAAAACATGAATCCATTAGCAAGGACCCAATGTAACCTATAAATAAAAGACATGAAGACCAATTATTAGCACATTAGGTAGGCTAAAAGTAAAACCATGAATCATTAAGCCAATATTATCAAATTAGATGATCATCAAATTCTAATAATGTTCAAAACAAGCCATGCTTTGAGGGTTTAAATTTCAAAGTATCTCAAGGGTCCCAATTTTCAAAAATGGGGGTATGTTGTCCTCAAAATTGGGTAATCCATCAAATATTATGAAATCTTCAAGTGATAAAGTTTCAAGTGAGGTTGATGGAGATGTATATCTCAAAATCTTAGTCTTACATGCATGTGTTGATGCATGGATAATTAATTCAGGTGCATCCTATCATATGAATCCTACAATGGAGTGTTTTTATGAATATGAGGAATATGATGGTGGTGATATCATTCTAGGATGAAATTAAACCTACAAAATCATGGGGAGAGTAAGGGTGAATTTGAGATTTACATATGGTAGGATAAAGACTCTCTCAAGTGTCCTACACATTCCTTGCCTTGCTAGGAACTTGATCTCTATGAAAGAGATGAATGAATCTAGTGTCGAGGTATCATTTAGTAGAGATTGATGTAATATGGCATGTGATTCCATGGTATTATGAAGGGCCATGAACATAGGTACTATGTTTAGATTTGATGTGACTATAATGAGTGGCACATATAACAACTTTATTTCTCTAAAAGGTAAAGTTGAAGAAGAAACATGTGCATTGGATTTGACAGAGAATCCAATGCTCTAACATCATAGGTTGGGACATACTAGTGAAAAAAATTTATGCATGCTTCAAGGTAAGGATGTGGGGTAAGGGATGGTTTCTTGTCTCTTTGATTTTATCAACATTACATTTATGACAATCAAAGTTAGGTAAATTTCCCAAAGGTTTTACAAGGGAAAGTGAAATATTTCAAGTGATTAATAGTGATGTCTTTGGACTAGTGGACATCCCATAACTGAGCATGTATTTATTTTATATGTATTTGATATGTGATTAATCTCACAAGACCTATAAATAATTCATCTTGAATACATCAAAATTTCTAAAGAAATTTGAGCATTTCAAAGCTCTTGTGGAGAACCAAATGGAGAATAGGATCAAGGTGTTTCACATGGACAACAAGGTGAGTAATAATTTAAGGATTTTAATGAATTATATACTTAGAGTGGTATTTTTATTCTAAAAAAAATTATATACACTCTACAGGAGATAAAGTGGATGAATAAGACATTGAAGGAAAAATCATGTAGTATGTTAAGGTTGCACATTTTGAGAAAAAAATTGGGAGAAAAAATTTGTAACTACTTATTAATTTGTCAATAAATAACTTAACTCAATGTTTATCAAACTCTACAAGAAGCATGTATTGTTAAGAAACCATTCTTGAAACATCTATGAATTTTTTATCGTGATGCTTACTCCTATAGTCCAAAGGAAAAGAGATAAAAACTTGATGGTAAGTCTAAAAAGTGCATCTCCTTTCAGTGCAAGAGAAGTGTCAAAGTGTAAACATAAATAAGGTGTTCTATAGCCAAAATTTATTTTCTAGAAATGTGTAAAAGACCCATGTACATGAAGTACCAGAGGAGTATCCAAAGGAAAAATAGAAAAGATGTAGGTTGATATGTCATTTGAAAAGTTTGTGTCTAAGTATGGTTCCATGTAAAATGTGTTGCAAGAGTCACAAGAAGAGGAGGAGATAACTAATCCTACCCTAAGGGTATCATAATGAATGCAAAGAATTCTTAAAAGGTATAACCAATTGGGCATTCATTATGCATGCATTTTTTTAATGATTTATAGTGATGAACCAAATATGGTGAAGGAAGCTCTAGATTATGTATAAATAAATTCTATCAATATGGATATGAAGGAGGAGATGGAGTCTTTATATGAGAACGATACTTGGGATTTGGTGAAGCTACCTCTTTGAAAAAAACCTTAAAGGCTAAAAATGGGTTTTTTAAAATATGTAAAATATACAAGGAAATTTAAAGAGTACCAGGGTCACCTGCTGGCTAAAGAATTCTCTCGAGTAGAGTGAATTGATTTTGGTGAGAAAATTTATCTTATTGAAAAATTGAATTCAATAAATTTTCTTTTAGATATTATTGTTGTGTTTGATTTAGATATACGTAAGATGGATGTGAAGATAACATTATTACATGGGAAGATTGAAGAATAAATCTATATGTTATAACCTGAGGGTGTCAAGGTAAAGTGGAAAAAGGACTTTGTCTGGAGACTGAATAAGTCCTTATTTGGATTGAAGCAATAATCTAGAATGTGTAATCATTAACATTAATAATTATGTCATTGGAATTCACTAGAAAATATGATCCTTGTGTCTACTACAAGGAAGAGGGTGATTATTTTATCATCATAGTCATCTATGTGGATGACATGTTGTTCATTGAAAATGGAATGGGTATAATAAATAAATTAAATTCTCAACTATCTATGAAGTTAAACATGAAATATCTTGGTGTTGTGATATTTATATTTGGCATGGAAATAAAATAAAATCATGATAACATGAAGCTTTAGCTGGAATAAAGGAAGTATATTGATATTATATTGGTGAGTTTTATGATGTATCACTAAAAATTTGTGTGCATCCTTTTCTTAGTTGGTCAAAAATTATCAATTGAGTAGTTTCCAAAGGCACCAAAGGATTTGAAGGACATGATTCAATTTATATATGCAAGTGTAGTGGAAACCTTGATCTATACAATGGTTTTTTTGAGACCTAACATTGCACAAGTAGTGGCAGTATGGAGAAAATACATGTATAATCTAAGAAAGGATCATTAGTTGATAGTGAATTCAATCTTCAGACACTTTCAAGGGTAATCTAATCATGCAATTTTTTATGAGAGCACATTTAATAGAAGCAGGAACTTGAGTCTAAATGGATTTGTGGATTATGATTGGGCTAAAGAGATTGATTATCATAGGTATACTAATGGATATGGCTTCAAAGTTTTTGGTGGAGTGGTAAGTTGGATGAGAAAATGAAAGGAAAGTGTTTCCATATCCACCAATAAGGTTGAATACATCACAACTAACCATAAAAGCAAGGAAATAGTGTGGCTTCAAGAAGTGATGAGACCTATAAAAGGTCTCATCTACCTATTTAATGTTTTCCTAACTAGTTCCTTTCTGTCATAGTTTCCATTCCTAGGGAATCATAATATACTCATGTGCATATGCAATATACATATATATACACATAATGTAAATCTTAAGTTGGATATGTTATTTCTAAGTTTTCTAATATAGTTTAATGGTTTCATAAATGGTTTTATATTTTCATGGATAAATGGAATGGAATATATATTTGTTTATTATGTTTAGTATCGTGCATCTATTCTTGCATATATAACCATAGGCTTTGATTGGCTAGACTTTGGAGACATAAAGTACCCACAATAAATAAGAACCACTAACAACAGAACTTCTATATGTCATCTCCATTAGTCTTCCATCTTACTCAATGATCTCCAAAAATCATGTAACATGTTGAGAAGTTGTTATAACCATATGGGAACTCTATTTGACCATGCTTTCATTATTGGATTGTAAATCCATGTGTTTTTAACCATTTTAACACTCTTATTATTTTTGTCTTATTTATATCATTATATATGATCATAGGTTGTAATGATTATTTATTTATTCAAATAATAAGCACTTACCTTACCTATGTAAGCAAAAGATTTTTATGTGATTACAAGTATAACATGATATAACATATAAATATAAGTGAGTAAGAGTGACAAAGTTGTCTCAATATTTTGTAATTTACTATAGGAATCATTTTATTGCTACAAATTTTGATCAATGTAATTAAATTGATTTGAGTTAAGTAATTCGTAATCAAAGAATGGATCTAAAACACAAGTTTAACCAAGTAGGTCCCACTTATGAGGATTTTATGTGAAAATCTCATCTGTTAAGTATATAATCCTTTTTATTCATGTGTTTACATTCTAGTTTTATGTGTATGTATTTGGTTTTGATAGTTGATTTCATTCAAGTAATTTTTCTCATGTGTGATTGATGAAGTGTTCTCAATTTAAAGTATAGGAAGCTTCCATAATAATAATGATTTTCCTTATCACTTTTACCCTTATGTAAATTCCATTTCATGTAAGTGTATTTACATCCTATCATTTAAATTTATGGAAAGTGTGTTTCCTATATAAATCCATTAGTACCTTAGCCTTAAAAATAGTCTAGTGTGGATATACAATTCTGATACCTTACCAAAGTAGATGGACCCTAAGTTGATAATTCAATGAATGAGCATTTTCAATAAACCAAGTGGTTTCCCCTTTAGAGCACATCTATCAGGTTGTACGTATAGTGATTGTATTACATCAATTTAAATGGAGAGTTTATTTTTCCAATAATTTTGGAACCATTTCCAATGAATGTGTCAAGGATTAGAATATCCAAAGGTTAAGATAGATTTCCTGATTTCATAGAAGTAACATTTCCTACTTTCTAGAGTAAAATTTCTTCCTTTTTAGAGTAAATTTTCCTGATTTCTAGCATAAGATTTATTGCTTTCAAGATTGAATTTAATTATTTATAAAAATTAGATTTAAAATTTATAAAAATTAGATAATAATAAAAAAATTCCCTTTCAAACTAACCTCATGTAGGCCAGGGTATAAAAACATAAAAATAAGGTGGAAGTGTTTGTATCTAGTGTGAAATAAGTTACTTGGGAAGCTTTTTTCCTAAGAGACTAATATTTTATGTATAAGAAGTTGGGATATCACTTGCATCAATAGATATATCACCTATAGCAATAGAGATATCACCAACAACAATAAAAACATTGCATGAAATAATAAATATGTCACTTGTAACAATAGAGATATCACCTTTTATAACTAAAAAAATGATTGTAGTTGATCCACACCAATTATTTGAGGTAGAAGAAGAAGTAACATAGGAGTTCTTATCTAAATTTATAAAACACTCTTAGAATAAAGGCTAGGAGGATCCTCATACCCCTCATAAGGATGTCTTTACACCATTCCAAAGAGTGCCTATTTATCCACCCCATACTCAATAATTAGGTATTCATCTTCCTCCACCCTCACCCATACTCCTCTCCAAAAGAGAACTCAGATCCCTTCTATATCCAAAGAGAACTATGAAACTCATTAAACCCACTAACTCATGTAAACAAATCATCTTTATTGAAATCATGGAGGAATTTATAAGAAACTGAACACTATCAACCATAGTTAGAATACTTTCCTCTTATTTTAAGAATCTGATAGGCACTATTCATTACAAACCATGGACAAAAATTGATAACGGATTTGAAAAGTGGGTGGAAGAACTTTTTGGTTTAGAATTAGTCTTAAAAATCATGGGGAACAATCATGAAGAAAAATATGAGGCCATAGCCTTTGAGTTTCTTATCAATACTCCTATGGGTAATGTACCGATGAAAAAAAATCTTCTCTCCACCTTGTCCAACTTAAGAGGTATGGATAGTGAAGATCCTTATACATTTCTCTTTGAGTTTAATGTCCTGTGCCATAATTATGCCTACAACTAGGACATTTAAAAGTTAAAATTATTTCCATCCACTCTCAAAGATGTAACCCTTTGATATTTTATGGGGTTGAGAAAAGATGAAATCTCAACTTGGAAAGAGATGACTAACAAATTTGTATAAAAGTATCAAGAGTATTGTTTCACTAAATTTTGTCTATTTTAAGTCTAAAGAAAAATAAAAAGAAGGATGGGGATAAGTGATTAGAATGAACCCATATTTGGTTTACACACCATATCCTAACATTGTGAGCACTCCTCTTTGGCTGGGAAGGACTACCTGCAAGTAAGAAAACACTACCACAAGATGTTTGTTAGTAGTTAAATGGTGGGCTACCAAGCTACGTGCTTGTTCTAGGAAGTGTAAAACTTCCTTAGAGATGAAAATCCACTTTTGTGAGATAAAATAATAATAAATAACTAAAAGAGAGGTAAAGAGAGAGTGAAAGAGAGATAAGATTACTGTTATTAACAACTTGTATGTAGCAAAGAGTGACAAGGTGTAGGTGAGGTACTCTATTTGTATTTTAGAAGTTATCTAGATAGGTTTTGAAGAGGCTATAGAATCCACAGTCATTGACATCAATAGGGGAGTGACTAATATCAGTTATACTACCAAATTTGATAGTGATGTGATTGATGTCAGTTAGGTTGTCAAGGTCGATAGGTGCAATAATTATCTCAGAGTTTGTAGAAGGCTTTTATGGGTCTAGGAAATGGTTTGGATCAGGTCTAGGAGGTTGGGAGAGTTATGAGAGAGAGATTATGACTTGGGTAGATCTAGTCAAATGTTTGTTATGTCAAGTTAAGGAGAAACAAGTGAGGAAGCTTTGTAACTCCCTCATGGGGGTTCAGTCAAAAGTGCATAAAACAATGCATAGTAGATATAAAGAAATAGATGTTAGGTTGTGGAGCTAAAAGCTTCACTGATGCAGACATGGAGGAGGTTGCAGAAGGGTTGCGGAGTGTTACTGTCACCAGCGTCGATCAAGCCAATCGATGTCGATAGGGTAGAGACAAGAAGGCAATCGATGTCAGTCAGTAGTCGGCCAGCGTCGACGACCCCCAGGCAGACAGGGACTAATGTCGATCACCTGTGGTTTGGACTGTGATATATTATGGGTAGTTAGTTGATGAACCAAGTGTTTGCATGTCAAGAGCTAATTTTAGACTGAGAGCTGCGGATCTAATTATTGTAATTAGGAGTCTAATTATTGTTTGGATGAGATCTATATATTAGACTCATGGATTGTATTGTAAATTAGTGCTAGAGAGTAAGAGAGCAATATTATAAGCTCCTTCTGTGTGTGAGGTGAGCAATGGTGTGTTCCTCTTAGTGCCATAGTACCAAGTGTGGGTGCTAGATTGGAGAATCAATAGGGTTCTTCATGTATGTATGATCTTGGTCATCATGTGAGCATGGCTTCTATAGGAGATCTACATGGTAAGTAAGATCATTGATTTGCAGATGTATGTGTGTGCAAGGTCAAGGTTCACAGGTGTGCAGAACTAGGTTGATTTGTAGGTGCACAAGATCAGATAGGACAGCAACACAACAGGGAGTAGAATCAGGCAAGATCTACTTGGAGTATAGTGTGTACTCAGATAGAGTAAGAGAGGAAGGCAAGGAAGATCCTTCCATAAGTAAGATCTATTGAGGTGTAGGTTGTTGCACGTTCAAGGGAGATCTACTTAGAGTGCGTGGAGCACAGGTATAAGGTGAACACCAACTTAGTGTTTGAGTTGGGTGTTGGGACCTAAGAGAGAGAGCTTTGAGGAGAGAATTATTGTTCACTTGAGGTGTGGGAAGCCTCTGAAGAGGTGGTGGAAAAGAAGTGGCATCTTCTTTATTGTATTCTTTTTTGTATGAGTATTAATACAAGTTGTGTATTGTCTCTCATATCTTGTGTTATTTCTAGATTCTAGTTACTTGTTGATTCTGGTTAATTCTACATATTAAGTTGGTTGTATTTGGTAATCAATTGTGTGCTTTTGGTATTCATATCTCAACACGTGGTATTAGAGCTAAGGTTGTAGGAAGTGGTTTTGTGTTTGCTTACAGGTCACTCTCAGGGGTTTTTGATTGAGTGGGAGTAGAGCAATGGCAGATGAAAGTAAGCTAAGAATGGAGGAGTTGAAAAGCACAGATGGTCACTTATGGTCCTATGGAAAGAAAGAGCAGGTAAAAGAATATTGTTGGTTGGTAGTAGATCAGCATGAAGGAACTGAAGATGCAGATGTAGCAGGTGTTGTTGTATAGGATGCTTTGGGAGGTTTCTTGGATAAAGTTGAATCTTGGATAACAGATTTGGTTGCCTCTTTCCATGTAGCCCCAAGGAGAGGAGCTGGTGAGCCTTGCCAAAGAATTGGCAAAGGGGAAGTGAAGTTGAAATTACAGGCGGCCAACACACGGGTGTTAAAGGAGGTCATGCAGGTCCCAGGTTTGGAGATGTGGCTAATTTCTTCAAAAGATTTGGGTGATGAGAGATGCACAAGAACTCTCATAGTGGATACACTTGAATTAGCTAGTGGTAATAAAATAGGTACTCTTTATCTACTTGTTTATATTACTGATTTTTCTTTTGTTGCAGAGACGTGGCTTCGTAGGCTTGGTCACATGAGCAGGAAGGAGATGCATGTTCTTAAGTGAAAGATAGATATATTTGATAGGCTTAAGAACTAGAAAGCCTTGGTGTTTATGGAGAAGATGGCAGACAAAGACCAGTGGATGGGTTGGATACTTCTGAGTAGGGCAGTTTGGACATGGGGCTTGATTCAAAGGAGCTCACAAGTAAAAAGTCATCACTTACAGAAAACACAGGTACCAGCATCGACAAGAAAACTAACGTCAGTAGTAGGTAAGACCGATGTCGGTCATGAGGACCGACGTCAGTAGCAGGAGGACATCGACGTCGGCAGGGTTGGTAGTCAGGACAGGCACAAGAACTGATGTCAGTTGGATGTAGACTGTGTGGTGACCGAGGTCGGTCACTGTAACAAATTTTGGGTGGACAACAAGCTATTAAGGAGTCTCAAACACCCATATAGAGGACTGAAGATGTAAGTAAGCCTCAAATTTGTTGTTCCTCTTCTTTATACTAGTTGTTGATTGCAGAGCAGGAAGGATCCAGGAAACAATGGGAGCATGGCATGGAGAGATTGCAGAACCAAGCAAGAGATTTGGTAGGGTTGCCAGTAGGTATGAAAGCACAGAGACGAATGGATACCTTAGTTGAAGAATAGAGAGAATGAACACGTGAGATGGAAGGCCAGGTCATATGGTCTTGAGGGAGCTGCAGGACAGTGGTACAGGTTTTGACAGGGGGATGACAAAGCATGCCTTTAGTCAATGTTAGGGTAACTACTGTGGTTTGACTTACCAGGTGGATGATGATTGCAACATCATTCTGTTGATGTATGTGGATAGTATGCTAGTTAGCAGGTTTGTACATACAGGGTTTTGTTGAGCTAAGGGTAAGATTAGTTTAGTGGTTTGCTATGAATAATTTGGAGCAGCAAAATTCTTTAGCATGGGAGACATGGGAGATCACAGGGTGATTTCGTTTCTAGTGGGAGTTGATGTGAATCAGTTGTTGGTGAGGTTCATTATGTAGGATTCAGAGCTAGAGCACACTAAGGGCTAGATAGTTTAGAGTCTGAAATCACATGAGGTCTAATATAGACTTGAGTTTGCCCAAGTAATGGGTATTGTTAGAGAGTTAGGTGCCAATTCAAAGAAGTGGGTTCTTAGGGACTTGAGAGAGACCAACAGTAGGTATACATGTAGGGTTAGGACTTCACTACATGGGATTATAGGTTTGGATGTGGTAGGGTACTCAGATGACAGGAAGTGCACCATAGGTTGTGTGGTGGGTTGTCTTCAGGATTCATCTTGAAGAGGGATACAAGCTAGGAAATAGATTAGATGGGGTACAGGTACAGGTATAGTGCAGCTATTTATCTCCAAGTGGGAGATTGTTAGGTTGTGGAGCTAAAAGCTTCACTGATGCAAACATGGAGGAGGTTGTAGAAGGGTTACAGAGTGTTACTATCACCGGCGTCGGTCAGGGAAACCAACGTCAGTAGGGTAGAGACAAGAAGGCAACCGACGTCGGTCAGTAGTCGACCGGCGTTGACGACCCCTAGGTAGACAGGGACTGACGTCAGTCACCTATGGTTTGGACTGTGAGTATATTATGGGTAGTTAGTTGACGAACCAAGTGTTTGCATGTCAAGAGCTAATTTTAGACTAAGAGCTGTGGATCTAATTATTGTAATTAGGTGTCTAATTATTGTTTGGATGAGATCTATATATTAGACTCATGGATTGTATTGTAAATTAGTGCTAGAGAGTAAGAGAGAAATATTATAAGCTCCTTCTATGTGTGAGGTGAGCAATGGTGTGTTCCTCTTAGTGCCACAGTACCAAGTGTGGGTGTTGGATTGGAGAATCAGCAGGGTTCTTCATGTATGTATGATCTTGGTCATCATGTGAGCATGGATTCTATATGAGATCTACATGGTAAGTAAGATTATTGATTTGTAGATGTATGTGTGTGAAAGGTCAAGGTTCACAGGTGTGCAGAACCAGGTTGATTTACAGGTGCACAAGATCAGATAGGACAGCAACACAATAGGGAGCAGAATCAGGCAGGATCTACTTAGAGTACAGTGTGTACTCAGATAGAGCAAGAGAGGAAGGCAAGGAAGATCCTTCCATAAGTAAGGTCTATTGAGGTGTAGGTTGTTGCAGGTTCAGGGGAGATCTACTTGGAGTGTGTGGAGCACAGGTATAAGGTGAACACCAACTTAGTGTTTGAGTTGGGTGTTGGGACCTAAGAGAGAGAGCTTTGAGGAGAGAATTACTGTTCACTTGAGGTGTGGGAAGCCTCTGAAGAGGTGGTGGAGAAGAAGTGGCATCTTCTTTATTGTATTCTTTTCTATATGAGTATTAATACAAGTTGTGTATTGTCTCTCATATCTTGTGTTATTTCTGGATTCTAGTTACTTGTTGATTCTGGTTAATTCCGTATATTAAGTTGCTTGTATTTGGTAATCAATTGTGTGCTTCCGGTATTCATATCCCAACAATAGAAAAATAGATATTTAAAGGACATATATAATAAGTGATGTAATTAGCTATGATTACCAAATGATATGTTGCAAATTGATGATCCCTAGCAGGGAGTTTGAACTTGAATGCCTAAATAAAGAGAATAAGTGAGTGTTATTGGTCCTCAAGATCTCAGTTGTTGATCACAATTAACTTACGCAAAATGATTGTAAGCCAAGATGTTAAAAAAATAATGCCAAGAGTCTGAATGAGAGTGAGAATCAATTTTCTTAATTTTTACTGACCTAAACATTAGTTTAGAGTTTGGCTTATATAACTGACGTCGATGATCCTGCCAATCTCAGCCATGGGTTGATTGATGTTGGTGGCCCTAGAATAGGTAAACCTTAATAGTTTTTGCCTTTTTTCTATTGTTGCTCATGCTAATTGTGACACCCATTATAAAATGATAAAAATAAGAGGTTAGGAAGGAGGTAGTTGATTAGGAATTTAGTTTGGGAGTGGGAAAAGTCTTGGGTAGTTAGGATGAGGTGACCAGGTCTTGAGGTGACTCATTAAGTGAGAATTAGTCATAAGGTGAGGTGGTCAAGTAAGGTGGAAATAGGGGTTTTTAATTAACTTAATTAATTATTTTAAATTAATTAAATGTGTGAGGGGTAAAAGTATAGGTTATGGAGAATAATTATTATTATTGAAATGGGCTTAAGGGGGTTTCGATGTAGGGAGTTTACACACATGCATGTGACATAATTTTGGTGTCTAAATTTGCAATTTTTTGTCTTGCAATTTGTAATATCATGTTCCAAGACAAAAACAAGAGTTAGATGCTCTAAGAAATTGGATGAGGTATCCCCCCCTCAAAATGGGAATCGATGGAGGAAAAACTAGAATTGGGTACCAATTTGATAAAAAGGTAATTGGGTGAATGGTGGAGAATTGAGTATCACTCCATATGCATATAATAAAATGATCTATAGTCATCAAAGTCAAGAACATGTAAGGTTAAGGAGGACTTAGATAGAAGTAACCAAAGCATAGCTTGTAAGTGATAGCTGATAGGTTAAAACAATCAAAGTTATAGCTCTAATGGTCAATGTGTCCTAGGTATTTGAGGTAGGAAGTGCCCCTAGGAAACACAAAAAGGTTGAAGGTGACAGGATCGGCTTGGTTTCCATCCAAAATACTTAATATACATGCATGTGTATAATAGCTAACTATAGAAAAATAGTATAAGTAGTCAAGATAAGAAATGTGAGGTCGGTGTAAAAGGGTCAATGAGTGAGGAGATATTCATAATCTCTAAGAAAATTCATCATGGGTGAAGATTTAAGTGATCTTCAATGGTGTTTGTTATGGTTGGGGAGATATATGTGATCTCGAGTTGCCCCAGTGTATGGGTAAAATGTGAACATTTAGGGTTGTTGTGTTGGGTAAAATAGTATTAAAATGGTGTTGACGTAGATGGCATTGTCAATATCGGTAATATAACATGCTAATGTTAGTAAACCTAGGGTAACATTACCAATGCTAGATTGCATAAGAATTGATGTTGGTATATTAGGTCAAGAATGCTAATGTTGATGATCGACCAAAGTCATTTGTAACTTTGTGATTAGAGAGAAGAAATAGAGATTGTAGATTGATTCAAGATGGTAGCTGAAGGAGGGGACCCAGTGGGAGGTGTACCACCACAAAAGCCAATAGTGCCAGCCAAGAGAAGATGGAGAGATGAGGTAGGAGCCTATACTAGTTTGATTTTGGTATTTGTAATTTTTAGGCTAAGTGAGAGGTGGGGGTGTATAAAATGTTAGTGGAGGGGTAGAAAATAGGGTAGGGTAGTTATAAGATTAATTAGGGGATTTTGTGGGTAGGTTTTTAGGTGAAATGGGTAAGTTTGGGTTTGGGTTTTTCAGTGATGGGGCCAAACCAGTCATCAATGTTGGTGAGGTCCATCAACATCAGTCATTATGTAGGCTTATAAAGTACCAGTAATGGCATTAATGTTGATGTTGATGACTACAGAAAAGTAGCAAAATAAGAGAACGAGTGAGTCTGGATCTCTAGTGGAAGTAGTCAACTAGCTTAATGGCTAAGCTAGCCTCAAAAGATCCTATGTCATCTGAGTGCTACCTATATAGCCCATTTTTGGGCCATATGCCAATGTAGTTCTCCCAAAATTTAGGGAAAATATCTAAAAATGTATGTTAGGGAAAATGGATAAAAGGGTAAGTTGAGATAGTTTGAGAGTTCTAAGGCTTAAAAGATAGGTCATAGTGTCAAGAGTCAAGAATATAGGCCATGAGGCCTAGATTTGTAGAGAGAAAGAGGTAGTGAAGCCTAGGGTATAGAAAAAGAGGCAATGAAGTTGAGGGTAGTTAGTGAGGTAGGTATAAGGCTGAGCTAACTTCAAAGACCCTATGTTGATTGAGTGCTACCTACATATCCTAGTTTAGGGCCTTAGGCCAATGTAGTTCTCCTAGAGAGAAGGGGAAAAGGTAGCGATAAAGTATCTTAAAAGGTATGTGACCTGAGTTGTGTGTGTAAAGATGCAGGTGAGGATAGAGCTAACATTACGATATCATCTATCTAGGTTGTTGACAGCATGAGGAGAGATGTCACTCCAAACAAGTGGGAGCATATGGAAGCTATGGGGTTAGAAGGAGTGTGAAGGTACTATCAAGTTAACTAGGATCACATCACAAACACCTTCCATCTACTAATCGAAGACTTGATAGTGACTTAAGAGGATGTGTATAAGATTTTATAGCTACCACTCTAGGGTGAGGATATTTTTTCATGCTTGAGAGAGGAACATGATATACACATGGTCACTTTATATAGAAAGTATGTCAGTGAGGTGACTTACCACTCTACAAGTTTTGCATATGAGCCACTCTATATGGCTGATGAGGAACAACATCATCTAAGTATCTTGATGATGATCATGATCATGGTGTATGCATTATCAAATGTAGATGGTGGGAGATTTCTAATTGCATTGATAGGTATTCTTGTATAGATGGTTAAATAGTAGACCATTTTTTCCTAGGGTCTAATATTTTTGGCATAGTTATACATAGAGCTATGGGGTTTGAAGCTATGATAGTGATATAGTTTGTGTGTTGGCCATCTATTAAATTGTTGGGTATATGAAAACATCATGGTGACATGACCATTGGGATTACCTACCATTATACTAGCTAGTTTTAGGGTTGGTTTTAGAAAGTGGAGAGAGGGCATGGTACATACTTGAGTGGATGGTATGGCTCAAGATGTTTCTAATTATAGGTGCATGATTAAGGGATTGATCCCTATAGAGATTTTATGGAGACTGTATCTGACATACCTAGTTTTTATAGGATAGGCACAATAGCTTGTTGGGTTATAGAGCTCACTATGGGTTAGGGGGAGATGGGGCAATGATTTGGAGATGGTACTCATGACATAGGATAAGAGGTAGTTTTGTCTACTATAGGATATTCTACCTACCTTCCCTTAATATAGGAGGGATGACATAAAGGCACCCCTACCATCACCCCAAGAGATAGATGGGCCAAATTTTGAGGAGCTACCAACAAGGATAGGTGTTGGAGACCTAAGGTGCATAATAGCCTATATAGCTTGGTGGAGGTCAAGATGCCACCACCAAATTTATAGGGGTTGGTTAGAGAGGGATGCAATGGTATAGGCTTGAGAGATAGCCCAGTTATAGGTTTTAGCCTTATATGGGTAGATGATGATGTTGTAGGGTCAGAATGAGGCTTTGCAGGGCTAGGTTATAGCACTATAGGGCTAGGTTATTATTTTATAGGGTCAAGTGACTATAGTGACAATAGAGAGAGATAGTCTAAGAGTAATAGGCTAGGCTACTCCTCCTCCTCCACCACCATAGGGACTAGTATAGGTTGGGCCATCATCAGGTGCTATGGGACCTCCATAGACTATATCTATGGTAAGATATTCAACTGCCTTGGATGAAATTACCTATTATGAGAGGGTGATTAGAGATTTCTTATAGATTTAAAGATATTTAGAGTTTAGAGAGTAGGAGAGGTCCATGCCACATGTGATGGATTATAGATAATGTAAACATAGATGGGTGGAGAGAGGTGATGACATTACCTCCTCATAACCATGTGGAGAGTCTTGAGGACCCTGAGTGTTAGAGTTTACTAGTTTTGATTATATTTTTTATATGTATATCGGCTTACAAGTCAAATATGTGAGATGTATATTTTGAGAGAGAGATATGATTTTATGATGATTATTTTGATCTCTCTCTCTCTCTCTCTCTCACACACACACACACACACACACACATGTGAGATATTCATTAATTGGTATGTTGAGATGTGTTTATTTTTTTATTATGATGATGTTATGGATGATGACTATTTTATGCTATGTTAATTTGATGGTAATGTTGATCATGTTAGTTGAGTTAGACTAGCCTTTCCCATATATGTGATGTTATATGCATAGTTGGTTGATTAGTTTCATCTTAGCATATTTCCATATTTTGTGATGGTGTATGCTTAAAATGAATGGATTCCTTATGTTAGTTTATTTCAGCATATTTCCATATTTGTGATGGTGTATGCATAAAATAAATTGAGTAGGATTTTTTAGTGTCAGTATGAAATTGTTTCTTTCATATCAAATAGAAATATCGACATGTGATGTGGATGGAAAAATAAAGAGGTAGAATGCTGGTGCATTGGCAAAGATTGTAATTAAAACATAAATAGGCTCTAGAAAAAGAGCCTCTTTCATGCCTTATATCTTTGAACCATTGCATTTGTTAGAGAAGCATCGTGTTTACCTTACGTTAAGTGAGATTCACAGTCCCTTGAAAGAGTATGAGGGGAAAAATGGTAAAATGAGAAAAAAATGTTTATGTAGCATAACATACAAAGTAGAGATAATATGGCCCTATTGTGGGTGACCCGAGAGCTAATATAGGCAAGTTCATGACTTAAAACTTTTTTTTTGGTAAGTTGATCAATGTGAGAAGCCTACAATGGGATTTTGTATGGGCTAAGGTTGTATAACGCTGTGAGGAGCCCTTTTCATTTATTTTTCCCTTTGAGAACAAAGTTTGGCTTAGCCATCCTTCAAGTGAGTGGTCTGATTGTTTTTTTTAAAAATTTTAAATATCATCCTTCAATGGAGCAATCTATTGATAGTAGAAAAGGGAAGTTATGCAACTGTCCTTCAAGGGAGTAGTCTATGTTGAAAAGCATGACCTGAGATTTTATAACATTTTCAAATATCCCATTTTTTTTTGCTTTTAGTCATGGACAAGACTATAGAGGCTTAGGAGTTTTCCACTGTGAGGACAAAACCATACCATTGTGTAAGTTAACTAAGTGTATAGGAGTAAGGGTGAAGAGAAAGGACAATGAATGTAATAGGGATGCTCAAGGGATGATCTCAATTTAAACATGAGGTAAAGTAATGCTTGTTTAATAAAAGAATGGTCATAGGTGTAAGGCATTTAAAGACTTAGGTTCTAGCCTTCCCTCAAGAGAAGACAAGTGATACGTTCCTGAGCCATACTTATGAGTTATTATATAAGGTCCAAGATAATTAGGAGCAAACCTACCCAATTTGATTTTTTCCATGTTCATCACGTGTTGATTTTATTTTAAGATGAGATCTCCTATATTGAAATCTCACTTTTTGAGGTTTTTTTTATAACCACATTTGATATGTTCTTGATATATTTGGAGGTGGTTGAGGGCTATGAGATGACACTCATCAAGAAATTCAAGTTGAGCTAAATGTTCTTGGCAAAATTCATCATTAGTTAGTATATCTTGTAGAGAAATGTGAAGAGAAGGAATCTAGACTTCAAGAGGCAAAAGAACCACCATCCCATTTACCAATGAAAAAGATATAACACCCATAGGGGTTTAAATGCTAATGTTGTAAGAAAATAAAGTAAAAGGAATGTGTGTGAGATAATCCTTGCCCATATCATTGACTACCTTCATGACAATTTTGGTCAATATTTAGTTACAAGCTTTTATCTATCTATTAGCTTATGGATAGTATGGTGATGAGAAGCTAAATTTGATTCCAAATGTATCACAAGGACTTTAAACAGTATCATTTTTAAAAGACTTACCATTATTTTTTATAATATTATAAGGGACACCAAAATGATAGATGATGTGATGGATAATAATGTCAATAATTTTGTCAAATTTAGTGGAGATGAGAGGGATGGCCTCGACCCACTTGGTGAAGTATTTAGTGGCAGTAATTATAGAACAATGACAAAGGGATGAATGAGGGTTAATCTCTTTGTTTAGATCTAAGTCCCATTGGGAAAAGGGCCAAAAGTATTTGGTGACTTATAATTCATGAAGAGGAACATGAAGGATGTTAACATGTTATTGACACTTGATGCAATGTCGAACATAATCAACACAGTCTTGATGAAGTGTGGGCCAATAATAGCTAAGTTAAAGGATACATTTGGAAACTACATGACCATTGAAATTCCCACCATAAATCACATCATGGACTTCCTTAAGAGCAAAGGGAGTCTCAGTACTAGTTAGGAATCTAAGGAGAAGACCATCAAAACCTTGCTTGTAGAGAAGTCCCCCTAGGATAGTGTAATGAGTAGCACATTTTATGAAATATCATTTCCCATTATTAGAGAGATTAGAAGGGGTAATAGAGAAGGAAAGATGATTTGTGAGTTATTTGTACCATAAGTATTGTGGGTTGGCTATGACATTTCTAAAAAAGAGCATGTTAGCTGAGACATAGGAGGGTAATGTTAAGCGATGCACGGTGACATAAATTCTTGAAGAGGAGGATGAAGAGGGTGCATGTTAATCAAGTGAAGGCATCATGTCAGCAAACTTGTTTACATATCAAGGAATAGTTTGTAAGAGATAATAGTTAAATGATCCCAATAACATATCTACATGATGTTTATATTACTGTAGAATTTTATTTTTACATAGGTAGGAACCATTAACCTAGTTAACCACTAGTTGATAATCACTAAAAAATGGTTATGGATTTGATACCAAGAATAGAGTTGTTAAAAGTCCTAAAATCAAAGCCTCATATTTAGCCATATTATTAGTGCATTCAAAATCTAGTTTAAATGACAAAGGCATAGGCTCACCATTTAGAGGAATAACAATGACCCCTACACCTCCACCATATTAACATTTAGATCCATCAAAGAACATCATCATTTGATAGGAGATGTCATCGGTGGAGAGCATTGCAATGGATTCATCAAGGAATTAAAGGTTTGAAGGTTGATTGTCAGGTAAAGGGACAGTAGCTAACTAGTCAATGATTGTTTTCCCATTAATAGACTTTTGCTAAATGAATTCTAATTCTAATTTATCAAGAAGTATGAGCCATTGAGCTACATGTTGGTTGTGATATGGTTTATAATACATGTATTTGAGTTTATTAGTATGGGTGACCACATAGGTTTTGTTATTTAGGAGATAATGGCAAAGCTTGGAGTTGAAAAAGACCAACACAAGGCAAAGTTTTTTAGTATGAGTATATTAAGTCTCATAATCAATAAGTGTGCATCTTATGTAATAAACCACTTGCTTTTGATGTTGGTCATCTTGATGTGTGATCATATCACATACAAAATGGTCTATTGCAAAGATGTATAGGTAGAAATGCTAATTTTACTTAGGTGGAATAAGAACCAGTGGGGAAAGGAGGTATTATTTAAGTGCATCAAAAGTTTCTTGGAAATCTATATTCCAATTAAAGGACACATCCTTTTTGAGGAGATGGTGAAAGGGTTGGTAGTAATATGATAACTAGGAAATGAAGTCATGAATTGATTAAAGTTTACCTTGTAGGTTGTAGAGTTTTTTGATATTAGTAGGTGGAGGAAACTCTAGGATTGATCTAACCTTAGCAAGATCGACCTCTATACAATGGAGAGAAATGATAAAACTTAAGATTTTACCAAAAAAAACACCAAAGACACATTTATTTGGGTTTATTCAAATGTTATATTGGAGGATATGATTAAATATAGTTTTGAGAATCATCAAGTGTTCTTGATGAAGTTTAGACTTATCAAGTAAGTCATCCACGTAATCTTCCAAAATTTTGTGTAGGATATCATGGAAAATGTAGGTCATGGCACATTGGTAGGGTGCACTAGCATTCTTCACGCTAAAAGGCATGACTCAATAACAAAAAGTCCCCCATGGGGTAATAAAGGTTGTCTTGTGTTGATCCTCAAGATCAACTAGGATTTGATTATATCAAAAGAATCCATCCATAAGTGATACCATTTCATGGCCAACCATCAAATCAACAAGTTGGTCAATACTAGATAATGGGAAGTCATCTTTTAGATAAGCAAGGTTTGAATCATGATATTTAGTGCAAACACAGATTCCCCCAGTCACTTTCATGATAGTAATGATATTGAAAATCTAATGTAGGTAGTGGACGGGTTGGATAAAGTTAACAAAAAAGAGCCATTAGAGATCTTATTTGACAAGGAGAGTAATACAAGGATGTATCTTGTGAAGCTTTGCTTAACAGGTTTAGCATCTTGATTGGTGACAATGTGATGGGTGATGTTAGAGGGGTCAATACCAAGCATGTCATTGTAAGCCCAAGAAAAGGCTTTGCTATGACCATTAAGAAACATGGCATAATTAACTTGCTTAGAGGAATCTAAAGATTGGCAAATCTTGAGGACGTGAGGGTTATCGTGAGAGGCCAAGTTGATGTCAATGGTTGATTCATTTAACATAGCTTATATTTTAGATGGGAGTGATATTTGGATATATGAATCATCCATACCCATGTAGGTAAGAATTGAATCATCATCTTGACATTGGATAATGTTAATAGTGGGAAAGTCTTCATCAATTATTTTAGGATGAACAAGAGGAAGGGACCTTATTTCCTTACCCTGACGATAGGTGAGAGGCCCCAAATGGATGGCATTTATTGAAAAAAAATTAGGAGGTATAGATACCTTCGATTCAATAGGTGATGGTGGAGAAGAAGGTGGAGAAGGAGAGACTGGTTCTTCAACAATTGGTTCATGGTTGGTTTTAGTTAGTTTATTTGGTTTGTCAGATCCCACTCCATGCCTCTTTTTGGCATTATCAATGGTGTTGCTAGTAGGATATTGAATAGACAGATGGACACCTTGCTCGTAATGACCCAAACTAAATCCTTTCCAAGCACACCTATAGAGATAGTTGTGAGTGAATCTAGGGTTACTCAGGAAAGAAAATTCATAAGTAAATAGTTGTGATGAAGAAGATAGATTGCTAACAGTGAGAGCTTGATCAATTCCCCCACATGTGAAATTGGTTCAAAGGTTAGGGGGCCCATAATATATGACCATCCAAATACGAGGATCATAATTTGGGTGCATGTGAAGCCTTACATACTCTTGTGGAGTATAGAACATGTCAAGCATCAACAAACAATATTCATCGAGTGATAAACATTGAAAAGTCTCCTCCATGGGATCTTTGTCAGGAATTTGTGTTGCTAGTATCTGTGTAACTATATGAGTGGAGCTTGTGGAAGCTTTAGAAGCATCATTTGAGGAAGATGATGTTTTCAATGGGATGAGAACATCATTGGTACTATAGGTCATGTTGCATGTTTTAAATAGAATTAGATCAGTAGGTATAACATACACTTGTCCTTCATGTTCAAACTTGACACAATGGTGAAAATTTGAGGGTACACATGCCGTATCACATATCCAAGGTCATCCAAGTAGTATTTTATATTGTAAATATCATTATATAACATAGAATATCTTGAGAATTATGTGGGGACCTACATGAATATGTAAAATAATAGTGCCCATCATAGTAGCTATAGTATCATTAAAGGAATGGAGTAATACATCAGTTTGAGACATGCAATTGTCAAGAAGGGCTAGTTATTTATAGGTATGAGTGAAAATAATATTAATACTAGCTCTCCCATCGATCATAACTCTCTAGATATGAGTTTGATCAATATATGCCATAATAAAAAGGGCAAAATCTTGATCTTTAGGGTGTTGAAATGGAATTTTTTAATCACTAAAAGAAATCAAGGAGATGTATTTAAGGGAGCCAACCAAAGATGAAATAGGTTGGGGATCATTTGATTATACCTTAATTTCTTGCAAAGCACCAATCAAAGCTTGATGGTGTTAGGATGAGTTTTGGATTAACTCATACAAAGACATTTTCACAAGAGTTTGGTGAAGTTATTCACCATTGAGATTTGAATAACATCTGAAGATGTTGTTTTAAGAACAACAAAGATGGAAATATTAAGATTAAGAGGAGTTTCTTTGGTGAAGAGATGAGCCCAAGGAGCAGTGACCTTTTTTTTAGCTTTATCTTTTTGGTTTTATGATCGTGTGGCCATATTGACTATGTTGATTTGAAATGTCGATGGAGGTGGTAAAGGGGTTACAATGACATTTTTAGGTTTGAATTTATTTGGAATAATAGAAGGCACTATGGATGCCAAAGTTGGAATAATAGGAAGTTTAATGGTAGTGTCATCAAAGAGAGTGTTGACATCGAAGTGTTGTTGAATAACCATTGTGAGGGATTTATAACTCTTAGTATCATTTCCAGGTGAATGATGATATAAACAAACTTGTGTATCATCAAACCAAGATGGATTCATTCCAAGAGGACTATAAGGCTTAATGGGAGGAAGAGTTATTATACAAGATTACAATAACTAATGTAAGAAAAAGCTTTGAGAGCTTACAATTGGGCTTGCACTTATTGTGCTAATAGGAGTGGACACCTTCTTTTGTTTCGGTGTTGGAAACGTAATTTTACATGGTACCTTGTTTGGTGATGGTGGATTTATGTGTTTTGTTGTCACTTTATTAGTGTCATATGTGAGAGGTCTACTAGTGGAGGTAACTTAGCCTTTTGTTTTGCTTGGTTGGTGATACTATATCTAAAGTAGAGGGGTGTGGTTCCAAAATGGATGGTAAAGTTGAGGGTTGAAGAAGGGATCAGTGAGATCTAGGAGGCTTAAAATTCTTTTATAATTTAGGATGAGAATATCTAACTTGTGGTTAAGGAACTAAATCTAATTTCACCTGTGGATGAAATAAATTAGAAATGGGGCATACACCTAAGGGCCTGATCTGCTTTATTATAACAAATTCCTATGAGGGTAAGGGTTCTGACTTAGATGGCTGAATTTTAGGTGATTTTCGTGAAGAAGCTCTATATTTTTCAAATAAATTGGGTTAAAGGGTAGTAATGGGATTGGTGGTGAAGGTCGATATTCATTATGTTGGATAAGGAGTTTTAAGCTGGTCTTAAAATTCTACATGGTCTAGCTTCATAGAGTTAAGAAATTCTAGACTTTTCACCAAATGTGAGAAGGGTTTAGATGAAGTTAGCATAGGCCTTATGGTTATATTTTTATAAGGTTGTGGTGTTTGGGAGAGACAAAAATTATTGGTTTTTGATACTTCAGGCCAAATATGAGAAAGAACCACAATGGGGTCCTCTTCGATAGAGATGGGAGAAGAGACATGGTCTACCATGGGAGGAGGGGAGGTAGGTGAAGAAGGTTCATTAAGAAGGTAAAGCATAGGTATTCTGGCTCACTAAACATGTGGGTGAGGCATGGGTAAAGTATGATCCTCCATAGGTAAAATAAGGGGTAAGAGTGGTGAAATTGGAGTAGGTACAATAGGTCTCTTGTCTATTATGGGTAGAGATAATATTGACTCGTCTAGGTGCAAAGGTGAAGTGGGTGGGGTACTACTCTCTATAGGTGGAGGAGAAGTAGGAAAAGAAGGTTCCTTAAGAGGGTATAATGTGGGAATGATATTCCCTTCAACATGTGGTTAAGTGACAGATAAGGTGTGGTTTTCAAGTGGTAAGAGGATAGGTAATATTGGTGCAAATATAATTGGCATTACAAGATCCTCAAGTGGAAAAAGGAGTGGTAAAGGAGGTTCTTCCTCTCAAGGGAGTGGGATGGGTGAAATAAGATCTTATAACTAAGGAATAAGAATGGGAAAAATAGATTCCACTGAATGTGGGAGAGGAGTCAATGAAATAGATGTCTCCTGTTGAGGAGAAGATTGAAATAAAGGTAAAGGAAAGACCATATTTACTGTATGATTATTATGATCACCTAAGTTAGTTATGTAATAGACAATATTTTGATTTAGTGAATGGTTAAGAAAATGTTGTTTTAACACATCCATACTTTGATTAGGAGGTGTGTTAAGATTATCCAAGACAAGATCACCTCTATCAAGCATATCTTGAACAATGTTCTTGAGTGTCTTATAGTTATTAGAATTGTGGCCTTTAACTTGATGGTAACCACAAAACTCATCTTCCTTGTGCCAAGTTGGGATAGGATAGGAAGGGTCAAACTATATAGGAGGTTTGGTTTGAGGAAGGGTTATGACACCTTGTTGTAATAGTTTCTCCAAGATAGATGTATATGATTCTCTAATGGGAGTGTATTGTCTTTGTTCATACCATTTTTGGAATTGCTTGGTTGGATTGTGGGAAGTCAAAGAATTTGATTGGTTTGTGGTTGTCGAAGAGGCTAACTTATTGACCACCATATTGGTGGTGCCTTTATTATTTTGGTTAGAAGGAGAAGTTTTAGAGGAAGAGGAGTGATTTGATTTGGAATTGGGATTCTTCCTGTGCAACTTGACTTTGCCTTCATATATAATGTGAACCTCAAGTTTTCATGCCATTTTAAAGGCCTCATCAAATGTGTGGAAAGTTTGTACCCAGAGTGTGGATGAGATGTTTTTAGCACATGCCCTTGAGAAGAGATCAATAATTTTAGGTTGGGGTAAGGAGGAGAGTTGATTGATTAAGCTTCTCCAATGAGCGACAAAATCCACAATAGATTCATCATCAAATTATCTAATAGAATAAGGGTTTGTTATAGAAACCTTCTTAGAAATGTTAATAGAGAATGGTATAGGAATATTTTTGCAAGTTGGGTAAATGAGAAAAGGGAATGCTCAGGTATAGAGCTATAAAAATCTAAGGCAGCACCTAAAAGAGACATAGGAAAAGTGTGAAGTAGTAATGCATCATCATGGCCTATTAAATAACAAACATGTCTAAATGCTTTGAAAGTGTTGTTTTGGATCCTCTTTACTCTGGAAATGAGTAAATTTAGGGAGTTCCCATTGGCTTGGATAAGGGTGAATAGGCACAGAAGGATATATTGGTTCATTGCATATCTGATCATAAGATAATACATTCTTTGAACCAAAAATAGATGTCTCTAGATTAGACATCTTGTCAATTAACATCTTAATGAGGTCTAGACGGGGATTAGTTTGGGGGATACCTCCTAAGTTATAGATAAACTAATAGGAAGAAAAGGGAGTGTATGACATATCTTGTTGAGGTTGTGTTGCAGAAATATAAGGATAATGAGTCATAGGCTGAGGTACAAAAATAAAAGGGACTTATTCCATTGGGTTGAAGACTATGCCTTGGTTGGTTATTTTTATTGTAGGTTGGATTATTTTCATGGTTAGACCGAATGAAGGGTGAGTCATAACTCAGGTAATTATAGGTGTGAGGGTAGATGAAAAACATACCACTAAATTTTGGAATGGGGTGTGACTTGACTGAATTAGTTATGGTTGTGAAAGTAAGGAAGTCACACCAAGGTTTAGGTGGGATTGGGTAGTTAGAGATGATACACTTTGAAAATTATTTATATTTGGGTTACCTATTGAAGAGGTGGTTTGGGTAACCATGGGGAAAATATTGGAGGTAACTAAAACTAAGGTTGTCTCCATTAGAGAGATTGGCATACCATAGATTGGGTCACCCAAAGAATTATGGGTTCATCTCATAGCAAGGTAATGCTGAAAGGCTACCACATTATGATAAAAAAATTTATCAAAATCTTGATCTCCCTCAAGCATAATGGGAATTTGGTTAGGGCTGGGAGTATTCTCTGTATCTAAAGTATGCTCCATGATAGAATTATAAGTGAGCAGGGAAGGTGGAAGTGGTTGTCAGCTTACGTAATCAACAAGAATTTTAGCTTGAGATCATGTCAATACCATGTAAGAGGATGTTTAAATAGTCTTACTACCATGTATAAGAAGTGGAATAAGAAAAAAAAGGTTTAAGTCCAGGTAAATGCATTATTTTAGCTTGTTATTTTGAGCAAATGAAATTACATAATCATCAACATCGGTTGGTTGACTGATGTCAGTAGGAAAATTTTACTGACATCAATGGAATAACTGATTTTGGTAGGTAAAATCTATTGATACGAGTAGGGTTAACCGATGTTGATCACTGTGAAATCTTGGGAGAGGAAAATATGATGTTTTAAAAAATTAGATGCTAAAACTAGGTAAAATAGTGGATGTAAAAGGTCTGTGTAAGAAGGAAGAACACTCAAAAAACCTAAGATAACAGGTTATACAAACTAAGTTTTATAAATAGTATTGACTTTGTGAATCAATAGGAAGCATCCTTGCCAACTCAAAAATACAAAAGGCAATAAAAAAGTAGAAAAATAACATACAACTAGCAACTATTAAGTCCTAGAGATTAATTTTTAGTCTCATGTTGGCTTATACCTTAGTCAGATCATGAGAAGAGAATTTGGTTATCAAAGGTACTAGAAATAAATCTAGAGCTAGGTTAGGTTAGTTTTAGTGTTCAAGAGGAAATATGTGTTACACCAGGTACATGGCTTGTTATAGAAGCTTGTTCTCCACACTTCACAAACCTGGAGCTGAGCCAGGTAGCTTACCCAAAATATACCTTCTATCTAGAGATTATACTCTACCAAAGAATGGAGTGGGTTCTCTCCTTGGTGGTGAAATACAAGTAGGATAGCTGGGTAGGGTAAGGTGATCCACCAGGTGATGAAATCTTGATGGGCCTTTTCTCAGGTGAGTTTAGATGTTTGTTTATGTGATTTAGTTGTGTAACATAGGTGTACTACAATTTATTCAAAATGCTTGTAACTAACTAGGCAAGTTAATATACAACAAGAAAACTATGAAATGCAATAAGTTTTAAACCAAAAAGTGAAATGTTTAGTCTCAAATGAAAATAGAGATGAAATAGGAATAGAGTATGAATTTCACTATCCTAATGTGTATGAAAGAGGAAGTAAAGAATTTTTGGTAAAATAAAATGATAAATTGATTTTAGAGGCAAGGAGAAAAAGAAAATTTCAATTTAATGCTTTTAAACAGAGAATAAGACATTGATTTTTTCATTTTCAGAGAAAAGAGAAGGACAAAGTGCAAGAAATCAAATTTTCACTATAATGCACCTATATGAATGTTTAAAACAAGAAATAAACCCAAGGAAAACTCTAGGGTCCCATCGGGCATGCCAAAAATGTTTCACTAAATTTTGTTTATTTAAAGTCTAAAGGAAAATAGAAAGAAGGATGGGGATAAGTGATTAGAATGAATCCAAATTTGGTTTGTGTGTTGTATCTAGACATTATGATCACTCCTCCTTGGCTGGGGAGGACTATCTAAAAGTAAGAAAACACTACCACAAGATGTTTGTTAGTAGTTAAATGAGTGGGTTGCCAAGCTACGTACTTGTTCTAGGAAGTGTGAAACTTCTGTAGAGATGACAGTCCACTTTTGAGAGATAAAAGAATAATAAATAAATAAAATAAAGGTAAAGAGAGAGTGAAAGAGAGATAATATTACCATTAATAACAACCTATATGCAACACAAAGTGACAAGGTACATGTGAGGTACTTTGTTTATATTTTAGAAGTTATTTGGGTAGGTTTTGAAGAGGCTATGGAATCAACAGTCATTGACGTCGATAGGGGAGTGATTGATATTAGTTATACTATCAAGGTCGATAGTGATGTGATTGATGTTAGTTAGGATGATGAGGTCAGTAGGGGAAATAATTATCTAGGAGCTTATAGAAGGTTTTTTTGGGTCTAGGAAATGGTTTGGATCAGGTCTAGGAGGTTGGGAGAGTTATGTGAGAGAGATTATAACTTGGGTAAATCTGGTCAGAGGTTTGGTGTGTCAAGTTAAGGGGAAATAAATGAGGAATATTTGTAACTCCCTCATGAGATTTTGGTTAGAAGTGCGTAAAATAATGCACATTAGATATTAAAATAAATGTTTAAAAGACATATAGAACAAGTGATGTACTTAGCTATGGTTACCAAATGATATATTCCAGATTGATGATCCCTAGTAGGGAGTCTAAACCTGAATGCCTAAATAGAGGGAATAAGCAAGTGATGTTGGTCCTCAAGATCTCAATTATTGATCATGATTGACTTACACACGATGATTGTAAGCCAGGATGTCAAAAATAAAATGTTGAGAGTTTGAATGAGATTAAGAATCAATTTTCTTAATTTTTACTTACTTGAACATTAGTTTGGATTTTGGCTTATATAATCGATGTTAGTGATCCCGTCAACATTAGCCATGGGTTGACTAACATCAATAACCTTAGAATAGGTAAACCTTATTATTTTTGGCCTATTTTTAATTGTTTTTCATGCCAAGTGTGACACCCATTATAAAATGGTAAAAATAAGAGGTTAGGAAGGAGGCAGTTGATTAGGAATTTTGTTTGGGAGTGGGAATAAGTCTTGGGTTGTTAGGATGAGGTGACTAGGTCTTGAGGTGACTCATCAAGTGAGAATTAGTCATAGGGTGAGGTGTCTAGGTAAGGTGGCAATAGGGGTTTTTAATTAAGTATTTTAAATTAATTAAATGTGTGAGGGGTAAAAGAATGGGTTAAGGAGATTAATTATTATTATTGAAATGGGCTTAACAGGGGTTTCAACATAGGGAGTTTACGCACGTGCATGTGATATAATTTTGGTGTTTATAAGTACTACAAAGGAAGAGCTTATACAAGTAATGACATTTTTGTATGTCACAAAATGAACATAAACCATTGGATGATTACTTGGAAAAATTCATGTTCAATCTATATAAATTTAAACAATCCACATTAGATATCTATTAAGTTAGTATTCTTGAAATAAATCAAGGAAGAATGTATCTAAGCATTAGTTTAAATGATTAATAGATATTTCTCAAGGTTTTAATTTGGATATATCACTCTCTTATGTAATAATTACTCAAGATCAAAGATGAATAAAACTCATAACAATTGATCTTCATTAATATCATCATAAAAATCCACTAATGGACATCAATGATGAAAGTTGGTAAATTAATAGAAGACATGAGATATTACATCATTAGTCACTTGGATCCATAGTACATTACACACATGATGTAATCAATAAGAAACATATCAATCCTTGACTGTTTACTATCAGGACTACCACAAGAATAAAACTGATTGTAAATGCCATGCTACCCATGTTAAAGTATCCAACACAATGAAATAATATCCTAATGCATTGAATATGCATGCCATTGGATGAGATGGAGAGAATACATTTTATGTATCCTAAAGAAAATATGGGGATAAATGCCACCTAATATAGGTATTTCATCTAGTTATCCATATTTCAATTCACAAATTTATGTTCCTCTTAATTGGCATACATCTACTACCTGGAATCAACCACCCCAACCACAACCCCAAAATAATAATTATCATTTGAAAAACCCTCAATCCCAAATCAATTGTCAACAATATCAATAAAAACCATCACTACAAAAAAACTATTAATGAAATCCACACTCTAACCAATGGCAATAGTCATGGTAAAGAATTAGCCTTGGCTCAACCAAAATATTTCATTTCAGTAAATTACACAACCTCACATGAAAAAATTGGGATTAATTCTAATAAATCGTAATCCACATCCACCAAGATTCCCACAACTTCCTATTGAACCTACACCTAATCCCAACAATAAATTAGTTTAGCTAACATATAATTGTGATGTAATAACTTACCTTACTTATTCAGTTGAAGTTGATAACATTCAACTTTATTCAAGAAAGAATCTCCCAAATCCCACTCCACCCATAATAATAGATCATCTTAAGGATATTCCAAACACATCAACTAATCCACAACCATCCATTAATAGTCTTTCTCCTAAACCTAGCAAATCCACTGAACAAGTTGTATTAAATAATTTTCCTTTTCTAGAGAGGTTCAATAAAAAATAAGGGCCAAAATATGAATTTTACTTTGTAGTCTAGATAAATAATGTTTGTGTCAAAATATTTTTATTTCAAGAAATTAAGGATGTTCCCATTTACACTAAAGTTATCTGATAAATCTGCCTTAAGAAACTTAGTTGGAAATGAAAATATCCCAAAAATGTCTATGTGATTGGGAAACTTGTAGATATCGTGTTGGGTAACATTATCCTAATTAAATACTCTGACTTGATAATCATATTATTGATTTTTACATAAATGGAACCCTTTTTTAAAATAATTTGATTGATTTATGAGTAGTTATTATGTCATGACCAAATAAACTATGAGGACGCTTAATCTTTTAGGCCTTCACGAAACACCCACTATTATATAGATGGCATACCATTTAACTATAAAACCTAAAGGAGTCATAGAAGATCTTATTATCATGTTATAATATTAGAAATATCCCACTAATTTCATGAAATTACAACCCAAATAAAACCTATGAGGATCACTCTAATCTTAGGTAGATATTGGTTGGCTATAACTAATGAATTTATTTATTACAGGTCAAGGAATGTGCTCATTTCCAATGGAAACAACACAAATAAAATGGCTTTATATCCAATTGCCAAAAACTTATCAAAAGGGGAGCCATATCCATGGGTAGAATTTTAGGATGATGATCAAGTTTCCATACAAACCCAGCTCACCATTGAATGTAACCCTTTCTTGCAAATACATGAGGAAGATAAAATCACTTTCAATGTTATATAAAACATGTATACAACAAATCAACACACACATAACATCTTGGAATCCACACATTACCCCATTTCCAACATATCTCGCAAAGAGAACTCATCAGACATAAAGGAGGATATTAATGTCTTTCATGATCTTCCACCACACACTTTATAACTTAGCACTCTTCTAGGGAATATTGAATCTATGATAGCTTTATCAAAACAAGTGTACTTAATGTTGAGAAAAACCCTCAATATCAACAATAAAATGGATTCCCAATAAGAAACCTAACTAGTCACCATGCTCCAAAAACATAAAACAACATTTGTATGTGAATACCATGATATGTGATGAATACACCCAGATATTTTCACTCACCACATATAAATTAAATAAGAGTGAAAACCCATTGGGAAACCTCAATTAAGGGTAAATGTTTATATCTATAAAATTTTAAAAATTGAATTACAAAACTCTTGGATGTAGGATTCATATACCCCATCTCCAATAGCCAATGGGTAACTCCACTTATCATTGTCCCCAAGAAAAATTAAAAATGGTGCATTTGTGTGGAATATAGAGAATTAAACACAACCACAATAAAAAATCACTTTCCTCTCCCATTGATTTAATAGGTCCTTAACACCCTCTCTGGAAAGAAATATTGATATTTCCTTGATAGTTTCAATAGATATAATTAGATAATAATTTTCCTAGAAGACCAAGATGGAATAAAATTTACTTACCCTTAGGGAACCTATGCTTACTTGATCCTCCCATTTAGGGTATGAAATGATTATGACAAAATTAAATAGGTGATCTTGAATTTTTTTCTCATTTATCTCATGACTATGTTAAAATATATATGGATCACTTCATGGTATATGCGGACACCTACAATGAATCCCTCACTAACTTGGAGAAATTTATCCAATGTTATCAAGATAATATCATGTCATTGAGTTAGTAGAAGTGTTACATGCTAATGCAAGAAGGTATTGTATTGGGACATCATATTTAAAATTCAAGAATTGAGGTAGACCTTGTTAAGATATAAGTGATAAATAAGTTAACTACATAAAAAATCAATGAGATGTGAGAAGTTTATCAGGATATGATGGATATTACCATAGCTTCATCATAGACTTCAACAAGATAGTAGAACTATTGTTTGTTTTCTAGGAAAATATGATAATTTTGTATGGACTAATGCAAGTTAGGAATATTTTAAAACTATCAAAGACTTACTTGTGATGACACCTATGTTGATAGGTCCAAAATGGAATCTAATTTTACACATTCATATTGATGCATCTAACACAACACTTGGGATAGTGCTTAGGAAAAAGGATGGGTCACTCAACTAAATTATATATTTTATTAGTAGGAATATACAACATGAAAAATTGAAATAAATAATTACATATAAGGAATTCCTCGTGATAGTTTATGTTATAAACAAATTCTAGCTTTACATTACTGGTTATCCTATGTTTATCCAGATTGATCATGCTACCATTAAATACTCAATGAAAAAACTAGTAGTAACTGGTAGGATAATCATATGGTGGTTTTTTTATATTAATTTGACATTACCATCATGGATAGTCCTATTAAATATAATGTAGTTATATATTTTGTATCTAGACCACAATTTGATGAAAATATTTCACTAGTATATGACTCTTTTCCTAAATAACATCTCCTTGATTTGACTATTAACACTCCTTGGTTTGTATATATTGCTAACTATTTGGCTATAGGTTAGAATATTACACAATTTAACCCAAGGAAAAATGTAACTTGGTGGCCAAGAGCATCCCAAATTCGTGAATTTATAGATACCTCTATCATATTAAACTAGATTTGATCATGAGAGGATATGTGAGAGAGGATGAAGTATTCAAGATCCTTCGTACATGTCATGATGAACCTTGTGGGGGACATTTGGCATAAAATATTATATCATATAAGATCCTTTCCATTGGTTACTATTATCCCACACTACATAGAGATGATATTGCATATACTCATCAATGTGAAAGATGCTAACGTATGGGGAAGCCTACATGTTTGGATGAGATGTTGATTCAACAAAATTTAGTCTTAGAACTTTTTTAAAAATGGATGATTGATTTAATTGGCCCAATAGATCCACCTTATAAAGGCAAGGAGTATGTTTTGGTATGTGATGCCTACCTCACCAAATGGATAGAGGTTAGAGGTTAGATATTTGAATCATGCATGAGATTAAAAGGTAGTAAAATTCCTTTATGAGGAAATATTCACAAGGTATGCAATCTCACAAGAGATAGTATCTGATCAAGGTCCACACTTCATGTCTAATTTAATTTCAACTCTTGTATGAGAATATAAATTTAGACATAATAAATCCACTATATATCATCCACAATCTAATGACTAAGTATAATATACTAATAAGGACATAGAGAACATTGTTAGGAAAACAATATCTATACACCTCCATGATTGGGAAAAATAACTTCTAGATGATATATGGGCTTAAAGGACCACATGAAAAGTAACCATGAGGTTTATTCCCTATGAATTGGTCTATGGTAACAAGGTTGTTCTTCCCATAGAGTTTGAACTCAAGAATCTAACGACTACCCTACAGCTTGGCATGGATTTGATGAAGGCATAGAAAGAAAGTTACAACTCAACTCTCTTGATGAGCCAAGAAGAGAATCTCTACATTATATAGAAATAATTTATAAATGAAGGATTAAATGCCATTATAATTTCATTCAAACATGAAAGTTTAAACCATGTGATTGGGCATTGCTTGTTGACTCCAACTACAAGGACGACAAAGGAAAAATTCATACCAGATGGTTAAGTACCTATGAGATAGAAAAGGTATTTGATAATTTAGTAGTTAATATATGCATAATTGATCTTATCAAATTATCTTTTATGGTCAATGGCTACTGTCTCAAGTTGTATAATAAACATCTTTCCAAAGAAGTCAATAAGATGATTATGATGGAGGAACAACCTTGTATGGGAATGTAAATCAATTATAAACTACATAAGCACTCTGAATAGCCTTTTGGTTAATTAACAAAACTTGCTAAAGTCTAGAATAGACAATTTAGTCTCATTTCCCCAAGGTAAGCATATCACATGTGGTAGTTTTGGTCAGAAAACCAGCTGGTTGGCTAGCCATAACTACATAAAATGGGCCTATAAAAAAATGGCTTGAGTAACTACTCATTAGTATGCTCATGTGTGTATATAACCAAGGTGTAAAATCAGCTTTTTGACCACCTAGGTAGAAAAAATAGAAATAAAATGTCATTTCCTAAAAGTACTTGCCTACTCCTAGATGTTCCAAGTCCACTTTTAGTTGTTGTAGGTAACTTTATAACCAATAACATCCACACCTTTAACTTCCTATTTTATATATATATTCTACTTTCAACTTGTTATAGGCAACTATATATATACCCTCAACATCTATTAGAGTCCTTTAGTAGGTTGGATCCTCATTTCTATAGTAGATCTAAAATTTGTCCAATCAGATTGGCTTAAAAGGTGAAATGAATAGCATATTTTTTTAACTTTTACTAAGTAGGTTTTTTATATATACAGTTTTTGAATGTTCCTAAAATGAACTTGTAGCCACTATTTAACATCTTCTTATTGAAATATTTTCATCTCCAACATCAACCTACAACCTTTCACTCCTAGTTCCTTATTTATAACCACATGAATTCATTGATTATGTTTGTTGGCATTCCATAATCTCAAGTTTGTCTCAGCTTATAAGGGAACCATTAGTTCAAAGGTTTGTAATTCAAATTCACACTAAACATTCCCACAAAAATAATTTTCTTATAATGTTGGTGAAGTAGCACATCCTTTCTTCATCACTCCAATGACATATTCATCAAGGCACATTATGTGATGTGATTTAAACTATCATACATTTCTTCATTTCATCTAATTAATGGATCCTAAAAGAGGTTCTCTAGAAATCACATTTATTCATTTATAACTAAGATATTATTGGTCAAACCAATGCATTGAACCAAGTACCTATGTTATAAATTTAAAATAAAATATATATTTTATTATAATTTAATTTACTACATCTATTTATTATTACAATGACATGACTGCTTATGAGTACTCCCACATCATCCTACTATATTTTCTTTTCATTCCACCCCACTTCATGTCAAGATAAATTTTAGTGGGTCCATATAGAAATGAACTTGGATTTTTTTTTTAGAATTTCTATGTGTTTGTAAATTTTGGGTAAAGTTAACATGCAATGTTTATGCATGCAGGTAAATTGACATGTAAAATGTAACTTGATGCAGAAGGTATACTGATGTGAAAATATTAAAAAAATCATAGAGGGATGGTAATAGTATTATTAGATGGTAGACATTTGATGTTAAATGATAATAATGTCATCACATGACAAACATAATGTTGAATGATAGGTCTACTATCATTTAATAGTTATGTGATCGCTTGACAGTGTAATCATTATTGGATAGTATCATTGTCACTCAACATCATTATTGTTACTCAATAGCAATGTTGTCACTCTACAACATTATTATCGCTCAATAGAATTTATCTCAACAAAATTGTTATCAATTGACAACATAAGTGTCATAATACAACAAATCTATTGCATGACACCATAACTATCCTATGATATTTGCAATCTTGAATGACAACTATGCTACCAAAAGACATATATGTTTTTTGATAGGTGACAATATTTGGGTAAGCCACAACTATGCTGGTGAGTAACACAAGTGCCTCTAAATGGTACCTATGTTGATATGCTTAAAAGAATTATTCCTTGAATGATTATATATTACATATAATGATGAATAAGCTTATATTGACTTTTGACAGAGTGGAAAATTATATTTATATGTATGAAATTTATTTTAAATAGTAGGTGAGCTAACCTAGAAACTAACTTACACAAAAATAATTTATGTGAATCCACATTATTCATCACCCAATAAAATATACAAAAGCCAATTTTTAAAACCAAAATATTTGTGAATTAATGATAAATAGCCATTAAAATTTACCCTGCATCATGCCTTCCCTTCATTACTTTTTTAAGTACCCTATCATGACTATGAATTCAAAATTACATTTCCATCTCATCATTTGGGGGAGGGAATGAAGGATAATTGGCATATGTAATCTTTCAAGGACATACCAGATAAAAATTCACATGTGACACATCAACTAAAGTGATGGCAAATGATCCAAATAACATAAATGCACTGGTAGAAGGATGAAAGTTATTATCATATCACCATCACCTCTCCCAAACTCACATTATACTCCCTTAAAGAAAGGAATGCGTTATTTTGTAATTAGAAAGAATCCACGAGAGTGACAAGTAACAACCAAGCAAATACATACATTGAAAATAAGAGGTGATATATGGTAAATTGAATTAACTAACCACATAATATCGAGAAATAATCTAGTAGTAGTGGCTATATTTTGAAATTTAGGGTGGATATTATTTTCTTAGATAATTATATGGTATGACATGGACATACTTCAAAAATTTCCTAGACTCTATAGAATGACAAATCTAATATCAAAGGATTGGAGGTAGTCCCAACTAAGGAATTAATATCTAAGGTAACTTGTTATCTATGATAGGAAAGGAGTGGATATAAATACATGTTGTTGTTAATGTTAGGGTATAATATTTTAGGTAAGGATACCAACTTGAATTCAATGCAAGACACACATAAATCATCTCTCTCTACTCCTTAGCACTAGGTGGATATTATTTGTTATAAAATGTTGTATAGGTAAGGGTAGGTTATCATTATGTATACCCCTCATTTGAATCTATTAATTCACCTAAGACATGGCCATATTATACATGTTCTCAATTAATTCCTAAAATTCTTAAGAATAATGGATAAAGAATATCAAAAATGGAAATGTGCAAAACTATCCCACCATTGCCTAATTACACTACTTGTGAAAAAATTCTTGGCTACCAATAGGATTGATATCAATTGTTAATAAATTTTGGTAATGAGACATCTACCACCTTAGACTAATACTCAACCTAGGACACCAATAATACACATACCTATAATATCTCCTCCACTTGCCAAATTGAAAAAGACTTAGGAGACCTCATCTAGTAGACTTAGGAGTTACTACCATAGGTTAAGAGCCATCAGAGTGAGGTAAATAAAATATTTATCTAAGTTAATAATAATTTAATTTTACTTTTAAGAAGACATTTATGAATAAGCTTTGATCATAAGTGAAAAATAAATAGGCGAAGGAAACAATGAGGAGGCAACTAGCAAAATTTCAAGGTCTAAAGAAGAAGAAACAAAAGAAGAGATTGCTAGCATAAAATAATTTCAATAACAAGAGAGGGAAGATTTTGTAATTGTATAATAAATATAACACACTCTTGTTCATCCTATCCCAAAACTAAGTGATCATGAAAAACTCTTACTTGCATATTAGGAAAGAGAGATTCTAAGTATAATAATTCTAGATCTAGACACAAGAAAAATTAGATTGGATAAAATAGCTCAAGTGGCAGTGAAAGAGGAAGAGAGAGGAGTTTGAACATAATAACCTATAATAGAAACACAAAAACTTTTAGAAACATCTATAGTAGAGACACAATAACTTGAAATAAAAAGATGAAAACTTGTAGTAGAACCTACAACAATTACCTATAAAATAATGACTCTTAAAGAGCATTTAGTCAATGCACTTGAGCCACTTATAATCATCATCATTGAAGAAATTGTAGCCTCTTTGGAAAAAATAGGTATGATAGAAGGACCTGACCAAACTCATGAAATTTGTGTCTCAATAAAAGGGCATCTAGATATTATTGAAGCTTTTAAGCTGAGTTGTTTCAAAATTATAAAGGTTAGCAAAAGAGGATTAATTTGTTGATATAATAAAATAATATCTTGAATGACCAAATGGTAGAAAATGATAGAGAACCAAGGAAACAAGAAATAACCATTAATGTTTTTAAAGTCTTTAATCCAAGGGTTTGTGAGATGTGTATGAAAATGTTACAATGTAGTCCTCCCCCTAGAGTATATGTTTTGTATCTTAAAGAACAATGGATCTTATTTTAGATAGGATGGTTGATTTCATGTGAAAAATATTCTATAGGATTACCTTTTGAATTTTTAAATGGATATCTTACTAGGGTATAGAATAATATAAGGACTTGTTATGTGAATTCTATCAGAATGAGCTGGTCATAACCCTTGACAAAGAATGTAATCTCAAAGTCTTGGTAGGAGATGTAAAAATTAGGGCCTATTGTTCCTATCTTAGAAATTAATTAGGGATAGGTAAATAAATGGAGGTGTACTCCCAAACAAAAAAAAATACCCCATTTAATCTTAGATAAAAATTATTATTTCCTATCAAAATCATTAAGCAATAGGACTATCTCATTTAGAACCCTAAGTTTAATACAATAGTTTAGTTTTATAGGTAGGAGTCCATCACACATATTATTTCCCTTTCCAATAGTATTTTTAAATCAACCCTTAATTCTTGATAAGTAATATGGGGATAGATAACACCTCACTAAAACAATGGGAACCATAATCTATACAAAATTTGAAAGTTACAAATGAAAGGATTATCAAGTTTATGAATTGTTTGAAGGCAAATATGGCTAGATTGATTAGTATGAAGCTTAGAATGACAATCCTTTTCCATCCTATACCATATTTAACTTGAACATAAGAAATTAATGAAAATGAAGGGATAATAAAATGAGAATTTTCATAATTTACTAATGGAAAACTCCCACAAAAGATGATAAGGGATGAAAATCCTTGTGACTTCATAAATATATGTGCCCATATTATGTTTGCTTCTTCTTATGGACCTTCATGATCTATATTTTTTTCATAAGAGATATGTAAAATATAAAGTTGGTGGGGGTGCAATGAGACCCAGAGATGGACTCATCTTCATGTATAATCCTTTCCTAACTAGTTACTTTTTATCATAGTTTTCATTCTGTAAGATTCATAATATACTCATGTGCATATGTAATTTTGATATATATATATATATATATATGAAAATTAAATCTTAATTTGGATATGATATTTCTAATTTCTCTAATATATTTTAATGGTTTCATATATGGTTTGATATTTTCATGGCTAAATGGAATCAAAAAGTTATTTTTTTGTTATGTTTAATAGCATGTAGCCATTCTCTAAAATATACAAATAGTGTTTGATTGGATAGACTTTGGAGTTACAAATAACCCAAAAAAACTAAGAACCACCCATAGCCACTATCCATAATTACCCATAATAACTAGCTAAGTACACCCACAAAATAGCTATAGATGGGAATTTTATAGAATACAACAAAACTTCTAATTGTCATCTTTGATTGTCTTCCAAATCACTCACTGATATCTAATGGGACAATAAGTTATTATAATTTTATAATAACTCCATTTTACCATGATTTTATCACTATATTATACAACCATATGGTTTTAACCATCTTAACACCCTTCTTATCTTCATCTGACTTTTGTCACCATATATGATCCTATGGTTGTAACCATCATGCCTCTATTTAGATAATAATCACCTATGTTCCATTAATAAGGATAATATTTGTATGTGATTATAATTTTATAATGATATAACATAGAAATATGAGTGAGTAAGAGTGATAAAGTTATAGAAATATGTTTACTTTGTTGTAGCAATCATTTTATTGGTACATAATTTGATCAATGCAATTAAAGTAGTTTGAGTTAAAGTGTTTGTAATCAAGGAAGGGATTTGAAGCATGAGTCAAACCAAGCAGGGCCCTCTTGTGAGGATTTTATGTCACAATCCCATTTTTTAAGTAGACATTTCTTTTCATTTTTTTATTTACATTCTAGTTTTGTGTGTATTTCTTTAGTTTCCATAATTGATTTCATTACAAATAATTATTCTCATGTGTGATTGATAGAGTGTCTTCAGTTCAAAATACATGAATCTTCCAAAATAAGATTTATTTCCCTTATGAACTTTTCCCATTATGGAATTTCCATTTCATGCAAATGTTTTTACATTTTATCATTTACGCATCTGCAAGGTGTGTTTCCTATACACAACTATTAGTACTTTATCCTTATGAAGAGTCTAGTGTGAATATATAATGCCAATACCTTACCAAAGTATATGGACCCTAGGTTGATAATTTAATGAATGACCATTTTCAATAAATTAAGTGGTTACACCTTTGGATCACATCAATCAGCTCGTACATATAGTTATTATAATACATCAATTTAATTGGGGAGTTGATTTTTCCAGTCAGGGAGTAGTGAATATAAGTTGTAATAATGAAAGTGTAATTTGTCTGGTAAAGAATCATGAGCATAATTATTGGATAAATCATAGAGATATTCCATATTTTTTATTATAGAAATAGTGTAAATTAGAAAATTATCTATGGATAAGGTGGACATAAATGAAAATGTTGCATACTCATTGACTAAGGAAGTGACTATTGAGAATATCTCATGGTGAAGAAAGTAGATGGGATTGGATACCCAAAGTTTTTGAAGTGTGGGTGATTTATCCCTTATGAAAAGTGTTCAACATTTGAGATTATTTTTGGAAATATATCAACTTTACATGGATCTATGTAATAATATCATGCACATGTTTTAGTGTTATGGAATGCATTTTTTGCTACCAGTATTTTGTGTATGATTGATTACATAAGAAGAGATGTTTATGTAGGATTTAATAGAGTATATCCATGATAGTTATGATATTTTTCAATGTGTAAGGACTATTGAATAACTGTGAAAGGCACTCTATGTGGCTTCATTTCATAATGGTGGATTGCAAAGTGTAGCATAGTGGTTGGGTTACAGTAAAGCATTATCAAAGAGTTGTGAAACACATTAAATAATCAAGGGTTATCTAAAGGTAATTCATACACTTATCTAATAGAATCTATTATAATAAATGAGTTATAACAACCCTTGAATGATCTTTTACCAGGGACTTGTGAAGGAGCATTACATGTTGACTACTTGGTATAATAGTTGGTGCATAAAAATTACCCTAGGATGTTTCAATTGAATTGTATGCTATTAGAAACTATTCTTATAAGGGACCTTTTCTATCTTATCCCATATTTAATTTTAATATAAGAAATTAACGAACATGAAGAGATAATAAAATGAGAATTTTCATAATGTACTAGGGGAAGCCTCCCACAAAAGATAATAGGGGATGAAAATCCTTGTGACTTCATAAATATATGTGCCCATATTATTTTTGCTTCTTATTCTAGACCTTCATGATCTATTTTGTTTTCACCAGAGATATGAAAAATTTTAAGTTGGTGGGGGTGAGATGAGACCCAAATATGGACTCATCTTCATGTTTAATCTTTTCCTAACTAGTTAATTTTTATCATAGTTTCCTTTCTTGAAGACTCATAATATACTCAGGTGCATATGTAATGTTGATATATATATACATGAAAATCAAATCTTAAGATAGATATGATATTTATAATTGATCTAATATAATTTAATGGTTTCATATATGTTTTGATATTTTCATGGCTAAATGGAATCGAAAAAGATATTTTTTTGTTATGTTTAATAACATGTAGCCCATCTATAAAATATACACATAGCCTTTGATTGGATAGAATTTGGAGTTATAGAGAATCCATAGAAACTAAGAACCATCCATAGCCACTATCCATAATTACCCATAATAACTAGCTAAGTGAACCCTCAAAAATAGCTATAGATGGACATTTTGTAGAATACAACAGAACTTCCAATTATCATCTTCTACTGTCTTCCAGCTCAATCACTAATATATAATAGGATGAGAAGTTATTATAATTGTATAATAACTCCATTTGATCATGATTTTATCATTAGATTGTAAAACCATATGGTTTTAACCATTTTAACACCCTTCTTATCTTCATCTAACTTTTATCACCATATATGATCTTATGGTTGTAACCATTATGTCTCTAGTTAGATAATAAACACTTACCTTCCATATATAAGGAGAATATTTGTAGGTGATTACAATTTTAGAATGATATAACATATAAATATGAGTGAGTAAGTGCGATAAAGTTATATAAATATTTTATACTTTGTTGTAGCAATCATTTTATTGGTACATAATTTGATCAATGTAATTAAAGTGGTTTGAGTTAAAGTGTTTGTAATCAAGGAAGGGATTTGAAGCATGAGTCAAACCAAGTAGGGCCCTCTTGTGAGGAGTTTATGTCATAATCCCATCTGTTAAGTAGACATTTTTTTCATTTATTTATTTAAATTCTAGTTTTGTGTGCATGTCTTTAGTTTCCATGATTGATTTCATTACAAATAATTGTTCTCATGTGTGATTAATAAAGTGTCTTTAGTTCAGAGTACATGAAGCTTCCAAAATAAAATTTATATCCCTTATGAACTTTTCCTATTATGAAATTTCCATTTCATTCAAGTGTGTTTACATTCTATCATTTACATGTCTGCAAAGTGTGTTTCCTATACACAACTATTAGTACCTTATCTTTATGAAGAGTCTAGTGTGCATATACAATGCCAATACCTTACCAAAGTATATGGACCCTAGGTTGACACTTTAATGAATGATCATTATTAATAAATCAAGTGGTTACACCTTTGGATCACATCTATTAGGTTGTACATATATTTATTAGAATACATTAGTTTAATTGGGGAAATGATTTTTCCAGTCAGGGAGTAGTCAAGATAAGTTGCAATAATGAAAGTGAAATTCATCTGGTAAAGAACCATGACTATCTTTCTTGGATAAATCATATAGATATTGTATATCATTTATTATAAAAAATCTATAAAATAGAGAAGTATCTATGGATAAGGTGGACATATATGAAAATGTTTCAGACTCATTGACTAAGGAAGTGACTATTGAGAAGCTCTCTTGGTGAAGAAAGGAGATGGGCTTGGCTACCCAAAGTTATTTAAGTGTGGGTGATTGATCCCTTATGAAAAGTTTTCAAAATTTGAGATTATTTTTGGAAATGTATCAACTTTACATGGATCTATGCAATAATATCATGTACATGTTTTAGTGTTGTGTAATGTATTTTGTGCTACCATTAGGTGCATGTAATGTTGTGTAGGATTGATTGCATAAGAAGATATTTTTACGTAGGATTTAACATAGACTATCCATGATAATTATGATTTTTTCCAATGTGTAATGATTAATGAATAACTATGAAAGGAACTCTAAGTGGTTTCATTTCACAATGGTGGATTAAAAAGTGGTGTGTAGTGGTTGCGTCACAATAAAGTGTTATCAAAGAGTTGTGAAACACATTAAATAATCAGGGTTATCTAAAGGAATTTCATGCACTTATCTAATATAACCTATAAAAATAAATGAGTAATAACAATACCTAGATGGTCCTTTACTAGGGAGTTGTGAAGGAGCATTACATGTTGACTACTTGGCCTAATAGTTGGTGCATACAAATTACCCTAAAGTGTGGATGTTGCAAGTGAATTATATTATATTAGATAATATTATTATAAGGGAGAGAGATGATATTTATTACACTCTATACACACTCAAATTTCATCAATTCCATGTCAAAATTTAAAATTAGATTAATTTTCCACAATAACACACACATCAAGCTAAAAATCATTAAGACATCCAAATCATCTACAAAATTTAATGTGCACATTCTAAAACAAATTAGTGCTTTCATAATTATGGAAATACACCAAATCAGATCATATAATCCATCATTAGCATCATAAAATTGGTTAGCTTCTTTCAAATGTCTCACTAGGCATATTAAACCAATTAAAACAAACCTTTCAAATGAGACTACAAAAAGACAAAATAAACTCAATTAGCTAATTATTTTATTAGGATAATTAAAATTATTGTAAAAATGAGGTTACATGGAATGAACATATAATAAATATTTGAAAATAAGATATTTCCTAATATCCTCATCACATAACAAGTTTCCAATTAAAAACTCATTAAATCTCCCACTTTCTAAGGAAATTTAATGAGAAATGGATGGTGATAAGAAAGGTTTATGACATATTTTACACCCCTCTTACACACTCAATTCAAATTCTTCCACACTCAAAACCTTAATAATTTTTACCCCTTATAATCTTAACATATCATATTTATGAAGGTGAGGACCCATTCTTCAATTTGAGATAGAAGGTCCATTTTCACTCACCAAGTTTATAAATGAAGGATCCATTTTCCATTATAAACAAGTTTTTTTAATGCTAAACTTATGCTATCAAATCCTCAAAATAGCTTCAAATTTCTCAACCAATCACACATATATCAAAGGAGATGTTGTCTAAGTGAATTTAAGACATTGCCAAATACCCTCAAACACTATATTTGTGTTCATCCAAACTTGAATTATGGGAAGAAAAGCATCCAAATGGGAAGGTATAATTGTGTTATTTGTATTTCATTTATGTTTTTTTATCCTCTTTCTTAACCTTACCCAATCTAAGGACTCACTCTTGGGAATTAGGTTGTGTGTAATTCATTTTGATTGCATACTAACATTACTAACCCCATTGTAATTATGTGGATCACATACGACATTACCCAGTGGGACATGCACCCCACATTATCATTTGAAATATCATAACATCCTTCTAATTATAGAGCTGACTCAAGATTTATCTTAATTTATCATGTTTTTGTTCTAAATTTTCCAATTTTTCATTCCTAGGTTAGCAATGGAAACATTATACTAATATATATAATCTCTACCTCTGAATGGTGATATTGATTTGGTAATTGATGATATCACTTATTCTCTATTTATGAATTTTGTGATTTTTATGTAAATGATAAAATTAAGCTTTGAATTGGTGTAATGACACTAAAAAATGATAGATTTTGTCTCAAGTTTCACTCAAATTGTGGTTTTATAGAAATTTCATAATACAAACTAAAAATGGTAGAATAAACATGTGAAGTGATGCGATAGACATGCATATCAAAATAAATGTCTTGATAAATTTTTTGATTTGTCTATTATTTTTTTAGAATCAATGGAATTCCCCTATCTAATAGAAACATCACCTTTCTAATTGGAGGAATCACTAGTTTCCTATTCTCTATGAAATCTATCTATAGATTGGTGAGTTTGATTCCATAATCTATTGATTATCTTTACTAAATGGAAAAATTACCATATGAAATTTTCCCAAAACTTAATAAATTTAAATTTCAACACCCTCTTGCTTGTCAAATACCACCAATACAAACACTAACTTATTTTATGTAGGTATCGATTGCCAAATAAGCAATTTATCTAAAAAATAAATAAATTTCACTTTGGTGATTAATAATGAACCAACATTTGAAGTTGGTGCTTGAAAATACTTATATTTTATCCTATTTGAGTGTTTGTGTTTTTTTTTATGTTTTTGGGTGGTTTATTATGTGTATGCTCTCCCTTTTCCCACTTTTGGGACCCTGGGTGATTAAAAGCACATAGGTTACTATTATATTTTCTTGAAGTGAAGTTAGAGTATGCTCTCCTCTTTCCCACTTGAGGGATCCTAAAGATCATAAATAGTGAACATTCATTTTTATTTTAGCTACATGAGCTGGACTTCATCACTTTCATGAGTTATTATGGCATGACAACTGAGATTTCATCCCCCAATGTATGTATCAAACCTACTTTTTTAGCATGGGATATGAATTGAGGAAAGTTTCATAAAAATATAGTGGCCATGTGTATGAAGCATAGTCCATAAAAGTAAGGGGTTTATCCCTTAAACTAAGCTATCAAACATCACACTCAAAGTTCAATTTCCAATATCACTTCATTGAGATCTTAAGGCTAAATTGGTTGTGAAGGGGTTAGGTCCTCTCTTGAATTTTATGTTATTATTATTATTCCATAAAAATTTGAGCCCCACGTACCATGAGGTATATTATGGACCATATAAAAATCTTTTTAAAAATTTATATTAAAACCTTTCATCCACAAACTATCTATAGTGCAATGGAAACCAACCTCCCCCAAGATCTCATGACATACCTCTTGAAGTGACGGTTAAGAGATTAACCTATTCCCACTTCTTATGAGGTAAATATGTAGGCTAAAATTATGTTGTACACCAATTTTAACACTAATATAGGGCTTGTATTGTGTGCATTTCATTTCAATTTTTTTCATATACCTCATTTTGTGTGTTATACCTTACACCTCAAACAAGTCAAATTCTCCCAAGTTCAAAAACTTTGTCATTTCCCATTTAAAAATTTCATAATAAGGCATTACTCTACCCAATTTCCAAGTTATTTATCTCATCCTACTATCATGATATTTTATTTAAACCTTACCCTATCCACATTGTATTATTATGTTGCCCATTTGAAGACAAATAATCAGGTCCATTTTGAACCAAATCCAATTCTACATTGAATCTAAATCAGTCAAACTTTCCAAATAAATCAAAAATTTATAAAATCAATTTAACTCTTCCAAATTTGAACATTCTAAGTAAACTAGAGTCAAATTTTGAATAAATTCAAACATTCTAAAGTTAAACTTCAAGTCAAAGTCAAACTTCCCAAGTCAACTATTCCCAATCAAAGTGAAATCCAAACTTCCAAAAAGTTAAAATCAAACTAAATAAAAGTCAAAGGTCAACAAAATTCAATCATTCAACTTAATTAAAACTAAAATCAAGTAAAATTCAAAGATAAAATCAAACTTCCCAAGTTCAAAATTCAAATGTCAACTAAATTCAAGCATTCAACTTAATTCAAACTAAAATTAAATCAAATTCAAAGATAAAATCAAACTTCCCAAGTTTAAAATTCGAAGGTTAAAGCAAGTCACACTTTGAAAATTCAACTTTTTAAGTCAAACATTGAAATCCAAATTAAAAATCAAATTAAAAGCCAAGTATTGTTAAAAATCCAATATCCAAACGTTTGAATTTTCAAAACTTGCTTTATAGATACATATCCTTTCATCATAAGTACCTGACATTCCAAAACTTTGTGAAACTTAAAAACAACTTGAATTGAACATCCTTTCTTAACTTTAAAATTTACATTGACAAGATAAAATCAAGCATTCCACTTTGAAATTTACATTGACGAATATAAATCAAACATTTCACTTTCACCAAAGAGCATTCCAAAATCACATTCAGATACTAATTGACTCAAATAAACTATTAAAATCCAAAATTCAACTTTAAATTGATAAGCAAAGACTTTAAATGTATTAAAATCAAATCATTTTGAACATCTTATTGTAATTAAAAATGAATATTATCAATCCAAACATGCCTAAGTACAAAAGAATTGGGGCTTCATAAAACCCTGCTTTCAAGGATGAATGGTCTTATGTCCACTCAGATATTTTGAAAATACTAAAAACCTAAAGGATAAGGTACATCAAATTGAATATGATAATCTACCACTCATAATGGAGGAAGTACACAACTTTGTTTAAATTGAGGAAAAACCCCTAAAGTAAACTTCTACCTAGGAAAATGCTCTTGTATAAAGCTCCAATCAAAACTTAAAATCATCTAGCAAAGGAAAAGGGTAACATGTATACCCATCCCAATAGATCCAAGTCATTATTTACCAATTAAAATAGAATATTTAAATTTTATCTCTTTTATAAACCTCTCTAGTTGCATATTTATCTAAAAATTCCTCTCCTATGGATCAAAATGCACTTTCTAAATAATAATAAGATCCATTATCTAATGCTCCATCATGAATAGATCCATTAGTCAACCTTGAAAAAAACTTCTAGTGGATCCATTGTATCAAACTACAAATAATCCAATATAAACATTCCCTAATCGACATTAAGTCCCTCATAATACCCATCGAATTCCTTCTAATATGCAATAATAATTTTCAAACACACCACAACAATAAGCTGAAATCAATTTACAAAAAAAAGTTGTAACCAATATGCAACATCAAGTTGAAAAAAATTCACAACAATAAGTTGTAAAGAATCCCAACAGGTCCCTTTCAATCCATAACAACACATTTTTATTAATCCACCATGCATCCCTTCCAAAAGAAAATTCCTATTAATCAGTAGTAAGTCCCATTCTAATAACAAGTTCCTTTCCATTCATGATAAGTCCATACTTAATAGTAGTAAATTCATCCATACTAACAATATATTACCCTAAGTCAACAACACATTTCTAATTTGCTTCCAAATACAAGTTAACAACAAGTACCCTATTAACAGTACAATCATGGTTATATGATGAATAACCCTAATAGCTTGGCACAAAGGGGACCCATTTCAATTTATTTCAATCGAAATCTACCTATTTATCTAGGCCAAGCCAATCCACTCTTATATACTCAATAATATGCACCTTTTCCATCCAAAAATGCTCCCACTCTTTAAGAATGATAAGAGATAAAAGAGGTTATTTTAGGATTCCAAGTAGGTAATCAAGGAAATAAATATAAGTTTGAAGATACATTCCCTTATTCATTTGATATGATTTTCCTCCAAGTACATTTTTTTCCTCACTTTGAGGCACCCAAATTCAAAAAATACAAAAGAAAAGGTGACCCTAGAGAACATCTAAGAGAATTATTTGTTGCATGTCAAAAGGTATCTTACAAACAAAATTATATACTTTTCTTATTTCTATGCAACTTGGGTGGGCAAGACCTGTAATGGTTTATTCATTTACCAAAGGGATTGATCAACACTTTTGATTATCTATTCAAAAAAATTGTGAAACACTTATTTATAATATAGAACATGAGTTGACCATGTTTGACTTATGCAATGCCAAATAATAGGGTGGGGAAATTTTTTTTACATACTAAAATGATGGGGAAGTTTAGCCAACTACTTTCTACACAACCTTCCAGATAAATAGTTAACAAGCATCTTCACTTTTAATCTTAATGTGGAGGTAGCTCATAATGTGATACTTCATTGTGCCAACATGTTTGAAGAGATTATATAAAATGGAGTGTAAATTGAAAAGGCTCTTATTGACAAGGGCTTGGTTAAATTTATTCTGAGTCAAACACAAGCTCAAACCCTAGCAAAAGCAAAAGCAAGCAAGTTTGAGAAGCCAAATGTATTCAATAGAAGTAATAATGTTTTAGGAAATGGAGTAACTGAATCTATACATGTGCAAATGGTGCAACCACCACCTATCCAAAATACTCCACCTACTCAATCCATTACATAGTAAATACCACCTCCACAAAAGAGTCAATATCAATAAGATTTTTATCTAACCTTAGTGAGCTCATAGAGGTAGTATTCCAAAAATTGGTTGCATTAATCATGGTCATTTGGCTAAATATAAAGCCTTTTGAAGAAGGTCAACCAAAATCCACATGGTATAGGGGAAATTAATATTGTGATTATCATCATGTTAAAGGCAATAAAACTTACATGTGTATGCAAATCAATCACTTCATCCAAAACTTACTTGAGCATGATTAAATTGAGCTAAAAATTGTTGCTTCTACTTCAAATAAAAACATGGGTATATAGAAAGAACCATTTATGAATCATAATTCCAATAATTAGAATCAACCAAATAATCATAATCAAAATAAATATCCTTTGAATAATAAAAATTAGAATTAGGGATAGAATCAGAATTAGAATAATTGTAATCAAGGCAAGGTTTCCCAAACTAATCAAACTAGTTATTATAATGTCTCATAAGACTATAAAAATGTTGTGAGTCATATTACCATCAATTATGTGGACACTATTAAGATCAATTCATGTCCATCCTCTAACACTACTCAATACATTGCCCCTTCCATTCTAGGACTTCACCCTTCACATCCTAATGGCCTTCTTATAACTCAAAATTATATTGTTATAACTCGATGTCCATGGGTTACCATTCTAGGTCCTACATCTCCTCCTCCCAATTTAAGTAACACGATTTTGATTTGAAATTGAATAATTGAAACTTGACATCCATAGGTTACCATTCAAGGTCCTTTATCACCTCCAAATAGTAATATAGTAAAAGGCCCTTTGCCTTCAAAATATAAACCATTTTATTCTTCTATTGAGAAGAAATATGATCTTTTGGAACAATTAAACAAGAAATCAACACAAATTTATATTCTATATATTTTATGTACATCTTAAGTCCACAAGGAAATACTGTATGAGTTTTTATGACAAAATAAGGTTCAAAATGACATTGATCTCACCCAATTCCAAAAACTTGTGGGGTATTTATCCCTAGGTCAATAAATCACATTTGACCAAAGTAACATGTCATCCCTTGGTACACTATGTAACAACCCCCATTATATTGAATCATGCATTTACCATCACAAGATCAAGTAGTTTCTCATAGACAATGGTTCACATTTAAACATTGCCTCATTTAAATTGGTCAAAAATTTAGGGTAAACTTTAGTATATATGTATCCAAATACCATCACTATTAAGGCATATGAAAACACAACAAGAGAATTAATGGGTGCCATTTTTTTACCTGTCCTTATTGGGCCTATAACCCATGATACCCTTTGACATGTCATTGTTATTGAATTGTCGTATAATCTACTTATTGAATGTCCTTGGATCCATGAAGTAGGTTTTTTCCCTTGTACATTACATCAATGTCTTAAATTCCCCCATTCCATAATTTAGGGTACTATTCTTTGTACCATTTCAATATTCTAAGCATTTGGAAGCCGAACATGGTCAATACAACTATTGTCCCATCATTGAGCATGCATTCAAAAGGGACAAGAATGTAGCTCTTGAATCTCCCAAGTCCAATTATATTGACCCAAGTAATGTTTCCCATCTCTAATGTTCCTCCTCCTTAAATTTATTCCCATTTCATAATTGAAGATAAGTGTCATGACATGTATAATATCAAATATGCCTTCCATATTAAAAAATTTCCTAAGTCTCCCAAATATTATAGAAGGCCCAAGATGGAATGGCATAAAAAGGATGATTCTCATCAAAAGGGACCTCCTCTTTTTGTTAAAAATGGTTTGTTAAATTAAGAAAAACTCAATAATTTTGGGGATTCCTAGCTGTATAATGATGATTTCACTCCTTGCTATCAAATCACTAAATATCCCATTCCAAAAAAATTCATGGAACATAAATGTCATAAAGGTATTCTTGGGCCCATATCTACAACCAAACATAAAGGTAATTGAGGCATTGGGTACAAATTTCTTGGGGGTGACCCCTCAAATCTTTAGAGTGACACAACTTTGACACTTAATGAAATGATCCTATAAGTGACATAGAATCTTACTATAATATATATGATGAGCTATCTGACATAAACCTATTTGATAAAAATGTAATCCTTACCATCACATTCACATATAATTTCCCTCTTGCCCTTTGTTATCTCAAATTAATTGATACAGACTAACAAAATAACATTATACCATTGGATGACTTCCAAAATGAAGAGTTAATTTTAGAATTCATGGGCCATAGGGATGGTACACCAATTAGAGACCAAAAATAAGGATTTTAAATTACATTGGACATTACTACCTACTTTGGAGAATATTCAAACTTCCTTAGTCAAAAAAATTGAAAATAAAATCAATAATTGAGGTCTACTAGTGAAAACTCTTTGAGGCACTTATGGACTAGGGTTAAAGTAAATATAAAGATGAGTCCCTATGTGAAAACCTATTTTAGGCACCAAAGGATTAGGAATTTTTCTCTCTTTCACAGGAAGCATAGGGTCCCACAAGTCTTCACATTAAATTTAGTTTAGATATCAGTTTAGAGGAGCTAAAGACATTTGAAAGGTTGGTTCAAGATTTTAATCAAACATTTAATAAATGGCCATTACCTTCCATGGGTGATTCTAAGTCTTCTTACATGGGTCATCCTGATGACCCATAATTATATGTAAAATATCAATTCCCATCAGCATCCACTATATTATAGGATGGTTCCACATTGATTTTGGGAGACACCACTGAATTTAATATTGGTTCTATAGATGATCCTAAAATTATCAAACTTAGTGTGTCCCTCATTACATAGGAATGTGAGTTCATCATAATAATTATTAAGGAATTCATATACATATTTTCATGGTATTATGCCAATATACCTGGGCTAGATCTATCTTTGGTCATACACCATATTATTATGCACCCATATGTCAAGCCTATTAAACAAAAGTTGTGGAAAATGCATCCACATATTGCCATCTTAATAAAAAAGGATTAAATAAATAGTTTGGAACATGTTTCATTAGACCAATTGATAATTATGAATGGATTTCTAATATCATCCCAATCGATAAAAAACTTGTTGATATTCACCTATGCACAAATTTCAGAGACATCAACAAGGCATGTTGCAAAGATGATTTCCCTTTGCCTAATAGTATGATCATAGACTCAAAAATAGGATATAAAATATTATCCCTCATGGATGGTTTTTTAGCATACAATAAAATTAAAATAGCACCAAAATATCAACATAAAATAATGTTCATCATCCTTTGGGGAACTTTCTATTATCAGGTTATGACATTCAAATTGAAAAACATTGGTGTTATATATCAATGTGCAATGACTATCATCTTAAATTACATGATGCATAATATTATAGAGGAATATGTTGATGATATTCTAGGAAAATCAAGACCATGTTCAAGACATCCCATACTTTTAAAAAGAATCATTAAACAACTTTATGAGTATAAGGTATGCCTTAATCCAAAGAAATGTGTATTTGGTGTCACTTCAAGAAAATTGTTAGGCTTCATTATTTCCAAAAGAGGTATTGAATTCAATCATACCAATTTTAAGGAAACCATATAAATTCCTCCCCCATTCAATTTGAAATAACTATGTAGCCTGCAAGGAAAAATTTAGTGCATTCAGAGATTAATTTCGTAGCTTGTTGATCGATTCATCCTTTTACTCACCTCTTCAATAATGGTACCAACTTTCAATGGAACAAAGATTATCAAGAAATATTTGATAATTTTAAAACTTATTTGGAAAATCCACCTATTCTAGCCCCAAAAATGCTAGGGAATCCACTATTACTTTACATTTTAGTGACTAAACATCCCTTGGGGGTACTTTTGGCCTAACATAACAATTAAGGAAAAGAATGTGTGTCATACTATTTAAGCAAAACACTAGTCACTTATGAAGATAATTATACACCCATTGATAAATCATGTTCAGAATTGGTCTTCACATATTAGAAGTAGTGTCATTACACATTGATTAACAAGATCATCTTAATTACTAAAGTGAACTTACTCATGTACCTTATATCTAAATTGTATTTGAATGGCTGCATGTCCAAATGGGTTATGTTGATCAGTGAGTTTGACATAGAATATACACATCAAAAATCCATTAAAGGGCAAATACTTGTAGACCAACTTGTCAATGAAACTTTTTCAAACACACATCCTTTAAACATCCATTTCCTTGAGTCTATCTTTACTTTAGATAAATCATGACAATAAAATCTATATTTTTATGGTTCATCCACATCCCATGGTTGAGGGGTAGGCATTCTATTCATTGCACCATAGGGGTTCTCATTCCCAAGGCATTTAAAATTGGTTTAACATGCACCAATAATATTGCATAGTATGAGGCACTCATTGCATGACTTCAATTTTTAGTGTAATGGGACATTCAATAGTTGGTTGTCTATGGAGATTCATAATTTATTATCAATTAGACTATATATCAATATAAAATAAAAGATGGAAAGCTCAAGCCCTATAAAGGCATGGTTGACAGTCTCAAATAAAAATTTGAATACATCCAATTTGAGAAAATACCAAGATCCAATAATAGATCAATTGGTGCTATGAAAACTATTGGATCATTGATTAAAAAAATATCTTTATTGTCCATGAATATCAATTTCTCATTGAAAATCTTCTCACACTAGTTTATAGTTGTCTAAAATAAAAATTGGTATGTGATATTGCTAGTCCTTATTCCCCTTGGTACCAAGATGTATACACTTACCTTCAAAATCATATCCTTCCCATTGAATTATCACATAATAAACAAAAATCCTTCATTCATAATACATGAGTTTATAATTTACTTAGTAGTAAACTCTATCATAGAGGCTATGATGGGCTGATACTTTATTGTTTAAACTTGGGTGAATCTAAATTATCACTCAAAGATGTGCAAAAATAGATTTGATGGGATCATATTAGCATAATGGTCCTTGTCAATTAACTCTTTTAGATAGGATACAATTATCCCACAATAAAATCATGTGTGTGTGATTATGTTAATAAGTATCTTACTTTTCAAAAACATTGTGATTTAATTCATGCTCCTTCACAAGAACTTTAGCCTATTATATATCCTTAGCCATTTTCAACATGGGAAGTCGATCTCATAGGGAATATAAACCCCACATCATTAGATGGCCATAATCATATCATGACTACCATCTATTATTTTACTAATTAGGTTGAGGTAATACCTCTCACTTATGTAATTGGTAAATAAATATCTAAATTCATTTTGAATCATCACATTTTCCATTATGGCATTCCCTCTACCATCATATTGGATAATGACAAATCATTAAAAAATAAGAATGTCCAAGCCCTCTATACATAATTCCATATCAAACATAGATGATAAACTCCCTATTACCCTCAAGGTAATGGCCAAGATAAGGCATTTAACATTACTATTTTTAGATTTTTTAAGAAGATCGTCAATGATACTGTCTATGATTGGTATTTTCAAATATTCCCTTGTGCATTTAATACACCAATATATACATGCCTATAGTCATAACACCTTACTCCTTAATCTTTATATCTCAATCTATCCTCTGTATTGAGACTAAGTTTCCTTCCTTATGCATTTTATTGTAGGGCATCATTGATGATGGGGATTATAGATTAGTTTAACTAAAAGAGATATATCCCTTGGATGAGAAACAATTATCCACCTTGAACCATCTCAAAGCATATCAAAATTAGCTAAGCCATAATTATAACAAACACATCCTCTCCATAAAATTTAAAGTTGGTGATCTTATGTTTAAATAGAATTTAAAAAGAACCAATGTCGACCATGAAAACAAAGATAAGTTTGAACTTAATTGGTTGGGCCCATTCATTAGCATAGAAAAATATGGTTCTAGAGAATACATTTGTCTACATCATATTGGCAAGATATATATGAGTCCATGAACATTATACATCTCAAGCACTTTTATTCTTGATTTGTTTGAAAATGATCTATGACCACCCTTTCTTAGAGACACCCCTTTCACATCACATTCCCTTCATTCTATTTTACATTACCAAGTTAATCCTTGTCCTTATCTTGCATCATATTACTATTATGGTCTTGATTATGACCTATAAGTGGCTTCAAAAAGCATTTTAGTAAGCATTTTTTATTTGGTCATCATCAATGCATCTTTGTAGGTATAATATCAGATTACTTTAGCATAGTTTTTTTACTTGATAGTCCTTGAAAAGATCATTTTGGCTTCTTTTATTCCTTTTATCCATTTCACATCACTTCCTTTGCATCCTAATTTGTTGTTGAATGGTATTACCTTCACATCCCAATTTTCTGTTAAACCCCTACCCAATGTTGTTTTTATTTTGCTAGATGGTTCCTTGTAAATTTGTTTATATTTTGCTATATATCCTATTTGAAAAATACACATGTATATATATTTTTCAAAAATTCCAAAAAACTTCAAAAATTCCAAAAATCCTAAAAAATATAAAATCTTAATATCTAAAAAAAATCCCAAAAAGAGATATAAAGCCATAAAATATTTGTACAATTTGTCGCTTGTTCCCCAATGAATTTTATCTCTTGGTTCTATTCTGAGTGGGACTATTTGATTTTGACATGGATAAACCCACTTTACATTTAAACATTTCATGGTTTGGAACATCTTCTCTAAATCATGACTTCTCCATCAAATTCAATAAATTTCGACTGCCATTCCAATCTTGATCATCCCTCTCATAGGTGTTTGCATATGTCTTTGGGTGTATCTTTCATTCCATCATGGTCATTCTAATAAACATCATCATTTATTCATTATACTTCCATATTTTTAAAAACTACATTAGTATGAGGTCTACACAGACTATGTAAGAAACACTTAGATACATGGGGTATTTGGGGTCCACTCGAACACCATCATTCTCATTTCCATCATCCACCTTTTTTGACATTCGTCACTATAAAACTTAAATTTTCATCACATTATCAAGCTTTTATCTAATCATTTTTCATCACATTTCTCCCTTCTTGGGGGAACTAAAGTGTCTCTAGGTCCATAATAGACTATGTAGGTAACACTTAGTTACTGAGGTTAGCTTGGTCACCCTTATTTTGGGCATTCTACTTTTCATCACCTTATTGTTAAAATTTATCAATTACACACTATGCACATTATACAAATTGTGGATGTGGGTAGTACACATTAATATATGATCATCAAACGTCTAAACATTCATATTTGTTTCCTCTTCATCCTTACTTTTCAATTTTCATTTCTTATCAATTCTGCTATGCACTTGCCATTTTATGAGTCAAGTCCACTATGTTCTCACCATTTTGTGGGTCACTTATATATATCTTATCCGTCATTTTTATCAATAATTTTTTCATCACATTCCTCCCTTCTTGGGGGAACTGTAGTGGTTTAAGGTCTATAATAGACTATGAAGTAGTGACCAGGGCATCTAGGATCAAATCGACTACTTCTTCCTTCTTCCATTCCACCTTTGTTAAAGTTTGTCACAATATCCTATCTAACACTCCCTATACTTAAGATCAAAACACAAGAGTAAAGCCTTATTAATAAATTCCTCCAATGATGAACTATTGTTTGTTTATTACTTTCAGATGTATGTATATATGTGTAAATTGATTGATTATATACTTGTGTGTTTAGTTAATTTTATTTATCTTGGTTCAGTTCATTATGTTTTATACTTAGGTATTGATATTTTATATCTTGATTTTTTTTGTGAAAATTAGTATTTGAACTAGACCTTTGTAAATTGACAATGATGTTATCATGATTCATTTTATAATTATGATGCATAATGTCATGTGAAAAATTAAACATCAATTACTTGAGACTTATATATAATGTCATGTGAAGATAAAATATCCCATTGAAAGATATATCAACATGGCTAAGTGTGATCACATGCATAATCAAAACATTATCATATTTTACATAAGCAAAACAAAACAACTAAACATCAAGGCTACATATATGATAATCATGATACAAATCTATAAATGGAAATGGAAAAGAATTCATACACATTTTACATCATGATCAATATTAGTACATCAAATAAAAATCACATCATAACCAATAATAAATACAATGAATATAACAAATTTTATATATAGATCAATTTCAACATCATAATGAAGGTTAAGATAACAAAATCATCAAAAAACATCAATAAAAACATCATCATATTTAGCACATCAACATCTATTCTACATAATGAATCCACATCAATGAATCAAATAACAATATCATCTATATAAAAATAATATCAAAGTCCATATACATCATATAATAAAAATTAATGTCCATATATATCTCAAAACAATGTATCTACATAAATAATATGTACATGTCATAATAAAAAAATGTAGAGCTATAACACAAAAATCATCTCTACATTTGATTATCTTGAGGAGGCCTCCTCCATGGACTATCCTTTGGAAATATCTATCCTATGCCATGAGGAGGTGTCTACTGAGGTATAACCATGAATAATAATTGAGGAGGATGTTGAGAAACTAATATGTATGATGTTGAGGTGTGATGTGACCTCAATGACTAGCCTGATCTATAATTATTATACTCCTAAAAACTAGGTGCTCTATAACTTGTAGGTATGGCTACCTAATATAGACTCCTAAAATATTTGACCACATCTCTAGCCCACATAATATCTATGAGGGCCTTCACTTGTCCATATTGTGTTATAATCTATTTAGCCTCATTCTACTCCCCACAGAGCCTCTAAACATTAGCCTAGGTTCTATTCCTATTTCTAGTCAACTATTATTAAATGGAGATCATATAACAACCTCAACCCTTAGGGTGTCAATCTATGTCTATAACACTAAAATATAAACATATGAATCTGAAAGATGTATCTATAGTTTGGAAACCCTAGCCTCTAATCCTAAAATCTTAACTAATCTAGCATCGATCTCACACTACAACCCATCCATTATGGCCTGATCTTTCTTTGATCTACCTAGCTCTAAAGTACCACCTAATTTTAAACCTATCCCATGCCCACATCCTAACAATATCCTTTGACTATAACATGGTTATCTTACACATCATGTATATGACCTTGTCCTTCATCCATGTCATGATTAGATGACTATGCCTCACTATTTTTATGTTGATTTCAAACATAAAATATATAATTATAGGCATAGGTTACTATATTAATGTATGTATTGGTTGTTATAGAGGATCCTAAATCTAAGGAGAGACCTATATATACAAAGGCACTTATCCCTATCCCCCATCTCCACCACCATCCCCATATCTATGATATGGTATAGCATGTCTTTGTTATAGTGGCCTCAAATATTGATCCACATGTTGGACATGTTGTTTTACCACTCATGCTACTACAGTCTAGGCCTAGTCAATTTAACCATCCTAAACTAAATCCATTTGGATGTATATGCCTCTATGATACTTGCATCTGTTACTCCTTTGATATAGGTTGACATAACTATTTTTACTAGCATAAAACTACTAACTAGCTTAGTCCTCAAGATAAGAGTACCTCACTCATTGATCTCACATGTCACATGTATGAAGTAATGAGTCCCTATAATAACATCCTAATGGAATCCAAACTACCTATATACTCAGTCAAGATGATATCTCTCATTGATGAAATCATGGTGACATGTAATATAACATGGATTAGTCATGAAATTCATCACATATTCATTCTCTATCTAAACTAAATAGATGTGCATATAAGGGACCAAATACAATACCTATCATCATCTAATCAATATCCCACTGGTAGAAGGGTAGGTCCCCTTTGTGTCCCCATCAACCTCCTCTTGTTAATTACCAACCATAAGCTAGCAAATCCTTGGATCATGTTGTCATCTTTATCTGATTGATCACTTGATTATGATATGATCCTATGCCTAGACCTAAAGCAACATAGAAGCCTAATATTCTTACCATAATGGTAATCCACCATATATAATCTCTATATAACTAAGCTAAAAATGTGTGTCCCTAAGCAAAGTAAGCAATCATCGATTATATCTTAGAGCACCCCTCCTAGTCCCATATGGAAATAATGGCTAATAATTTTAGGTAAAAACATGCCATTGATAATGACCATATGAATGATAATTTATTGATCAATTACTGACTGTACCTATGTCATGACATTTGTCACACTAGTTAAGCCCTCTAATAAAGCTATGTCAATAAATCCATCTTGCATGATGACATCAGTCACACAAAATCAAATCATCTAGTAATGCCTATCATCCCTACCATAACCAATATAATTCTCATCCTCATATAATAATATGAAAAATCCACCAAACATCCTCCAAATTCAATGTCACCTCTCCAATAGGTAGATGAAATGTGTTCATCTATAAATGTCACCACAAGACTAACATAGATAGAAAGGCCATATCTATTAAAAACATAGGCATCTACACTACATTTAACAAATCAATCACCTCAAATAGGGACATGAACTCCTCATTCCAAATCCCTAGCTATTTTGAGATTTTTGATCATCACTCATGAGCTGTCAACAATGAGACTCCATCTTGAAAACTAAAACATGTTAGCACACTTAGTCAAATCTATCTACCTAGACACTGACACCTCATTAAAGGACAACACATCACTCCTATTTTCATATAAACCATCAATTCAATCATTCAAATCAATCAAATCAAATTCTAGTTAAATGAAGACTTCATTAAAATCAGTGTCCATTCTTTATTTTCATGATTTCACCATTTTACAATAATATAATTATTTATTAGGGCTATCTCCCTATTCCCATTTTGCTTCTTACCTTTTTGGTTTTTTCTACATTCTAAGACAATTTCATCATTTTCCTTCATGATCTCACTATTTCATAAGTCTTTTTTTCCATTTAGTTGATTTATACCATATTTAGGTGATCTCTCTAATTTAATCTACATCATCAAGTTCATTAGCATTATCACTGATTTCATCAACATTCCTATTGATTTCATCATAATTTTCTTGTTTGCATTGGTGATTTGACCATTTTAAATTTTTTGAAATGTAAAATCACCATTTCTCCTAATTCTTCCTATCATTAATAACATTAAATGAGAAATTTTTCAAAAATGAAAGGTACTTATTGAATACTTGCTCCCTAGTGGTTTCTTGTACTCTTGAACCCATTCCTTAAGATTTTTTTAATTAGGGATACACACCATCAAACTCAAATAACTCACACACAAATTAAAAAGAAAATAATTCCAAGAGTGGAGGGTGAAAATGATCTATTTTCACCTCCAAGGGTCAATTTATAGCTCAAATTTTGAATTTTTACCCCCACCCCTCCCATTGCATCATTCTTCTTCTTAGGAGACATGTTTATGGCTCCTTTGTATATTTGTATTCCCCTTTTCACCTATTTTCTCATTTATTGGCCTTTTCTATTGTATAACATGCCATTTTATTCCTTTTAAGAGCTCTTCCATCAAAATAATTTTTTGGGCACTCCTTAGAGGGGGAATCCTTGACATCTCAAACACTGTTTGAGACATCATTGTGAAATCATTTTTCAATAAATCAAACAAGAATAAAAAAAATGTGAACACATCATTCTTAAATCCTTATCAAATCATTTTAATAACATTTTCATTATTTTAAAATATGTTACTTCGGTTGTGTCTCTTAATACCCTTTCAAGTAGGGGTAAAATATAGAGATTCCACTTTCATAACTTCCATGCCAAATTTTAACAATTTCCCAAAATAATGAATAATTCAATCTAGAAATCATTAAAACATTTCAAATCATCTACATAATTTAACATGCACATTCTATGACACATTGGTGCATCCCTGATTGGGAAAGTAAACCACATCAAATCATCTAATCCCTGATCATCATCCTAAAATGTGTCCCCTTATTGCAAATGTCTCACTAGGAATATTAAACCAAGTAAATCAAACCTTGAAAATGAGACCACAAAAGGAAACAATCAAATTAATTAGCTAATTTATTGATAGGATAATTAAACTTCTTCTAAAGATGAGGTTAAATGGAATTCAAATGTCACAAATATTTAAAAACTAAATATTTCCTAATTTCCTCATCACATATCAAGTTTCCAATTAAAAATTAACTAAATCTCTCACTTTCTAAGGAAATTTAATGAGAAATGGATGGTTTATAAGCAAGGGTTATAACATGTCTGACACCACTCTTACACACTAAATCTAAATTATTCCACACTCCAAACCTTCATAATTTATACCTCTTACAATCTCAACCTCTCACATTTATGAAGGTGAGGACTCATTCTACACCCTTACTTTTAATCCAATATGGATGGTCCATATTTACTCACCAAGTCTATAAATTGAGGTTCCATTTTCCATTATAGACAAACATTTTTGTGCTAAAATTATGTTGTTAAATCCTCAAGAGAGAATCAACTAGTTCTTGACATTGCTCATCCAATCATGCATAGGGAAAGCAAAGATGCCATCCAAGTGAATTAAAAACATTGAAAAATACCCTCAAACACTATATTTAGTCTCATCCAAACTTTAGTTCTGACAAGAGAGAGAGATATAAAGGGGAAGTTATATTTATGTTATTTATCTTCCATTTAGCTTATTTATGTTCTTTCTTGACCTTGCCCAATCATAGGACTCATGCTTGGGATTTAAGTTACGTGTATTTAGTTTTTATTTCATACTAACATTACTAACCTTATTTTAACCATGTGTTTCACACACTCCATATGTGTAATAGTTTTTTTGAGTGTTGAATACACATGGTCTAGTGTGTGCATTTTGATATATAGTAAATTATTGTATGTATGTTATAAAACCTTTTGACTCAATTTTAGAATTGTAATCCATATTTTTTGTGTTATAATTCAATAATTTTATTTTTTTAGATTTTTTACTCAAAAGGTTTTCCCAAGGGAATTTTTTTGTTTTTTATCATGTGTGCTTATCTCCATTCTTTCAACATTTTAGATTGGAAATCACAAACTCTCCTTTGTCATCTTGTTTATCTCACATAAGCTAATTTTAAACACATAAATGGCCAAAATAAGGTCTTAAAATGTATAATAATTCCACCACACTAGGTTTTACAATTGATACACCACCAATTTTAGTTTAAACAAACATAGCTTGGGTGGTCCAAATAATAATTTAGCCTTGGTGAAGGAGATGAATTATTCTCTTTTACAATTGGTAGAGAAAAAAGGGGATAGTTGTGAATAATGAATAATTCAATGGTTTTGGAGGAATACACTAATATATGATTTGTAAATACATCCATTCTAAGATATCCATTTTAATTATTTACATAAACATGCCCCATGGGAGGGCCTTATTATAAAAAAATATTGTATTTCATTCTAACTAAAGATTCCACATCATTATCATTAGGCATGGTGATCATAATGGGTTTATAATGAAATAATATGGATAGTGATAACTTAGGATGAGATTATTAGTGGAATTGGGATGAGTAGTGAAGACCATATCCTACTAGATATACTATAGTTGAGGAGAATGTGATCCACTGATTTAGAGTTATCCTTGACAAGGATACACCTATTTGGGCCTTGGAATCTCCTTTTTGGAAGGTTATCAAATATTAGTATATTTTTTTAGCTTCCATCCAAGTGAAGGTACTTGATTTTGGAAGGCTACAACTAGACCAAATTTTGTGGATATGCCATTTAGTATTCACACATGGACCTGATTTGCATGACACTAGTTTGTATCCAATATTGACAACATAAAAACCCAAAGGTGATCCATTAAACCACAAGGAGATTTTTACACTACATGAATGAAGGGACCTATGTTTAAAAATAGAGTTCATCTAATTAATTTGGGCATGTGAATATTTTAGCTCATTCCAAATCCTCCAAGTAAGGTAAGGACCCATGTTGAATTTTTAAGGGTGGAGATGAGAAGTGTTCCCAAAGATATAATAGAGAACTCCTTAATTTCCATGAGAGAATTAATATTTTTTAGTGGAGGAAAAATAGACCAAGAGTCATTCTATAATTATATGTGTGTTATCATGCCTATTTCCCATGTCAGTTATTTGGAGATAATAATTCTACAAGAGCATAGGAAGTTATGGATGTGGGAGCCTTTGGTAAATTTTGTAGTTTAAATGATGTGATCATGGGTTGGAGAGTCTATGTATTTATCTATTATATTCATACTTCATCATTGGTTAGAATTTTCAAAGAGATACCAAAGTAGCTTAGCTCCCAATATATATTTTTTTAGTTTGATGTCTATCCAATTAACTTTCTCAAAATCCTTGTTGATGTCTAACTTAACCACAATTTCATGGGATTTTTAGTATGAAAGAGAATATAAATCCTCATTTTAAATAACCACCCTATCAATATTTTTTTTCTCTTGCATAAAACCCCTTTGATATTGAGAAATAATTTTTGGAAGGTCAAATTTGAGTCTCTATAATAAGGACTTAGTAATTATTTTAAGGAGGGTGTTAGAAAGTGAAAATGATCTATAATTAGAGAAAGAGGAAATGATAATTTTTTTAGTGATTAAATTTATGAACATATAATTGATATATTTCATCTTTTTTTTACCTTATAGCTTCATTAATAATTATGGTGAATTCCCAGTGAAAATTTTCCTAGAAATCCTACTAAAATGCCATCAAGAAATCATCCAAGCCTAGAGATTTGTTTCCACTCATTGAAAAAATAGTTGAATTTAATTCTTATATAGAGAAAGGATCCAAAAATATTTTTTCCTAAAGATAATCAAAGGAAAAACCACAAGTAAATAGTCCATGGAGTCCTTTTGGATCTTTTTTTCCTTCTCCAGAAGTTTCTAAAAGAATCAAAATTTTCCATTACAAATGTTTGAGGGAGTTTCTAATATAATTTTGTCTAGGGAAGAATTTTTACTTAATATGTTAGCATTTAAAATTGGAATGGTTGATATACCAAAAAAAAAATTATTTCTATATCCTTTTACTAGCCATGCTTCTCTACCTTTTTGTTTCCAAAAAAATTGTTCCCTAGCATAATCCTCTTCTGAAGAGCCAAGAAGGGATTTTTATTTTTCCAAGAGAAAGTCAAAAAGGCTTGAACTTTGAATCTAGTCATTGAGTTGGTAGAGTTCATCCTCAAGCTAATGATTTTTAGAAAAAAAATTTATTAAAGTGGTTAATGTTCTAATCTTTGAGGTAGTTTCACAAATATTTCAGTTTCATCATTGAGTGAAATGTCTCAGACCCTTTGAGCCTAGGAAATTTTTTCACCATTATTATTATTATTATTGCATCTAAGGGAAGTAATATTGGTGAAAACATTCACCCAAATAGGGGAAAGTTTTAAACCAGACATTCAGAATGCAAGATTATGAGATTCATTGGGGTTATATCCATTATTTTATAACTAAGAACCTATCAATATACTCTGAAATGTTTCAAAAACCTACTCTTCTATTGGTCCAAGAAAATAAACCTTATTTTGATAGGAGATCAATGAGACTAAAATAAGATAATTTTTTTAAAAGTCTTTCTAAGATTGTGTTTTCCTTTGACAACCACCTCTCTTTTCATTCACTATTACACAAAGTGTTTTTTGTGCCACAAATAAGGCCATGTTTAAATTAAAATTTGACCATAATTATATTTTTCACTGTAAAATTTTGAGGATTTTTCATTATTTTTGTAACAAAAAAGTAAAGGAACTAAACATTTTTAGTTGTGCCACCTTCGACCAAAATTGTGTGACATTAGCACCCAATTTTTTATATTCATGTTTTCATATAGTGTGGTATAAAATAACAATTTTGAAACATACAAATTTTTTATCTATGATGAAAAATACTTTGAGAGTGCCCAATAAAAGAATACTTTAATTGAAAAATATGTCCCATAAGCGTTTAGGAGAATAAATAGGTTTTGAGGGTAATTATGTTATGTAAATACAATTTATTTTAATATTATAATATTTTAACAATTTTTCATACCTATAATTTGTAATTTAAATATCAAGGAAACACTAATGAAGAGAGGATAAATATTTAGCCCCTAGAATAGATAGAAATACATGGAATGGTTTGTGACACAAATTGTTAAAATAGGACAATAATAGGGCTACATGTTAGTCAACCAAATTAATTATATGAAAAAAAAATTTAATTAAATGTTTTTATAAATATTTAAATTGACATGTTGGGAAGAAAACTAACTAACTAAAGGGTTACGAAGTGAGAGTAAAAAAAGGGTAGATGATGACTCATAACATGTGGCAATAAAATGTAGATGAGCTCACTAACAATTTTATAAGATTAATATATTTTATTTTATAATTATGTTTTTAATTTGTATAATTTATTTTATATAAATTATTAATATAGATAATTTTTTCATATAACTTATTTTATAGGAAGTGCATGATGAGAAACCTGTAAAAAAGAAAGTCCACATAACATTACAAAGTATGGATAATAATAATAATAAATGTAGATCAAAAAAATGTGCAATGTATAGATATTCCCTTGATGTATGAATAAAAAAATGATATAGATACAATATTTACAATGTGAAATATAATAATTATAGTCTCCAATAACAACTAATCTAAACCAATAATCCATAAGTACACTAGTATCCTAAAAACATGTAATTCAATGGCTAATAAATGCATAATGACCATTTTTAGGTGTTTAAAAAAGCAAGGGTCACATGATGAAATGGGAAAAAGGGCCCAAATAAAGCCTATCATAATTTTACATTAGTCATTTATTTCATGCATTAAATTTCAATTCCACATTTTTTAATAGAGGAAGCAAAATAAGACCAAACATAGGGTAAGGCAACTGATAATTAGAGAATAAAGCAATTATTCTTTAGGGGAGGGGATTGATATGGGGGTGGATGACATATAAAATATGAGGGGACAATCACTAGAAGGTGGTTGAAAAGTAGGAGAATGAATTAATTATTCTTTCATGTTATCAAAATATTTTTTACACACATTGATCTATTTAAGACTAACACCTTTCTCTAGGAGGAAGTTTGCCAAATAGATGCAGTAAACCATCTTAGGGATAAATCATTATATTTCCCCAAGTTACCTAATCTAAGTTCAAATATCAAGAATGGATAGATGAATAGGCATGTTGATGATACAATTAATATTATTGGGATCTACATCAATCCCTCGTAAGGAAATTAGGAATCATAAGAGTTTTCTTAAGGTGACATCAAAAACACACTTGAAAAGATTGAGTTAGACTTTGTATTTGATGAGATGAACAAATATGATAGCATGATCATGAATATGATTTTCATTAAGTTTTGATTTTTTGATAAGATCATCCACATAGATTTATACTAATTTAAGGATGAGGTCATGAAATATATGGGTGATCACATGTTGATAAGTTATTATAGTGTTTTTAAGGCCAAATAACATCTCAATGTAATAGTAGGTTCCTCATTCAGTATTAAAATTGGTTTTTTGTTAATCCTAAGGATAAATGTGAATTTAATTTTATCCCAAAAAACCATTCATGAGAGATAACATCTCATAGCCAACTATAGAATCAACAATGGCATCAATAGATGGTGGAGGAATATTATCTTTAAGATATTCTAAGTTGAGATTACATAAGTTAGTAATATGTGAATGACTATAGTGACTTTATTATGAACAAAAATAAAGTTAGAAACCCATTACAAGTAATCTAATGGTTTGATGAACTTAACATCTCAGAGCTTGATAATTTATTTGTGACATAAGGTGGAAATCTCAGGAGGAAAATTTTATTGCTTTTTGTGCACAAGTTTTACATCTAGATATGTTATGATGTTATGGATGACTATAGGTTAGGTTCAATGATAGTCATGTCTTCATATGACCAAGTAAAGGCTTCATGATATTTTTTGAAAAAGAGGCTATACTTGTCTTTCTCTTCAGGTTGTATTTTATTAGAAATAAGAATTGGTTTAGGAGAAGTTGTGTCGTAGTTAAATGTAAATTTTTATTCAACAAACATGGCATTTCCATATTATAAATGATATGGATCTAAAGGAAACTTACAAATAGGATGCATTTTTTCATCAGTGAAATTTTTGAAACAAGGATCCTTTTTATGAAAATTTTAAAGCTTGTGATGTTAGCAAGGAAGTTGAGGCTCTCTAGTAAGGATTAATTATAAGATAAATTTATCATTAGGAAATGTAGGTAAAGTTCCATAATATTCAAAATATACTTGAATATCCAAAATATGATTACCTTTTTAATCAAACTCAGAATATGTTTATCTTACAATAGTAGCTTTAGCATCTAAGATAATCATAGTGGATGCATTAGAAGAGCAAACTTTTGAATATACAATATCATCTTGGCTGATAGAATCTAGTATATAATGATTGGGTTTAATTATGTTATTTTGGTTAATACAATTAGTAGGGAGGGAAGTAGTTTTTACTGTATTAGGCTGGCCGATATAGTTTACTAGAGGTGAAAATAAGGAGGAAATTATATTGACACTTGGCAATATTTTACTGATGTAGTTATCTACAAAACATTAGACTGTATTGGGCTAGTTGATATAGTCTAAAAGATGAGGAATAGATGGAATAATATCATTTAGGTTGATAGTGTAATGACTATGGTGAGTTTTCTAAATGGTATCAAACTGGTTGATGCTACCATATTTGGGAATATCAAGAACTTTTTGAACAACCCATGGAGTGTTTACCAATGGTGGATTGACAATGAGAACATAACCTTTAGGTTCTCATTCATCATCACTAGAATCATAAAATATGTGAACTACATGAACATATTAGTTAAAAGTGTGCATTTTATCCAATTTATTTTTATAATGCATTCCATCAAAATCTTGTGATTGAGTTTGGGCCATAAGTAATCATCATCATAAGATGAATAAATATTACATGCATGAGAAGTTGGTTGAGCAAATTTAGTGGAATTAAATTTGGTGGAGACACCAAGTTACTAAAATTATAATGAGACATTATTAAAGGATCTTGATATAATTTGCCTACTCCAAAGTCATTGAAAACAAAGTCATATTTTGTGTAGGATTATTTTTTAGCATTACATGGGGTAGGACTTTAAATATCATCATCAATCAAAAGAATGGTATTATTTCATGGAATGAGAAAATGAGGAATCCATTTACACTATGTAAGGGGGTAATCTAGTGGTATTACAAATGTTTTACAACTCATTAGGTTTATCATCATATAAATCTATAGTAGTGACTTGTAGGTTAAGAATCGTGTTGATGAACTCAAGTAGAGGAAGACTATTAATATGAGGAACAATGGGGATGCAATATTAAGACTTAATATTGTTGGGATCTTCTTCATTTTCATAACATTTTCCATTATGGATGAACTTTATGCATTGGCTATTGGAAGATTTGATACCTCTCATGTGGCGAGTCCCCAAATATCCTAAAAGAACATTATAAGAAAATGGAAGATATAAAACTATAGGCTTGGTGTGTATTATTTTGGGTTCAACAGTAAGAGGGAGCCAAATGTAACCAAGAATATTTTGATTGGTTTTATAAAATCCATAACAAGTAAGTCTAGTTTTCTTAATATTATCTTTGGATTATCCAAGTTTTTGGATAATATTAGAGCCTTCATCTAACAAGACTTTTCTTATTAAGTTATTTTTTATTCCAATATTAATAAATAGGGGTTGGGTCATCAACTTGAAAAATGATTTCATCATTAATCATATCTTCCTTGGGAAAATATATGAAGGGTGTCATAGATGGATAATATTGAGAAATGGTTTTGATAGCATGAACTTCCATAGGTGCATGGCCTTCAGAGGTTTGAATTATAATTTTGAATTTGCTAGATGGGGATTCTTCAATGTCTTGAAATTGATACATTAAAAACTTGAAATGATAAGGACAAGTAATCATAAGCTCCATTAGAGGAATTTTGAAAGGCATGGAATCAATTTAATCTATAAAAATCCATTGTGGTTAAAGGGTAGAGCCATGATGAGACTTAAGCTATCTATAGTATTGATTTTAGGAAAAGTGATGCTAGGAGGATTGGAAGAACCAAGTTGAGGTTTTGACGTTAGAATTAACTCATCACTAATTTACTTATCCAAATATTAAATATGATTGGTTGTAATAATTTAAGAATTTGTTCTTTAGTAGAAGGCTTCTTAGGTTCAATTATATGATATTTTTGAGTGGGATTACGATAGTATTTTAACTTTACCACATTCACATATTGGGAATCGGTATAATATTAATCATAATCAGCATCAATAACACAAAATTATTCATTGGAATGTTGTGTCTTAGTATTTTATAGTTGAGATAATTTTTTAGAATTATGATTTTTATATTTTTAATTATAGGTTTCATTTTGGGAAGCTTTGAGATATTCATTATGATGATATGTGATCATAACATCATGGTAAAATATATCTCCAACCATGATGGTTACCATAATGTTTTGAAGGTTATGACTTGTCTCATGGGAATGACTAGTGTTGGCATGGAACCAAAAAAACTTATTATTATCATACCAATGTGTAAGTGTAGCATTAGTGTAAAAAAATAGTTTATAGATGGATATAAAAATTTCTTTACTTCGTGCACGCTAAAGGGTGGATGGGAGGGAAGTTGGTAATCTGATTTAGATGTGCTTACTTTAGTTTGAGGAGACTTGGTTTGAGGATTGTTAATTATGATTGCAATGGTTTTAGTTTTAAAAGAGTTATTTTTAGGATTTTGAGAAAGTTTAAATTGAGCCATAAGGAAATATTTCCTTTTTGCTTGATCAAAAGCCTCTTCTAAGGTTTTGGGAGAGAATATCCTAACCTTGTATTGAAGAGGGGCTTTAGGAGCAGTAATGAAGAGTTTGAAAATATTATCAACACTCATGTTATGGTATGCTTTATGAGCTAGATACTTTCATCATTTCATGAAATTATAAGTAGATTTGTTAAGATATTGATTATCATTGATGAAATGATTAAGGCTATTTTTAGGAGATTATTGTACCATTCAAATGCATCACCAATAAAGGTTTTGGTGATGATGCTGGTGGTAGCAAAGGTATTAATTTTAACCCATTCTTTATAGATATAGCCAAAGTTTTTGAGAAGGAAAGTAGGATCCTTACTCCCACCATATGTGATAGTTATAGAGATATTTCTAATGTCTATAAACATAATGAATGGAGCCAAGGGTTAATTTTTAAGATGTTGAATCATTTTATTATGTATAAGAGGTTGATGAATGATATTACCATTGGCATATCGAAGAGGAGTAAACAAAATCTGATTTGGTTGAGTCAAAATGAATTGAGGTTGACTAGCCATTTATAAAATGTGGTTTTGCATTTGGAGCATTTGAGAGTGACTAGAGGCTTGCATAAGGTTCATTTGTCATACCATCTGTTCAAGGAATTTATTTTTATGTATAGGTGTATTTTGAATATAAGTATTAGGAGGGGGATTACAAACATTAGTCATGGTAAGATCATTCCCAACATTAGTGTTAGTTTCCCCAATTATTGTAGAAGGAGGAAGCTCATTAAAATCACCATGCTTATTTAGATTGTAAATTGTGTTGTCATCAAGATTATTAAAAAGTTAGGAATCATATAGATATTCCATTTGGTTGATTTCAACCATATTACATTCAATGAATCTACAATGATTTTTAAAAAATTTACACCAAGAAGAGTTATCTTCGATGGTGGACAAGGTGGGAAGAAAAGAATAACCCATGTGGAATTTGAATGGGTTGAGGCTAAAAAGAAATATCTTAAGAGGTGGAATCATGATGAATAATCTAAAAAGATGATAATAAAAAGCAATTAATTTTATAAAAAATAGTATTAGGTGTGCTAATGTAATTAGTTTTTATATGTGAGAAAAAAATTTGTATCAGGCTAACCAATGCAATACAAGGAAAAAGGTGGTGATACTGGAAGTTAATAATATTGACTATATTGGGTTGGTTGATGTAGTCAATGAAAAGGAAAAAAATTTATCTAGTTAACTGATAGAGTTTTTTGAGTGATGATAATAATTAAATTGTATCATTTTTATTGATGTGGTCAAACATACAAACACTAAGAACTATATTGAGCTAGCTGATGTAGCTCACACACACAAATAATTGTATCAAGCTAGCTGATATAATTATAACACAACATAGAATGGTATTGGTTTGGCTGATAGTCTACAATACAATAAATAATTCAAGAAACAAATTAAATCTAACTAATTTTGTGAAAATAAGATTAGGTAGATGTATGGAAAGGATCTGATTGATAGTGTGGACTCTCACATACTTATTCATTCATTAGTGTCAGTCTAGTGTTTTAAAGAACTAATTACAAAGGTTAAATTATTCTTATAGCCTACCAACCCTAGTTTTGAGGGTACAATGATAGTAGCTTATCTAGGTGATATGGTCATCTCATGTGAACTGCAAAATCAAATAGATGGCTAGTTTCCTAAAGTTCAATAAAAATGGAATTCTAGGCATTTTTGATATATCATGAGGTACATGAAAACTAAATTGTATGTTTAATATGTTCTAGGGCCTAGGTATTGGGACAATATCCCTCATTTCATGTTGATGATAAAATAGGTCACCACTTAGCAAAAAATGATAGTTCTCTAAATAGTTTTAAAACTATTAGAACATGATTTCTAAAGAAAGCCAAATAAATTTTTAAAAATAAATATCAAAAACCAATTTATAGAATTCAATGAATTTGAATAAATAGTCATAAATGGTATCATATTGATCGATATAGTTAGATACTAAATATGCTAAAAATGAAACACAAAACTATATTGAGCTAGTCGATGTAGTTGCAAACACAAAACAAATTATATCAGGCTGGTTGATGTATTCTTTACAAACATAGACAAAATTAGGCTGGTTGATTTCACTATAAAATAAGAAGGAAATTATATTGGATTCACTAATAAAGTTTTTTTAAGAAGAAAACTGAGAAAGAACTATATTAGGCTACTCAATGCAATTTGTTGAAGGTATGAAGGTAGGAGTAAGTTTCATGTCAAGTTCATCAAAATGTATACATGGGTTATGATTATCCTAAAACCATCTTATATCAATATATCTACACTCAGATAAGGTTAATCAAATATATCATGTAATACCTAATGTTTAGATAATGGCCAATAGATCTAGAGATTTAGAAGGGGGTTGCCTATGTCACAAATTACAAGAGGAAAGTGTCCATATACTAAGCCTATGGCACAAGGAAATGGATATAACTAAAAATCTATAAAATTAATTAATATCAAATAAATTAAATCAAAGGGGAAGGGTTATAATGATCATAAAGGGTAAGGTGCCATGGTCAATAAATTAGGTTCTGGGTAGCCTAAAATATAATATAGAAAGTCCAAGTAATCTTATAGCTACACTAGCATATTTGGTGTAGGGAAAACCTAAACAAGGATACATACATATTTATTCACTAATCAATAAGCAATGTCTAATCTAATAATTAATAAAGGAAAGAGTATAAGGTTAAAAATACTTACCTTGAAGTGGACCCATTGAGCGTCAATATCCACCTTGGCTCAAGTAGAGATTAGAAAGATATGTTATGGGTTGAATACTTCAAATGGTTGGTAAAATACTCAAGATATCCTTAAATAATAACTCCCAATGAATCCTCTTATTGAATCTCTAAATACTACCACAAAATAAGCTTCTTCAAGATAAGGTTCTAGGCCTAACTCCTACAAATATAACTTAGGGAAAAAGTGTGAGTGAAAGTAAAGAAAATAGAGTGTATATTCTTTTATTGGAATGAAATATTACCCCTATATATAGTTTTTCAATACCCAAAACCAACCCTAGATATTAATCCTATGGTATTAACCAAGCCAATATGGTTTTAAAATGTTGGCTGACATGTAAGGAAATGGGCTAGGCCAATACAATACAAATGTTAGAAAATAATCTTAAACTACATTGAGTTAATTGATATAGTACAAGAAGGGAAAAGGCACAAAATATATGGTATTTTCTTGGTTAATTTCATAGGATATAAGGAAACTAACTCAACTAAATGAGGATAGGATGGAAGGAGGTAAGTATTAAGACAAACTAAAGAAGCTAAATTGGTAGTAGGAATGATATGATCATGACATAGATAACAACATCTCTCACAAATAACCATGATCCTTCCCACCCTTTTCTCGATGCACCCTTTAATATGTTCACTTAGGTAGATCAATTCTTGACAATTTACTACAAGAGAAAGCATTAGTAAATAATAAAGTGAAAAATATTATGTATACACAAATAGTACCTTTTAGGGTCACCAATCCATGTGAGTTCCCCAAAACTAATCAAGTGGTTCCCATATGAAGATATTTTATGATCTAAAGAACTATATTGAATGTCTTCAATTTATATGCCCTTATATTGAGTCATTATAGTATTTGATAGATTTCATATATATTACATTGCATAGAACTAGTTTGGATGTTGAAGTCACCAATCCAAAGGATATCAATAAGGGAGGAAGATATAATTATTTATAGTTGTAGATCCACAAATGAAGATTCATTGATTTTTTAAATTGTATATGGTAAAGAGTATGGGAGAAAGTAACATGCACAAAAAAATAGCATCATATAAGGACCTCTCCTCAAACACTCCCAATAGAAGGAAATTAATGTAATGAATGGGCTCGATGTCAATTTTGAGTAAAAATAAAAGGAATCCAATGATAATGATATTAATGTTAAAAAAGGGCAAACTTAGCCTATGGAATTAAAAAATTACAATGTAAAGAAAATAAATAAAGGGTAAAGTGCAACTCCAACAAACCAAAAAACTAAACATAACATGCATCCAATGAAACAAATCATTGCAATTTTGTGTTACAATATTTAGTCAAAATCATGTACTTTGCATATCATAAACTTTTAAAAAACTATGTGATGATGAACAAGAGTGATATTCTTTGATAAAGTTGAAGGACATACCTAGGTCAAATTTAAAAATCATTCACATTATTAGTCTTGAATGTATTACTATAGGATTCAATTGACATTAACTTTTGATTAAACTATGTGTTATCTATCAATAAAAATACATTTTTTTCTTACATTGAAAATTTTAAAACATTTCAATAGTTAACTTTTACATTTCTTAACAAAACTAATTAAAGAATAATTTATCTATGTTTTGAATGGTGGAAAGTTTTAGGATGTTATTGATAATTATAAAATAGCTGATGTCATGAAAAATAACCATAATAAATAATATAAACAATGCCTAAAATAAATAGTGATGGGTCAAGTTTATGTTCATTGTTTTTTAAAAATATTATCCATTATATTTTGATGATTACTTTATCTCATCCATCAATATCTAAATATTGCATAAAGGCATGCTTGTATAAATATAAATGAAAACATCTATGTAGTTTTTAATCACACAAAATAATAGAGTTTTAAATCTATCTATCAATATAGTCATTTAAAATACGTAGGTTTTTCTAGAATGAATTTTTTTGACACAATAATTTCCTACCTTCAAATGGTAATATGTATTAACTTGTGATTCCTTTATGGTGATATATTTGTTTTCATTATTGACTTGTATATATTAATTTTTGGATGCACCATAGATATAAAATGAGTCACTACTTATTATGCATGATCAGATGGTTGACTTAATTTCTAGTAATGATCCTTATTACCTTGGCCTATCTACATTTTAAAGAAATGGGAATTTATTATTTGGGTTGTAAGGACTAACATTATAAGTATGATATAAATTTATTTTGATTTCCAAATTTAATTTACTCATTTAAAATTTCTATCTATAATCCTATGATTCTAATTTATTTTATTATACAAGTTTATTTTGAAATATCATCATTTTCTATTCAACTTGATATAAGGTTTCATTCTCATGAACCTCCAATAAATGTTGAAAATAAACCAAGTATAGTTAAGTGAGATTTCACCAAAATACTTTGCAGTCGATTATGTGTTATTGAGTTATGATTACACTATATATGGCTTAACTATAATTTTTTATTTTAAATCACAAAATATAATCATAATGCTTTCATAATTTTTTATGAATTGGATTTTTCATATTCTTATGTATTGTTCATAAAATAATATTGGATATACACATGCAGTATATTTATAGGACATGCCATCATTATTTTGTATGGACTTGTCTTCTTCTATTTGTTTTTTGCACAAAGTTTTCAACAAGAGAATTTTTATACTTAGAGTGTGGGCTTTCTTATATAGTTAAAACATGTAAACTTCCTATGAAATTCAAGACTACCCAATGCCTATAATGAGATGAAATGATCAATTACTCACTAAATATGTAGGATTATTCACTCATTTTCATGTTAGTTAATACATAAATTATAATCTACAAATTAGACTTTAGGTTTGTGCCATAATGTTTAATAGTTTCATTCTTTGTAGGAAATAAGTCTGGGTGGCCTTTCTAATTCTAAAATTACACACTTTAAAAGTTCACGCTCAAATTGTTGAGTTTAGTTTGAGGAAAATAAGTATGTCTCTCATGAATATTTATAGGAGTTACCGAGCTCCAATGGATGGCATTTGGTAACTTTTAAATAATAAAAGATAACATTTGTATCCCAAATCAAAACAATTTTGGCAAAAATGGTAGATCTAATAGCTAACAAAGTTTCCTTAGCAAATAATGTTCATTATAAATAATTTATAGTTTATTGGCCTAGAGTAGAATTTTATTCATGAGATTCAATTGAAAAATTTGTGTACTCAATTTTCTCCAACTCTTTTTCAATTTTACATTTTTACATGGTAGTAACATCCTTAACTGAACAAAATATGACCAAAATAACCAAAGGATAGCTCATAGTATTGAGTCTCCAATGCTCATAATCTATAAATCATCATCCAAAGCTCTAATTGACTAATAATACATGAAATATGGCATCCAACAGCCCATAGTTAAAATAAATTAAAAATGGGCCTACATAGGTAGAGCCATATTTCTTTAAGTCTAAACCATTTTGTGTAGATTTATCTGAATTAAACCTCAATTGGTTAGTACGGCCTCCACACCATATTGTTGTAAATAGTAATTACACTATGCCCATACCTATAAATCTCCTCTTCCTTCTACTCTTATATCTTACATCAAACACATACTCAATCCCTATAGATCCCAAAAATAAGAGCCACCTAATAAAATGCATTATTCAAAACCCTAGTCATCAAATTAAATATTATCCCATTTACGAACTGATAATTTATAAAAAAGAATTACTACCCCAGTAATTAGGAGCCAATAATAGCATGTTTCTATTCTTAAATAATTTCAAAATCTCCCAAGCCTTAATCCATACATCAAAGTACTTTACAAGCATGACCTTGCTACCATCATCCCTTATTACCTTGTTAGGATATAAAAAATCCAATGTAAGGATTGTTCTTAAGTACATGAATCTCATAAATTTTATATGTGTTTCATCATTCATAGATTAATTATTTCTTGAATATATTAGAATGAAAGGAATGAATCCTTCTACCACACCGCCAAAGCTGAAAATGCTCCAAAATAAGGAAATATAACCCCTTTTATATATTATGTTGGGTAAGAGATCATGATGGCTCCCTAACTATCCCACAACATCCCTCCTACCACCCCTAATAGAACCCCTACAATTATTTAAAAAATGTTGTTATGATGATGGTTGTAGTATAGGAATGAGGTTGGATATAGAATATATGTAAAACAACATGTGAGGAAGGTCATATGGGATCCAAGTATGTTTTATATTCCACGACCCAATATTTTTAAAAATTCAAAGGTTGTGTAAATGGTTGTATTTTCATTGTTGGATATAGTGTGATCCACTTTCCCACCTCCTCCTAGGTTTGAGAGGGTACTAAACATTACCAAGAAGTAGAAGCATATTAGTCCTATTAATGCCACTTTCATCAGAGGTGAATTGTAATGAGGCAAAGGTAGAGTCATAGACAAATACACATGGATTTCTATCTTATCCATACTATCCATAGAAAATATGTAATTTTTATTTTTATTTCTATTTGAAACAATAATAAATTTTGAGGGTCCTTGTGGTTCAATTATAGAGTGCCCTAACTAAATGGATTTCCCTTAGTCCTTGATAATAATTTGAAGAAGGTTAGAGTGTAAGTTTATAGATTATAATGCTTATAAATTTTTTGGAATGGATATCCCTAAATCCTTAACACTAAATATTCCCCATCTAAATGAGTATCCCTTAGTTCTTGTCATTATATTGAAGAAGATCTGGGTGCAAACATCTAGATCAAAATATTTATAAATTTGGTAGAATAAATATGTTTCAATCCTTAACACTAAATTGAATAAATTTTGGATATTTAAATATCAATAATTTTATCATTCATGCTAATAAGGATGGTCTTTAGGTTGAAATATTAGCTTATAGAAAGAAAATAAATAACAATTTTTAAGCAACTAGTTGTCTTTATTGAAAAGAAATCAGACAACCCAAAACTTTAGTTAATTGAGACAATTGAATATTTTTTGAGCTTATTCAGATTATTCATTTTGATTGTATGAAAGTGGATTATTGATAAATTTGTAGCATATGTGTTGATTATATGTGGCACTCTATGAAGTAATCAATGCAAGTCAAGAGATAGTAATGAAAATGAGAATCATTGATAATTTGATTTTGCTTAATACAGAGCTTCTCATGAATAAGAATCCACCTTTTTTATAAATACATAAATGAAAACTTATCCTCACTATCAATTTATATTATATTATCATAGATGAGTCATTTATGGGGTTATGTTATGTATAGTTTAATTTACAACTACCTAATCATGTTTTTTTGAAATAACATTGATACTAATGATCATTAAAAAAGTTTTGGTCTTGATTAATTCATAGTTTTTTAAAGTAAAATTCTAAAATGATTTGAAAATATAGGTGGAAAAATATATTTTATACTCATGGCTTAGGTCTTTCCTAAAACTCTTCTTTGTTTGACCTATTTTTGTGTTTGTGAACATCCTAGTATTCATATTTTTCTCTACTTGGAATCTATCAAATCCAATAAGATTATACTATTATGTGGGACACAATAGGAGTTCAACATGTATTAATTTAAAAAAAATGCATCAATACTACATAATAACAAGAAAAATAAGAGAATACAAATAGCTAAGATTAAATTATGCTACATAAATTGAGTCTACAAAGGCTCCATAATATACATGGGAATAAAATATGGAAAATAACTATAAACTACATCTCTCCTTATATGATATTATATCATTTTTTTAATTAGGAAACATGATAAATTTAGTGTCATCAATCACACTCCAAGTTCTAAGAATTCACCGATGAGCAACAAATGGAAGCATTACACTATCTTAACAAGAAGAAAACATATGAAATTACTTTTATTTTTAATATATCAAAGAAGACATAAAATATTGTTGTATGTTATGTTAACTAGAAGAAATGAATATTTTATGGTGTGTAAACTCACTGGAATAATGAAGAAGGAAAATATGGATTGCCTAGACAAGCTAAGAGACATATGCTTCTAGTAGTTTTGTTTTCAATATTCAACTACCTCTTGGATTGTACAAGTAGTTTAGACATCAAATCTAAACATTGAAATTATAGATTATGCATGTTATATACAGTGTCTAAATTTAGTGATGAAAATATGTATTTAGGTATGAGTATTACCTTACAATGCTTCTAGAGAATGCATATTCTATACAAATTTTTATCTTTTGAAAATAAACTAAGTAGTGGGATTCTAAAGGTGTGATAATTTGAAAAAAAGTTTCAGATTTTGTTCTAAATTTAGATACATAATTTTGTACATGGCCTTTTGATTGAATATTGTTTAGTGAGATATCCAATTTTGTTAAAAAAACAATAAAGCTATCAAATAATATGTTTTTTAATGACTCCTAATTTAATTAGTAGTAGGTCTATAATATTTTCAATAAGTATTTTTAAATCTTTCCAGTTATTTTGTATTCTTATTACATTCAGTCTACTTAGCATTATAGAATAAAATTGAAAAAAATAAAACAATAAACAACACATATGCATAGTGACCAACAATTAATTTATGTGAAAAAGCCAAATTATCATTCCAAACTCAATGCAATAACATGAATGTTATTTTAGAAAAAGAGAACCTTTTTAAAGGTCATTTTTAAAAATAATATGAAGTCTATTGCTTATTTAATGTGTTTTAAGTTGTATTTCACTTACGATACACATTAATGAAACACTCTGTTAGAATTATATAAAAAAATTGAACTGCCTAGAGAAAAATGATTCTTGAATACTAAGGTATTTTTAACTATATTTAGATTATGAAGAGATACTATACCAAATACAAGACACTAAAACATACTTTTGTTGAATGCAAGTATCTACTTCATGCATATAAAATGGTGAGCATGGCCTATGGGTGAAAATTTCTATATAAATTGGATTTCTAAAAGGATAAACATTCCTATTTATGTTTGGTCTTTAACAATAAAACAAAAATATTTTCATTTTAATGAAGATGCCCTTACACCTTCGTATTGCATACTATTTCATGATCAAAACCCTATCTATGGCCATTACAAAACCATTGTATTATAAGAAATTAAATAATTATCATATCCCTTCAACACAAATACATATATCAATAAATTACTCTGTATTTTCCCTTTACTATGAAATAAATGCTAGAATAATGCAATCATGTGGACTATTCAAAATTTTGGAAACCACATCTTGTTGTGGTGATAGAATATTTAGGTAATTTTTTATTTGAAAAAATGCTTCTGGCATATTCTCCCTACACCACTATTTGACACAATTTCTTTGAATGCATTTGTCATTGGAGATATGAAAGCACACACTTATTTGAAAAATAATCTAATGGACAATGTCATAAAAAACATATTGACTATTTCAAATTGGAAATGCATTATAAAGATGGGTTTAATATATGACAAAGGTGGAATAGAAGGAAATGAGTTAACTATCCAATGGATTTCAATTTAATTAAATGTAAGCATTTGTTTATGGTCATCAACAAGTCAACAAATTGTCAAAACCTACAATGAGTGTGCTCAACCACAACCCTTATATAACATGATTTTTGTTAAACAAATACAAATCATGTAAATTTTAAACCATTAGTAGTATAAGAACATACTAAATCATAATCTGATATGATTGTTAATTTTATAGAAACATTAAAAAAACAAAATAAACTCTCTTTGCACTAAATAAAGAACATTGCACATGAAAAAATAACACAACATAGAGACTATAGATCATTAAAATTAGACAAGCATATGAACCAATAATTTGACCCTTGTACTTTTCATGCAAAGAAATTTTTACATGCACCTTCCATATCTTTACACCTATTGAATAACATGGAACGTAGAAAAAAAATCAACTAAATAAAAATTATTAAAATCAAGAGCAATAGAAAAATTCAAGGAAAAAAATTTAGATCACCCATACATGTTTGTGCTATTTGAAAATAATTACACTTTAAACATAATATGAAGATTTTTAATTAGTTTGAAAAGGACACATGCAAATAAACTAATGTCAAACAACAAATCCATTCTTCTAGGGGGGAAGCAAAATATAGCCAATCATTGAAGAATGGAAAAATCCTTACATTTTCAACACATGCTAGTATTAGACTGAACAAGCACTTGAAATTTGTGTGCTTGCTATCATATCTTAAAGAAAGACTAAATTCAATTAGAATTACATTGGATCAAATAATAAATGTAGGATACAACAAACCACAAATTTGATTAACAAGCCCAATTATCAATGTCCCATTGAGTGTTGATCAAATTTAAAAAGTATTACATTAATCCAGAGATAAAAGAACAACAATTTCCATAACTTTAAAAATAATTAGAATACAAAAATGCATATTAAGAAGGGAGAGTTCATTTGAAACTTATTATGTAGGCATTACAATAACTAGGTACACAAAAATTGTACATTTTTCATAATTTTCAAATCAACTCTAATTGGAAACCATTCATATTCATTGATGTTATATATATTTCAAATAATAATAGTATGTCAAGTATATTTGAAATTGATAGTGGTAACAAAAATAATGTCTTCTAACACATATGGAAAAACTTCTAATGGCATTTGGTACATGTTTTTATAGATCAACATGTATTTTTGCATTATAAGAAAAGATGATAGAAATAGCACTAGATGAAGGAAATTATCCTCTTGGTATTTTCAAAGATAAACACTCAGAAGAAATGAACTTTCTAACACTTTTCTTTAGCAATCCTCATGACGATGAAATTCTATCAAGATACTCATATCAAAAAACATCACAATGGGAGATCTTGCATGTTAATCATCAATTTTCATATCATCTTACAAATCTAATTTTCAAAGCAATTAAAATAATCATAGATGAAGTTGGAAAGACTATGTGGATCTGAATTACAAAGGGATAGCTAGAGGGAAGAAATATTTTAGCCATATATGTCAAATATAAACCAAACTTAGAAAATTTACTTAAATCATAAATTGGATATGTATATTTCAAAAAATACGTGTGTCACCTCATTCAATGCAAGCTCTAAAAATTGATATTTGGATCATGAATAAATCAAATGACACTTATTTTCTTATAAGAGTATATCCAATGAATTTTAAACATTAATATAGATAGTGTATCAATGCATTGAAGCAAATTTTAGGCAATGATCAATTATTCCTAGGTAAAATCATAAATTTCTTTTTTTGTAACATAATTCCAACATTATATTGATATATGGTTGTGTGGAAATGTAATTTCCTACTATGTACTTTGAAATATGTTAATACATGTTTCCAATTTAAATCCAATGTAATACCTCTCAAATTAAGTAGAATAATTGAAAATAAAAATTGTAATATGTTAACATGAATTTATAATTATCAATATCTATGCATCTCCATTTGCTTTTATCTTAAATGTCATAAATGTTGTTGAAAAGACATTTTCAAATACAAACACATCCAAATAAACTTAAATATTAGGATATTTTAATATTAACATGTCAAATTTCAACAAGGTAACAATGCTACTTGAAAAGCACATGTCAGATTGTAACATGCATTTCATGCCAAACAAACATAACAAACATGATTACCATAATCATAGACAATATAGGGTAAAACACTATAAAATAACATAATCAGGTCCTAAAATTGATCATGATTATATTTGTCTAGTTATAAATAATAGTACTTAAAAACTAGTGTAAAAACTATGTACATAGTTATAAGAAGAAATTATGGTATCATGCCACATCTATATGACATAAAATACAATGTTTTTTTAAATTATTCTAATTGGCTATCTATAAATATGTGTTATTTCAGTATTTGACCATTATATGTCTTAGAATTCATAGCTTATGTTTCATACATATTTTTTTTATTTTTTATTTATTTATTTTAATTATTAAACAAATTTCAAAAAAATTGCAGATTTAGTAAATGATATGGATTCAAAAAAATGGAGTGGGAAGAAGCTACTGAACAAGCAAGACCAATTTTTTTTACATCATTAAAATGAATCATGTTCAATAACAACTTCAGAAACAATAAATTTTTAGTTAAATATTTCTTACTTACCCTTATGTAATTTTTAAAAGCAATTATGCCAACTTTTCATTTATAACTCTCCTTCTGATTTATTAAAAAAATAAATTATTTTTTTATTTCATGATAAGGATAGAACCAACTTCCTCATGCTCAATATTAGATATTTGTGCTAGGAAAATTGTTACTATTTTTTAAGGAGATATACTGATATTTTATCACCTGGACATACTAGAAATCCTACTTCACCAGTTAATGTAGAGAAAGTCCATTCTAACTTGGTTGACCTTTGCAGTCAAATGACTATAAAAATTAATTCAAAAACAATTTGATTAAAAAAATTTAATGTACATGATTGCAAGAAATAGTGTTCACATTTCATATTTATTGGTAAAGGAAAATATATATGAAAGAGGAGATGTTAAATTTTGAATTGTGCTTACTATAAAGTCAACAATATAAAACATATCTAGAGTTCTCAAAAAACACAAAATTACACCAAATAGTACAATCATTAATCTTGTATAATCAGATGATCCATATTTAATAGGCTCATTTGGAGCTTTGATTACAAGCTCTCAAAAAATAAATGGATAGTTTTTTGGAGATTAATATTTTATTTGGGTTTAATTAATTATCCTAAATTTATTTAGGTATTTATAATATGATTTTCAATTCATATAGTTAGGGAATATGTGAGGTGCCACACCTATTTTATCATTTTTGAAGGGAATATTAGAGTTCTATATCACATGTAACTCCTTCAACACTTGTCACACACTTCCCCATCTCCTCATGGGGATTAGTGGCATTAAGCACACACTAAGAAGGTTGCACAAGGATATGATGGATATTCTTAGTAACTCTTTTTGGCTCATTATCTCTCTCCTTACCTCTCTCACATCTTGAGATCACTTGCTTAACACTTGAATCTTATTCTTCTTCTATATTCTCTGATTTATTCTATTATCTTCATGAAGATTATAATCTATAGAATATTATTATAATTATTCCTTTTTAATACATGTGGGTTTTTATTTCATTTATTTAATTTCCCCACTTGACAACTTGTGTCTCATATTTTTCATGGTTTGACTTACTCTAAGATATTATCTTACCTTTTTGTGTTTTTTTTTTCTTATGATTTAATGTTACTTTTTAAAGATCATGTCAATTATTATTTCATGTTATTATATAAAGTCATTTTAACATTGGAATAAAATTAATTGCATGTGTTTGGATGGAGAAATAAAAAATATTTTGAATTTTGTTTGTAAGGGCTTACACTATTGCAAATGATTTCTTGTGTTTTCACTATTTATCATCATTTATTGATTAAATATAAGTAGATGTTTTACCTATTTGAATGTAATGTGAGTTTTAGGTTTATAATTAATGCATTCTTAAGATAATTCTAATTTTTATAGCTATCTAAAATCACCATATATGCCATTTTATCCATTTTGTTGTTTTCCTTAATTAAAAGCATTACTTTCAAGGATAAATAAGTTTTAAACTAGTTTTTTGTGGTTTCATTTTAGATTTTGGATTCTATGTGGTGATGTAAACAAATAATTTTCTTGGTTCTAAGTGTTTATAATAATTTATAAGGATCATAATATTGGAAGTTATGGTGAGATCAATGGGAAAAAAATTTGAAACAGGGCATGGGCAGGAAGCCACGGGCGAGGAGGAAGGAGGTGGAGATGATGAGGAAGATGATGACTAGGGGGAGAGATGTTTGGTGATGGACCTAAGAAGAGGATATGGTATTATAGTAATGGCACAATATAAGGGTTACATAGACTATGTCCTAAGGCCTATGGTTCTTATACTCATACACCCCATGAAGCATTTGGATCATTGTGATCAGAGGCCAGGTGGGCCCATCAATGACATGGCTATGGTTCCAAGGACACAAACTACAGATTGGGGAGTTCATAGTCCATAAAAAACTAGAATTTAATATCCTTTTAAATATGTTTTTGATATCTAGATAATTTTTAGGACCATTAATGCTCCATACAATATCTAGTTGGCTGAGGACAAAAAGGATATGTCTTTCTATGCAATCTTGGGACATTTTTGGTGGAAGGGTGTGGGTGACTTTGGCCTTTTTTGGATCTTGTTTAGAATATTACATGGAAAAGAGAGTAAACAAATTAGGGGAGGTTATTTATCTTCCCCTTATACCTCCACCATCCACAATATGGCTACTCATATACAGACCCTCTATAGGATGTATAATGGGGGATATCACCCCTTGCAATCTTATGGGAATAAGATGGGTATTATAGGTAATCATCCCCTTGGATATTTGAATAGTATGTATATTAGAGTATTACTTTCCATATCTCCATTTGGTAACTTAAATAATGGATAAATCCATTTATTTTACATAAGCACTATAAGCACAAAGTCTAATTTTGAGGTACTTTTTTAGGGAAGTCAATTTTTGGGCCCAAGAAGGTTGTACTTTACTAAAAACACTCTTTTTTGGATTAGAGTAGATGATACATGATCCAATATCACTTACCAAATGGAATTAGATCTGACATGAGCTTAGCCTCTTTAGGGGTTGTATTTTCATTAAGACAAGATTACAATCTTGGTGTCTTCAGGGAATGTGGTGGATGGGTGATAACTATGTTGAAGATCTCATCTAAGAAGGTCCATACTCAATTCAAGGTGATTTGGTTTGGGCTAGATTTAATAATCTCAACCAAATGTTGTTTTACTAGAATGAATGATAGAGTAATCCACTTGTTATTTTTCAACTGTGCAGAGACTATGCAAAAGACCTAGGTGGTGAAAGACCTTCTCTAGACAAACTTCTATTATGTAATGTCCTTAGAAATACATGACAAAGGGTTTCAACCCTTTGATATTCACTATTTTTAAATACCTTTGTGTACTCCAGGGTGAGAGACCCTTTAAAACCCTCAGTTGTGGGATCCTTAAAAACCTCTTTATCACTAGGTTGTGGGATCCTCCAAACCCTTTGTTGGTCTCTTGTTCTATTTTTCCAAGTTTTAGGATCCTTAAACCCTCATTTTTCTTAATGGTAAAATCATCCCACTTTCTATAACTCAGTTGTGTAAAGGATGTATGACCCAAGAGGTAGAAGACCTCCTTCTTCAATTGAACTTTTATTCTGTAGTATCCCTAACGAAGACACAATGAAGGGTGACATCATTTCAAAGTTATTTGTTTCATAACATCTTTGTGTACTATAGGTTATGGGATCCTTAAAACTATTAATCATGAAATATACTAAGAGGGAGGGGGGTGAATCAGTATATTATATATCTTTTAATTAATCTAATTTCTTTTCTTTAACCACTTAATCACACATTCAAGATATGTAATAAAATTGAAATAATAACATGCATCACATGAGAGAGAGAGAGAGAGAGAGAGAGAGAGAGAGAGAGAGAGAGACCATATTTTTATGTGAGAACACAAAGTGGGAAAAACCAACTATTTGTGAGCACTAACCCATAAGAGCACCAAACCCTCCTGTTTATAAAACACAACTATCTGTCAATGTTGCTTACTCAACAAATTATATAACTCTACAATATCTCCTTTTCTATCCTCTTTTCTTATATAAAACCATGCACTCTCTTTCATATTACAAATGGCTTCTCAAGCCTTTATTTATAGCTTTCCAAATGGCCTTTGGCATTCACCCTTTGTGACCCTTCAATCCTCATGGAAAATGGCACCAAACTTGTATGACCCTTTATATCCTTGCATTTGAAAATTCACATGGTGACCCTTCATAAGCAAATGCATCCTTTCCGCTTTTATCTTTATCTTCATGACCTTTTGAATTATTTAAGATGACTCCTCATGGAAAAATGTGCAATACCCTCTTTTGTCTTCACTTGGTGACTCCTGAAATTCCTCAAGATGACTCTTCATGGGAAAATGCATCCCATTCCTCTTTTGTCTTTAACCCATGACTCTTTGACTTCTCCATGGGCCCTCTTTTGAATTTTATGCAACCAAAAATATATTCATTAATATTAAATAAATATAAACACACATTAGATAAAAAATGAATATTAAAAACACGATTAAATGATATGGGGAATTTATCACCAATAATGCAAGACCTTTGACATCAATGACAATATTTCCAATAAAAACCCCCTATTTTGGGAACCCTTAAAACCCTCATTCTTCAAAGTTATGGGAGCCTATAAACCCTCTAGTTGTTTCTTGTGGATTATGAGATCTTTAAAACCCTCTTGTATTACCAAGGTCATGGGTACCTTTACTTCACTTGTTATGTTTTTTAAAGGTTGGGTGAACCTTCGAACCCTCTTTGTTATACTTGGTTGTTAGGGGGATCCTTTTTACCCTCTTTGTTGTACTTGGATGTGGGTCTAATTATCAAAACCCTCACCTTCCCAGTTCATAGCTCCAATTTCAAAAGTGTTGTACCTCATCAAATAAAAAATAATACATTGGCTTTATAAATTCTTCATAGTATCTATGTTCAACGTATCCATTCATTAATTGTTATTTTAGTAGATTAAAGCCATTTAAGTAGTTTTCGAGATTTAAATATCCTTGTCTAATTCATTTTTATCTATCTTTATCCTATTTTTGCATGTTTATCACTAGATGCTGCAATTTACATTTAATTTAAGGCATCATAATCAGTGTAGTTAGGCATTTTTCTCATTTGTGCCATGCCTCAATTCAGCCTCTTTTGTCTTTTGTTTGGATTTTTATTTCTAACATAATTTACTTCAGTTTTTATCTTCACTCCAATATTTCATTTGGAATTCTTGGTAACATATTATTTATCTAGGGATGGCTTCACCCTAGCTAATTGCCTTCGTAGCTAAAGCTTACATGGCTTCACATGAGGATTCTTTGGGGACTGAGAAATGCAAGGATGTTGGATTTGAACATGATTCCCAAGAGGGGGACAAGATTAAACTAGGGATGGGAATAATTAAGCATACATCTTATTCTGAAATCAAAAATAATAATCCACTTGTATGGGGAATCATCAAAATGTTAGGATCTTACAGCACAATTGATTACTTTTGTGTAAGCAACTAAACACAGAATTAAACTAGAAATAATAAGTAACTAGAAATCAGAAACAACAAAGAATATGAGATACAAGAAACAACCCAAAAACTTGTATTAAACTCTTTTAGAAGGAAATACAATGAAGAAATCTCTCTTTCTTCTCACACCTCTCAGATGTACAGATCTCTTTCCTTAAAGATTTCTCTCTCTCAATTACAACCAACTCCAACACTTGGATTGATTCACATTTACATGTCTTACAAACTATGAAGATCTAACCCTATTATATAATACTAGGATTCATGAGCTATACATTCTCCACTGTTAGATACACCTCTTAATCAAAGGTTCAAATCTATCCTGCCAAAATAGAAATGTGGACTCAATACTAATAGTTAATCTTTTCATGAAAACAATCTGTGCTTCCTAGAAAATAGAATTCAGGAATGCATAGGTGACCGACATTGGTCCCTGTCTATCTGCACATGACCGACGCCGGCTGATCCTTAACCGACGTCGACAGCCTCTAGTCGACTCCTAACCAATGTCAGCAACTGTGTAACTTTAGCAACCTCTATATTTGTTCATCTGGTGAAGATTTTAGCTCCACAACTCAACAATCTCCCACTTGGAGATAAATAGCTGCACTTGTACCTATACAGCAACATCCTCTAGCTTCTCCATCTTCAAGTTCAATCTTGAAGACCAAAAAAAGTTGAATGAAGATTCAACTTCTCCTTTGTTATCGGCTTTGTTAACATATCAGTAGGGTTCTTATCTGTATGGATCTTTTCTAGCTTCAACTCACCATCCTCCAATACCTATCTAATGAAGTGGTACCTAAGCTGTATATGTTTGGTTCTTGAATGAAAGACTAAATTCTTTGCCAAATGAATTGCACTTTGACTATCACTATACAATCTACAACTCTCTTGCTCCTTTCCCAACTCTCCCATGAACCGAGTCATCCAAATCATTTCCTTGCTAGCCTCTGTGACTGCAATGTATTCTGCCTCTATAGTAGACAAGGCAACAACCTTATGCAACTTTGAAATCCAACTAACCGCCATTCCACCAATAGTGAACACATATTCTGTGGTGCTTCTCCTGCCATCCAAATCACCTACCATATCTAAATCTACATAGCCATGTAGAGAAGTGTTTGACCTTCCATAGCATAAATGCCAACTGCTGGTCCCTCTCAGATATTTGAGAATCCACTGAACTGCTTTCCAGTGCTCCTTCCCTAGATTGGCCATAAACTTGCTGACAACTCCCACTGCTTAGGTAATATCACGTCTAATACATACCATTGCATACATCAAGCTCTCAATTGCTAAAACATATGGAACTTTGCTCATGTACTCAACCTCATCATGTGATTTAGGACACTATTCTTTGCTCAACTTGAAGTGTCCAGCCATAAGTGTGCTTACTAGTTTTGCATCCTGCATATGGAACCTCTCCAACACCTTGTTCACATAATCCTCTTGAGACAAAATCAAACTGTGATTTTCCCTGTCTCTCTTAATACTCATGCCAAGGATTTTCTTTTCTGCTCCTAAATCCTTCATGGCAAATGTGTGAGCTAATTTTACCTTAATCTCATTAATATCTTGCATGTGTGAACCTGCAACAAGCATATCATCTACATACAGTAACAAGATAATATAACTACCATTATCCAATCTGTTAAAATAAACACAATGGTCAGATTGACATCTACTAAAGCCATGCTCTATCATAAACCTGTCAAACCTCAAATACCATTGTCTTGGAGCTTGCTTAAGACCATATAAGCTTTTCTTCAACTTGCACACAAGTTTCTCTTTACCTTTGACCTCAAATCCTTCCGACTGATCCATATATATTTCTTCATCCAAATCTCCATGAAGAAACTGTCTTAACATCAAGCTACTCAAGATGCAAATTCTCAATAGCAACTAAAGACAATACAGTCTGAATAGAAGTCATCTTTACTACAGGAGAAAAAATTTCACCAAAATCAATACCTGGTTTCTGTCCAAATCCCTTTATTACCAACATGGCCTTATATCTCATTTGTCCATTCTCTCCTTCCTTTAACCTGTAAACCCATTTGTTTTTTAGTGATTTCTTTCTGATTGGAAACTCAAACAAATCCCATGTTTGGTTCTCTTTCAAGGAATCAATTTCCTCATTCATGCCATGCTCCCACTATTTCCTGGATTCTTCCTGCATTACCTCATCAAAACTTTCTGATTCTCCACTATCAGTGAGCAACAAGTAGTATAATGAAGAGGAATAATGAATTAGAGGTTTACTTACCCTTTCAGACCTCCTCATGGGCATTTGAGACTCATTCATAGCTTGTTGTCTGCCCAAATTTCTTTTTGTCAGTGACCAATCTCGGTCATCTCTAGTCGATGTTGGTCTGTACCTGACCGACGTCGGTTCCACCTGACTGACATCAGTTTCTGTTTGACTGACGTTAGTTTCTTCTTGATCGATGTCAATTTCTATCTGACCAATGTTGGTACCTATGTTTTCCTATGAGTGATTACCCACGAGTTCATCTTGGATCATATCCTCGTCCAAATCAACATTGCCTTGCTCAATATTATTTAGCCTCTTGAGGTAATCACTGTACATCACCTTCTCATTGAAAACTACATCATGGCTTCTAATAATTTTGTTATTTTCTAAATTCCACAATCAAAATCTGAAATCTCCAGAGCCATAACCAATGAAAGTGCACCGAATAGATTTAGCATCCAACTTCTTTCTATTTTCTTTATCAATGTGCACAAAAGCTTCAAAACCAAAAACTCTGAGAAATGAAAGATCTACCTTTTTACATGTCCATGCCTCTTCTATAATTCCACCATCCAGTGTAGTAGAGGGTCCTTTGCTAATCAAGTAAACTATAATATCTACAGCTTTTGCCCAAAACTGTAAGAGCAAACCAGCATGCAACCTCATACTCCGTGCACGCTCTATTATTGTTCTATTCATCCTTTCAGCAACTCCATTTTACTGAGGTGTCCTTGGAACCATCCTTTCCCTATGTATTCCATTCATAGAATAGTAAATGTTGAATTTATTACTATAGTACTCACCACCATTGTCAGATCTAAGGCACTTCAATCTCAAACCTATTTCATTCTCAACCAAAGCTTTCCAGTTCTTAAATGTGTCAAAAACATTAGATTTCTTCCTTATGTAATAAACCCATACCTTTCTTATATCATCATCAATGAAAGAAACATAATATCGTGATCCTCCAATAGAAGCTACCTGAGCTGGTCCCCACACGTCTGTGTGAACAAGCTCTAACTTGTGCTTCTTCTTTGTTGACCTAGTTTTGAAAAACCTCACTTTCTTCTATTTTCCAAAAATACAATGCTCATAGAAATCTAGATCTATGCTTTTCAAATATGAAAGCTTACCTTTTGATTTAAGAACATTCATTCCCTTCTCACTCATGTGGCCAAGCCTATAGTGCCACAACTTTGCATCTACATTTGAAGTAGATAAAACAGAAGGAGAATGATCAATGATACAAGTAGATAGATAAAGTGTACCTACTCTCTTACCTCTAGCTATTACAAGTGCACCCTTAGAAACTTTCCAAGATTCAGTTGTGAGAGTTACTATGCAACCCTCATCACCCAAATTTTCTACAAAAATCAGATTCCTCTTCAGGATGGGTACATGCATGACATCTTTCAACACCCATGTGTTGCCATTCTACAATTTCAGCTGCACTTTTCCTTTGCCAACAATTTTACAAGGCTCATCATCCCCTAAATAGACTATTCCAAAATCTCCATGGACATAATCATTGAAAAATTCTCTATTTGGGGTTGCATGGAAAGAGGCACTAGAATCTAAAACCCAAGATTCTATTTTATTATCCAAAGAAAATATAAGAGCATCTTGTGCAACAATACCTGCAACTTTTGCTTCTTTATTACCTTCATGCCGATTTTCTTCTTTATCTTTCAACCAACAATCTTTCTTTGCATGCCCTTTCTTTCCACAATTCCATTAAATTATATTTCTTCCATTTTTGGATTTGGATCTATTTCTCATCTTTGACTTTGACCTTGATCTCCCTTGCTTTCCCTTTTCTTTTTGCCTTCCCCTACTTTCAAAACTTAAAGCATTACTTGATGTTTCTTTTGTGCTTTTCCTGCAAATTTTTTCATTCAAGATTACACTAACAACATCATCGACTTTCAAGATAGTTAAAGCAGATGCAGTATTACTAACCTGCCATTACCAAACTATGCCAACTTTTAGGTAAAGAGCATAAGATTAAGAGAGACTTAATTTCATCATCAAAAACTATTTTGACTGAATTTAACTGATTTACTATTCCATAGAAATCATTTAGATGATTAGATACAGATCCACCTTCCTTCATTTGCAAATTAAATAATTGCTTCATAAGATCTACCTTATTTGAAGCTGAGGGCTTTTCATATAAATTTGCCAGAGTATCCACCATTGTCTTTACCTGTGATAAGTTGGAAATCACAGAAGATGCCAGGCTCAACCTTATAGATCCAAGAGCCTTTCTATCAAAAACATTCCATTCTTCATCTTGCATATCTGTGGGCTTTCTTGAAACCCCACCCAACGATAAGTATAGATCTTTTTGATATAGATAATCTTCTATCTGCATCCTCCATAATTGATTATTCTTGCTATTAAATTTCTCTATTCTTAGTTTACTTTCTTCTGCCATTGCTTTACTCCCACTCAATCAGAACCCCCTATGAGTGACCTGTAATCAACAAACACTAACTCGATCTGATACAACCTGTTAGTGAACCTGGCTCTGATACCACTTGTTAGGATCTTACAGCACAATTGATTACTTTTGTGTAAGCAACTAAACATGGAATTAAACCAAAATAATAAGTAACTAGAAATCAGAAACAACAAAGAATATGAGATACAAGAAACAACCCAATAACTTGTATTAAACTCTTTCAGAAGGAAATACAATGAATAAATCTCTCTTTCTTCTCACACCTCTCAGATGTACAAATCTCTTTCCTTCAAGAGTTCTCTCTCTCAATTACAACCAACTCCAACACTTGGATTGATTCACATTTACATGTCTTACAAACTATGAAGATCTAACCCTATTATATAATACTAAGATTCATGAGCTATGCACTCTCCACCGTTAGATGCACCTCTTAATCAAAGGTTCAAATCTGTCCTGCCAAAATAGAAACATGGACTCAATACTAACAGTTAATCTTTTCATGCAAACAATCTGTTCTTCCTAGAAAATAGAATTCTGGAATGCACAGGTGACTGATGTTGGTCCTTGTCTGTCTGCACATGACCGACGCCGGCCGATCTTTAACCGATGCCGGCAGCCTCTGGTCGACTCCTGACCGATGTCAGCAACTATGTAACTCTAGCAACCTCTACATTTGCTCATCTAGTGAAGCTTTTAGCTCCACAACAAAACACAAAAAAGGAGGCCTCACCCAGTTTATGTTGAAAATTATTGGACACAATTCTATTCTATCAAGAGAATTTATTATTGCTTGGAAAGAAAGGTTGGTTTTAATGAGGGGCATGTGAATGGAGATCTCAGAGGAATTCATAACAACATTTACAAGACTAATTTTCTATGATATTAAGTATTACAAGGATAATAGCATGAAGGATGAGTGGGTTTCTATGTTTTTTTACTCTTCTAAAAAAGTTAAAGAGGTCACTAAACATTTTAGGCACATCAACCTCCCAAAGGCTTGTTTGGAGGTATGTAAGTAAGATATGATGTATTTAACCATGAATTCTATATTCATCCTTATTTTCTTGCATCACTTCATCCTTCTTAATCACTTTAAGGATATTCACAAAATTCTATCCTTCTTTTTTTCTCTTACACTTCCTAGAGGATTCAATGGTAGATTTTAATGAAAAACAAGGTTTTTGTAGTTCACCAATCCCTCATCCTACAAATTGTTAAGAGTGCCTCTCAAAAGAGGAGTAATGAGGTGGATCTAACCCCTATCTCCCACTCGACCTAAAAAAAATAAAATAAAAGGTTAAAGTGTGAGCGATCAAATGTTGACACTATGGACACAAAAAAAGTAAAGACTAGTAAACCAAGAAAGAAATTAATCCTGGATTCTATGGACTCGAAGGAGTTAGTTAAATAGTTGGTTTGGACCTATATAGAGATGAATAATTTGGTTATTTTTTTGGCTCCAAGCTCTCCAAAGGTCCCTAGTCCAAAATATATTACTCTGATTAAGGTAAGTTCACTAAAGGAAAGGTTGCACTCCTTAAAATTAAGTCTAAGGAATAAGCCCCTAGAACTCAGGGCATTGAGGAAATAGATTAAGGACATCAATTGGGTCTTTTTTCCTAAATTTGGTTTGATGTCCAAGGATTCCATTGTTTCTAAACTTATCACCCCATAGAGAAAATGGTTGGATGACCCTCAAAATCCTTAGGTTCTAGGTTCCTCTGGGGGATGGATTGGAACTATTACAACTCCTCACTTGACCCCCAAAATCACCTCCTTTCTTTATACTACTAGAGGACTAAATAGGTAAAGAAGGCCCCATTTATAAGACCTATGGGAAAGCCTTGAAGATCCCCCTTTAGGGCCTTTAGTGTGGTTTCTTCTAGATCCTAACTTCTTGGTTGGTTGGTTTTTTTGGTTTCATTTGGCTTGTTTTGTTGCTTCTCATCTCTTGTTTGTCTTCTTTGTTTTGTTTTGGCAGGTAGTTCCTTCTATGTTTGTGTGATCTATGCCCTTGATTTTTTTGATGTACTCTCTTATAGACTCAGGACTCCTATTGTATCCCAGGATGGAATCCACACTAGATCAAGGTGAGTTTAATATAATCTAAACATATCATTTCTCTTTTTATTGGTTTCAAACTTGTTTTATGGAATCCTAATGTTGATATTGGCATTCTTATTTGTATTTTTTGTGGAATTTCCTTCTTCTTTGTAATATTATGATTTTATTCATCATATTGACATTTTAGTATGGTATTTTCCTTTAGATATGTTTCCATCTCTATACACCATTGTATTACTTCTTTCAAGGCATTCCCTCTTAAATTTGGCATCTTATAAAATATGTTAACATTTGCCTTCAATCTATAAGTGGTGTCTTAAGTACCCTCTAATACATTATTTTTTGTGTATGGCATATTCTTATTAAGTTACTATTATGATGTTTTGTGAAGTGGCATTTTCTTTGGGAGATTCCCCTTGCATGGTGTTTTCCTTGGCTCTTCTATTATCTATTTGGCATTTTAGTCTTCTGTGGCACCTTCTTATTTCTAACTCTTTTTAAATATGATTTCATTTGTTGTTAACACCTTCCCTTCCCTTTATATTTATTTTTGTAACTATTTTTATTGACACATGTCATTTTGATATAACATGAGGATTTTTTAATAAATTAATTCTCTTTCAGGTAGCATTTTTACCATATGTGCAAGTATATTTTGTTTAGTTTATGTATTAAATATTCAAAAAAAAACAAAAATTAGATTAATATGTCACCTTTACTCATAGTTAAAACAATTCTAAAGTTTTATCAATATTTGAACAATTTCATTTTGTCTTTATTCCCTTTTGGGGGCATTTTAATCATTCATAAGCTTCTAATAACATTTTTTTACAATATTGGAAAATGGTGCTATATGTTATTTTGTAACTTTTAACTTATCTCATACTTACACTTTGACACGTGGCAAGTAATGTGCTAATGCACTTTTCTATTGGAACATTTCAGTAAGACTATTACTCAAATGTGTTTTGTATGTTTTATATATTTCACTTTTTTCATATTCAAACAAAAATAATGAAGGTGTTGATTGTATTTACTTTTTTAATGGATAAATATTAAAACTAAAAAAAAATATTCATCCTTTAAATACCTTTAATATAATCATTTAACATTTTGATGTATTTATTATTTGATTATTTTGACAAATCTGATGTTTTGTTATCATATATAATAATTTTAGCATTCTCAATTACTCAGAGCAACTCGTATGTTTAAAGCTTATTTGCATACCTTTTAAAAACCATTTTAAAAGGCCTTTCTTTTAAACTATGGCATTGCTCCTATTATTATTTATTCGTGTGGAGATTTTGATCCACTTTGTCATGAAAATATGCCCTTTTAGGAGTTAACAAGGTTTTTTTTTCATTATTTTATGTTACCTTTGACCAATAATGGTGTGATTATTAAATATTTGAAGGTGGATTTGAATATAATTTCTCTTCTTTCAACAAACTTATTTTGACTATGCACTTTCCAACATGGAATTAACACTTTAGGTCTTTTTATGGAAGTTATCTCTTTGATTTTATTTATAATCTAATTTTATTACATTGAATTTACGTATATCACATTTTATGGCATCTATTTTTACTTAATCTAAATATTTGTGAAGATTTTGTGTCTTACAGGTTATAATGGATCCTTTTTTGTCATCTCCTTTTTATTGGTCGTAGTTCCAAAGTGGATCGACATTATTTTTTTATGAGGATTATTGGGAGATTGTCAAATATCACACCTGTACCTTTTCAATATTCTTAATGACATATATACACTTCTCATTTATTTTCTCAAATCATTATAATATTATAATTCATCTTGAAGGAAGTTTTCATCAAGGGGGAGTATTATGCAATGTCAACTCCATTATTTGTTTAAGGTTTTATCTTCTTTTGTAACCTTAAAATAAAGATTAAAGGGGAGTGTTAAATATTAATATTTATTTTGCACCCCAAATTTTGTATTGATTTATTCTAATTAATTTTTGAATACATCACAAATGATATAGGCATAGAAGTAAGCCTAGGTGAGGGATATATAGGTGTAGAAATCCTTAGCATAGGAGAAGCAAGTCTTAAGGAACAAGGATGCATAAAACATAGAGGAAATGAAGATGAATGACTCATACAATAGCATATGACTTAGACAAGGGTGAAAAAAGTAGAGATGGTTAGGAAATGATTCACGTGAGCATCAAAGGAGAATAATCAAGCTTGAATACAGAACTGGTTCATGAGAAGATAGGAGCATGATAATAAATATATATCACAGAGAGGGTATATAGGGGGAAACGGTTGTTGTCAAACCATCATTGTTGATATTAGTATTTTAATAGAATAGTTGGGGTAAATCCATGTATAAATACCCCCTAGTTTTACTTAGAGAGGTGATCTTTATAATGGTAATCTTGTGAATGTAATGTTGAGCTTATTCATGATCATGGTATGGGATGTGACTTGTGTATGGTTATATTTGATATGTAATGAGATAAAAAACGTGTGCTACTATAATACCTTTTGTAATCCTATTATGGAATCATTGTTACTATGACTCTTTTTCCTCAATTTGTAACTATCTTTTTATGTGATGATTAGTTTAAGTATGGAATAATATTGTTAGGATTAAATATAATATGATGTTTATGGTTATAGAACTATGTGCATGTTCAATCACCCTAGTGTAGATAACTCAATGCATATACCACAGTGCGACAAAACCAATGGGAACTAGTCTAATCCACACACATTAGGTGATCATGTGAGGACAATTCTTGCATGATATGCTAGCATACTATTTTATTATACTACTTATTCTCTTTAGTCATGTGACTAGGATAATTCATGATAGACAAATGGAAAATAACCCAACATTTTAGTTATGTTATTTGGACTTGTTGTAATTTTTGGCACAATGATAGAAAAATGCTTGAGTGAATTTCTTTAGAGAATATCGAGCATTGGATTGTTATAGTAAAATAAATATTTTTTCTCTAGTATCTTGAACCAAGATTTTTTGCATGTACATGGGTAGAGAAACATCTCTATGATTATATATATGAAACATTCTTTATAGAATTACTCATGTAATTACAAGCATTGGAATATGTGTAAAATCATTCTAGAAATTACATGCAAAAGGCTTCAAGGTCAATAGAGCATCAAATGACCTTGGAAAATTTGGAAATTATTTACACAAAATTATTAGATGTCTAGTGGAAGGGAACACTTAAAATTTATATTTTAGAATACACAGTCTTTACATATTCTTGCCTAGAAGAAGCACAATTCAACATCCTAAGAGATTTGAATGGAATATATACCAAATAGTTCCCTTTAGAGATTAAAAAGATTATGGTTGATATTGGGATTGATAAATTTTATATGGATGGCTAAACTCTCTCACTCATGAGCAGTGTTACTGGTGGGGAAATGGAGGGGTATATATTGGTATGAGATTATGAGTTTAGTATGGAAGTTGGGTAATGAGAACTATAGAATCAAAAGTATGATGAGGCTAGTATTAGGATTATACAATGTAGAGAAATATTAATGAAATAAATATAGAAATAAAATGTAGAAAACATAACATATGATAAACATATATTAGTTATTCTCTTATTTAGTCCAACAAATGAAGGGATAAAACTTGAAATACATCCACTACAATCTTCTCTTCACTCACACACAATGTGCCTCCATAATTAAAATGATCTCATATCAAAATAGGGTTAGATATTAGGAAAAAAATCACCAACACAATTAATATTGTTAGATCTATGACTTAATAGTGAATGGTCCAAATTTACTATGAAATTGCAATATTTTACAATGCATTTTTCACAAAATTTTGCTTTGGGGGCATTTCCTTTGAACCCCCACCAAGGGGGTCCAATTATGGTCATCACCACCCCTAGACCCCCATGTCAACCTTAATGGGTGTCATTTACCCCTACACCCCCCATGTCAGGAACTGGGCATTATAATATGATCGGGATCCACCATCCAATAGCTAGACACATGGCTATGAGAGGTAGTGAGCCAAGGGGTTAAAGGGAGGATACTAGAAGTTTCATGAGAAATAATAAGAGAGTGTAAAGTCATAATGAGTACCCCATGACCATAGTTATACACCCTTCAATAGTGTAGGTATGCATAGAAGAAGTAAGATAAGCACTAATAATAGAATCCAATCCAAATATAATCAATTCCCCCACCACATTGCATGTTCATGCATTTGAGTATAACATAATTCTTATAATAAATTGGGGTACTGATAGTGTAGAATTTGAAAAATCTGAATTTGATCTACTAGAAGAATCTTTTGGAGTGCAAGTTCAACATAGTAATTTACCTTTAACATTTACTTTTCCATTACAATTATGACCTATGGCTCACCTTGGAATGCCAATTGGACCTACTATAAAGAGCGGAAAACTATAGGCCCAACCATGTCAAATCAACCTTATTTAGTGCCCATTATTTTTAGCACACCTATTATTATAGGTGGTGAGGGAAGAAGCACTAGTGATGGTTCTATTAGAGGAGTATTAGGTGGTAGTATTAGAAGATCTAGAAAACCTCCACCATAGGATTCAAGAGGGATTAGAAGAGCACCATAACATGGTCCACTATAACCACCAAGTGTACTTATGGTATACTAAGAGATGATGCTTCATCTCCTCAAATATCAAGGTGTCAAAAATGCAATCAAACATGTTCATAAGGGTGAACTCATGTGGTGAGTGTGGGATATCACTTATTTATAATGAAAGGCTACTTAGTTTTCCATTAGTTTATTAGATCTCATGCATAAATTGTACCCTAAATTTGACCTTTAGTTATTTGTTCTAAATTATGAATTACTAAAAACTAATTTTCTCTAAGAGTTTAACATCTTAGAGTTTGAGTAATAGAGTATCATTTCCCTAAAGGACATCAAATAAGAGCTCACTAAGAGTGTGTGCAAATATGATACACATTTTAAAATAATTATTTCAAAAATATAATTTAATATTAACCCAAATTAACATGCTCAACGGTTTATGTGTGGTTTGTTACTTCCTTTTCATTGGGCTCTATCCCAAAAGACCTTTACTGACCCACACAAGGCACTAGATTTAACTCTCTACACTGAAGCTATGGGGAGTATATATATGGGGATCAAATACTTTATATAAGATCAAATCATTGTTACAAATTCTCAGTTAGATAAGTTAATGTCCAGTAATACTCATGACACATATAGTGGCCTATGGTGTGTTGAATATGAATTAGAGGTCCATAACAAGAATAACTATCCATGGAAGAATGTTCACACCATAAAAATAATATTGTGAGATCTAACAAGGATACCATGATGTAAGGAGTTGTCCTTTGATCTATTGCACTACCTAGGAAAAAGCATAGCTATAATATAAAATATGTGATGCATATACACATGATACTAATGACTATCGAGTCATCAATGAGATTAATGAATCAAGCATGAGAGGAACTCACCTAACTTATGTTTCTAATAATTAAGATACTGGTGGAAGTTAATCTTTTTGGGACTGAGGATGTGTAAATGAATGTGAGTGTGGTTATTTTCCACCTACAACCTATTACATATGTGGATATTTAGATCAATAGCAGTGTAATTTTTTAGTTTACCCAACTTGCACATTTTGTAATAATGAGCATCATCTAGAAGAATGCCCCAAATTATGTGTAACTATCACCAATGACCATAATGACAAGGGTGATAGAATGATTCATGTCACAAAAAATCTAGGTGTTTAGTGGAGACCATGCCCTAACACCCCACTAGCTATATCTAAGGTAAATATTATGACACCGAATGGTGATCATTCCCAACAAGATTTAAATCTACCTACAGAGAAGGTTTGGTGTAAATAACCTCATGTTTAATAACACCTTAATGTTAAAAAACAAAAATAAGTGTTTCATGACATGATGGCCTTGGTACATGAACTATAAGGCAAAATTGAGTTTTTAAAGGAGAAGTGCTATCATGCACACTAAGATGTAAAGAGAAAATATCTCAATGGACTTAGGTTAGGATGAATTCAAAGAGTTTTGAAAGCTTATTTATAGTGAAAACATCATCCTAATCCTTAAGAATAATCTAGGACAACAAATGACCAAGACTTAAGCAAATCATTTAAACCATGCATGATGATAAGAGACTCATTTCCAAACCAGTCATGAATATGAAAAAGAGGTAATTATGAATGCATCCATTGATAGTTAAATGATATGAGATATACTGGTCAACACTAGCATATAAGTCAATGTCATCATGAAGGATTCCTGAAGGAAGATGGGAAGTCCCACTTTGCAACCTTCCCCACGCACTTTATTCATATCCAAAAAGACTCAAGAAGTGCCTATAGGCATTCTTAAGGATTTCATTTTCAACATCTTGGGTTTCCTATTCAAAGGTGATTTTGAAGTAATGAAGATGATGATTTTATAGCTTTATTGGGTTGACCTTCATGTTATGTCAATAATGTTCACTTACATTTTAAGAAGTGATACATCATCTTTGAGAATGACACCCAAGGCATGGTTATTGATCTTAATACCAACCAAGGCCACCCTTAATAGAAATAGTTGATTTTAAAGAGTACCTTAATCACATTTATAACATCATGACACAAGGAAATAAATATCTAGATCTTACTCTTGATGGTATGCTTTAATGGGGAGACATGTAATCCATTTCTGATGCCACAACTATTTATTGTGAACACTGGGTACATAGAAAATATGACCTAATAGGATGATTTTATGTTGTATTTGGTTGAAAAATAAATGTTGCATGTAAGATTTCTAAGTGTTATAAGTCTATTTTACTCATTGGTGGATGCCTAATGAATACATTACCCTTCCAATTAAATTAGGCACCTAGGTTTCATGGTCAGATGGAGGTCTAGGAGTACTTTCAATAATTAGAGATCTACTATGATAATGAATATTAATGTATACATGTGCTCCCTATAATACTTCAAGGAACAATTGATCTATGGTGGGATACTCATTAATACAAGTTGTTGATATGGGAATAGGTATGCATTACGATATGCCATCACTTTCCCATGATAACCATGTTCATACCACACTCAGTTATAATAATTTTGAGTCCTTAAATGACTATATAGCTACCTGTGAGAATCTTTGTAATGCCAATGAGACATTTTTACCTAAATCCTTATGGGTTCATGCATTTTATGGCACTCTGCATGTTTGGGATAAAGTGTGGTATATTCATCAAGAAATGCATAGAGATATGGATACCTAAGAGTGCATCAAACATGATCTAATCACCATGTTTGAATTTTCCTCACCATAATTAGATCTAAATTTATCTTAGTAAGCAATCCATCAAGCAGTAGTAGGAAATCAGGCACCAATTAAAGATAGAATACTAACCATACATGGTAGAATTGAGGATGATTTGGCCATCTTCAAATAACCTAATACTCTCGTAAGGACTCAATTGGAACTGAATCCCAATCCAAATATGACATAGGGAAAAAATTCATATGGGTAAGCAAAATTTTATATGTCAAGTTGATGAGATTACAAATGTCGATCTACCAAAGACAACATTTAACCACTTAAACATGCCTATAAAATAAATGGAATGTGATTTTAGAGATTATATGCAATCCAAGAATAAACCATATTCCATGCCACTACAAATGGTTTAGTATAATATTAACATAGAAGATGCACCCAAGATGGCCACCATGGGAAATTACTAGTTTGAAGCAAAATTAGCCAAAATATTTAAACTTATGTAGGAGTATGCATACATTTTCCCACACAACTACACATATATGAAAAGAGTGTATCTAGCATTAGGAAAAATACATATAAAATTAGTTGAAGGTGATCAACCAATTAGGAAGTGACCATATCAAATGAATCCCAATCTATGTACATGCATTAAAGAGAAAATTGATGGCATGTTATGCATAGGGGTTATCACTCCCATTGATGAATCTAAATGGGTTAGCCCCATGGTAAATAGCATTCAAAAGGATGGTTGAAGCCACATTTTCATGGATTATAAATAGCTCAATGTTGTGTGTGTCACGGACCTATTCCTAACATAATTCATAGAGGAGATTTTGGAAGGCATCATCAGATGTGAAATCTATATATTCACTGATGGATTTTCAAGCTATCATTAGGTATAAATTATTGAGGAAGATAAGGTATAAACCACTTTTGCCACTGAATGGGGATCTTTTACTTATAATGTTATGTCATTGATATTAAACAATGTACCAATAGTCTTCTCTTCCATTATGGTAGAAGCCTTTAAATATTTCATCCATAAGTTCCTTCAAGTGTATCTAGATGATTGGAATATGTATGGCTTGGTGTGATACCACTATGCCAATTTATGCCTCATGCTTAAGTATTGTCAACAACTTCAAATTTCCTTGAACTTGAATAAGTGAATGTTTACCACACCTTTTAGCATCATGTTATGGAAAATCATTTGCTGAGATGAACTACTTGTGGATCTGACAAATATTATGGTTATTATCCAACTCTCAACTCCAACCACTCAGTGTGGGTTTGCACCTTCCTTGGTCACATAGGCTATTATCATTATCTTATTTACAGTTATGATAACATATTAACTTCATTATAAGAATTTATCAAACATAATAGCATATTTCTCTAGATTGAAAAACATTAACAAGCATTTAAGGCCTTGAAGGATAAGTTGGTAACTACACCCATCCTCCACTTCCCAGACTAGATGACACAATTTCATGTATACGTCGATGCTTTTGACATGGTAGTGGGCACCATCCTTGCATAACCTAGCAAAGTGAATATTGATCATCCTATATATTTTTATATTTGCAAGCTAACATTGACTGAGATAAATTACTCTAGTATAGAATGAGAAGCCTTATCTATGGTGTATGTACTTCAAAAGTTCTACCAATACTTGTTGGTCACTCCATTCACCTTATTTATTGATTATGAGGCACTCAAGTACCTTGTGAATAAACCCATTTTACATGAATGAATTTGTCAAAGGATTATTTTATTCCAAGATTTATACTTCTTTGTGGTAGTGAAACCTAGCAAGGTAAATTTTAGTCTTGACCATCTATCACATATTAAATCTCATGAACTAGTGTAAACAATTGAATACAACTTACTTGATGTAAAAAAATTCAATTAATTCACATAGATAAATAATTAGAGGAAATAGCTACTTTCCTTACAATATGTTCAACACTAGCCCATATTGGCACCTAGGAGAAGAAGCAACTTATTGTAGGTGTTGCTCCTTTCCAACTTAATGGTAGAGACCTACATAAGTTTGGCTAAGATGAAGTATTACAAAGGTGTGTAATGTAACATGAGTGAATATAAGTCTTTTAATATGTTCATGAGGGTGTCACTGGAGGACAATATGCTAGTGATACAATATCATTAAATGTTCTCCTAGCTAGCTTGTGGTGGCCCACATTATTCATAGATGCCAAGGCTTATGCGTGTCAATGTGATATATGTTAGCATGTAAATAAACCAAATCAAAGGTATGTCATGCCTATTCATCCAATCCCTACTCATGAACCCTTTGATAAATGGATATTTATTTTTTAGGGCCCATTAACCTTGATACAAGATAAACATGTGTGCATTACATCATTATTGCCACAGACTATTTCACATGTTGAGCTAAAGTAGCATCCACATGTGATTGTACTATTATGACTACTATCAAGTTCCTTCATGAAAATATCATCATAAGTTATAGATTCCATTTAATTTTAACAAGTGATCATGGCACTCATTTCCTTAATGAGATGATATGCATCCTCTTATTTGAGTTCATGATTGTACACCATAAGACCACTCCATACCACCCTCAAGCTAATATCACTACTAAAGCTTTGAACAAAATCTTGGGCCATACATTGATAAAGATTTTCAATATTAATTGCACTGACTGGGATGATCAAGTTTTTAAATTCTTATGGGCATATCAAACCACATACAAAATATTGAACAAGAGTACACCTTTTAATTTTTTTTTTGGCATTGAAGTAATTCTATTAATGGAGTTCTTTGTTCCCTCTTTATGTACTACACATGTTGGATAACTAGATGATGAAGAATCTCTAAACTTATACCTCAACACAGCTAGATGAAACATGTTTTCCTACACATTGGAGTCAAGGATTTGAAAATTATAAGTAGAAATCTTGGCATGATAGACATCTCAAAAACAAAACTTTCTCTCTTAGTATGCATGTGTTGGTCTATGATTCCAAGTTCACGTACCACTCCAGCAAATTTTGAATACAATAGGATGGTCCATTAATCATTCATATCATCTATCCCATAGGAAAATTAGTTAGTTTCAGCCCAACCATTTTGTGTAATACTTCAAATTTTATCAATAAGGCATATGCCACTAAAATAGTTTAGGATTCTAGTTTATTTTTAAATAAAACATAACATTTTTTGTGCACCTTTTGTTTAGGATTATTTTATCACATGTTCATGCTCATGGAGAACCACATACATATTTTAGTGTGGGGTAATTTTCAAGATGAATAAAGTACAATTAGAGCTAAGAGGAATCATGCACAAAAGGGGCATGCAAGTGAAATCACATAAGGATAATAAGGCATGCAGGAGGTGACATATGACTAGAAGTATGGAAAATAATAGAAAATAAAAATCCACTACAAATGGGTTAAAATAAAAAAAACATTTCTCGTCTTTAAAAATAGAAGTTTAAATATTTTTATAGCTACCATGTACTATGAAAAAAGTGCAAGGATGGGATAGTTGTATTAAGTTCACAAAGTGTTAAATATAATGGAAAGCATGCCAAATAGATATTATGGCATACTAGTTGAGAGAATTAATGAGTGAAGTGATGGATGAAGGCATGGGAGAATAAATGAAATTGAGTCTTCAAGTCTATATAAGGTTGGAGGGTCCTTATTTTTTAACCTTACAATTGAAAACTTTCAAATTTATAGAATTTACAAAGATCAAGCAAAACATTTTTCAAGCCACAAGAAGAGTGTGTTTATCAAATTACAATGACAAATTCAAAGCTAGGAAGGGAGGTGAAATTTTTGAGAAAAGAAAAGGAGAAGAATTGTGACTATATAAACACTTTGGATAGGGTTATAGGTTGTAGGTATAGATGTCTACTATTAAAGGAATATGAAGTAGGAACAATGAGGAAGTTGAAGATAGGAAACACATATTAATTTAAGAGAGTCAGATAGCTATGTGTCAACCTTCAAGCATCCCAAGAGGTGATGCAAGTAAAAAATAAGGCCACGAGAATTGAGCCTTTACTATTGATTCATGAAGAGAAAGAGTATGAGGGTGCAAGAGGATGGCCCATTTTAATTAAATAGGAATTTCCTTGTGAGTCTAATGTGTAGGAAGAAAACTTAGCACATCAAGTGTAAGAGACATAGGTTAAGAAAGAACCAATTATGGCACGCGAATGTAAAAATAAGTTAACACCATCACCTCCACCCTCTATTTTAATTGAATAAATGCAATACCTTGAATCGGTCTTATGCAGTGCAAATTGAGAGTCTAAGGTTTCTTCATGTTAAGTGCTTGACTAAAATCATTGTCAACTAGGAAATGAGGAAGACTTACAACATGACTATAAAGTTGAGCTCTAGAAAACTAGAAATAAATTAACTTATGGCCTCATTGTCTTCAATATGCTGAATGATGTTGGAGTGTTACAGCTTTACCACCTACCTTATTTTGGAAAGCTTATGGAGGTAGTGATATTTCTAGTCTTGCACATCCATGAGGAATATTTTTTACTTTGTAAAGTGTAGGATACATATCATTTCCCAATGAATCAGCAAGGTAACAAGGTTATAATATTTGGAATTTTACCCTAATGTGTATCTAGAGAACCAAGAGTTAATTGAGAAGACTATGGTGGCATTAAAATACAAAAATGAGGGCACACCATGTACATTTATAGCCTTTAATATCCCATCATTCAAGTAGGTGCATGCTTGGGGGTGGTGATAGATGGAAAGAGATTTATATGGCACACCTCTATGTGGTAATCCAGATGGCACAAGGGTAAAATTACAATTACACCCAGTACTTTGCTAAAAATATTGAGGTGAATGATGATAAGGCCCACCACCTACCAAATATTAATTTTCCTTAGGGAATGATTATTATTTTACTATTTTTTTATGATATTAGTGTTTAAAAATACACCAATAAATAACTAAACTAATTTTACCCACTTGAGAACAAATCCCTCATGGAATGGTTCCAGCAGTTCACCTGCCCAAGTGCCATTTCACCCTCCCACAAGTTGAAAATGAAAGGATGGTTTGAAGGGATGAATGAATCCTTCATAAATGAATCATGCATCCCCAAGAAGTCTCCCATTTAGATGGGGACTCAATATAATTTTTTTTTTATGCAACATTATTCACTCATGTGTATTTGGATGGAACCCATGAATAACTTTTTAGGGTGGCTAAATTTACCTTATTATTTCAATACCAAGTATTTCAAGAATTCTATAAATCACATTGTTGACATGTGAAAGGTGCATATTGATGATACAAAAATTGATGATGAGACTCATACTCTTCATTAATTATATGTCTACCTAGGGAAGAAAGCCTATAGGTAAAATAATAAATTAGATAACATCGATATCAATGTACACTAGATTCTAGTAAGGTACTACATTCATGTGTTCTATTACATGATAAATCCTAAGAAGAAGGCTTCAAGAATCCATGAGGCCACCATATAAATCACTCCCCTTCCACTAGAAAAAATAGTTAAAAAAAGTCAATGAAGACAAGAGAAGAGGCCAAGGCTTGATTCCACTAGGAGTGCACAAGGGGAACAACTTAAATGGAAAAATATGGCCCCATCACCACCAAGAGACCAAGGGATGCCTGCAATGTAGGAATAAAAGGGCCCTAATACCACCTAATAGATAGTTATCCCTATGGACAAGAGCATTATGTGTTGAATATTAGGGTATCTAAATAAAGGGGGTGACTCCTAAGGCACCACTAGAAATGGAATCCACCCCTAAGTCAAATAAGGATTCCTTAATGTAGTAAGAAGATCCTACCCATGATGATGCATAAGTAGACATTGAGAGTCTCATTGGTGAAGTGATGAACTGAAACACTCTTCACACTTTATTAATCTTTAAAGTATGAATAGAAAAACTTCAAATGGAAGACATAAAACATATGTTCTGACAGAGTCCACAACTTAAGTAAATTGGATAGTAATTTTAAAAGTCTTCAACTGATATTACAAACAGCTGCTGGATTTTCATTGCCATTCACAAAAAAAAATCATTCACTATATTTGAACGCCCAGCATCAATTATAGAATGACCAAAATTAAAAATCAAATAATTGTGGTAGGATTAAACTGTATCTTCTTCACATTCTCCCAGGCGCACCATTATACAGACAGCATAAGAATATCTAATTTGCTAGTGTGAATCTGGCTGCACACTTTCATACATATACTGAATGCAAAGGTTGCCAAGACAGAGCCTATGTGGTATGCCACGTCACTTAACTTTCAAGGCATTGAACACGTCCCAAAATAATTACACGACCCAGTCAGGAAATATAAGCGGCCCAGCAACATTTTATATAAACATAGGCGTACATTGAAGCGCCCAAACAATTTAATAATTATGTTGAAATGGCTGGAGCTATCAATAATTTGTTTGGGGCGGCCCAAAAATCATAACAATGTATTTGATAAAACAAAAACAAAAAAAACTATGGTCCAGCCAACATGGAACACCCAAGCATAGATATTTTAATATTCACAAGAAACAAAAGAATCATACTTAGCTTCAAACCCAGCATAACACATTTGAATGCCCAGCAATCATAGGTGACTTGTGGGAAAACTAAGACTCAGCAGTAGTTGTTTTGATTTTATTCAATGCCCCTGTTCTCTCCTGCATCGCCTCCCCCTATTTCTCAAAAAAAATCCTCTTTCTTTTAACACAAAAAACATCCGAATGCATACAGAAAAACACTTAATCTTAACATAGCAAGTTGTTCAACCCTGGGCTAGGCACAACAATCTGCCCAAAATGCATTAAAACAGACTTCCAAGATAAGGAGATTCTAACTAAACTATAGGCTTTCTTCTTTTTTTAAAAAAAAATAGGCTTAAAACAATATTAAGAACAAAATAAATTTTCAAAAAAAATGCAAAAGCAAAATGGAGGGAAAAACAAAGCAATTAGTTCTTCAAGTGATGCTCCTGCATCATTCTGCCAACCAGCAGAAGAGGTGTTCTTCACTTGTTGTTTTTCTGCATCACTTCGTCTATACTTGTGCCCAGCTTAAGGATATCATCTGCAGTCAACCATGTTGCATCTTCAGCTGGTATATTCTTCCACTTAGTTAGATACTGGAAGTATTCTTTGTTTCTTGTCTTTTTAACTATTTTCTTCTCTAAAATACTCTCAATTTCTTTTGGCACTTCCTTTGGTAGTTGCTGCTCCCATTGGATAACTTTATCCACTTCTGTTTCAGTTTCTTGGTCTGGTTGTCCTTCATCCTTATATGGATATAAATCTACGATATTAAAAATTGGAGAGATTCCAATCCCCTTTGGCAGTTCTATTTCATATGCATTATTTGAAAACTTCCTTATTACCTTGCATGGTCCTATTTTCTTTACCTTCAGTTTGTTATATTCTTTCTTTGGAAACTTCTCTTTTTTGAGATGAGCAAGAATAAGGTCTCCAATATTGAAACTGACCTCTCTTCTCTTTTAATCTACCCTTAGCTTGTACTTGATGGTATTTTCTTCAAGTTTCTTCTTTACCTATTCATGCAAATTTTGCATGGCATTGGCAAATTCTTTCGCATCAGCATTCCTTGTTTCCATGTTGCTTAAATTTCTTAACTCATACACGCCTCTTGGATGCATTCCATACATAATTTGAAATAGGCTCAATCCTGTACTTTTGCTAGGAGAATCATTATAGGCAAATTCAGCTTGTGCAAGTGCAATATCCCATTGTTTTGGATGCATACTTACCAGGCTTCTCAAGATGTTGCCCAAGCTCCTATTGACAACCTCTATTTGGCCATCCGTTTGAGGATGATAGGCTGAATTGAAACTTATTTGTGTTCCCAATTTCTTCCATAAGGTTCTCCAAAAATGTCCAACAAATTTGGTGTCCCTGTCAGAAATAATACTTCTAGGCAATCCATGCAATCTAACAATATCCTGGAAGAATAGATTAGCTATGTGGGTAGCATCACTTGTTTTGAAACATGGAATAAAGTGAGCCATCTTTGAAAACCTATCTACCACAACAAATATGGAATCATGGCCTTTTTGAGTTCTTGGTAAACCAAGTACAAAATCCATGCTTATTGAATCCCAAGGCCTATTTGGAATGGGTAGTGGCTGGTACAAACCTATGTTTTGACTGCTTCCCTTGGCATATTGGCATATTTTACATCTTTCAAAAAATTTCTTAACATCATTACTCATACCTGGCCAATAGTAGTGAGCACTCAATTGTGCTAATGTCTTGTTCTGCCCAAAATGTCCTGATAAGCTGCCACTATGTTTTTCCTTCAACAAATTTTCCCTCATAGAACTCTTGGGAATACAAAGCTGGCTGCCTCTGAACAACAGACCCTCTTGGACCATGAAATCTATCCAGGGACTTATTTCAACCCCCACTGGATTCATGCAAGCTTCATATGGTTCCTTGAAGTCTGGATCTTCCTTATATAGTTCCTTCAAATCTTCAAATCCCATAATACTTACTTGAGACTCTTGTATGATCAGATTTCTCCTGCTTAAGGCATCTGCAACCTTGTTAGATTGTCCTTTCTTATGCTTAATAGTGAATGTGAAACTTTGTAAAAATTCAATCCATTTGACATGCTTTTGATTCAACTTATTCTGATTGCTAATGAACTGTAAAGCATAATTGTCAGTGAATAAAACAAATTCTTTAGGCAAAAGATAGTGCCTCCATTTCTTCAAAGCTTGTACAAGAGCATTAAACTCTTGATCATAAGCTGAATATTTCTTCGTAGCATCACTTAAATTCTCACTAAAGTATGATATAGGCTTCCCATCTTGACTTAAAACAACGCCTATTGCAGTGCCACTAGCATCACATTCTACTTGAAAAAGTTTATTAAAATCAGGCAAGGCCAAGATTGGCTCTTCAGTTACCTTCTTTTTCAACAATCTGAAACTCTTATCAGTAGCCTCAGTCCAACGAAAACTTATTTTATCACCCTTGATTGTATCTATCATTGGAGCAACAATTCCACTAAAATTTCTTATGAATTTCCTATAGAAGCTAGCCAAACCGTGAAAGCTTCTTACCTCATATGTGCTCCTGGGTGTAGGCCACTCAAGTATGGCTTTAATCTTTTCTTTATCCATCTTCAATCCTTCTTTAGAAATCACAAATCCCAAATATATCAACTCTATTTTTAGAAAACTACACTTTTTGACATTGATTAGCAACTTTTCCTCATGTAGTTTACTCAACACCATTCTCAAATGTTTCAAATGTTCTTCTTTAGTTTGACTAAACACCAAAATATCATCCAATATACTATCAAAAACTTACCAGTGAACTCCTTCAACACTTCATTCATCAGCCTCATGAAGGTGCTTGGTGCATTGGTTAGTCCAAATGGCATAACTAACCACTCATAGAGTCCATCATTAGTCTTGAAGGCTATTTTCCATTCATCCCCTTCTCTTATCCTAATCTGATGGTAACCACTTTTCAAATCTATCTTAGAGAAATATGTAGCTCCACTTAAACAATCAAGTAAATCATCAATTCTTGGCAATGGAAATCTATACCTGATAGTAATCTTATTGATTGCTCTGGAGTCCGTACACATTCTCCAACTCCCATATTTCTTAGGACTCAACACTGTAGGGACAGCACAAGGACTTAAACTCTCTCTTACCAATCCTTTGTCTAATAATTCTTGAACTTGATGCTTGATCTCTTCATTCTCCTTTGGTGTCAACCTGTAGGCAGCCTTGTTTGGAAGATTTGCTCCTGGAATCAAGTCTATGTGATGGCTAATACTTCTCAATGGTGGTAACTCATCAGGTAAATCATCTACCACAATTTCAATGTATTCATTCAACATATCTTGAATCTCTAGTGGCAAATCAATCAACTTAGTACTAGTGACTACACTCTTTGGCTTACCAATTATAGCAAAGTTTACCTCTTCTTTCTTCATTTGATGTATAAACTCTTTGCCACTTACTATCAAAACTTTAAAATTCTGTCCAACAACAGCAGTAGCCTCTTCTTTCAATGGTGTAAGTGTATGCTTGATCCCATCCTTTTCAAACATGTATGTATTCTGCCTTCCATCATGTATGGCCTTCCTATCAAATTGCCAAGGCCTTCCAAGCAAGATATGACATACATCCATGGGCATGACATCACATAAAATCTGATCCTTATATGTTCCTATCTGAATATCTACTTTGCATTTTTCACTTACCAAAAGTTTGTGTCCTTTTTGTAGCCAAGAGACTTGATAAGGTGTAGGATGTACCTCCTTCTTCAAGCCTAGTTTCTCCACCATCTCAGTTGACACAAGATTGTCAGTACTTCCGCTGTCAATAATGACCTTACATCATTTCCCCTTACTCTTACATGTGGTTCTAAATAAAGTTTTTCTTTGAGGTGGTACTACAACTTCTTTATTTGGCTTTAACAATATTCTTTTCATCAAAAGAGACTCACCTTCTTCTGGAGTATCTTCATAAGTTGCTGTAACTTCTGCATTTTGTTTTTCACCTTCAATCACATGTACACTTCTCTCATGGCTGGTAGAAGGGTTCTCTGGACACTCATATTCCCTATGCCCTACATACTTGTTGCATTTAAAGCATTTGCCCATGAATCTTCCTCTTCCTCTTTGATATCCTTGGTATGGTCTTCTTCCCCTTGGTGTATAGCTGCCTCTTGAACTTTATGAGCTACTGGCCTCTTCGTGAGATGTTTGCAGCTGTCTTCTACCCCCTTGAAATCCTCTACCTCTGCTGAACCTGCCCCTTCCTCTTGAGAAGGATGTTTGTTTCCTTGCAATCTTCTCCTCAGCCTTCAAGCCAAATTGATATGCCTTCTCAACTGTCTTAGGAATGAGAAGACTAATTTCATCTTGAATGGCAAATTTCAAGCCATTGGTGTATCTGGCTACCTTCTCTGTGTCATCCTCAATGTGACCTGATCTTATAGTCAACCTATAAAACTCTTCAGTGTATTCTTTCACAAACAATTCTTTTTGTTTCAGATTTTGTAATTGCTTAAAAAGATTTGCTTGATAATCTTTAGGCATAAACTTTCCTTTCATTTTTGATATCATTTTGTCCCAGCTTCTGATCTTTGGCTTCCCTTTCCTTCTCCTTTCTTCTTGCACTCCATCCCACCACAGGGATGCATGTTTCTTTAGCCTTGTCATGGCATACTTGACTTTCTTTTCATCTTCTTCAATCCCTTCATACTCAAAATATTTGTCTAATGCATTAATCCAATCAATTAATTCTTCAACATTCAAATTACCTTCATACATTGGAACCTCCATTTTTGGCTTGGTGTTCACCTTCATAATGGCTTTGATCAACCTCTCTTCAGTTGTTTCTTCTTCCACCACCAATTCATCTTCTAGTGGTTCCTCTTCTCTGTCACTGACTTCACCCATGTTAGTGCCCCTTCTTTGAGCCATCTCCAGGTCTTGCAACCTAGCTGTCAGGTTCTTAATCTCCTCTGCCAGTGCAACTTGTCCTCTAGGTCTCCTTCCTCCAACTCTACCTCCGTTCCTGATTCTCATGGCCATCTTGTTTTTTGTTCACAAATTTGGTTCTGCTTCTCTTTGGCTCTGATACCAAATGATGAACTGAAACACTCTTCACACTTTATTAATCTTTAAAGTATGAACAGAAAAACTTCAAATGGAAGACATAAAACATATGCTCTGACAGAGTCCACAGCTTAAGTAAACTGGATAGTAATTTTAAAAGTCTTCAACTGATATTACAAACAGCTGCTAGATTTTCATTGCCATTCACAAAAAAAATCATTCACTATATTTGAATGCCTAACATCAATTATAGAATGACCAAAATTAAAAATCAAATAATTGTGGTAGGATTAAACTGTATCTTCTTCACATTCTCCCAGGCACACCATTATACAGACAACACAAGAATATCTAATTTGCTAGTGTGAATCTGGCTGCACACTTTCATACATATACTGAATGCAAAGGTTGCCAAGATAGAGCCTATGTGGTATGCCACGTCACTTAACTTTCAAGGCATTGAACACGTCCCAGAATAATTACATGACCCAGTCAAGAAATATAAGCGGCCCAGCAACATTTTATATAAACATAGGCGTACATTGAAGCGCCCAAACAGTTTAATACTTATGTTGAAATGGCTGGAGCTATCAATAATTTGTTTGGGATGGCCCAGAAATCATAACAATGTATTTGATAAAACAAAAAAAAAAACTACGGTCCAGCCAACATGGAACACCCAAGCATAGATATTTTAATATTGACAAGAAACAAAAGAATCATACTTAGCTTCAAACCCAGCATAACACATTTGAACGCCCAACAATCATAGGTGACTTGTGGGAAAACTAAGACTCAGCAGTAGTTGTTTTGATTTTATTCAATGCCCCTGTTCTCTCCTGCATCGCCTCCCCCTGTTTCTCACAAAAATCCTCTTTCTTTTAACACAAAAAACATCCGAATGCATACAAAAAAACTCTTAATCTTAACATAGCAAGTTGTTTAAACCTGGGCTAGGTGCAACAATCTGCCCAAAATGCAGTAAAACAGACTTCCAAGATAAGGAGATTCTAACTAAACTACAGGCTTTTTTTTTTTTTTTAAACAGGCTTAAAACAATATTAAGAACAAAATAAATTTTCAAAAAAAATGCAAAAGCAAAATGGAGGGAAAAACAAATCAATTAGTTCTTCAAGTGATGCTCCTGCATCATGAAGAGGGGAAGGCAAGGGTACAACCTTAGAGACCAATGACCAAGATGCTAACCCAAATGGCCAATAAAAAATTGATCTAAAATTTGAAATAACTAAGCATGATCTTAATAAGGTAAAGAATCTTGGTAGGGAATCTGAGCAACCATCAAAAAATAAGATAGATAACCTTCCCATTCATGGCAATCTCTAACAAAACATCCCTAAAGAAGAACTGTATATGTGGGAGTATTTACCCAAGGAAGAATCATATAATCAAACTCACCACGAGATCTCATTCTACATGGATGTTTATAATGACAAACATCACTTTAAGATTCCATCATCTAGCATAGATTTGATGCCATAAGGGGGGTCCTTCAAGAAGTATTTTGGGTGGATCCCTGGTAGTATTCACCACCTCAAGCAAATATGACCCTCATTAAAATTTTATCTCAACATCACAAAGAAAAATTTTCTACATGGCTATGATCTTTTCCCCATTATGAAGTCATTGCTATGTACCATCATGAGTGTAGTAAAATGTTAAGGATTGAATAAAAATTATAAGAGTTCAAGCACCAGTAAGAAGTAGCAACAACATCTCGAGTGAGGACTCTAAAACTTTGTAAGATAATTTTTTAAAATGAGTCATTATTTTCTAATACGATCCCTCTTACAAGTGAATCCATTGATAAGTTGGAGACCTTAGTAGATATTTTATTGAAAACATGCAAAGACCAAATGAATCACTAAAAGGAGTAGATTTGGGCCAATGAACAATTTGATAAGTCCATTTAAGTATGTAAGAGATTTTTGGACAAGGTTTGTGCCACAGTTCCCATTGTTGATGGGATTTTTTAAAAATTGGTGCAACCCGCTAAGGTTTTAGAAGCTAGGCTTCAAATGGAAGAATACTAGTGCCAACAACTGGTCAAGAATGATCTAACAATAAAGGATAGAGCATAGTACACAAATCATTCTAGGACATGGAGGAACTAGAAAATAATATAAATGCTCACCACTAAGATCTTAATACCACTTTTACAACACTCTGAGGATATGTTTTGATAGAAGTTAAATTGTTTGAGGATGTCCATAAAGATGCCACTATTAAACATGAACTTTTGATAACTTAAGTAGGTGACTTTATAGAAAAACCTAAGGAAACAAAATGATTGAAGGGAGAGGTTGAGGAAATAACCATTACCCTACAGACTACCCTCAACCACTGGGAGGAAGTCAAGAACTAGGTTGAGTAAATAGGACTTGAATTTTGGGAATCAAAGGGACCTCAAGATGGTGCATAGTCCAAGATACACTATTGGCTTAGTTTGGGGTGATGTTGGAACCAAGATTTTATATTAATTTATTATAAGTAATTTTTGAAGACAACACAAAAGATATACACATGGAAGTAAGCCTAGGCATGGAAGGCCTTGGTGTAGGAGAAGCAAGTTGTGAGGAAAAAGGATAAAAAAAATAAAGAACCAAGGACACAAGATTCAAATAATATTGTATGACTTGGATAAGGGCACAAAAATTGAAAACAATTAGGAAATGGTTCGCACAAGCATTGGAGGTGAATAGTCAAGATCAAATATAGCACTAATTCATGAGAAGATAGGAACACAATAATGAATATCTAGCATATAAAGGGTATATAGGGGGAACTGATCATTAACAAGTCATCATTTTTGATATTAATATTGTAATATAATTCTTGGGGTAAAACCATGTAGAAATACCCCCTAGTTTTACTTATAGAGGTGATCTTTGTAATGGTAATCTTGTAATTTAATATTGAGCTTAGTCATGATCATGATATGCGATGTGACCTATGTATGGTGATCTTCAATATATAATGAGATAGAACACTTTTTATAATATAATACATTTTGTAATCTTGTTATGGAATCAATGGTACTATTTCTCTTTTTCCATGATGATTAGTTTAAGTATGGAATAAGATTGTTAGGACTAGATATAATATGATGTTTATGGTTGAAGAACTATGTGCCTATTTAAGCACCCTAGTATAGATAACTCAATGCATACACCACTACATGACAAAACCAATGGGAACATGTCTAAGTTACATGTTTTAGGTGAGCAAATGAGGAAAATTCTCACATGTTATGCCACCATGATAGCTCATTAGACTACTTATTCACTTTAGGCATGCAACTAAGATAAGTCATGCTAGATTGAAGGAAAAGAACCCAACAATTTATTTGGGTTCATTTAATTATTTTAAGTTTATTTAGTTGTGTGTAATACTATTCCCAACATGATTTTTAATTCATATATTTAGGGAATATGTGAAGTGTCACACCTCTTTTGTCCCATTTGAAGGAAATCTTGGAGTTTCATGACACATGTAATTCCTTCAACACTTGTCACACACTTTCCCCTTATTTGATGGGGCTTAGTGACATTAGACACACACTAAGAAGGTTATGTGAATATTCTTAGTAGCTCTTTTTGGCTCACTAAATCTATTTAAAGATGTTTCTCCTCTCCACTCTCACATCTTGAGATCACATTCTTATCACTTGAAGTTTATTATTCTACTCTATTCTATTATTGCTAATATGGAGAATATTGTTGTGGCATATCACTTGAAGATTCTTATGCCAATATGGACAATATTTTTGTAATCATTCCTTCTTAATGCACATGGGGTTTTCTTTTGTTGATTCGATTTCCCCACTTAACAACCTGTGTCTTGCATTTTCATGGATTTAATTATTTTGAAGTATTATCTTACCTTTTTATGCATTTTTTCACTTATGTTTTAACATTGATTTATAAATATCATGTCATTTATTCTTTCATAGTATCAAAGAAATCATTTTAACATTGGAATAAAATTGATTATAGGTGTTTGGGTAGAGAATGATTTTTGACACTTTTTTTTCAAGGGCTTACACCCTTGCAAATGATATTTTGTGTCATTCACTATTTTTCTTCACTCATTGACTAAATATAATCAGTTTTTTGCCTATCTAAATGCTAACATGAGTTTCAAGTTTCTAGAAAAGGCATTCTTGAGTTGATTCTATTTTTTATCAACTATTTACATTTACCATGCATTTTCATTTTTTAATCCATTTTACCATTTTCCTTAATTAAAATAATTAATTTTAGGCATAAATCAGTTTTAGACTAGATTTTTATGGTTTTATTCCACATTTTTATGTTGTGTGGTAGTGAAAACAAATATTTTTTTGGTTCTGAGTGGTTACAATACATTGGCTTTCTAAATTATTCATAGAATTTATGGTTTGCATAACCATTCATTAATTATCCTTTCTATAGTTTAAAGTCATTTAAACAATTTTTGAACTTATAATATCCTTGTCTAATGCATTTTTAATTTTCTTTATCCTCTTTGCATGTTAATCATTATATGTTGACATTTACATTCAATTCAAAATGTCATAATCTATGTAGTTTGGACTTTTGATCTTTTGTACCACACCTTAGTTCAGCCTCTTTTGTAATTTGTTTGGATTTTACTTGCCAATGCATTTTACTTTGGTGTTTTTATTCACTTCAATATTTAATTTAGCATTCTTGGTAACATATTATTTATAGATATTTGCTAGTTTTAAACCTATTTTCTGGCATCCTAATGATGATATTGAAAATTTTCTTTGTCTTTATTGTGGTTTTTACTTATTATTTGTAGTATTCTGATTTTATTCATCTTATTGACATTTAAGTATGGAATTTTCATTTTGATATGTTATCTTTTGTTATACATTAGCATGTTACTTATTTCAAGGTATTCCCTCTTAATTTGGTGTCTTCTAAAATATGTTAACATTTTCCTTCAATTTTCAAGTGGCATCTTGAGTATCTTCCAACACCATATTTTTTGTGTATGGAATATTCTCATTAAGTTCTTATCCTAAAATTTGTTGAAGTGGTGTTTTCTTCGTGAGTTTCCCCTTGTGTGGTGTTTTCCTTGGTTCTTCATTTATATATGTTTGGCATTTCAGTCTTTTGTGGTGCTTTCTTATTTCTAACTCTTTTTCATATGAGTTCACTTGTTGTTAACACCTTCCCTTCCATTTATATTCATTTTTGGTAGCCATTTCTATTGACATGTGGTGTTTTGATACAACACAAGGATTTTCTTTCTATAATGTATGTTGTCAAAATTAAATTATTTCTCCTACAAGTGGCATTTTTTGCATATGTTAAAGTATGTTTTATATAGTTTTTATATTAAAATATAAAATGAAAATAAAATAAAATTATATGGTATTTTTATTCATAGTTAAATAACTTTAAAGTTTTGTCAAGCTTTGAACAATTTTATTTTGTTTTTATTCATTTTTTTGGAAAATTTAAGTGTTCATAAAATATTAATAACTTTTTTTTACAACATTGACATTGTGTGACCTAAGGTATTTTTTAAACTTTAAACTTATCTCATACTTACATTTTGACAGATGACAAGTAATGTGCCAATACATTTTACTATTAGAACGCTTCAATAAAACTATTATTTAAATGTGTTTTATGTTTCATGCATTTCACTTTTTTCAAATTCAAACAAAACCAAAAAAGGTGTTGATTGTATTTACCTTTTTAATGCATAAATAATAAAACCTAAACAATAAATCTTCATCCTTTTAATGCCTTTAATATTATCATTTGGCATTTTGATGTAGTCATTATTTGATGATTTTGAAAAATCTAACATTTTTTTGTCATATATAATATTTTTGGAATTCTCAATTATTTTAAGCTTGTCATATGCTTAAAGATTATTTTCATACCTTTTCAAAACCATTTTAAAATTAAAAATATTTTTTTAAATGTATTTCCTTTAAACTATGGCATTGATCCTCTTATTATTTATTAATGTGGAGCTTTTGATTTGCTTTGTCATGAAAATATGTCTTTTTTGGAGTTAATGGAAACTCTTTTGTATAATCTTATTTTACATTCGACCCATACAGTTGTGATTATTAAAACTTTTGAAGGTGAATTTTTGTATAGTTTCTCTTTTTTCGACAACCTTATTTTGACCATGTACCTTCCAACATGAAATTCATAATTTATGTCATTTTATGGAAGTTGTTTCTTTGATCTTATCTAGGATATACTTTTATTATAGTAAATTTATGTAGATCACATTTTATGGCATCTTTTTTTACTTAACCTGAAGATTTGTGTAAGCTTTTATGTTTTGCAGGTTATAATGGATCATTTTTTGTCATTTCCTTTTTATTAGTCTTAATTCCAAAGTGGATTGACATTATTTTCCAATGAGAATTCTTAGGATATTATTGATGATCACACCTACACCTTTGAAATATTCTTGGTGATATCTATACTCTTCTTATTTCTTTTCTCAAATTATTGTAATATCATGATTCCTCTCGAAGGAAGTTGTCATCAAGTAGGAGTATTATGTAATGTCAACTCGCTTCTTTTTAAAGGTTTTATCCTATTTTGTAACCCTGCTATAAATATTAAGGGGAAGTGTTAGAGATTAATATTTATTTAGGTTCATTTAATTATCTTAAGTTTATTTAGGTGTGTGTAGGATTATTCTCATTATTATTTTTAATTCATATATTTAGGGAATATGTAAGGTGTCACACCTCTTTCATCCCTTTTGAAGGGAATCTTGAAGTTTTATGTTACATGCAACTCCTTCAACACTTATCACACACTCCCACCTCACCTCATGTAGATTAGTGACATTAGAGACACACTAATAAGGTTTTGAAAAGATATGATGGAGATTATTAGTAACTCCATCTGTCTCAATATCTCTATTTAAGTATCTCTCTCCTCTCATCTCTCACATCTTGAGATAACTTGTTTAACACTTGAAACTTATTCTTCTTCTCTATTCTATTATTTATTGTATTTTTTTCATGAAGATTGTAATCTAGAGATTGTTGTTGTAAGCCTTTATTATTGATGCATATGAGGTTTTCTTTCATTGATTCAGTTTATCCACTTAATAACTTGTGTCTCACATTTTCATGGTTTGACTTGCTTTGAGGTATTATATTACCATTATGTGCATTATTTCACTTATGATTCAAAGTTACATTGTAAAGATCATGTTATTTATTATTTAATGGTAATGGAATAAGTAATTATAATGTTATAATAAAAGTGAGTGCATGTGCTTGGGTGAAAAAGTATGATTTTTGACATATTTTGCAAGGGCTTACACGCTTGAAAATAATTTCTAGTGTCTTTCACTATTTCTCTTCACTCATTGACTAAATATAATTAGTTTTCAAACCTATATGAATGCTAACATGAGATTTAGGTTGCTAAAGAAGGTTTTCTTGAGATGATTATGGTTTTTATCAACTATTTGGATTCAACATATATGATATTTTTAAATCTAATTTGTTGTTTTCCTTAATTAGAAGCATTATTTTTAGGCATAAATAAGTTTTAAACTAGTTTTTTATGATTTCATTTTGAATTTTTTATTTTACGTGGTAGTGCAAAAGAACATTTTTTTACTTCTAAGTGGTTACAATATATTATATTTCTAAATTCTTCATAGAATTTGAGGTCTGGATAACCATTCATCAATTGTTATTTTTATAGTTTAAAATCATTTAAATAGATTTTGAGCTTTTAATATCATTTTCTAATGTATTTATGGTTGTCTTTATCCTCTTTCAGTGTGTTCATCATTAGATGTTGGCATTTACATTCAATTCAAGGCATAATAATCTATGTAGCTTGGCATTTTGTTTCTTTGCGCCATGCCTCAGTTTATCCTCTTTTGTCTTTTTATTTGACTTCTTCTTACCAACACATTTTACTTTAGTGTTTTTCTTCACATCAATATTTCATTTTGCATTATTAGTAACATATTATTCCTCTATTTATTTTTTTAAAACCTATTTTTTGGTGTCTTAATTATGATATTGGCATTATTCTTTGTCTTTTTTGTAGTGTTTCCTTATTCTTTGTAGTGTTCTAATTCCATTAATCATGTTGATGTTTTAGTATGGCATTTTTATTTTAATGTTTCCATTTGTTATACATTGGCATGTTAATTCTTTCAAGGCATTCCCTCTTAATTTAGCATCTTTTAAAAATTGTTAACATTTACCTTCAATCTTCAAGAGGAATCTTGAGTATCCTCTAACACCTTATTTTCTATATATGGAATCTTATCATTAAGTTTTTATCCTAACATTTTGTGAAGTGGAATTTTCTTTGTGAGATTCCCCTTGCATGACATTTTCCTTGATTTTTCCATTATCTATTTGGTGTTTTAATATTTTGTAGTTCCCTCTTATTTCTATATCTTTTTAATATGATTTAACTTGTTAATTCCTTTGCTTCCCTTTATTTTATTTTTCTTGCATCCATTTCTATTGACACATGGCATTTTGATATAACATAAGGATTTATTTTTGTAACCTATTTTTTCAAACTTAAAGTTTAGATTAAGGTAAGCCCCACATTTGACTAGTGTGGATACCAACCTAGACACATCAAGAGGTTTGGGTCTCCCCCTAGTGGGAAATATCAGACGAGGCAAAAATAAAAAGTTCCATAATAAAAGTCCCCACAAGTGAATCAAATCTCCTCCTATCTAGAATAGCTAACTAGGAGTACAAGAAAAATATTTTTGAATGAATAAACCACTAATTTTGAATGGATCAATAATTAGAAGAGGAAGAGCAAATACCACATTTGAATGGTGCAGCAACGAGTCAATTTTGGATGGATAAAAAAATAGCCTAGGATTTAATAAGGCCTAAGTCTTAGGATGCCCTTAGGGTCCCCAAATAACTAGTAATGATTTTAACTACATAATAACCAGCCTGGACACAAAATAAGGTCCAATTATTTATTCCAGAGCCAATGCAAACCACCAATTTTGGATGGATCGAGAACCTATAGAGGACAAATATCACATTTGACTGGTGCAATAACTAGCCAATTTTGGTTAGACCAAAATCCATTCTAGGCTAGAATGAGGCCCAGATCTTGAGATGCCATCAAAGTCCCCAAGGGACCAATAAGATGATTTTTTTGGATCAAGAACCATCCTAGACATAAATGGAGGTTTGGGTCTCCACTCTAGAGCCAAAAATAGAGAAACAAACCCTACAAAGACCCCAATAGGACCCATCATCCATTATTTTTAAATGGACTGGAAACCATCCTGGACTAGAGAAGCATAAGGCCCAAGTCTCAAAAAAACTTTTTTTGATCCTCTAAAGGGCCCAACATATCACAAGACAATCTAATTTTGGTTGGGTTAGGAACCAACCTCAACATAAATAGATGTCTAGGTTTCCAAAAGAAACACTTATCAATTTTGGATGGATCGATAACCATTCTAAGATTAACAGAGTATGAGGCCTAGATCTCTAAAGAACCCTTATGATCCCCTAATGGACATACATCAGTAGGGCCAAGTCATCACCTGGTTAGAAATAGTTGACCATATATACAAGGAGAACCTAGTTGAAAGATATAACAATTGTGAAGGACTAGTAGGGCCCTGAAAAAGAACCATAAAAAAACCAAGCCAAGGCACCTTCCCCTAAAATAGGGGACAATTGGAGGTTCAAGTTGCCAAAGTTATCAACTAGAGAAAAGACCTTTATAGGTCCCCAACATGATCAATTTTGAATAAAGCACTGTAAATGGATAAGAAATTGAGTCCTTCTAGCAACGAAGGACCAGAATAATCCTCAAAAAGAGTCTTCCAAAAAGCACCAAAAAATACTAGGAACCTAGATGGGGTCCAAATTTCCCAATGAAGGCCCAAGTTTCAAAATTTATTATACATACCAAATCCTCAAGTTTGAAATTCAAAATAGTTCATGAGTGGGAAAACACCCCAAACAATTTCAAGATTCAATGGTCCACTAAGCCAGTCTAACCAGGGTTAAATCTAGCCATCTTGAGAGTTCTAAAAACATAACAGGCACATCCCCTCAAAGCACAAGGATTTTAACATCAAAACCATCTTGCTAAAATATAGATCGTACTAAAAGACAAATTTCTTTTTCTTTTTTGCTTCACTTTTAATGAGTCCCAATGAATTGGATTCCAATAGAATGAGAACTTAAATCAAACCCAAAGGCCAAACTTTAACATCCCCACTAAGATCTACCTAGAAATACATTATTATTTTTTAAATTTAAACACATATACTATAAATATATTACACCATGAGAATCTAACCAATGATCATATAAAATACTTTATGTGTGATAACTATAAATGAAGTATACCATATCATACATCTTTGATCACTATCAACATAAGAAAACACATTATAATATAAATATATAAAGTAATTACGATAAACCATCCATGGATAATACATGCCTATATCCACTACTATCAATGTATAATAAATAAGCAATTATATCTCTTCATGATAATGTTTAAATAATAAGTACAATACAATACAAGTATATATATAAGATACATAGCTCCTTGGAGCATAGTTCCCAAAATCTAGTATATATGGTAATCTCAAGTGTCACCTCTAAGTACTACTATAGGGAGAGAGAGTATCATCTAAATGCTTTTCCACACTAGCCATAGACTAATGATCCCCCCAACTAATTCCATCATGGAATGGCCCTCCCTTCATGGATGATTAGATAGTGATGGCACGAAAATTCAAAGAGATGAGTTAGTACCCATGTGTTTTATGATTTCTAAAACTAAACATGTGGTGTATCATAGAAAACCCATTCTATTGCAATATATCACACAAAAATGTAAATCATACATATCAAATGACAATGTCTCACTAAACATACTTTGGCTAAAGTTTTCAAGAATAATAAATAATAGCAATCTATAGATCAATCAAAATTCATACACACAACTTGATCAAATTACTTCCATCTAGCATTGTGATGTTAGTAAGTTAGTGAAGTCTGTCTCCCTCCTTACTCAGTATCAAAAATGTGAGATTGGTTAACATAATATAATAAAAATATTCATATAATTTACATCCTACTAGCAATCATATCACATAACATGTTAAGCATAGGAGTAATCAAAAAGCATACATTTATTCCATTAAACGTATAGATGAATCTCATGTTTTTATCTATTCCATACTATAAATAATGGCTACAACTTATACAATCCAAGTATAATATGCATCCAACTATAAATACAAATTACTATAAATAGTTTATTATATATACTACACCTAGTTAAATAAATTAGTACAAATCAATGAAAACATAAGCTTATATTCAAATAACTGGATATAACAAAAAAAGCCTCAGTTATCACAAATACATAATATTTCATTCTAGAATTTGATATAAGCTCTTACTAATTGTCATTAACATGTTATTCATAGAAGTAATCAACACACATAAATTTCATCCATCAAATATATGAACATATCTAGACATAATAATTATAGTTTATACCCATAGGTATAACGTACATTTATACTGTAATACTCCATGGCATCCCATAATATCATAATTCATAATTTAAGAACACAATTACATAATTATGAATAACTAGTCTTACAATTCTAAGAAATAAATGACCCATAATAATCCAACAAGTATGGGTTTATACCACTTGGGTGTACCCTATATTCAAATAACATACTAATATAACTTATAGGCACACATCACGATACGCTATTATATGTTATGTATGTCTAAACACTTGTACATGTTAACACACATATAACATGTACCACTTGAAAGTTTTTAATACTATCTAAATATGTACTAACAGTCATTTATGACACAAGTCAAGGCTTTTATAAGATTCAACAATCATTACATCTATGAATCATCAAAATATGAACTGAGTACAACAACCCATAGACCTCTCTATAACAATATTATGTTCTCATTATTTTATTGTTAGTTCTCAAAATAGAACAAAAAAAACCTATATAAGGTATTCGCAAGGTTCCTATATGTGTTATATTTTACAACAATCTATGCATTTCATATTTTTATGCTACTATAAGTTTAACCATGTCGACTTATTTTATATAACACTACTATGTTATAGATACATTACTTAGTTTCTACCTAGAGTTAAAAACATAGCCAAATTATAAACATAGCCTCCTCACAGCTTTCATATAGATATATTTCTTTCTAGTTAAACTATCAACATATATACTTATCTCATGAAGTTGTATCGACAATGGATATATCATTAGTACATTTTAGCATGATTTAGGAACCTATGTAGATATATATCTAGATTATTACTCTTCTAGAGTTTGTGACTTATTTATAATAGATAATAGTTTTATTGGCATACACCACCATATACCAATATATATTACATATGCATATATATCTATAAAAATTAATTTACTCTAAGCATGTTCTGTACACATGATTTCTAATGGAAAGTAATTACTACATTGAACCCATACAATCATTTATATTTCCAAAAAGGTTTTCAAGAGGTTTTTAAATAATAATTATAATGAATAGATTGGATATCATTTGTAATTCTTATATTAAGAAATCACTCTTCTTAGTCAATTTTGAGGTTATTTATTTTTCTTGATAAATCACCATTTAGTTGTGACTACCAAACATATGTAGTTTCTTATATCTAGTTAAGCATATTGTCTTACTACTTACTATAAGATCTAATTCATTACTACCTACTGTTAGCATATTAGATCTAATATCTGATTCAATATATCAGGTACAATATCTAATAACATATAATATCAATGTTTTAATACATCTGGTAGCATTATGTTTTAATCTTAGCACAATTAGGATATAGGGGTTTATTATACAGATTATAATATGGATATATAGCTATTAAGATAAAGACTTATCAAAGGGATGCAATGTTCATTATACACTTATCAAAACAATAGACAAAGCATGAACTATTCAAATACAAATTAGTATTTAGAAGTATGAGATATATAATGATATGGTGGCATAAAGTATTAATACTTTTACAAATGATTGGCTATTTCACATAATTATTTCTTATTTTGCCTTATCATAATCAGATTATTTTCCAAATAATTAACTACATCACATAATAAGTATTATAAGGTGTGAAAGTATGATAATTATAATATCACATTATAATTATAAGTATTTTGCATAGTGATTTTACTCAATACTTAGTGATACTTAATAAGTAAATTACCATAACATAATAGTATTTAGTGAATCAGTATTTAGCATGGGGAATTCCAAATGTCGATTCAATAGCATAAGGTTCACTATATATAAATAGCTAAATCATTGCATACCAATACATTGTTGGTAAAGTCACTACATGTTAAATATTTTTAACTCAACCAGGTAAAAATTATTAAAATCAATATATTTTATAGTTTAAGTCATTTCTTTAAATTAATATAGTCTACCTATATATATAAAGATTTGTGTATCATATCTTCTATGACTTTTCCCAATTTATAATACTCTAATTTGTAAATATTAGATCGTTGTAGATAATATAAGTGCTACCATTATATAATAACCTATAAATACTTAAATATATACTAGATCACTACCTATATATCAGATAACTAAATCGCTATTAAATAGGTAACATCATATAGTATACCCCTATATGAATCTATAGTTAAAAGTGTATTTAACTACTTTATTACTTACATCATATAGATCTAATAATATGCTAGCTTTCATTATATTTCTTACATCATATAGTGATTCCAAAACCATTATATCCTCACTATATTGGGATTTAATAGTTGTATACCAAATATCTTAATTGTATAGTTATCTGATACCTAGTATCATGAGAATACTAAGTATCTAGCAGAGTAATGTTCTAATCTACAAATACCAAATCGTTATACTCAATGAAATAACTATAATGACTTGTTAATTAAAAAAATACATATCGGTAAATAACTATGATTTGTCAATAATATAAATATAGTTCGATATTTATATGAATGAATATTTATATTCATCTAGTCCATTTAGATAACTACTTATTTAATTACTATAAGTATTATATTTGGTCAAATATTGATATAGTTTTTCTAGGCATATATAATTCATTGCACACATGATAAGATGCAATCCACAAATTGATCTTAGATGTAGTCTCAATTTTGAAAGAGTTGTTAACTGGTTGTTACTATATGGCATAAACTTATCCAAGATGCTATGTAAAATATAACTGATTACAAGCTGTTGTTATCTTTTTCTTGATTTGATGTGCAGATCATCCCAAATCAAATAATATTATAATTATACAGTCCATATGATCACATAAAATTTAAATAAATTCCCTAATTGGTAGTTTATGTTTTTGCTAACTCTAGCTTCTTTGGTTCATCTACCTCCATGCTCCTCACACTCTACCTCATTCTCCTCAATTCTCTGTGTCTCCTTATTTTTTTTAGATTGAATAATTTATTTCTTATTCCATATCCCCCCATGAAAAGGGGCATAATTTTTTTGTTTATTTTCCTTTAAATCTTTCCCCAAAAGCTCCTTTTGAGATTTTTCAATTTAGTTTAGTTTTTATTTATTTATTTTTATTATTATTTTATCAATATCTTACTTTTTTATTTTTTCATAAATTTAAAACTTCCATTTCTCATTATTTTTTAATTTTCTTATCTTTTTTCTATTTTTCCTCTATTGCTACATTTATTAGAGCATATTTTCTAAATAATAATTAATATATATATTCAATAAATAAATTAACATGTCAAAATAGTTTAATTATAACTCAATCACTAAATCTAAACTTATTATAATTACTCAAATCTCAAAATATTCATAGACATACACACATGCCATGTAAGATGAATTTTAAATAACCAACTAAACTATGCTATCAACCATGGTTAAAATGACTATATAATGCAAATGGTACCAAAACACATTATGCTAACCACTTTATCTTGCACCTAACATGTGACAGCTAATGTGGTGTGTGTAGGGTTTTATCCAATTATCTATCATCCTCTGATATCTCTATCTATATCGCCCTCTCTGATGATGCTCTCTCTTTGTCACACTCTGAGGGATGAGTTCTCTTGCATCAACCTCATAACAAGTAGGTAGTTAGACCATAACAACATGATATACATACATCATAAATATATAACTAAAATAATAAATTAACATGTTCGTAATGTAAACATATGCACTATAGCTAACTCATAGCAATGTAATCATTTAACTGAAGTAATATTCTACTATCTCATAACAACATATATCTCAAAGCTTAGTTAAAATATCCAAATCCAAATTTCTCAACTATAAATATCCATAGATAATCAAATAGTTTGTTTAATGAGGAATCAAGATGTAACATCCTTCCCTCCTAAAGTTAGTCATCATCCTTGATGATACTTATTCAAACATAAATTATTTTAGTCATTTAAAATGTGAAATTGGATGACTTAGGCATGGTGAATGACACCTCACCCATAGGTCCTCCTTCTTGCTCACACAACCCTTCTAAGATATTCTTTCACTAATTCCCAGTCATCTGTAGCTTTTCAAACTTAACTCTTTCAGACCTAAGCAACCCTTTTAGGCCTAGATCTATGCCTCTAGGTATCATCCCCTTAGAATAATAGTTCCCAACTTGGATAGGAGTACTAAAACCTAGGGTGTCCTAATTTTGGCATTATTTTCCAAGTTCAAAATTGCTCCTAACAGTCAGATTCTTTTAGATCCTTATCTTTTTTCCTATTAGCCTAATGTAAGTTCATTTAACCCATGATCATTAGTTATCCTATAAAAGGCCAATCAAATTCCATTTATAAGGGTTGGCACTCATTTACAATAAAGGAGAAAAAGTGAAAGAAATTACAATCAATCACTCTTCCCTATTCTCTACATACAGCCTTCCAATAGCATTTCAAGCCTATTCAATCACTCATACCAATCCCTAGCTATCCAAAGTACATCTAGTTTTGCATCTAGTTATATACATCACACACAATTATACCAAGCACTTCAATGGGAGAACTACATTAGCTTGATCCCTCTTTGGAGTATTGGTATGTAGGTGGCATGCCCACACATAGGGTGTGAAGTGTATCTAGTGTATCCTTTACACACTAAACCCTTTTCTTTTTTTTAATTTTCCAATCATGTTCAAGTACAAAGAGATCATAAGGGTTTTTAAGACTAAATAAAACACACAGTGAGCTTCATAATCTTCTAGGCCTCAAAAATTCATAGACAAGGTAACACATGCCTGTTCAACAGAACCCAGAAAGCTTTCAACCTCAAAACAATAGTGCCAAAATAGGATTACAGTGTCAGACAATAGGGTGTTCACTTTTGACACTCCTGTCCAACCCAAAAATGAAGTTTAAGAACCTATTACAACTTGTTTTCTAGTCCTTCCCCTCCAGTATCAGGTTGTGTCTCAATCCAAATCAACTAGAATAAGCTAAGTTCTATTTTCTCACTTCTTGTTATATTTAGAAAAGGCAAAAATACTATCTATTTACAAAAATTAGTAGGTTAATTAAAATATATTATTCACTAATTTACATTTCTCATACCAATTTATTATTTAGGAATTAAACCCCTTAATTTTCCAAAAATTAATAAAATATTTTGCTGAACCTGACTTACTTTGAATTTGGCACAAAAAAACCATAGAAACCCTAAAGATAATTATTTCTAAAAATTTTCCATAATTTCTTGAATTTAAAAATAAAAAATCTACCAATTCATTGCAAAAATATCATATATTTTGTTCAAACCCTAGTTTTCACATACTAGGTCCATTTTGCATACAAACACTTTTCAAAGACTAGGAAAAATATATTGATTATTTTAGAAATATTTTTTAATTTTTCCTAAATTTTCAAAGCAAAATTCTACAAATTTCTCTAAATTTTTCAAATTATTACATTAATTTTGAAAAAAATCATTCAAAACCCTAATTACATCAACTAAACTCCCAATTATTTTCCAATACTTTTCACATCATTTTTTGAAATTTTAGTTGCATATCAAACTCAAAAATTCAATTTCCACATTAAAAATTCATAGTATTTTGCACAAGTATTTTTTAAAAATCTTTAGTTGTATATACTAGTACCTCTTTACTTTTGAGATATCACCTTACATGTTTGGTAGCTCAGTATCCTTATTTCACAAATTTCAATTCACTATTTTTTGGACTTTGTGTCTCTTATATTCAGTACTTTCCCTTTCTATCACATTACCTATTAAAACATATTGCACAACATTTAAAAACATTTCACATTATTTTCCTACTTCACCAATGGTTCAATATACTGGTTTTGATGAAACTAATAAAAGATAACTTCAAGAAATCTTAACCAAACATCCAAATATGCAAGATGACATGCTTAGAATTTTACAAGAAGAGCAACAAAAAGTAACCAATGGGAAATCTTCTCAAACCATAGAACAACCAGTTGTAAATGACACTATGAGGGAGACTATGTCTCAACCACCCCTATAGCATCCCAACCTTCTTCTATACCACCATTTGTAGCTAGTGCATACCTATCTCCTGATGTGGAAACCCTTGTGCAAGAGATCTAATCTCTTTAATCCAAGGTGCAACATCTTGAGCAAGGTACCACTAAACCTACACAGGCATTAGATTCATTTGTTATACTAAATGCACCATTGGCACATCAAATTGCATCTACACCCTTGCCACAAGGTTTTTTTCAATCCAAGCTCACTCTATATGATGGTAAGGGTGATCTAGAGACACATTTGAGAGATTTTCATGTAGCATGTCTAGATTATGTACCCAATGACTGGCTACTTACCAAACTATTTCCACAGATCCTAAAAGATCATGCTTTACAATGATTTTATAGTCTATCAAATAAGTCAATCACAGTGTTCAATCCTTTAGCAGACATGTCCCTATCACATTTCAACATCAACATTGGTGAGAAGGTTTCATATGCATAAATTGCACAATAAAAACAAAGGTCAAATGAGCCCCTCATGGATTATGTTCTTAGATACAAGACTATTCTGGCTAAACTAACTATCCCCATGGATGATCAAGAGCTACATAACATCTTCAAAAAAATCCTTCTACTATCATTTCATGAATCTATTATGTTCAAAAAATTCTCTTCCTACACTGAATTGTGTTATACACTCAAGGGAAGAGAAGTCAAGCTAATTCCAATGGGCAAACTTAAGTATTCAAGTATCTCATATGCAACCAACAAGAGTAATACTAAAGCCCCATACAAGGTTAAAATTAGTGATAACAAGAATTAGAATCAACCAATAGTCAATGCAGCTTGAGAACCCCCTCAATGTGTGGTTTTATTTGCACCTCTTCATCGTGCATTTACCAATCTACCAGTTTCTCTATCTAGGGTTTTATAGTAGTTATTAGAATGTAACATCATCACTCTCCCTCCTATCTAAGAAGTATATCTAGAAAATCCTCTTCCACGTTGATATGATCAATATACATTTTGAAATTTTCACAAGGCACCAAGCCACACCACAAATAGATGCATCAGTTTGCAACATAAGATACAAAACTTGATAGATGATAATCTACTTGATCTAGGCACTTCAATTAAGCCTTCAAAGATAAAACCAACATAAGATAAAGCTTTGAAAATATTTTTAGATCCATTTCTATATCATTCAAAACAATAAAAATAGGACACATCAGATGTTCATTATACATACCATACACATCGTCCACTAGCTACATACTAGGCACCTTTAGTTTAGGCACATCCTTTGAGAGGTATGATAGGTGTGTATGAGTCCATAGTTCCAACCAAGCCTTAGATATATTTTTTAGATCAAGATATTTTGGAGGATAATATAGGTTATAATGCACTTTTCATCATAGCACATATTCATAATTAGCTTATTTACAGTGTACTCATTGACAATGGTTCCAGTCTTAACATGTGCACCTTCATACTACTTCAACATTTAGGTTATTCAAAGTAGGATATCACTATGATAAAATAGTTATTATTGGTTTTAGTGGGCATATTTAGAGTTCATTAGGTGAGATAATACTTCTACTACAGGTTGGTCCTACATATGTGGCCACCCCATTCACTATAGTTCCTAGTACATGAGTTTTTGACATACTACTTAGTCAACCAAGGATTCAAAAACTTAGGGATATACCTTATACAGTTTACTGATGCATGAAGTTAATTCACACTAAGTATGTATCATAATTAGTAGATTTCCTTATGAGTCACCACTCCCTACTTCATATCCATCTACCATCTTATAGTCACCAGCTCCAGTTCTTCAACTAGTTTCAATTTCCCCTCTAGTTTTAGTATAAATTTAGCCATAGTTGTGACATCCATCACCATTACCAAGGGTTCATACACCCCCATAGTTTCAATATTTTAGAAAACTTCTAGTGGTAGTATTCACACCTAGAGAAGTTACATTGAGGTCTCATATAGCTACACAAAGAGCACCTATTCAGAAAACTTCTTCTACTTCTAGATGGGTCCCTAAGAGCCCTACAATTGCATCCAATTTTTAGAGTTATAGGGGGAACCCACATTCAGTTTCCACTTTAGATATTTTAGAACAGTCACATTTACATAGTTTTTAAGTTCCCAATCTCAGACATACACCTATTCCTCATGATCATGCATGATTCAGTTATTCAATATAGGACACCATGATAGGGAGTCTCATTTGAGATTCATTAGTTAGTATCATTTCTTCCCAGTATTTTTTGTACATAGCTTATATCAAAATACAAAAGTTCAAAATATAAAAACATTTGAAACATATCAAAAATGCCAAAAATATTTTTATTATATGCATCATTCATGATTTACATTACTAATATCATGCTAGAACTTACATTTTCTATTTCATGCTATTGTATGTCAATTTTTCTACATTACCATGTTTCACTTGATCCTCTTTGAGTGTGTGTAGTGACACTCAGCTACTTGATTGCTTCATTTTACCCATTGAGTGGGCACTCCTACCTCCATATTTGAGACAAATATAGATATAAAAACCCACTAAGGGCATCTTCTACATGACTACACCATCTAGGTTATGTCATTCCTACACTACACACTCTAAGTTATCATGTTGCTGTACATTACTTTATAGCTTATATATAATATTATATTGACATTTCACTATTATCTGTCACTTGTGTATCTCTTAGAATATACCTAGTCTTTTACTACACATGTTTTACATACTTTCACATTTACTTTGATTAGTTATATGTGCTTGTATCTTTCTAGCTATTACATGCTTTCTTTGCTTGCTTAGTGTAGCTTGTGTGATTACATTTTCTAGTTCCTATTTGACTCCTGCTTATGCCTTAGGATATTTACCAATGTCCTTTGATTCTATTCATGTGTGTATCTTAGGACATTTACCAATGTTGTTTTCTTGTCCTCTTATATGTACCTACAGCTCTTGTGCCAGCTTTGCTTGTTTCACTTGCATGTATATGTGGAATTTGAACATGCCTTCCATGTTTATTTTCTATTTTGAGTGAAATGTGCCCATGTCACTTGCTTACATGACCCCTTGGCCATCCTTGTATGGTTATTACTTCTTACTTGTTTACTTGATTTCTTGTTTTCTTTTCAATGTGTGTAATGACATGATCCATATCATGTATTTCCCTTGCTTTCTTAGATGCCATGATGGACATCATGTTCTATCACTCCTTGAAAACTAAAAAATAATATTTGACATTGCCAATTTTAGTTCAGTACATTACACATGATTTTACATTGTTATATCTATCTAGGCATACCCTTGTTGATCTAATAATCTCTCAATATAAACATTCTTATATCTAGGGATATCTTGTCAAATATCATTGCTTTATCATGTATCTATATAGCTTGACACACTTGCAAGACTCTTTTCTTCTGAGGATAGTCATTGTAGGTTTAATCATTCCTACCCTCATAAGAGGGGGTAATAAATAAGGGTTTTGTCACAAAGACCAAAGCTCCTAATAGTTGAAACAATAGCATTCATACCACTCAGTACAAATTCCAGAGGTTAAATCGATCAAAATAAAATAAAAAAATAGTGATAGTTCTAACTTAGTAACCAGTTTTCAAACCAAAAAATGGTGCTATAAATGGGCATTAGTGCCAAACATAGGGGTGTACACATTTTGGCACTCCTATCTAAGTATAAAAATAGTTAGGTTTTCCAAAAATAGGCAAAAATTTCAAATCAAGGATACTTTTTGCACTTCCAAATCAGTCAGATTCAGTAATTTTAGTACAACTTTCTTAGATATAGGGGTTATCATGTACGACATGATGGTTCTCACTTTAAATTCAAATTAGGCAGTTGGCATATCTTCTAGATTAGAATCCATGTTTCAAACATCAATGATTGGGGACAATATGCATAACATATTGATCTTCTTTTGTTTTTGAGTTTAGTTTATTTTAGGCATTCTCAATAGTTACATGCCTTTCTCTATCTGCAGGTGGTTGGCATCACTTTCAAGTTGAACTTCCATACAAGTTTAACTTTTTGAGTAGTTGAGTTCCTAATTTGTCTTTCATATAAGCCTAGTACATTAGTTTTGGAGTGGCTTTCACACAAGCCTAACCTCCATCTTTCAAAAAGGCCAAGAGTGGCCTAGTTTCTAGCATACATTCAGGCTATCCACACCACATTATCAGATTTATAGCACATCCATGGGCTCTATGAGTCATTTCATATGACATATATTCTATACCAGTATCATTTCATGAGACAATAAATAAATCAAAGGGCCAGCCTTTGTATTCTTGAGCCACCTATTCAGAAGGATTAGACACATAGTCCAAAAATTGATTATCATATGCATGATCATCTAGCTTCACTCAATTGGTGAAGATGGAGCCAAAGGTCCAACCTTTGTATTTTTGAGCCACCTTTTATGAAAATTATCACTCAACTCCATTCACAATATTACTATTGATTCAAAATATACCTAGCATAATCCAGCATCACAATAGGTTTTGTATTGGTTTGCATACTCGATGAGGTGTATTAATTCCTTTATCTTTTTTTACTCACCTTCTATATGTTCTTATGTTGGATATAGCATATCTATTAATAACTAATATAATTTTATGTTTTCATTATAGATTCACACTTTACAGCGTGCTCTCTCTATACACATCCAACATCACACAGCTTTATGAGCTTCTCCCTTACAAAGTTTAGATATGCTTTCTATATTTCCTTTATCCTATTATTTCACTTTTTTGAATCAATATAATAAAGGGGGGGAAAATTTAGTAATATAAAATTCAAAATTGGATGACTTAGGCATGGCTAATGACACCCAACCCATAGGTCCTCTTTCTTGCTCACACAACCCTTCTATGATATTCTTTCACTAATTCCTAGACATTCATAGCTTTCTATAATTAGCTATTTTAGACCCCAAAATCCCTTTCAGGCTTAGATCTATCCCCAAGGTCTCATCCCCTTAGGATAATAGTTCCCAACTTTGATAGGATCACTGAAACCTAGGGTGTCCTAATTTTGGTGCTATTGTCCAATTTTAAAATTATTCCTAATAGTCAGATTCTTTCAGATACTTATCTTTTTTCCTATCAGCCTAATGTAAGTTCATTTAACCCATGATCATTAATTATCCTATAAAATGCCATTCAAATTTCATTTATAATGGCTTACACTCATTTACAAGAAAGGATCAAGAATATAATTAAGTACACTCAAGCACTCTTCATTATTCTCTGCATATAGCCTTTCAAGAGCATTTCAAGCATATTCAAACACTCATACTAGTCCCTATCCATCCAAAGTATATCCATTTTTGTATCTATTTACATACATCACACATAATTTCACCAAGCACTTTAATGGGATAACTCCATTAGATTGATCCCTATTAAGAGTATTGGTATATAAGCAACATGCCCACACATGGGGTGTGAAGTACATCAAACATATCTTTATACACTAACCCTTTATCTCTCTTTCCCAAGTTTCCATTCAAGTTCAAGAAGAAAGAGCTCCTAAGGGTTTTGAAGACTAAATCAGACACATAGTGAGCTCTATAGGCTTCCTGGCCTCAAAAATTCATAGACAGGGTAACATAGCCATGTTGAATAGAACCCATAAATATTTTAGCCTCAGGACAATAGTGTCAAAATAGGACTACAATGCCAAATAATAGGGTGTCCACTTTCAATGCTCTTATCCAACCTACAAACAAAGTTTAAGAACCTATTATAGCCTATTTTCTAGTCCTACCCATCCAATATCATGCCATGTCTTAGTCCAGATCAACTAGAATAAGCTAAGTTATATTTTCTCTAACTTATTGCTATATTTATAAAAGGCAAAAATACTATTTGTTTACACAAATTAGTAGGCTAATTAAAGTATATTATTCACTGATTTACATTTCTCAAACTCATTTATTATTTAAGAATTAAACCCCTTAATTTCTCAAAAATTAATTAAAAACATTATAATAAAAAAATTATTTAGAAGAGGAATAACATGGTACAAAGTATCAAATCTAGCAAATAAATGCAAAATTCACTTGTAAAACTCATCATAGTTCTCTCAAATAGCACTATCCTTAGATTATTAGTTTCATAAGACCCTATACTATGACATTTCCCTATTATGTAAATAATATTTGTGAGTGTCACTTACTATGAATGGTTCTGTCATGACCACCCCAAGGTTTAGAACTAGCAAGACAAGCCTATATACTATAGGAATAACCACTTTTGATATTTGTAAGGGTTCCACATCTCTTAGTGAAAGTTCCATGGACTTTCCAAATTTAGGCTTCAACCAAAAGCACATGAAATCATCATAAAAATCAAAAATAAATGGCTAAAGAGAATTCCACAAAACCTTCCATCCCCTCTACACATCTCTCTAATCTAGAGAGTGCTTTTCTCATTCTAGAGAAAAGTGTTTAGGGAACCTAGAAAGATTAATGTGTATAATTTAATACCATCACTACTTCATTTAGATTATGATAAGTATAACATGTCAATATTATCACTACTCAATGTAGCTCTAGATAAGTATGATGATGAATAGGAATTAGAAATGCTACATTCCCAATGTATACAAATTAAAGAATAAATGTTCTATAGTATACATGCATATGGCTATACAACTAAATTTAACAAGTCCATCTATCAAATCATATATTCAAAAAGCTCCCCTTATCAAATCCAAACTCTATAAATATTGAATTAATGTGAGATTAAATAGGATCCACTCCCATCTTTTAGTATTCATGTTCCTAATTCACCACTCTTTCCTTTGGTCTTTACGACCTAATGATCTCCAAAATGTACACAAGGTTCAATGAGTCATAGTTCCATACTAATAGATCATAGAAAGCAATAATACATGATAAACATTCCTAGATGTACCTACATACATATCAAAAAAATCATACAAGCATTTTATAATTTTATTAAGTTGTCACTAGCCAATCATAACTAATATCATATTACATATCTTAACCTATTATATTATATTCATAGTTAAGAGAAAATAATGATAAAACTAACATATCATACTAAATCCAAAGATCACACCATCCTTACAACCTTATAAAGGAACAAACAAGACAATGTCTTTTTGCTTTCTCAACTAGAATACAAGAAGTTAAAAGTTTATCTCAACCCTTGTAGACTAACAAGGTGTTTCACACATCCTAAACCCTACTGGATCTTGGAAAAAGATACATAAATAACTCTTAAAAACAACATGATTTAAACAAAATGAGAATAATATCAATCAAATCAAGGATATATAATAACATAACAATTATAATCAACTTGTAATTCTTAATCTAGATCCAATATAAATTCATGATTTGCCACCCTACATGGTTTAAGTTCATAAGTTAGATAAATTAGTGACTCTAAAAATTCACAAGTGGTAAGTAGAGAACTAACATCCCAATAACAAAACTTTTAAATACGCTCACATGGTAAAAATAAAACACTATAACCCAAGTTGTCATAGTCACTACCTACTTACCAAACTTGTAAGAGTAGTAGCATAGCCTGCTTCCACAATTAGAAGGAAAAATAATAACCACATAGATGCATCAATTCATCCAGTCTTACTACTTATATTTCAATAAGAAGTATAAGACACTATCTCATGAACTCAAGGGAATATGGCGAAATCAACATTTCAAAAACAAGTTTTCCATTTAAGGGAACACTAAATCAACATCATGAAAATATGAATCCATTCTATGGTTTATAATGATGTCAAAAGAGAGTGAGCGAGTAATAAATCATATCCATACTACCTTTGAGAGAGAACACCTCTTCCTAATCCTATTAAACATAGGGGTGTCAAAACATAAGCAAACTCTTAACACATAGGCATTCTCAACCAAGACATCTACACACTACTACAAGAAATTTCCATTGCACTAGGTGATGCCAAACTTATAAAATTCCCCACTCCTAGGATTAGTGTATATAAGATAGAAAAAATAATGCACTAATACTTATGTGAGAAACATCCCATGCTTTTAAAATACTCTCAACACAAAACACTAATGGTGAAGGTGACTTGATTAACAGGTAAGAATGTAATCATTATTGAGTTGTTCAATCTAAATGATCAAAATATGGTAGAAATATCTTATGCATGACTCATGAACTATGCTATGAATTTTCTATCCAAATATCAAATACAAACAACACCATTGAGACACTCGATAACCAACCCTTTAACAACTCTAAGAGGGTACAAGTCTTCCTAATGGTATACACTCAATGTACCATACACACATTTCATTATCTTCCTTTATGATAAATAGAAGGATACAAAAATTCTAATTGACTCATTAGGTCCTAGAGTTTGAGCCATAACTTTGATACCATATATAACATCCCCACTCAGATCTACCAAAAAATATATTTTTTTAAAATTTAAACACATATACTATAAATAGATTACACTACGAGAATCTAATTAGTGACCATATAAAATACTCTATGTGTGATAACTTTAAATGAACTACACCACCTTATACATCTTTAATCACTATCAATATAAGAAAACACATCATAATACAAATATAGAAAGTAATTAAAATAAACTAGCCATGATCAATACATGCCTATAACCACTATTGTCAATGTATAATAAATAAGCAATTACAATTTTTCATGATAATGTTTTGATGATAAGTAAAATATCATACAAGTACATATATAAGATACAAGGCTCCCCAGAGCATAGTTTACAAACTCTAGTATCTGTGGTAATCTCAATTGTCATCTCTAAGTAAGTACTACTTTGGGGAGGGAGAGCATCTTTTGAGCACTTTTCCACACCAACTATGTACCAACAATCCCCCACACTAATCCCATCAGGGAATGGCGATCCTTTCATAGATGAGTAGAGAGTGATGGAATGGGAATCTAGAGAGACAAGTTAGTACCCATGTGTTGTATGATTTCTAAAACTAAATATGGGGTGTATTTTAGAAAACCTATTCTATTCCAAGATATTGAAAAAATTTGTAAATCATACACATAAAATGATAATGTCTCACTAAACATATTTTAGCCAAAGTTTTCAAGAATAATAAATAATAATGATCTATAGATCATTCAAAATTCATACACACCACTTGATCAGATTACCTTCATCTAGATTATTATGTTAGTAAGCCAATGAAGTCCATCTCACTCCTTACTCAGTATTAGAAATGTGATTTTGGTTAACATAATATAATGAAAAGATTCATATAATTTACATCTTACTACAAATCATATCACATAACATGCTAAACATAGGAGTAATAAAAAAATATACATTAATTCCATCAAACATATAAATGAATATCACATTATTATCTATCTCATACTAGAAATAATGACTATAACTTCTACCATCTGGGTATAATATGCATCTAACTACAAATTCAAATTACTATAAATAGTTTTTAAATATACTACACCCAGTCAAATAAAGTAATACAAATCGATGGAAATATAAGCTTCTATTCAAGAAACTAGATATAACAAAGAAATCCTCAGCTATCACAAACACATAATATTTCATTCTAGCATTCACTATAAGGTCCTAATAACTGTCATAAATATGTTATTCATAGAAATAATCAACACACATATATTTAGTCCATCAACATATGAACATATCTAAACATAATAATGGTAGTGTATACCCTTTGGATATAACATATATTTATACTATCATACTCCATGATATCCCATAATATCATAGTTCATTGTTTAAGAACACAACTACACAATTATGAATAACCAGTCTTATAATTCTAAGAAACAAATGACCTATAATAATCTAGTAAGTACGGGTTTATACTACCTAGATATACCCTATGTTCAAACTGCATACTACTATAACTTATAGGCACACATCACGATGCACTATTATATGCTATATATGTCTAAACACTTGTACATATTAACACACTTATAACATGTATCACCCACAAGTTTTCAATACTATCTAAATATGTACTAGCAGTCATTTATGACACAATTCAAGGCTTTTAGAAAATTTCAACAATCATTACATCCATGAATCATCAAAATATGAACTAAGTACTATAGTCCATAGACCTCTTTATAACAATATTCCATTCTCATTGTTTTACTATTAGTTCTCAAAATAGAATAAAAACAACCTCTATAAGGCATTCACAAGGTTCCTATATGTGTTATACTCTACAACAGTCTATGCATTTCATATTTATATGTTGCTATAGGTTTTCCCCTGTCAAATTATTTTGTATAACACTATTATGTTATAGATACATTACTTCATTTTTACCTAGAGTTCAAAACATAGCCAAAGTATAGACTTAGCCTCCTCACAGCTTTCATATAGATATATTCTTCATAGTTAAACTATCAACATATATACTTAGCTCATGAAGTTATATCAACAATGGATATATCATTAGTATGTTTTAGCATGCTTTAGGAACCTGTGTAGATGTATAGCTAGAGTCCTACTCTTATGGAGTTCATGACTTAGTTATAATAGATAATAACTTTATAGGCGTGCACCACCATATACCAATATATATTACATAAGCATATACATATGTAAAAATTAATCTACTCTAAGCATGTTTTGTACACATGATTTTCAATGGAAAGTAATTACTGTATAGAATCCCTATAGTCATTTATATTTCCAAAAAGGTTTTTAGGAGGTTTTTCAAAAATCATTATATTGAATAGATTGGCCATCATTTGTAAGTATTATATTAATTAACCACTCTACTTAATCAAATTTGAGGTTACTTGTTTTTCTGACAAATCACCATTTAGTTATGACTACAAAACCTATGTAGTTTCTTATATCCAATTAAGCATATTATCTTACTACTTACTATAAGATCTAATTCATTACTACCTACTATTAGCATATCAGATCTAATATCTAATTCATTATATCTGGTACAATATCCAATAACGTATTATATCAATGTTTTAACATATCTAGTAGTGCTATGTTTTAATCTTAGCACAACTAGGATATAGGGGTCTATTATACAGATTATTATATGAATATGTAGTTTTTAAGATATAAACTTATCAAAGGGATGCAATGTTCATTATAGACTTATCAAAATGATAGAGAAAGCGTGAACTATTCAAATACAAATTAGTATTTACAAGTATGAGAGAAATAATTATATGGAAACATCAAGCATTAATACTTTTACGAATGATTGGCTATTTCACATAATTATTTTTTATTTTGCCTTATCATAATCAGATTATTTTTACGAATAACTAGCTACATCACATAATAAGTATTATAAAGTGTGAAAGTATGATAATTATAATATCACATAATAATTATAAGTATTTTGCACAATGATTTTACTTAATGCTCAACGTACTTAATAAGTAAATCACATAACATAATAGTATTTAGTGAAACAATTTTTATCATGGGAAATTCCAAATGTCAATTCAATCGCATAAAGTTAACTATATATAAATAACTAAATCACTATATACCAATACATCACTGGTAAAGTCACTGCATGTTAAATATATTTAACTCATCCAGGTAAAAATAATTAAAATCATTGTACTGTATAATTTAAGTTGTTGCTCTAAATCAATATAATCTACCTATATATATAAATAAATAAATAAATAAATAAATAAATATATATATATATATATATATATATATATATATATATATATATATATATATATATATATATATATATATCACTACCTATGTATTAGATAACTAAATTGCTATTAAATACGTAACATCATATAATATATCCCTATATGAATCTATAGTTAAAAGTGTTTTTAAATACATTGTTACATCATATAGCTCTGATAATATGCTAGCTTTCATAACAACTGTATACCATATATCTTAATCATATAGGTAAATGTTACCTAGTATCATGAGAATACTAAGTATCTGGCAAAGTAATGCTCTAATCTGTAAATACCAAATCATTATATTTGAAGAGATAACTATAAAAAAATGGTAAATAACTATGATTTGTTAATAATATAAATATAAGTTGATGTTTATATGCATGAATATTTATATGCAGCCAGTTGATTCAAATAACTACTTATTTAATTACTATAAGTATTATATTTGGTCAAATATTAATGTAGTTTTTCCAAGCATATATAATTTGTTGCACACATGATTATAAGATGCAGTCCACAAATTGATCATAAATGTAGTCTCAAGTTTGAAAGAGTTGTTAATTGGTTGTTACCATATGGCATAATTTTATCCAAAGCGCTATGCAAAATTTAACCTATTACAAGTTGTTATCTTTTTATCAATTTGATGTGTAGATCATTCCAAATTAAATAATATTATAATTATAATGTCCATATAATCACATAGAATTTAAATACATTCCCTACTTGGTAGTCTGTGTTTTTACTATTTTTGGCTTCTTTGGTTCATCATTTGTTATTTGTCCACACTCCTCACACTCTGTCTCATTCTCCTCTATTCTTTGTGTCTCCTCCTTTTTCTTTTTTAGATTGAATAATTTCTTTCTTATTCCATATCCCCCCCAATTAAAAGGGGCATAGTTTTGTTTTTAGTTTTTTTCCTTTAAATCTTTCCCCAAAATCTCCTATTGAGATTTTTTGGTTTGTTTTAGTTCTTCTTTGTTTTTATTATTATTTTATCAATATCTTACTTTTTTTGTTTTTTCATAAATTTAAAACTTCCATTTCTCTTTATTTTTTTTATTGGTTTTTTATTTTCTTATCTTTTTTCTATTTTTCCTCTATTACTACATTTATTAAAGCATATTTGTTAAATTATATATATATATATATATATTCACTAATTAAATTATCATGTTAAAATGGTTTAATGATAACTCAATCAATAAATTTGAACTTATTTTAATTATGCAAATCTCAAAACATTCATGGACATACACACATGTCATGTAATATGAATTTCAAATAAGCAACTAAACTGTCATAGCAACCATGGTTAAAATGACTATCTAATGTAAATGACACCAAAACACATTATGCTAACCACTTTATCATACATCTAACATGTGCTAGCTAACATGGTGTGTGTAGGGTTCTAGCCAATTTCTCTGTCATCCTCTAATATATCCATCTATATCACTCTCTCCAACAATGCTCTCCTCTGTCATGCTCTAAAAGATGAATTCTCCTACGCCAACCTCACAACAAGCAAGTAGTTAGACCATAATAACATGATGTACATATATAATAAATATATAGCTAAAATAATAAATCAACATGTTTATAAGATAAACATATGGACTATAACTAACTCATAACAACGTAATCATGTAACCTAAGTAATATCATACTATCCCATATCAACATATATCTCAAAGCTTAGTTAATATAGCCAAATCCAAATTTGTCAACTATAAATATCTATGGATAATCAAATAGTTTGCTTAGTGAGGAATCAGGATATAACACAAACTGACATCTAAGCATTTAAAGAAAGGAGTCCAATCCTTTAAAACTTAAAATCAAACTAAATCAAGCTCAAAACATCCACTCCAACAACATTTTGAGAAAAATCAAAATGGATATTATCATAAAACATAGAATTTATAAAAGAAGCAACACCATATCTAAACAAACCTCTAAGATCAATCTTTGTCTGCTTGGAGAATTGGCTAACTGGAAAATAGACATTTCCAAGTCTCGGGTTACCCACCTTCAAGAAGTTCTGAATAAAATGTGCCTTGGAAATAGGCCTGACTAGGGAATCCATACTTCTCCCATGGTGACTTATGCTAAAAACATAAGCCTCAACTGTACCAACCTCCCAAACTCCTAGTAGATTTGGCTAACATAGAGGGGCACCGATCTAAGTGTGAGAGTCCTTAACACCTAGGTTTACAATGTTTGCCAAAGTAGGGTCATCTTCCTCTTCCTCTGTTTCACCTTTGTCCTCCTTCAAACTAGAAAATCTTCCTCTGCTCCCTTTCCAATTCATCCCTATGTCCTTAGTCCACTACAAATCCTGGTAGAACCAAGTCTCATACTAGACCGTAAGGGGTAGATCTACAAGCCTAGCATTAGAATGTTACGAGTTTAGTAAGACTGGATTTGGGAAAGAGAGCACGACCTCCTCCAATGCATCTAAGCACACATTGTCACCCAGTCCCCAGGTAAGAGAAGATCTGAGGAACATATGTGTATCCTGGCATGCAGAGGATCTCTTTCCTCCAATCCATTTAAATCATCCTCTTCCTCACCATCACTCTCTTCCCCTATGCCTTCTCGCTCACATGCAAATTGAAAATTATTACCATTTTTTCTTCTTCTCCTCCACTCCATCATTTGTATACGTTCATATGTTATTATAAAAATTAGGGGTAATAGCCAGGGAGTTCTTATCGAAGTGGAGCATGTGGGTGGGCCTGGGTTCGTAATATCCACCGAGCAATTCACAGTTGGAATCACCCCATTGTGCCCCACATGGAACACATGGAGAAGTGCAACTCCCACTTCAAGGTGCCCACATGGCCACTTCAATAAGAATCACACACCTGTAGATACATCATGGGAATTAAACTTGAGTTGAGTAAAAATTACTTGTACCTCACCAATACACTAAACCCCTTGTGCATTGTCAAAATTAAAGTTAATTCTCATTCAATTAATATTTTTTCACATATGCAAATACATTTAATTTAATTTCTATATTAAATTTTCAAATCAAAATAAAAATTAATTTTTTATAACATATTTTCTCATAAATAAAACAACTTTAAAGTTTTGTTGAAATTTTTGAATTATTTTATTTATTTATTTTTTTAAAAGAGAAATTTTAATTCTTCATAAACTTACAATATCATATTTTTACAGTATTGGTATATGCTACCATAAGACATTTTGTAAAATTTCAACTTATTTCATACTTATACTTTGACATGTAACAAATAATATACCAATACAATTTTACTATTTAATAAATATTTTAATAAAACTATTATTCAAATGTGTGCGCTTTTTTGGGTACTTTAGACATTTCCTCTTTTTCAAATTCAAACAAAATCGAGAAAAGTGTTGTTTTTATTTACCTTTTGAGTGCACAAATATTAAAACCCAAACAAAAAATCTTCATCCGTTCAATACGTTTAATATAATCATTTGACATTTTGATTCATTCATTATTTGATGTTTTTTATCATATATTGTTATTTTGAGCTTTTCGTATGCTTAAAACTTATTTTCACATCTTTTCAAAACCATTTAAAAAAAATAAAAAATAAAAACTTTTTCAAATGTCTTTCCTTTAAAGGATGACATTGTTCATCTTATTATTTATTCATGTGGAGTATTTGATTCGATTTGTCATGAAAATGTGTATTTTGTTGATTTTACATGGATTTGTGTATGGTTTATCTTTTTTAGACAAACATCTGATAATGCACCTTCCAACATGTAATTAGCACTTTCTTTGTCTTTTTGATTTTATTTATGATCTAATTTTATTAAATTTAATTTATGTAGATCATATTTTATGACCTTTTTTTATTTAATTTGAAGATTGATGTAAGTTTTTGTATTTTATAAGTAACATTGAATTATTTTTTATCATATTCTTTTTATTAATTTTAATTTTAAAATGGATTGACTTTATTTTTTGATAAGGATTATTGAGATATTGTTGATGATCATATTTACATTTTTATAATATTCTTGATGACATATATATTTTTCTTTTTTCTTTTCTTAAATCATTGTAATATTGTAATTTTTCTTTAAAGAAGTTGTCATCAAGAAAGATTATTATATAATGTCAATTCTATTCTTTATTAAATATTTTATTTTATTTTGTAAACCAAAAATAAAACTTAAGGAGAAATGTTAGAGATTAATATTTATTTGGGTTCATTTAATTATCTTAAGGTTATTTAGGTATGTGTAATATTATTCACAATATGATTTTTAATTCATATTTTTAGGGAATATGTGAGGTGTCACATCTGTTTTGTCCTTTTTGAATGCAATCTTATAGTTTCATATCATATGTAACTCCTTTAACACTAGTCACACATTCTCCCTTACCTCATGAGGTTTAGTGATATTAGGCACATACTAAGAAGGTTGTGCAAGGCTATGATGAATATTCTTAGTAACTCCTTTTGGATCATTAACTCTATTTAAAGAACTTTCTCATTTCCTCTCTCACATCTTGAGATCACTTACTTAACATGTGAATCTTATTCTTCTTCTCTATTCTCTTTATGAAGATTGTAATTTATAAAATATTATTGTAAGCTTTCCTTATTAATGCACATGGGGTTTTCTTTGGTTGATTGGTTTCCTCAGTTGACAACTTGTGTCTCAAATTTTCATGATTTTGATTGATTTGAGATATTATCTTACCTTTTTATGCATTCTTTCTCTTATGTTTCAATGTTACTTTATAAATATATTTTCATTTAATATTTCATAGTTTAATCTATAAATCAAGCATGGAGAAATAGAGAACATTATTAGAGTTGTAAGCTTATATTTATTAACATATTGTGTTTCTTTGTATATTATAATTTTATTTGTTTAAAAATAACTACAACTATTTTATTTCAAATTCAATTTGGTAAACAATATCAACAACTTTGTCATGATATATAAGATTAGTTAATGTCTGAAAAAATAATAATTTATATGTTTAAAAATGTTATACGTAATGGACCAAAAGGTACTATAACTCTTTGTAAAAATATTACTTCATTTTTTAAATGATTAAATTATAAATGCTCTAAAAATCAAATTGTAAACAATGACATCATCAAACATTGAGGCAAGCAACAATTTCTTTTTATTAAAATCAAATTAACATTATTTTTTTCTTGTTTCTTGACCACATTACAAATCATTAGATAACAGTAATAATTACAGGTTAAAGGTATGCTAAAATCAAAAGGTATTTATCTAGCATCTTTTTATCCAATTTGTAATTCAAGTCAGCATGCAATCCTACTGTCCTCATAATGATGACTCTTTATATTGTGCAAGATGTTCATAAAATCCAATCCATTCCTACACTCATGCATATTGCAAAAACCTTCCAAAAATAATAGTCATATCATTTGAATAATATAAACAAGACATTTTATCAATTGTATTTCTATTACAAAAAATCCAAATGAATAACACGTTCACAATTAAAATGTAAAATATTATTCCTATTATTTTAAAACAATGATCATGATTCCAAGTTAATAAGTTCCTTTACATTTTTCGTTACATAAATATTTTTGAAAATGTAAATAACTAGTTCTTCTTTATACTAATACATTTTTTTTGACTTTGAGATATTACAAGAATACAAAACATGGCATAATAGTTTATTTACATTAATAATGTTTTTTTAACTTGTTTTTAAAATGACTATTGTATTTAAGTTGCAATCTTATATTATTTTTGTATTTGTACTCGCTTGTATCCAATAAACATAGACTTCAAATTTTTATTAATATATTACTATGCATTTTTGTATTATTATGTTGTTTTTATACTATGAAAACTATAATAGTGAAAATATATGTTAAGACTTAATACTTATTTTTCAATGATTTAGTTTCTTAATGCTATTTCCAAATCTTTAGTTTCAAAGTTTGGAAAAAGTTTCTTCTAACACTTCAACTGATATATTTTCTAAATTGGACTTTATCCATAGTTTTGTTCATTGATTGTTGAGCATTAATAACTGGAATTTTTGATAGATACAAATGCTATACTAATATATATTGATATGTTATAAAATGTATTCATCAAAGTTTCATTCTAGATATACTATTTTTTTACCAACTCTTCTCTATGAGTATGCATATGTAAAAATATACTTAAAAAAATATTGAGGCATTACTATTATATATCAGTTCTATAGTTTATCGAATTTATTTACATGAACATTATATTTCCATTTATCCTTAAACAAAAGTGTCCTTCTATAAGAAATAACAATCTAATGCCTTCTGTTATCAACCCATTTTGAGAGGTGAAAGGTGTCACAAACATGTTATTGCCTTACTCTTATTTTGAGTGATGCCACCTCTTATCTGTTTCATAAGCCAAATGCAAAATTTTGGTGCTTCATTTGGTGAGCAATTGCATAGACCCATTTTGCTCTTTTGGTTTAGGTTTACATTTACAAGTAAAATGATATAATTGTGTTTCATTTACTACAATTACTAACAGGGTCTAGAATGCACTTTTTATGGACTTATATAATGTATTTGATGTCTTATAGGGAATAGAGATTTCATGTATCATTTTTATTCAAGTATTATATGTGGATTGAGTGGAAAATATTTTTTTACAAATAGTTAAACTATTTTTGTTAGCCTAATATCACCTAAATTAATCAAAATTTATAGAACCTTTAGCTAAATAATTCAATCAGTGATTCGAGAAGTTAATGCCCTACACTAGGTCTATATTATGTGCTTATTATTTATACTATGCAATCTAAGTTTTTGACTTTCATGCTTTACAAATTTTACCAACCTTTGTCTTAATCAAATGTTTTTTGGATTAGTTTCTACGATTTTAACTTCATTTTTATCTATGTTACAATCAATAATTAAATGTAGGTTGTTGTTAAGTAGGAAGAACAGATCTTGATTAAAGATCCCATTGGAATCATCTAAAAGGATGAAAATGATAATTCAGTTTCTTGTCAGAGTTTAAACAAGGAACAGTGTTTTCTAATTGAAAATGCCACAAAATGAAATATTCTTAGAAGAGGATACAAATGGTATGGATGGAAAAATTAACCTATGGTAATAGTTTTTTGTTTTTAACTAAATTTATGTTGAATGTTATATTAAAGCTTTGACTTCAAGGTGGTCCTAGTTTTAATTTCACATATGAATAAAATATTAAGAAAATATCATGTCTATCTTTTTTTTTTGGAGGTTGTGTGGTTAATTACAAATATAATATTTTATATTTTTCATTAATAATTAGAATGTATGCTACATTATAACAACCACATTTTTGCCTGATTCCAATGTTTTCTTGCATAGAGTTTCACTAGACCATTGGAATATTCTTTTTAGTAAATAGTTTAAATGTTATATACTTTCTAAATCTAAATTGAGAAGAGATGAAGAGGATTCCAAAAATACATTTACAAATAACATGAGCAATAATATTTTTTTTTGTGGGAGGATCAAAGTATGAGTATATGAAAATCTTATAAAAAAGCCATCAAAGGAGGAAGTCATGCAGGTTTATTTGATCTATATAAGGATAATTTGCACATCAATCCTACTAACTAAGTAAATACTTTGTTCTTGCTCAAGATACTTGAAAAAAGGGCGATTTTAAAATCCATTAAGAGTCCCTTAAGAGTTACACTTCTCCTTATCTTTCCTTTGTGATGTGCTATGTAGGAATGTTGTTGACCACTTTAATTTCATGTATATGCAAGGAATCTAATATATGTACTTCATAAATATGATTTTATAGCCTCATATATAGAAAGTATACAGTATATTGAATTTCATTTATTATAATCAAGGATCTATACCATGCAAAAATTTAATTAGACGGTTTTGATTTTGTGCTGAACATAACTAATAAGACTAATTTTGGTGACATTCTAAGCTATGTAGATAATAGAATCAAGAATTAGAAGTTAATCCTTGATGGGAAACATACCATTTGTTTTCCAATGATCAGAATAATTCAATCCAATTTGAATTTATTTTTTCCCTTCCATGCACTTCTATAGGTTAATGCCCATCTAGACATTGATTAACTAGGAAGGCCTTCAGCTCTCAAAATTATGAAGAGATTTGGTCAAAAAATTTGTAATCTTATATAATTTAAATAGATAATAATTGTTTAGGTGAAATATCATGGTTATAATATCATATTGCATGCTTCAAAAAGTTTTAATTGGATAAAATATTGTAGTTACTCCTTGATAACAATTTAATGCAATAATTAGTGAAACAATTAAAAGTGAGAAGGAAACATTAGTTTGATATATCATGTTCTTGCTTCCACCAAGACATTTATATGTGTATTTTGGCATGGTCTATAAGAATAGATGAGAAATATGAGGGTAATTAAGGTAAGTTCAACAACATGATTATAGTTTTTCATGTTAATTATTTTAAACAACTATATCCATGTGAACTTTCCTAAATTTTGTTTGGAACATGATGTTTGCACATATTGAAGTCCTTTCCAAAAACATAAAAATACATATCATATGATCTAAGAATTTTTTTTAATCTATTACCAACATAATTCCATCATGCAAACAATATGCTTTAAAAAACATTCTAAATTTACATTTTTGCTTTGGGTAAAATCTTGTTTATTCTATATTATCTTCATAACATATTTCAATTCTTCTACCATTTAGGTATATATGGTGTATTTGTATGGTGATTTATAAAAACATTATATCTAAAGTTAATCTAATTCCATTCATAGCTTATAGGAGTACTCTCTTTCCCAAAGAGTGAGTCAAACCCTTTTTTTCATTTCAAAGGTGATCATTTTATCTTGTGGTAGGAATATTATAGTCTTGGATTTCATAGAAAGTTTAAATAGTTTAACCTAGAAGGAAGCCCACACTTTGAGGATGAAAGAAGCTAAGTTTATCAAATAAGTTATGTTTGGGAGGATCACACACATTTATGGATGAACACAATCATTCCTCGATATCTATTTCACTTGGTATGTTTGTTGGCATTTTATATCATCAGTTGTAATGTATATCTTTGCAGATTAAGTGTTTTTTATATATATTTAAAAGATAAGAGAATATTTAACTTAATTTAATGTAATTTAGTTTGTTCATAATCTTTAATTTGATGCGGTGTAGATTGTATATATCATATACCATGATGACACCTACAAAATTTTAGAATAATCCATAGATAGTGGGTAAAAAAAGTTATGGCTCTTTAGTTCATGAACTACAGATGAGTGAATACATTTGAGAAATTAAGGTTAAAAATTGAAACCCGTGCAATAATTTACAAATTTGATTTTCAAATATTCTCTACAAACGTCTTAGTATAGATTATTTGCAATTTTTTTTTGGTTGGATAAAGTGATCGGGATTGAGATATATGTTGTTTGAGATGGAGTACATGTGTAATTCCATACCAAATCTCCTTGAAAATAGATGTGTATGAGTGTAAGGTGGATGATTTTTTTTGTCAAGATCTCAATTACTTCAAGCCCTTGTGGATTTTGATCTTTTAAACCTTCTATTTACTCTTGGAGACCACTCTTTTCATGGATTTGTAAGTTTTTTTCTATACAAAGCTATTTTTGAAAGATAGGCTAGGTTCCCCATATCCTTTGATGTAGTTTGTCAGTGTAATGCCATACCAAATCACCTTGTAAAGAGTTTATGGTATTTGACCCTAATTTTTACCAAATGTGTTTTTTTCTATTTGATATGCTCTTATTTAGGTAATGTTCATTTTTAATTTAGTTCATTTTTTTGTCTGTGTTTTCAACCTAGAAAGTATGTTGAGACATTGAATGAACAACTTTATGCTACTACACCAGTTTTGGAAAAACATTAGTAGTAAAAGGAATAAAGTATCAATTAATTTATTGATGTTCAAGCATAAATTTAGATGATTTTTTGGGAAATCGATAGAAAATTATAGCTAAATGAGCCTTTAAAAACTTCCAAAGTTCAAGATTATGATATGCCCAAGAAACAACTTGATAAATTTTACTTTTGATTGTTAAAGCTTTAAAGAGAAAAATTAATGCATTTTTATCCATGTTTTTATGTCATGTAATGAATATTTAGTCTTAGAAATAATGATATTTGCTTCACCTTTTTGCATAATACTATAATTAAACTTATTATAAAAATTATAGTTTAAAAAATTTCTTTTCAACTAATAGATGACCCCTCAATTCCCCTATCGATATGTCCATTGCCACTTTTATTATAATTTCTAGTTAAAAATGGTATGGTCTGACCTAAAAATGTAGTGTACATATCGGAGTTGTTGCTAGAAGCTGGATAATGCCAGTGCAATGGAGATGTGATCACATGAGTTGAAGCAAGTGCACACCACATAGATGCTAAAGCAATTTGAAAATAACACAAGAAGATAAATTGCACAAGACAAAATAAAGAAAACTAAAATTTGATTAGCATGAGATGGCCAAAGTGAGGACTACAAATAAGAGAGTACGTAAGTAACTCCTCCACAAAAGGTGGACAAGGCACCCCAAGAATAGACTGTAACTCCTCCATGAAAGGTGGTGACAAGGTGCTAAGAATAGAGAAGTAACTCCCATCAAGGGAGTTACTTATGACACCTATGACACATCTATGACACACACCTCCACATAAGCTAACATATCCCAAAAATGTAGGAAAACTCCATGTATGCACAAGAAATACAATTTCCCTAATTAATAAACAGGGAAAAACAAAAACCTACACTAATACCCCCCATAAGCACAGCTTAGGTGGGCAGTGTGGAAATATAAAATGGGTCCCGATAACTAGGCCTAATGAGGTACCCATGTACAAATGCAATCTCCCATAAGATAGAGAAAAGGAGAAAACCCATAGGAAAAAACTCCCCCCAAAAGAGAGACATAAAAGAAAAGAAGAGGCTAGTGGGCCCCCCTGAAGATGATGCTGCTACAGATGTGGACCACACCCCAAGAAGAGCTCGTAGATGAATGAACTTGCTCTCAGTGAAAGGTTTGGTTAAGATGTCTGTAACCTGCTCTAAAGACTAGAAAAATATCAAGTCAATGACCTAACTATGAATAAGCTCCTGAATGAAATACATGTGAATCTCTATGTTCTTGGTCTGTTGGTGCTGAACTGGATTCTTAAAATTTTGAATGGTACTTTGGTTGTAATAATAAATGATGGTGGGTTGCCTGATAGGAATGCCAAACTCAGAAAGAATCCTCTGAAGCCAAATAGCCTCAGTAGCTGCATTAATAGCTCCCCTATACTCTGCCTCTATGGCTGATATAGCAATAGCATTCTGCTTCTTACTAGACCAACTGATAGGACTAGAACCTAGAGAGAAACTATAACCAAAAGTGGACTTGCGAGTCTGTGATTTGTCAACCCAGTCTGAATTTTTATATCCAACCAAGTCAACCTCTATGCCGAATCTGTAATGAATCCCATATCTATGTGAACCCTATATGCAATGCAAGATCCTCTTAGCTATTTTCCAATGCAACTCATGAGGTTCCTAAATGAATTTGAAAACAAGTCCCATTGTATATGATATGTCAGACCTGGTGTGAGTCAAGTAGATGAGACTACCAACAAGTTGTCGATACCGAGTGGCATCAACCAATGGTGAAGAATAGTCAGCCTCAAGATTGACTCCTGATAGAAAGGGAGTCAGAGATGGCTCGTAATCAGCCATGTGAAACCGATTCAATAAGTCAAGAGCATACTTAGGCTATGCAAGAAAAATCCCTGAATCTGACTGTGAGATCTCGATGCCAAGGAATTAGTGCAACAAACCCAAGTCTGTCATGTAAAATCTATCCTGGAGAGATGCCTTCACCGCTCCAATAGCTGATGAAGAACTATCGATGATCAAAAGGTCATCAACATATAGAACCAAAATCAAGAGCAAATCATCCTACTATAAGAAGTAGACATTGGGATCAGAATAGCACCTAGTGAAACCCATTGTGAGAAGGAAGGAATCCATCTTAGCGTACCAAGCCTAAGGGGCCTATTTGAGGCCATAAATAGATTTCCTAAGTCTACATACTAAGGAATAATCTTGAACAAATCCTAGCAGCTACTCCATGTAGATCTCCTCCTCTAGGTCTTCGTGAAGAAAGGCACTCTTCACATCCATCTGATGCACATCCCAACCATGTGTTGCGTCAATAGCTAAGGTGAGTCGAATAGAAGTCATCTTTGCAATGGATCTAAAGGTCTTTGAGTAGTCAATGTCTGCCACCTGTGAGAAACCCTTGGTGACCAATCACACCTTGTACTTATCAACCGACCCATCTGTTGTAAACTTGGTCTGATATATCCACCTACATCGAACCATCTTTCTTTCCTTATGAAGTGAAGTAAAATCCCAAGTGTGATTTTTGATTAAGGAAGAATATTCTTCCTCCATATCATTATCCCACTCAAGTACCCTCGATGGCTCTCAAAAAGTCTGTGGATCCAAAACTGAAGTAAAGAAGGCATGTGGATCTCTCTAAAAATCCCCCCTAGTGTGTCTGTCATCTACGGGATCTCCTGCACAAGTGCCAGCACTCTCAAGTGTCTATCTGGCCCAAAGTGGCCCGAAAGTGTGCAAGTCAGGGGCTAACTCCTCATCCTCTGACTGACTAGAGGTGGATGACCTTGCATCACTGTCCTCACTGTCTAAACTTGAAGAAAAAGAAGATGTCTCTAACTCAAGAACTTGTTGTGGCTGATCTAAATCTGATGAGGAATCATCATGAACAAGTAGATCCAATGAGGGACAAGAAGTGTCAAGTGTTGAGTCTCTAGGACTCTCCTAAAAATGGACACTTCTCTCAATAAACAACTCATGAGTGACTGGATCTAGAAGGAGATATCCCTTAATACCATCCAAATATCCTATAAAGATGTAAGGCTTGGACTGACGTTTCATAGCTTTGTGTTTCTTCTTCAGAATGCAGGCCATGGCTGGGGATCTAAAAACTCTAAGGTGCTCAACATTAGGTTTCCTTTTATGCCAAGCTTCAAAGGGTGTTATCCCTTTCAAAGCTTTGTGAGGAACCCTATTTTGAATGTAGCAAGCACAATTGATGGCTTCAGCCTAGTACTATGGTGCTAAGGATTTGGAGTGAATCATACAGCTACCCATCTCTTTCAAGAACCTATTTTTGTGTTTTGCAACCCCATTCTGTGAAGGACTGTAAGTGACTGTGCATTGCAAATCAATCCCCTCTATGGTGCAAAATTGCTCAAACTTGATGCTGACATACTCCCCTCCATTATCAGTTAAAAAAACTTTGATGGATTTCTCACTCTATTTCTCAACAAGAGCCTTGAAGTCTAAAAAAATTTCAAACACTTCAGATTTTTGTTTGAGAAAATATATCCAAGTGTACCTAGAGAAATCATCAATGAAAGTGAAGATGTACTTGGCCCTTGTGAAATATGGTTTGGGAAAGGGTCCTGATACATCACTATGGACTAACTCCAAAGGTTGTGAAGCCCTCCAAGCTTTGCCTTTGTCAAATTTTTCTCTTGAGATGCTTCCCAAGGGAACACCCCTCACAAAGACCTTTTGAGAATTGGACACGAGGCAAGCCAATGACCATGTCATTTTTGCAAAGTTGTTCAAGGTAACAGTAGTTAAGGTGGCCAAACTGCTCATGCCATAATTTGCTAACTCCATCTGAATGAGTCAGCAATGCTATCAAAGAAGAATTTGATGCAAAGTGTGAGAAGGTGTATAACCTATCTTGGTGATCTGCCCTACCCACTACTAGTGTAGTATCACTATGCAACTCCCTGATAGCCACTGAATCTAGTGAAAACTCAACTATCATACCCTGACCAATGTGAGTGATTTGGTACACTGATAGGAGATTGGTTGAAAGAGAAGGAACACTTAGAACATTTTTGAATGTTCCTCCTTCCATTTCAACTGACCCTCTCCCTGTAATAGAAACTGATGTGTCATCACCCAAACTAATTGAAGTCATGCTACAAGGCTCTAAAGATGAAAAATCAACTAGTGAAGAGCCCATGTGGTGAGAAGCACCCGAGTCGATGACCCATGAAGATGTGGAAGTTGTTGTAGCTACAAGGGCCTTGCCCTTTTCTTTCTCCTTACCCTTGCCTTTTGCCTTGGTAGAATCTTGGGTAGATGAATTCTACTTGATGGACTCAAGAACACCTATATTGTTCTTCTCTAGAAGATGAGTTAGGTGACCTATTTGTTTCTTCATGCATTTATGTTCACCATGCCCTGTCTTTTTACAATAGGCACACTTAACCTTCTCCTTCTTAGGTTTATCATTGGAGGATAAAGACTCAGTGTTGTTTTTGGCAGGATTTTTGTTTTCTTTCTTCTTCTCCTGGTCCTTGTTCTTTTTCTTCTTCTCCTTTGTTGAAGTCTTTTCCTTACCATTTCCATCTATCAAAGCTTGGGGTTGAGTAGACTTCATTGTGCCCATTTTAATTATCTTATCTTGCTCCTTATTCAAGTCGGCAATGAATTAATCCAAAGAAGGCATTTTCCATGTAGTGCCAATGGCACTTTTTATGGCATGGAAAGTGGAGACAAAGACTGAATAGCTTGGACCTAACTTTGTGAGAATAGAAAGTATGAGTTGATCATATTTCTTATTTATCCCACATTATTTCAATTTCAATCTAAGGGCCTTAAACTTAGTGAAGAAGTCTTATAGGGTGTCAAAGTTGCTAGGACTTTGACTTATGAATTCATTTTTGAGCTCATGACCTCTCATCTCATGAAGCTTCCCAAATAGATTTTATAAGGTGTCCCATATGTCATTGGGAGTCTGGGAGGATTCTAGATGGAAGAGAAGTTCTAGAGACACAGACAAGCTCAGTAATCCATAGGCTTCATCACTACAGTTGTACCACTTGACCTTTTTAACATCAGTTTTGGGTTCTACTTCAGTACCCATGGTGATCCTATACAACCCTTTGCTTCTAAGAATGATTGACATTTTAACCTTCCATTCATGATAGCTGAAGGGTGTTATGGGTTTAAGTTGAAAATAATATATATTTTAGCTGAATTTAGGTGAAGTTGTGTTGATTGCAAGTTGTAAATTATGAAGAAAGGAGAATGAAAGCAAAGATGTGCAAGTGTGAAAAGCAATCACACCTCCCCCCCCCAAAATATGAAAGTGCATGCTCAAAATATGTCAGACTTAGCTGAGAATGCATCTTAGAGTAATCAGTTCAAGACCAAAGCAAACAGGATGTTGGACTCAGCCGAAAATGCATCCCAAGAGACCCAATTTTTTGGCACTTTGTAAACTAGTGAGTTTTTGATAAATAACAAGCCTAAACTATGGAGAATTGAATTACAAACACTTTTTCAAAAAATGGCACCCAAATCTGAGCTACCGTTTGCAAGATATTAAAGGTTCAATTTTTTCGTAAACTAGTGTTTTTGCAAAAAAAAGCACTAAAACATTAAAAAAATGCCTATTTTGAGAGAGAAAGTGGCCTTACAACCACTCATTAGATTTGGCACAAAATGATGAATCCAAATGAGGTTTGTGTGAGGGGGAATTGGCCTCCTGCCAACCCGGGCCTCACCCTTCGTCTTCGACAAGCGAAGATACAAGTTTAAAATGAAAACCCCCAAATTACAAAACTGTCTATAAAACTAAATATTCAGTAAAATTGACTGATTTTTGTTTTATCAAGTCAATTTTAAATAAAAACAAATGAATCGTAGACATAATGATGGATGCCACGTGTCCAAGGGGCGCCACATGGGACGCCAAGCAAGGAAGGGGCGCCAAAAAATGCACAGTCCAGATTATAACTCAGAAAAGACAAAAAAAATGAATGCAAACCTATGTTAGATGTCGTACGACCTACTTGGAGCCTTGTTGGGCAAGAAAATAAGCTAGAAGGACTAAAGACCAGAAGCTAGGCACAGAAGCTTGGCATTACTGAAGGATAACAGTAGACTTGCACGCTGTACGACCTATTTTGGATGCCATACAATTGATGGCATGGTAGAAGTGAAGGATGCTAAAGGCGCCTTGCTGTTTGGAGTTGTTGCTCCTCCCTCTACTCCTTGTACTGCTCCTTCCTCTATTGCTGCGTGCAACAATGGTGCCCAAGCAAACTGTTGAACCAGCCCCTGAAGTGAACACAACCAAGACACCCAAAGGCCAAGGATTCCAAGATGCAAGAAATGATACCAGAAATGATATTGAAAGTTTTTTTTATATTTTAGATCAGATCTAGAAATAAAAAAACAAAGATAATTCCACTCCTCTTGATTTCAAAATGAACTAAAAGCATAACCAGACACACGATTACCATTCTTGCTCTGATACCATATCGGAGTTGTTGCCAGAATCTGGGTAATGCGAGTGCAATGGAGACGTGATCACACGAGTTGAAGCAAGTGCACACCACATAGATGCTAAATCAATTTGAAAATAACACAAGAAGATAAATTTCACAAGACAAAATGGAGAAAACCAAAATTTGATTAGCATGAGATGGCCAAAGTGAGGACTACAAATAGGAGAGTACATAAGTAACTCCTCCACAAAAGGTGGACAAGGCACCCCAAGAATAGACTGTAACTCCTCCATGAAAGGTGGTGACAAGGTGCTAAGAATAGAGAAGTAACTCCCATCAAGTGAGTTACTTATGACATTCTTATGACACCTTTGACACATCTATGACACACACCTCCACATAAGCTAGCCTATCCCACAAATGTAGGAAAACTCCATGTATGCACAAGAAATACAATTTCCCTAATTAATAAATAGGGAAAAATAAAAACCTACACTAATAGTGTAGTGATGAATCAATTGTTGTCATTGTGTTTTGTGTGTAAATAGATGATACAAAGAATCAATGTCATTCTTTATTTTTATTTTTATTTTATTGTGTCAATAGGTGTGAAGGGTTGATAGGAAGGCAATATGTTTTTTAATATTTTGCAATACAAGATGTAACAAAAATACAAATGTATCGATGAGGTTCTAGTGTCATTTAGTTTTGGTTCCTTTGATGTTGTTTGAAAGTAATAATTTTTTTGTAGAGTTGAAATGCAGGGTCTGTCTACATGTTTGTGGCCTAGGATATCCTTAAACACCTCTATCCACAATGCATATATCCACAGTTATAGCTACAATGGTCTCTATTTCATCATATTTATTCAAGGAAGCCAATGCATTTGTGTTTCTATAACCAAATACAAATGCAAGTGTAGTATTGCTTTGTTTAAGAATCGAAAGGTTGAGGTACTTGCAGAGACTCATTTAGGGACTTAAGGCTCAAAATTACCTTCATGACTCACATGCATGTATGTCAACTAAGATATGATAAAACCTTCTTTGTTGACTAGCTAATGTAAGATTTTGGTTATAGTTTTGTTGGAGTGTTGAATTTTAATTAAGTTAAAGTTGTATAGGCATTATTTTGCTTGCAGTTTGCTTGCTAATGAGACCTTTGTTGGTTTTACACAAAGATGATACTCATTAATAACAATTTATCTAAAATTTATATTTTTATTATTTTCCTATAATGTTATATATTCTAAAAACTATTATTTACTTATAGTTACATAGTGTTACAATAGGGCCTTAAATTTACCTTCCACAATTCATTTCAACTTTCATTAACTTTGTAGCTTAATTGTGACCATAGTTGTTATTATAACATATAAATCAATATAGAATACTAATGACATATCACTTAACTCTCAGCTTGATCCTAAATAGGAAGTATTAAATTCATGGCTATTTCTCTATTATTAAGATGTGTTACATTATACAATCACAGGGTGGCATTTTACTATAATTTTTTACAGCCCAAATTTTATTCTTAACATACTTGTTCATGTGCATATCTAGAAATGTGTTAACATCTAGTATCTTTTAGAGTTGTAAAATACAATCAAATTTATTTTAAAATGTATTGGATTGACAATTATAAATCATCAAAATTTTACATGACATGTAAGGTTGACTATCAAATTTTTTGACTAATTTTATTTATGTAGGGGTATACATATACTTTTCAAAACTAATTTTTTATTATTTTTCAATTTTTTTAAGTTTTCATCTATACTTATCTTCAAACAAGACATAATTATAAACTACACATAACAGAGACTTGTCATATCACACCCTTATTTTATCTAGAAGCAATTACTATAGAAACAAGAGCCGTGAAGTCACTTTAGTATCTATGATTAGCTAAGAAAGTGTCTAGTTGTGAAATGGATTTGGTTATAACTTGAATTAGGTTGTGTAGATTTTTTATGTGTTATATAAGATCATAATAATTTCAATAAATGTTTTTACTATAATAAATGGTTCTGGTGACAATTATTATGATTTTGTGCAGGTAGTAAAAGATCATAATACATACAATTTGCAATTTAGTGCCTATATTTAATGTATATAATATTATAAATTATAATAATAATTGATATGAATATATTATATTTAGTAATATATAATATATTATATATCATATCATAAATTTATATTATTTGTTAAATAAGATCATTCTAATTGTTATATAGATATTATATAATATATATAAATATTATTTTATATAATATATATTCTAATATAGTTTTAGATTATAAAAAGAAATCTAATTGCCGAAGATGGTTAATTAAAGAAAAGGAAGGTAAAACATATATCTTTGTACATAGAATCATAATGGCCTTGCAGAAATAACTTAATGCCCAAATGTCATACCATAAATAAACCATATGGTTTAACGTGGCACCATAGCTTAATGATATGGAACCATATTGTTTGATGTCAAGCACATTTGATCTGTGCTCTATCATCATTGACTCACCATCTTTTGGTTACAATATTATTTTCCATGCACTTGTATTTTATACTTGCCCTCCAAATGTAGCATTTCATTCTATAAATGTAGTTTACTTTTTTTCAAAATTTACTAGAATGATCAAGCAAATTTTCTATGAAATTCTTGCAACATGATAGACCTCATTGATATAAAAATAGTCAAAATTTGCCTTCATGCCTTAAACGAATCAAAAACACAAAAAATATAAAAGGAGGAAATTTTAACCACCAAAGGTTCATTAAAAGCACTCAAAGTCTTCATTAAACAAAAGGTTTGCCTTATAGCCATGCCTGATTATATAGTATATCCCTAGCTTATTACTAAAATTCAAACCATTAATGGTTTAGTTTACTTCTCAACACCTATGGTAGGTGAGGCATCCTAAGTGATTATGATTGTTAGCCACTCCACAAATTTTATGGGATTGGTTCACATAATATTGAAAAAATCAAGGATTTCATGCATGTTATCAAGGTGTCTCTAGATCTTGTGATGAAAAAATAGTCTGTAAATGGGATTCACAAGTGTTATCACCAAAACTAAGTGTGAAACAATTGGATTCGTGCCTTCACCATCAAACACATTGTGTTTCTTTCCTAAAATTTAAAGAGATTCAATCTCTATAAATATCAAAAAGCAGGATAAACCATTGTTGATATGGTGGCTTAATATGGGAGTAAATAAACTCTAATTTTTGTCATCTATCGTCTCCCCTCCTAATCTCATCAGCTTCATTAACAATGAAAAAGACAACAAAAAATTAATTGTATCATTCACTATTTACCCTCCTAATCTCCTATCTCCTATGAGGGAACTGACTAACTTGATGGACATGGCAGTGCCCCTTACCTCTTGCACATGATACCATCTATTGGGACTAAAAACATTTTCCATATCTCTCAATTTTGTTATCCTATGAAATAATTTGGAAGGGCACTGATTGTGAGACATGTTTTTCCTAATTTAGATATTAAAATAAGACTTAATCAGCTTTTACAGTAATAGGTAGCTTAAAAATAAAGATATCTATAAACAGGGCAAAGATAGAATATCGACTAGACTAGATTCCTAGATGAATGGAAAGCATTATCACTACATAAAAAAATAAAAGAAAATATGCTAATTAATCTCAATTAATTACCCATGTATTTGATCTAAAGTATAAATCAAGCTTATCAAGTATAAAGGAGATTTATCAAGCAAGGCAAAGACATATATGAGTATACTATTTATTGTCCAAACCCTATTATGGACCATAGGAAATTTATCAGTGAGGTTTCTAAAAAAGTAACATAACATCTTTATACTACCCTGTTTCAAAAGTTGAAGTCTTTAAACTTGAAAAGATAGTTGATAGCTAGGAAAAAAAGGTTTGATTGATGATTTTTGGGTGCATGCCACATGCCGTCATGTAATTTATGTTTGTAGGGTTAAGGTTTTGATTGGCATAGTATACAAGGTGGGGAAGATATAAACATGTCATGTGTCTTGTTCCCATGCAAAATGGTGGATATAATACATAGTTAAGTTTTATTATAGATATAAAGACTAAAGGACATGGGCTTGACAACTATTCTGGGCATACTGAGCATTGTTCAACATGCTGAAGTGGGATGCTACACTAACAAGGCCCATTGAAATGAGCTTTGCATGCATTGAGTCAAATGTCTCACAAGTCTTAGCCCCAACAACCTTTGAGAGGCCAAATGCCAATTGATTTACATATAAATAATATTTAACTATGAGAAGTTTTTGCTAACATAACCTTAATATTTACATTAGAAAATAAAATGAAAACAAACTTTCACCTAAGCATCCTAAAATGCAACTTAAAATGAAACAAATGAATTGACCACATTGCCTTAATGTATTACCTTATCGACTATAATATTATCCCTAGTTTTTCACTATATCTATTTCATGTAAATAAAATGGAATTAAAATTAGTAATCATCCTAAAGGTGTAAGTCATGTTATAATATATTTAATATCAATAGTGGTATGACACATGAAACACTACAATGATGAAGCTATCGAACCCTTTTTCCATGAAATGTCAATTTGATAATTTTTGTGAGGGTGATGGTGGAAAATAAGGTGGTGTGTTAATTCATATAGCATGGATGGGGAGGGGATGTCACATTTCATAGTGAACTTGAACAATGATGAAGTGATGCAAAAATTCAATGCCATAAAAACATGAACGTGTGAGAGATTCATTGGCACGACACATGGAATGCTTGAATGTTGAACATATCTAACCTTTTTTCCATGAAACACCAATCTGATATTTTAAGTGGGGCTAATGGTGGAAAATAAGGTGGTGTGTTGATTCTTATGGCATGGCACCAATATATGTGGGGAGGAGATGTCACATTTCATAATGAACATGAACAATGATGAAGCAATGCAAACATTTGACATGATAAAAAACATGAAAGTGGTGAGAGATTCCAAGATGTAATGAGTGATGTGAGGGGTGGGACTTCATGATCTAGGAAAGTGGGGTCCTTTAAGTGAAATAATGTAAATTGCTAGGAGTATTTCACATGAAACCAATGAGCACTCAGATCGTTTCACCTTTTGTGCATGGAGCATTAAATAACATCAATTTGATATTTTTAGCAGAACTTATGGTGGAAAATGAGGTAGTGTGTTATTAATATATGTAATAATTTTATATATTGTTATTGTTATTATTTATATTAATTATATTTATAACATATATATTAAAACACATAAATAATATCAATATAGAATAATCCCACTTGAAGATAGTGATTCCTAAATGGGTTCATAGTATGTTTAGGAAAAAACATAGAAATCAGTCTAGAGAGTGGTTAGGACTATCATAACCATGTTTAAGATAGTTGGGACCACAAGTATAATATGCCTATGAGTATTTTATATATATTATATATTATAATTAAATATTATATTATATTATATATAAATATTATATTACATAATATATATTCTAATATGGTTTTAAATATTCAAACATCAAAATTGCAAGAAAAAACCTAATTGGCTAAGATAGTTAATTAGAAAAAATACAGATGTTGAGTTTCTTATCCTAACACATATTACAGTGTAAGGAAGGCAAGTGACAAATGAATGAGATAACTAGTAGATAAACTCTTCTAATTAGAAACCTGTCTCATAACACAAGGATCAATTTTGGCCCCAAATTTTATATTTTTCCTTTTTTATTATTTTAATTAACCTACCATAAAGTTGCAGTTGTAGCTGTTCTTTATGTTTCAGTATGGTTTGTTTTTGAGTAGCCAAAATACACTTCAATAGTTAATGTGTTGGTAATTATGGAAAATCCATTATATACAACATATCTTTTAAGTACATGTTTTAAACTTTGTTGTAGGTATTTATAAGATTTTTTATTTTGTTTCTGTGTATAAGTAACAATGTTAGTGACTATCAAAATCGATCAACTAGTATTGATATGTTATATATATCTAGTTGGAAAATACTGTGAATAAGTATTTATATATCTAATTGAAATATCTATACATCTAATTGAAAAAAAAAATAGAAAGTCACAAAATTAAAATCAATGTGTTCATTAGCCCTAATTTAGACCACTATGAAATCACAAAGTTTCTTCTTTTTTGTGTGAACGAAATGACTCGTGGTCCATTTGTACAAAACCTATGTATCTAGGTGGGTGGAGGATTATTTTTTTAACACAAAGATTCAGTGTTTTGAACCCTAGGAATAACAATTACAACCATAGTGATCAATCAATAGTAGGAGTAGATGGCAAATATATTAGGCGAAACACTGAGGAGGAAAATCTCATGCATTTTTACAAAGGGTATGAGTAACCACAATTTTTTTACTATGCATGAAAATCTCTCTTCTCTCTACCAAAGTTAATTTAAATTATTACTTCAATGCCTTACAATATACTTTATGTGGGTGTTTTAATGCCCTATTTTATTCGTTCAACATTCCATGCAGGAACTAGCCAATCCTTGCCACTAGTCACAACCAAAACTTGGGTTTCATAATACATACAATGGCCAAATGTGATTGAATGAGATATTTGTATAAGAATTAAAGTGTAAATAAATCAATCAAACTTAATTCCTATGTCTAGTTTCTAAACAACATAAGAGGGGAAAAACCTCTAATATGAATTACCAGGACATGAGATATATGTAAGACATTTTTGAAGGAGAGGCTTCTTTTCAAATGTAGTCTATAATCATGGCTAGTACAAAATATAGTATGGCTCTTTCCCAACCTTTGCTTTTTAGTGGCTATGACTTGACACATTACTCCATCATACTCATCTTGAAGTCTCTTAGGGACTAACAAGATTGACAAACTATGACTGATACTCAAGATCACGTCTCCTCATATTGTTTCCTCATAAATCCCTTGGGCTCACAAATTATGCTAAGTTGCATCTTTTTATTTGTTTTAGGTTCTAACTATGCTCTACTCTCACTCTATGCCTTCCACATGTCCCCATCATATTTCCCCAAGATTTTCCAACTTTAGACTAAGTTGGACCATGCTTTATTGATTAACACTAGGGATTATGTGGCACTCGGTGATTGGTCCCTGTTTTCCTCAGATTGACACTTGTAGATGGACAACAAGACTTTCATAGTCTATATGGCATGTCATGAATAACACCATGATATGTGTGCCCTACTAAGTCCAAGAGGGGTTGGGACTAACTGGGACTAGAAGGGTCCATGTGTTCAATTCTCACTAGTTTTGAGTTGTATATGAGGCTTGAAACTTGACAAGTGGATCCCTCTTATTCATATCAAGGTCTCTCGAGGACTGACAAGAATGATAAACTATGACTGACACCCAGGACCATGTCTCCTCATATTATTTATATAACTTCCACATGTCCCCATTGTATTTATTTTAGGATCTGCCAACTTTAGACTATGTTCGGACCATCAGAGCAATGTTAGAAGTAGGGGTCAATAAGGGGTCTCCATTTATATCATGCCATATGGATATTTTTAGCAAGCTTCTAAGTGTCCTAGTCAACTAAGAAACCCCAAGCATAGTACTGGTCTTTAAGACCAATACTCATGGGAGTGGTTTTGGTCTTAAATACCTTTCAACAAAACTACATGGCCAATGTGGGATCAAACCCTAAGCATTGAGCTTGATGGCCTCAACACTGTAATTCACAGTTGAGATGGCGAGCTCAACATATTACAACATAAATGATAAATGTCAAAAGATTTTGAAAGCAAGAAATGAAATAAATAAAATCACTTTGGGCTACTAATGACTCTATAAAGCCTTGTACTCTATGAAAATTGTTGAAAATCAATCATCTCTCTCTATGTTATCAACAAATTGTATTTTACCCATAGGCCATACTAAAATTTCCATAATTCAAATACTTATATAACCAGATATTTGCTAGCTTTATCATTCCTTGGGCTTGAACTTCACCTAGATGGATAACAAAACTTGGGCATGACCCTAAAAATGCAGGGATGATATGTAGTTGTTGTGCACTTTCAATTACCTTATAAATGCATTTCATGGGAATCCAAATAGCGAATGGTTATTTCCAATATTGCATGGAAAACAAATATCTTCTTTTAACATATCTTTTTCCTTGAGTTTTTTTTTGCTATGTTGCACTAAAAGAAGATTGTTACTGATGATTAAGGGAATATATTTTTTGACTACATCTCCCTGGTTCTTTTTTTATCTTTTCATAGATTTAAAACCATATTATTTACAACTTTATGCAACAACTTTCTAAATATCTCATTTGATAAGTATTGTTGCAAGTGATTGTGAGGTATTTTGTTAGTAATGTGGTTGTTTCTCAATTTAGACCACACACTAGCCCCATTTCTGCCTTGTACTTTGATCCCATTGGTACTCCTCTGGAAACTGCATCAATTTATGGTCATAACCTCAATGTTCATCTGGCATGTTCCCAACTTTATCTACTTTGATAAAGAACCACTAGGCACTCCCATAGTATTCCTTTGCTTATCCATTTATTTTTTCTTTCTTTTGCTTGTTTTAGTTGGATAGATATGCAATAGGCACTTGTATTTTTTACCATGAACAAGTATATTCATTCATTTAGGATAAAAATGATATTAGAATCTAAGACACCAAATTGGAGTTAGAAGGAACTTGGACATTAAGTAAATTCATAATATTTCAATTGTTATGATTAAAGAGCTCTTCATGAAAAGGGGAATAGGCCCAAGGGAGGCCATATGAGAAATCCAATCTTTTTATTAGTTCTTACATGTAGTTTCACCTATTATATTTTTCCTGGCTATTTTTTTCCCATGATCACATCTCTTTCATGGATCTACTAGATATTTACTAAATTTGTGCTAGCACAACAACTGGGTTCAAGATTGTATGGTCTCAGTATAAGTGTTATTGGGATAGATTGGTCGATAATTTCTTCTTACTTGGTAAGCCTACTTGCCAATCCTTGGTTTGCCATTGCCAATTTAGTTGTCAGTTTTGTGTTTATAATGTATGTGATGACACCATTGGCATATTGGATGAATGCTTTTTTGATGCAAAGACATTTCCCATATTTTTTGAAGATCTTTTCACCTCTTTTGGCCAAGATCACAACATCTCCAAGATTATTGATTCAAATTTCCATCTGGGCTTGAAAGTTTATGAAGGGTATGGAAAATTACATTTAAGCACCTTTTTTTCTATGACATATGGAGTGGGCTTTGTTGCATTGACTGCCACAATAGTTCACATGTTTATTTACCATAGAAAGTATGTATCTATATCCAAGTCTATATCTTGTTTTTAAATTCAATAGAGTTCTATAATGTCACCATTATAAGACTGATTGGTTGTGTTTATCAATATGTTAATGATGCAGATAAATTTGGAAGCTTAGCATGTCTACTTTTAGAGACCATATCTAGTGGAAGGTGCACACCAAGTTAATGAGAAAATACAAAAATGTACCATAATTATGTTTCCAATTACTTATTATTGGAACTATTGCTTTGTATATCTTTGTATGTGAGTATTACATTAATCAACTTCAATTGCCTTGGTGAGGAATATAGCTAGCATGTGTTATTGCCCTACTCTCCACACTTCCTATTGGCATTACTACTACAACCACCAATCAAGAAAGCTTGAATGAATCATATGCATACCTTTTTCATCATCCCAACTATGTTTTGGGTGTCATTGTTTCTCAAGGATTTTGTTTTCATAAGAGCCTTTTAAATGTTGGGTTTCTAAATCTCATTGCATCCAACTGAACAAAATGGTCTTGATGACTACTCTAAAAATACAAATAACCAGAAGTAACTCATATTTTAATCATTTTCTTCCTTCATATCCATAGTTTCCCTATGTGGGTGATGCAGTGAACACTTTTGTTCTACAATATAGTGAGAAAATCCTTTATTTAAACAACAAACATGGTTAGCGGTCTCTGTTGGATCTGCAAGGGAGAAAGGGAAAAACTAAGGAATACACACAAAACCAATACAAATAACAAAGTCCTAAAAAGCAACATCTTTTTTTATTAAGCTCAGTTTCTATTTTATTTTAAAACACATATCCTTCCTATTTGCTTCTATTTGTAATCAACTCTAGCAATGCAAATAATCATAAATAGCTCATAGTTGAATCATTTTCTTCCTTCATATCCACAACGTCCCTATGTGGGTGATGCAATGAACACTCTTGTTCTAAAATATAGTGATAAAATATTTTATTTAAACAACAAACACAGTCAACAGTCTCTGTTGGATATACAGGGGGGAAAGGGAAACAACTAAGGAATAACACAAAACCAACACAGCTAACAAAGTCCTAAAAATCAACATCATTTTTTTATTAAATTTAGTTTCTATTTAATTTTAAAATATGGATCCTTCCAATACCTCAAATACACTCTCCTATCTATGTTTCTCTTTTGATTCCTAAAAACTAATAATAAACTCCAATCAAAAGTTGCATGTATTACAATCCCCACAAAAATGGGGCAGTATTAACATTCTACTATTTTAAGTAAATTAAAGTCTTATTTTTACCCAACAACCAAACAACTGGGAGATCTCACAAGTGAATTATCTTATCCCTTGTGGGCCTTTGTTAAAGGTTTTAAATAACATCACGAGTGCTAATTTTTATGTACACTAGGTTTCTTTACATATAATGTGTTTGAAGAGTATAGATCTGGTGGTTACTCCCTTATTTCTACTTAAATGCTAGTATATCATCATCTGGGCTTTCATCTGCGTAACAAAGATATCCCTCATCATAAATGTGTACCACTTAAAGAATGTCACCATGTCTTTAGATTTTCCCTTACATGACAGAACGGTGGGTTATTTTCAAAAGAACTAGTGCCCTTAATTCTAATTCTTTTTCTTTTGGTATTATTTAAGTTAGAGTGCACTTATTTTTTTTTCTCCCATATTTTTTTTAGTTATTTTATGTTTATTCATATTTTAATAAATTTATAATTTCGATTTCATTTTCTATAAATATATAAGTATTGTAGTTTATTTGATATAAGATATTATTAAACATACAAAAAGAATTTATCCAATATTCAAAAATAAATTTTGAGTGCATAGATGAGATCAAACAATCATTAGAACATTTATCATTATTTGAAATTAGAATTTTCTTGTGAAGAACTTTAAATACATGATCTAGAGTTTTATTTATGTTATGCAATTTTTTTTAAATTTATTTCACTTATGCAAATCAATATTTTATATATTACAATTCCTATCATTTAGGGGCTTGATAAATAATAAATAGTTATATTATTAATCAATTACAATGTAATATATTAAAGTCACATTGTTCCTTAAAGTCTTTAGATGTCATAATTAAATTATAGTTATTATAAGAAAAGAGAAGAAATTTGTTTTATAGGTACACACAAATTTCAAGACATAAATTAGAGCAAGAATATAAGAGAACTAATTTTTTAATTTATTTGTAAGCACCTAAATTTGGCACAACACTTGTTTTATAATATCTTTTTAATCACTTTGTTTATAAAGGTTTTAACTAATAATTAAATGCTTAATGATGCATTTTTCTTATATTTTTTCCTTTGACTTAATGATTTTCAATGACTTTATAACCTCCTTTCAATTTATGATTTTCTATGACTTTATAAACCCATTTTAATTATTTTTTTTCCTCTTTTAATTCTTTTGAATCCACTTTAAGTTTTTTTGGGTCCCTTGTGTGCACCACTAAATTTTAAATTCAAATTAAAAGAAATCTTTATATAAACAAAATTGTCAAAAGATATTAAGGACGAGCACTCCCACATTTCAAAAGTTATTCAAGGTTACACATTTATTATACTAAATTATTAGAGCTATATTATGAAGTATTGTTATATTTACATGTTTGTCCCAAGGGTAAGCTAGGTGAAAAAATATATAGATCTACATATAATCATTTCACACACATATGTAGGTGAGAGAACTTTATTTGAGTTTGATCTCTCTTTGGAGCATTAGAAATGTAGTGCAACACTTGGTCTTTCAATGGAGATCAACCAAGGTTAGTCCAACTCAATCCCTTTCACTTGATTCCCCCTATTTGATATTGTAAATGTTTGTGTAAGAAACTAGGGTTTAATATTTTAGATGTGTACACACAAAAAAGAGATTGAAAAAGTGAGAAATGAAAATACTAAAGCATCTGCACCTCTCAAATTTTTTTTAGGGTCATACTATTAAAAGATAGAATCAACCAACATGGACAAAATCAAATATTGTACATGTCTAGATTTTGTCGATCATGTCTTGAGCCAAAAATAATCACCAAATTTTGGAATGAACAAATCTAAATCATTACACAAAGCTCTCAATCAATCAATCAATCAATCAATCAAATTGCACAAATTAGATAAGTGCAACAAATAAGATACATTTCTATTTATCTCTTTACATTTGTTATTATACTTATTAAAAATATGATAGTCAAATAAAATTGTATGCTTATTTATAATAATTCATTACTTAAATCATATTTTATTAGTTATATATAATTAAAGTGTTAGTATCATATTAATCTAATTATAGGTAAAACATATTGGTGAACTCATGTATTGTTTAAACATTACTAAATCCTAAGTTTCCATTAGGGTTTCAACTTTCTTCCTAAGATATCATATTTTTTTCTTAGGATTTTAGATTTGAAATCTTTTTTTTTGGATGTGAATCAGAATTCTTTTTCGCTATTTGCCCTAGGTCTTCACCTTTATTTTACCGTAGGGTTTCCTTGCCTAGGCTTGTGGCTTATCCTACCTTGTTCGACTTATATTTGATTCATAAAAACTCTATTTTTAAAATATTTTGAGGTTTTTTATAAATACATTGAGTGGATAAAAAACCTCATTTAGTTCACCAAATTATTGTATGGATTTAATGACTTTTTTAATTTATTTTTTTAGTAAATTTGGATTAGGGGACAAAGAACGTATCTATTTTTTTATTAATTTATGGGTTTCATATATTTTATAATTCTAAACAAAATCCTCTTTCAAAATTTCAAAATAATTATTGGATCTATTGTAATTTATAGTTTTTTATTGTGTACATCTTAGGGTTTACATGTGGGAGTGTGTTTTATTAGGAATAGTTATTATCATTTTATTTTTTGTTGTCCTTATTAACTTTAAAATGAACACATCTACTAGAAACCATAACAAATCCCATCATTTGGATCTTCTATTTTATAAAAATATTATGCCTTATGATTATTCGAATGCATGTATTTCAAAATCTCATAGTCCTCATCCCTTATATTCTATATTTTTGGCAATTCTATTTCACATGATTATTCTAATGAATTTTTTTTGTGAACTATTTGTGTGTTTTTGTTAAGTTAATATATAGATATATTTCATTAAAAAAAAATGAATGGACCAATAATGATTGTTATATTATTAGTAATTTTAATGATGTATAAAAGTAAAATGATTATGAAGGCAATGCTGATGATTTTTATTATGAAAAAGCATATAGTGAGGAAGAAGAATAGAATATAAATTATGAAATAAAAGAGTCTAGCTCCCCTACACCTTCTTTACACTCTTTAGAACAATTGGAAAATAATGCTAAGGTACATATTCCTATTCCTTATATTTTGAATGAATTACAATCTAAATATCACACTACTCTTACATGCATAAATTTTTCTCAATATATATATGATGAAAATATGATAAACAATGAATGCATTTATTCCTTACTAGATAATTCTAAAGATACAAAATTTTAAAGTGATTTTATTTATTTATATCTTGATGATGCAAATAATATAAAATTTAAATGTACTTATTCTTCATTAAATGATGCAAATGTTACACAAGTTTCAATTAATTCTATTTCTCTCTCTTTAGATGGTGCACATGTTCTAAAATTTGAAAGTATTTTTAATTTATTAGATGATATAAATGTTATTGAAATAAAAATTCATTCTTCTTTATTCTTTCTTGATCATGAAAATATTATAAAATTTAAATGTGATTCCTCTTTGAATTCTCTACAAGTAAAAATTGTTATTTCTTCTCTCTCTAGAAACACAATTAAATACACATGCATGATACTTATTTGTCTCTTTATAAAAATTCATTCTATAGTCATTCTTTGCATATAAATATTCATGATATTAAAAATTATATAATCTCTTCTTTACAAACATAATGTGACACAAATGATTCTAAATGAAATGTTTCTATATTATGCAATTAATGGGTCTTAGAATGCAATGATAGTCATGTTAATTATATTATACCTATGTTTCAAATAGATGGTAAACTACAACCCATGAGTGCATCTTTTCAAACCTTATCTATTCCTACTATCCATATTATATCTATGATGAATGTTATAGGAGACCTTAAAAAACTAGTTTCAAATCTTAACTTAAAATTATTACCATGTCATGTTAATATTAAATAAATTATCCTCTGAGATCAATGTATTACACAAAATGTATTCAAGTATCCTTATCCAACTGAGTTTATCATGCATGTGTTGCATTTATTTGATGGTCATAGATACCATGACAATTGTTTAACACAATATATGCATTATTTTGATCATTGGGATAAATATGGATGCATATTATTAAAATATTTCCATAAAAGTCTAACAAGAGAAGCTTGTGATTGATTATATAGTCTTCCAAATGGTTCATTATCCATTTTCAAGAAGCCACAAGACATATTATTATCAAATTATCAAAGCATGAAATGCCTAAATTAATATTGGAACATTCACAAAGTTTAAATAAATACGATGATGAGTCCATTTGAGATTATGTTATACAATTCAATGATGATTTAAAATTTTTGACATATAGACCTTCATACTTGAAAATAAAATTGATCTTTAGTAAGGGTCTTCTTTCTCTACTTAAAGAAAGATCATTTCATAAGCCTTACACTATTTTCAATAGCTTATATATGGATGTGCACAAATATGCATGTGAACTAGTAAATAATAATGCAAAATCAAATGCATCTTCTCTAAAAGATAAAGGTTTTGTTAGAGATGTGTACAAATGAAAAATTTTGACAAAAGAGCTTCATAATTCATCTCAAATAAATTATTCTAAACCAAAAATGCATCAAAAAGAACAAGTAGTAAATTTATTACATAAGAAAAATAATAAGCTTACAAAAAAAATATTACAATAAAAATATCTACTTTTACTAAGAGACAACCACTTCAGTTTGATGGCCTTAGAGATTGAACACATGCTATCTTACATACATTATTAGATAAGCAATTGATTACTCTTCCTCTGAACTATTTCCATCCACTATATATATTTTAGAAAGATAAAATTTCAACCATATTGTACTTATCATGGTATTAATAGGCATCATGATAATGATTGTTATGCTTTGTGACAAAATCTTACACAACTTGAAGATATATGAGTTATTACATTTGAGAAGAAGACAACAAGGCCTTCTTCTCTCACTTGTTCTAGTAGTTATTTTTAGAATACAAATACATCTCATGACATTCCTAAAAAGGAAAAAATGGTACATCATCCTTTGTAGAAATAAACCAATAGAAGAAGTCTTTCTTCTAGTTCACATTTTACCCCATTTGAGCTCTCGATAAAGATGATGCTAGAATAAGTCTAGCTATTGATGGTCCAAATTTATATGTTAAAATTACATATATATCTTTTTAAAAGAAAATATGGAATCAAAAACTGAATCAAGTCTCCATAGAATAATTGACATTTGATGTGAATAGAATAATATAAAATTTGGCAGTTGAACCATTTTGAATTATTCAACAACATATCTATTAGCCATATTACAATGACTTTCTCTTTCCAAATAGTTTTGGGAACTAGTTTTGAGAAATAATATCATATAAAAGATACTAAAAACTAACAAATACTAACATTGAAATGATAATTATCAACACACTATAAATCCATATATTCATAATATTCTATTAATAATAATCAAATTGAAAAACTTATAAACATAAATGTTACATCCTAATTCCTCATTGAGAAAAATTACTTGATTATTTGTGGATATTTATTTGATTTGGTTATTTTTAACTAGTATTTGAGATATATGCTATTATTATTAGAAGAACAACCACTAAGAGGGGGGGTTGAATCAGTGAGATCTTAAAACTTTCTCCTAATTCTTTAGTTAGTCAAACATCAATACAAAATCCATAGAGCAATCAAACCACAATGAAGAACATAAAGACATAACACATTATATATGTGGGAAACCCTTAAAGGGAAGAAAACCCACAATGATCACTACATGGACTACTTTTCCTAAATCAGATATGCAATGAGTCAATAATATTACTGAGCACCCACTCAGCTTGAGGCACCAACCCCAAATAGTCAAGCACCAACTTGAAAAAAGATTCAACAAGTACCCACTTGCTAAGAAGCACCAATTCCCTAATTTTTAGATACCAATATTCAAGAGGCTTCAACCCCCTTAGCCAAACACCAACTCAGCTACTTCAAATCATCCATCTTTATTAATTGATTTTGTAAATAGATGATGGTATAATTTTGCTCTCTCTCTTTGCTTATCTATCTCAAATTCATTATGTTGTTTTTTTGCTCATCACTTTCTCTACTCAATCAAATAGACACATTAGGTTTTATTTTTCTACTCTTTATTTCAAAAGACTTTGTCCTCTCTACCTTCTCTGCTCATCTCTTTTAGCTAATTTTGTATGACTAATTTGAAGATTTCATACTCAGGCCTCTGTGGCCATCTGTTCCTCAACAAACCTCTGCTCTGCTCCTTAGTGAATAATATTTCTCTATTTTCATACTTCAAAAGGAAAATTTGATCTTGATTATATACAAGATGTTGATCAACAACCTCTTCAAGTTGACCAAATAAAACTCCATGGTTAGCTATAAACTAGTTTATTCTCTTTTGAAAACATATTTCGCATTAGCTTATTTAAAATCTCACTTACATAGGTTGGCATGAGTGAAATGAAGCTAAAATAGACCTAACAATCATTATAATACATATAGTGTTAGCCTAATGAAGTCTATAGTATACTTGATGCAATTCATAACATCTCTAATGTAATCCATAGTAACTTTGATGCAATCCATAACAAGCCTGATGTAATCTATAGAAACTTAGATGCAGTCTATAACAAATCTGACGTAATCTATAACAAACTAATGTAATTCATATCAAGCCTAATGTAATCCATAGCTAGCCTAATCTAATTTATAGCAAACTTGATGCAATCTGTAGTATGCTTTTAAAAATTCTTTGACATCAATGACCATATTATTTATTGAAAAGAAAACCCTTTGACATCAATGACAACATATCAAAAAACTCCCCCTTTGTCATTGATGGCAAACATTTACAATAAAAATCCTATCCACATCTCAACAAACTCCCCCTGAGCATATTTTATCTTTCAATGATCATATCTTTTCACTAAAACAACAATTACATAACTTGTTACTTGTCTCCCTTATAAATCTATCTCTACTATTGCACTATTCCTTCCTAAAATTAGTTAGCTTACTAATTATCCCCCTTTTGAAATCAATGGAAAAGGATTGCACAACCTAAAATTATCACTTGAACATCTTTTAACTGTCATAAATTCTTGACTCTTGATCCTCAGAGCTAGAAAATACCTAGAGGTTAGATCCCCCTCAGTCCATACCTTCCTAAATGACTGATCAAAGAAGGAATTATGCCTAATTCCTACCTTAAGAACTCAAATGTTTCCCTTGGAAGAGATTTTATAAAAATGTCTACAACTTGTTCTTTTATGGTTACATACTCTAGTTTGACAATCTGATCAGCTACCTGCTCCCTTAGAAAATGATACTTGATTAGAGTACGCTTAGTCTTGGAATGTATGACTGGATTCTTAGAGATGTTAATGGCACTGATATTGTCATAAAATATATAAATTGGACTATCATTCTTGATCTTAAATTCACTCAAGGTCTGCTTCATTCATAAAACCTATGTGTAACTTGATGTTGCTGCTATGTACTCAGCTTCAATTATGGACAAGGAAAATGATGGTTATTTCTTACTCAACCATGACACACAAATTTTTCTAAAAAATAATGAACCACCACTTGTGCTCTCTTTTTCATCAATGATACCTACCTAATCTGCATTTGTATATGTTGTTAAAGTGAAATATTTACCTTTTGAGTACCACAAACCAAAATCCATAGTACCTTTGAGATATCTGAATATTCTCTTGACTACTAGTAAGTGTGTCTCTTTTAGTTTTTCCTAAAATCTAGCCACTAAACCTATTGCCTACATTATATCCAATCTTGATGCATTAGTATATAATAGACTTCCAATCATAGATATGTACAATGTTTGATTGACTTTTGATGTCTTATCTTCTTGACTCAACTTGTAACTTGTTATCATTGGAGTACTTACTAATTTACAGTCTTTCATATCAAACTTATTCAAAATTTCCTTAATGAATTTATCTTGAGAGATGAAGTTTCCCTTATCTGACTGAACTACTTGCAATCCAAGAAAAAATGATAGTTCTCCTAGCATAGACATCTCAAATTCTTGTTGCATTACTTCTATAAAATCTTTAGACATATTGTCATAGTCACTACCAAAGATAATATCATCAATATACAAAACTATGATTAATTGATATTCACCTTCTATTTTGATGTATAGGTTACTATTAATAATAACTCTCTTGAAACCCTGATCAAGTATCTATCAAGTCTTGCATACCACACTCTAGGGGCTTGTTTTAACCCATATAATGCTTTCTTCAGTCTACAGACATAGTCTTTATTTTCTGATAAAAATAAACCTTCAAGTTACTCTATAAAAACTTCCTATTCTAAATTTCCATTGAGAAATAAATACTTTACATCCATCTAATATATATTGAAATTCTTGAAACCAACATATGCCAAAAATAGTCTTATGGCTTCTAGTCTTGCCACAGGTACAAAAGTTTCTTCAAAGTCAGCACCTACTTGAGCATAACTTTACATACTAGTCTTTATTTGTTTCTTGTGACCTAACCATCTTTAATCAATTTGTTCCTAAAAACCCATTTGGTTCTAATGACATTCTTGTCCTTAGGTTTGGGAATAACTTCCCAAGTCTCATTTTTCTCAATCCGATTGAGCTCTTCCTTCATAGCATTCACCCAATGCTTATCACTTTCGACTTATAAAAAAGTTTTTAGTTTTATCTATGAAAATAGAGAAAAGTTTACAGTTTCATATGTATTCATAAACCTTCTCCTACTTTGCACTCCAACATTGATATCAATGATAATTTGAATTTCTACATGATTTTTTTGAACAAATTTGGAAGGTGCCCTTCTATCTTCTCATTCTTCTTCTTCTTGACTTTCTTCTGATACTTCTTCCAATGTTCTTTCTTCTTCTTCCTTGAAGTTAAGCTCCTTGGCATAAACTCTTTCTTGTGTGCTAACCTTATTAGATCTGGTTTCATCTAATCGCACATGTGTGCTCTCCACAATCTTCTATAGCCTCTTGTTGTAGTAACTATATGCAACATTGATTGAATAATATCCAAGGAAGATGCCTTCATTAGCCCTTGAAGCAAATTTTCCTAGATCATCTTCATCTCTTTTGATGAAACACATGCTTTCAAACACTCTAAAGTGTTTTAGTGAATTTATTTTTCCTTTCCATAGTTCATGGGGGGTCTTACTAATCTTTATTTTAATTTGACCTTTGTTTAAAATATGTACTATTGCGTTTACAACCTCTCTCCAAAATCTAACAATTTGGACTCATTTAAAATTATCCTAGACATTTATTGAATAGTCTTGTTCTTCCTTTCAACCACACCATTCAGTTGTAGTGTCCTTGTAGTCTAAAACTATCTCTTGATTCCATATTCCATACAAAAGTCATCAAAAATCATTTAACCAAAATTCTCCTCCTCTATCAGATCTTAGACACTTTATTTTTAAGTCCATATCATTCTCAATTAGAACCTTGAATGCCTTGAACTTGTCTAGAGCCTTAGATTTCTCCTTCAAAAAAGCAACCCAAGTCATTCTAGTGCAAGAATCAATGAAAAACATGAACTTTCACCTTAAATATTTTGAGTTCTAGTTGAACCAAATAGATCTATATATATATCAACTCTAAAGGTCTTAAAGTTGAATATTCTTTACTCTTGAACCTTCTTCTTGTTTATTTTCCATGTTGGCATGCCTTACACAAGATGTTTGCAGGCTTAGTGATCTTAGGCATGTTCCTAACTAGTTTCTTAGTACTTATCTTCACAATGTTATCAAAGTTAATATGAACCATTCTTCTATGCCAAATCCAGCTCTCATCCATTTGACTCATCAAACACCTATCCTTCTTGATCTCATTCAACACATATAAGTTATTTTCATTCTTGTTAGCATTTACTACCAATTTTCTTGAGCTTGATTTTTTTATGTCACATCCTTTAGCATGAAAATTCAAAGTATATCCTTGATTGCATATTTGACTAACAATCAAAAAATTATGCTTTAGTCTTTTTACATATATCACATTCTCAGTTTTAATTTTCCCATTGTCAAGATTTAGTCTTCCCTTGATAATAATATTAGCCATTATATTGTCCCCAATTGATTGTACCTTGAGTAGTCTTCTTCAAAGATATAAACTTATTTTTATCACTTGTCATATGGATTGAACAACCACTATCAATATACCATTTCAAACTCTCATCTTGAATATGAAAATTAGCTTATGCTAACATGGTTTCTTCTTCCTTTAGACCATCATTTTCTTGTTCCTGTTTTAGTATTTTCAAAGGTTTTGACTTCTTATCAACTTGAACATACACCATCCTATTTTGACTAAGGGGTTTTGCATAACCTAATCTACAAAATCTTATAATGTGTCCAATTATATTATAATTATAAAAAATCACACTATTTTTATTAATTTTTGGCCCTTGGATCAATTAATTTTAGAATCCTTTTGAAAATCCATGACTATTCGTATCACTCCTCCATGCATGATTATTTCTAGCATTTGATCTATAGTTTGCAGCTTTATGTCTAAACTAATTACAAGAAAAAAATATCCAAAAAATAAATTCATGTACCTTATTGCATTTGGTTACCTAATAATAAATGATCTCTGTAGATTTTTTATAGGCATATTGACACTTTTATTATCTCTATGAGGAGTGATAATCTTCTTGACCTGTCCTGACCTCTGATTGTCATTCACAATCTCATATTTCTTGAGATCATCAGCATATGTCTTTGGCTTATTGATATTATGGTATTCCTTACTAATATTCTAGTCATCTGTGCATCTAAGTCATGTTTCGATGATAAGTGACATTTGATTTTTTAATATGTCATCAAAAATTCCATTACTCTTTTCAAACTTTTGACAATTTTTCAATTTGACTATGAATTATTCCAAATCTAAATTCAATAAACCTATCTCAAATTTTTTACTTATTGCACTCTCCTTCCTTAGACTTCAAACTTGAATTTAATTCTTCTAACTAAGTCTTGAGACTTTTGATGACCTCCTCAACTTCTTTGACACTCTTAGTTATCTTAGTTTCCAAGATACATATCTGTTCTTCATGATTTTTTACTAGAGACTTCAACTTTTGGTTTTTGTTTCTTTGATTCTTCAATTCATTAAAAACACTGATAAGTTCTACCTGAAGATCAACCTCAGATTCTTCTCCTTCCACTTATTTATCACTCATGAAGACTTGTTCTTTGAATTATTCCATTTTTCAACTTCAATGGCCATGAACAAAGTTTCATCACTTCTATGGTTTGAACTATAGTCATCACTGCCTGAGATATCTTCATCACTAACTTCAGAAGAGCTATTGTCTTTTTTAGAATACAAACTCTTTTTGTTATTTTAGATATTTTCCTTATTGTCACTTTACTTAAAAATTTTCTTGCTCTTGTCATACTTGTCAGACTTCTTATTCTCTTCACCATGTTCTTCATCATGATCATGTTTTTCATTTCAAAGGCATTTGGCAACAAAATGATCAATCTTGCCATAATTGAAACATTTGAATGGTAACTTGCCTTTATAACTTCATTAACCTTTTCTCAATTTACTCACAAATAAGGCTTCATATTTATCTTCATAAATATCAGTGTCACTATCAATTTCAACTTTGTTGATATGTGTTTTCTTTGCAACCTCGAATGTCACTTCCCTTTTGGAAGATGTTCCATCATCAGTATTCATCTCATAGACTTTAAGTACTCCATGAATCTCATCCATTTATAATTTTTCTAAATATTTTACTTCTTCAACTGCTGACACCTTTGAGTCAAATCTTGGGGTCAAAAATCTTAGAACCTTTTGAACAATAGTTGACTCATTAACCTTTTCTCCAAGACCTCTAATTATGTTGATTACTTCATCAACTCTAAGAAGATATGCTACAATATTCTCTTATTCCTCCTTTTTTAGACCTTCAAACTATCTTTTATATGTCTAAAACTTTACCAATTTTAGCTTGGTGTCACCTTTATAGATAAGTTATAACTTATCCCAAATTTTCTTCATTGACTTAGATTACATCACCTTAACAAACTCAGATTATTCCAATCCACACAATATAGCATTCATAGCCTTTGAATTGTTATCATTTGCTTTCTTTCCTGCAACATGAATTGGAAGAGTTTAAGGGATAATATACCCATCAAAAACTGAATACCAAATTTCAAACTTGAGATCCATCAAATAATTCTTCCTCCTAATTCTCCAAAAGGCATAATTTGTTTTAGTGAACAAAGGGGCATTATTTGTTGAAAACCCTTCTTGTACTTGATGACTAGATATTGTGTTTCTTAAGATATACCTTCTAGTTATTAATCTTGATCTTTAGTTAGTCAAGATCTTATAACTTTCTCCTAATTTTTTAGTTAGTCAAGCATAAATATAGAATCCATAGAGAAATCAAACCATAAAGAAGAACATAAAGACATAACACATTATATAAGTGGGAAACCCTTAAAGGGAAGAAACCCATAGTGATCACTACATAAAATACTTGTCTTAAATCAAATATGTAATAAGTTAACATGATTTATGAGCACCCACTTAGCTTGAGGCACCAACCCCAAATAGTCAAGTGCCAACTTGACAAAAAGATTCAGCAAGCACCTACTTGTTAGGAAACACTAACTCCCTAATTTATAGATACCAATATTCAAGAGGCTTCAACACCCTTAGCCAAACACCAAATTAGTTGCTTTAAATCATCTACCTTTATCAATTGATTTTGTAAATAGATGATGGTATAACTCTAATCTCTCTTTGCTTATCTATTTCATATTCATTCTATTGTTTTTCTACTCATCACTTTCTCTACTCAATCAAATAGACATATTAGGCCCTCTTTCTCTACTCTTTATTTTAAAAGACTTTGTCCTCTCTACCTTCTTTACTCATCTCTTTTAGCTAATTTTGTATAAATAATTTGATGATTTCATACACAAGCCTCTTTTGCCATCCGTTCCTCAATAGACCTTTGCTCTTCTCCTTAGTGAATAATATTTCTCAATTTTCATCCTTCAAAAGGAAAATTTGATCTTGATTATATACAAGATGTTGATCAACAACCTCTTCAATTTGGCTAAAAAAAACTCCATGATTGGTTATAAAATAATATATTGTCTTTTGAAAACATACTTCACATTAGCTTATTTAAAATCTCACTCACATAGGTTGATTTGAGTGAAATAAAGATGGGATAGACTAAAAATAATTAGAATGCATACAGTGTTGGTCTGATGAAGTCTATAGTATACTTGATTCAATTCGTAGTAGCTATAATGTAATCCATAGTAACTTTGATGCAATCCATAGTAAGCTTGATGTAATTTGTAGCAAATATGATGAAGTCTATAGCAATTCTATTACAATTCATTACAACTCTGATGCAATCCATAGTAAGCTTGATATAATCCATAACAATCTTGATGTAATATGTAGCTAGCCTAATGTAATCTGTAACAATCTTGATACAGTCTGTAGCATGCTTGAAAAAATTCCTTAACATCAATGACTATATTCTTTACTGAATAACAAACCCTTTGACATTAATGACTACATCTCAATAGTTATGGGACAATTGGTTATTACTTAGGTTATGCAATTACATTTCTCTGAGTTAGTTGTAGTGTATATATTTACATTATGATCATGTTGATTTGTTATTTCAGCTATATTTTATGATGTATGTATATCATGATGTTATGGTCTAACTACCTACTTGTTGTAATGTTGACATAGGAGAACTCACCCCTCAGAGTGTAACAAAGGGAGAGCATCATCAAAAAGGGTGATGTAGATGGAGTTGCTCAGGGATGATAAAAAAACTGACTAGAACCCTACACACACCACATTAACTAGCACATCATATATTCATAACAGAATGGTTAGCATAGTGTTTTTTGATGTTGTTTGCATTACATAGTTGTTACACATGGTTGATAGCATAGTTTAATTAGCTATTTAAAATTCATCTTGCATGATTTACATGTATGATCATTAATGTTTTGTAATTCACATAATTATATTTAATTTGAGTTTATTGATTTATGAAATTATCATTAAATCATCATGACATTTAAGATGATAATCTAATTAGTGAAATTATTTATTATTGTAATTAGTATAAAATATGACAATTGACATTTAAGAGGAAAAAATATGAAAAATAGAAAAAAAATTAAAATAAATAGAAGGGAAGAAAAAATACAATAATAAATAAAGATAAATGGAAATGTTCAAATTTTAGGAAAAAAATGAAAGACTTTGATAAAAATAAAGAAAAAATAAAAAATAAAGGAAAAATCTTAAAAGAGAAAAGCTACACCCTTCTCATGAAAGGAAATAAAAATAAGAAAAAGGGGCAGAATTTATATAGAGGAGAAGGCAACAAAGTGTGGAAAAGATTGGAGGAGAACAAAGAAGCTAAAAATAATAATAGAGCAGACTGCCAGATAGGCAATGTTATTTCTTTTTGAGTATGTATGTTGAATATTTAAAATGAATAGGTTGTGTGTGTGTGTGTGTGTGTGTGTGTGTGTGTGTGTGTGTGTGTGTGTGTGTGTGTGTGTGTGTGTGTGTGTGTGTGTGTGTGTGTGTGCGCGCGCGTGTATATGTTAGTGTATTGGATAAATACATTTGTATAGTGAACTATTATTTAAATAAAAAATTGATTTACAATATCATGACATAAATATAAACTTTTGTGTATATTCTAGAGAATATAATATATATAACTAAACTATTATACCATTATATACCCGATATTTATACACATGAAATTTAACATGCACATATAGACAACGCATATATAGGGCTCAAACCAAGTTTTAGGAAATAATACAATTTTTGTAAAACATGAAACTTGGATAACAAATGGAATAAAATAGAACCTATGTAATATATAAAGTAATTTTACTATATGTACAAGATCCCATATTTTTAATCATGTTTATTAAAACATGGAAAAAAACTAAATATTTATTGGTATTTACACAACCAAGCCATATATGTAGTAATTTAGAATGGATAGTATGAAACTTTTATTAAATGCACAATGACTCTTATAAAAGAATAACCAGATCTTTCAAACCAAAAAATCTCCTGAATAGATATTACGGTCTAAGGGAAGTTGATGTTTTAACAAACTAAGGTTATGAACCAAATTTTGAATAAAAGAAATAATAAATTGTTTAAAATCTATTGTATGCAATGATATTCTAGTTAAAACTAGTGAACTATTTATAAATGGAGAGCTACATATAGATAAAAGTCTATCTACAAATATATGTAAGAATATAAAGTATATAAAATATAGCTGGAGGAGTTTGAATCATAATGGAATGGTTTTTAAAAAAAAATTGGAATGTCTTGGAAACATGTTTTAGATGAGTCTATAGTGTGCTATGAAAGTCCAGAGCTCGACTATCAAAATCTGTAGTTTGACTTTGAAGGTCTGTATCTCTCTACCGAGGTCTGTAGAATACTTGGAAAAGTTCAGAGCTTTGCTAGAATGATAGGTTTATCACTAAGGCCCTTCTTTGTCTTCATGGGATCATATCAAGACTCTCCATTAGATGTTATAATACATATACATATCAAAAATGGAGGACTAAACATACAAATAATTATCACATTATGTAAAGAATGCTAACGTAGACTCACATAAGCTTAAAGAGATAAAAGCATTTATCTTCTAACTTAAACTAGTTATAAGCATAAAGACTACATGTAATACTCAACCTAAATGGCATATTAATGGCTGTGAAGGATGATATTTTATGGTTATAATGGGTCATATTATGGACTCATCATTGAAGACTTATAATCTATAAGATATATTAATAAAAATCTCACATAATGATTTATTGCTTATCATGTAGTTTATCAAAATGAGTATGTTTCTTTATTCTAGTATATATGCAGTTATAGTATATCAAAATCCTAAAATAGCTTTTAATAAAGCATGTGATGCATATCTAACTCACTGTAGTCTTTCATTATGTTATGATAAGATTTATGATATGTATGAGATAACTTATCATATGTATCATGTGAAATAAGATGCATATTATGGAAATATTTCTATAATAAGCTACAAAGAGTATGCTTAAAAAGAATATAAGTATATCTATGACTAATTAGCTTATACTTATAAATAGGGTTGTGTTCCTCTAATTATAGTTCCATTGGTGTTTCAAAATTATAATATAGATTTTTGTATAATAGAACCTTATTTATTCATTCATAAAAGCCCGTGAAATTATAACAAATGCTAGAATGGAATATTACATTTTTCATGAAAACTGAGACTTTTTTTGTTATAACTAGTTGTTTGAAAAAAAAATTATGCTTTATTTTATTTATAATTACTTTATTATGACCGATTATGGTATTAGTACTTGTGCTTAAGAACACTAGACTATGATAATATGGGTTATCATAGGGTGTAGTATATTTGGAAACTACTTATAGTAATTAAAAAATACAATTAGATGTATATTTTACCTAGGTGGTATAAACTATATTTATCATTTTGGTTATTTAAATGATATATAATATTTTTAGATTCATTCATATGTTTGATGGAATAACTCTGTGTGTGTGTGTGTGTGTGTGTGTGTGTGTGTGTGTGTGTGTGTGTGTGTGTGTGTGTGTGTGTGTGTGTGTGTGTGTGTGTGTGTGTGTTATGACATATATTTTGTACCCATCTTGATGTTGTAGCTCGTTGTGCAAAAATTTAATGATACAATGGGATCACCTCCAAGTTATAGGACCTTGGTGAATTAAGGTGAACCTTCAAACAAGGTTGGATTCCTTTCACTAAATTTGGTGTAATTGATAAACTACTAGCTCATGTAGAAATTATGCTTCTTAGTGATCTTGCATCTAAACCAGGGTTTGATTGAGAGAAAAGAGTTTTAGAAATGAAATTGTAAATCTAAAAATGGTGATTGCACCAAATATTTGTAGTGGATTTTAATGTTTGATTTGAATGAACACAACAAAATAATAAATATATTAAAATTTATTGGAGCACAAACTCATGCAAATGTGAAACCAAAGGTAATATTGGGTACTTCTTATACAAGGGATAAGATTCTTTATTTTTTAATCAAATAATCTTTCAAAAGGCAAAAATAATACCATAAATGAAATTTCATGACTGAAATAAGAATAAAGGCATCCAAAATTTTGATAAATAACCTTTCATACACAAATATAACATAGACAAGAAAGGCAAATCTTCAATCTATTCTCATTATCCAGGTTATAGTATGTAGACAACTTATATTAAAATTTAAAATAATGTTTCTAAAGAAAAAAAGATAAATGGTCTATGCCATAGTACCCATATTTATACAAAATTTTCTCATGGAAGATATGTAGTTAAGAAAAAATCCATGCCCAATTCAAGAACATGAAAAATTTGAAACTTCATGTAAAGGGGGCATGATCTTCAACTGCTATGACATCCTTGGTAAGGTAAAAAAGTGGAAAAAAGAACATGCAATTATTGGGTGTGATAAAAAATGCTAGAGGCATGGAGGAAAATTGAGAATCTTTATACAATGCCTTCCTAATTTTTAGTTGATTTGTTATATCTTCCTCATGCCATGAGGTGTCAAAAGTGTAACTCAAACTTAGAGCAAAAGATATATTTTAAATAACTTTAGGTTATTTTTTGGAAAACCTAACTTTTAGTTTTTGATTGGGACTTGTACAACTTTTAAGTCACACAATTTTCACAAAACTAAAAAATGTAATTTACAATGTGTGCTTTTGTAATTAATCAACTTAGACTTGTCAAATAGGAAAGTGAAATTTATAAGTTTGCTTTTTGAAAATTTCAACCTGTCAGAAAAGGATATGGAAATTACGAATGGCTCTTTCTCAAAAAGAGCTATCAAAAGGATAGTTACAATTTACAATTTTTAACTTTATAATATTTTTTACAATAAGGAAATACAATATATAAAATGTTTTTTATGGAAATAATTAATCTAAAACTAAACTTTTTTAAGACTCTTTGTCCTTTTTAGCCTATGTCTTTTCAATATTTGCATCAAAACTCTTGAATATCTCTAAGATATGATATTCATCAGGACCAAAAGAGTATAGGTGGCTTATTTCACATTCTATAATTATTTCAGAGAGTTCCCTTTTTTTAGCCTTGTATACTTGAGTATATTTCTCAATTCAATCCAATGTATTATAGTATATGATAAAATGGTGGATGGATCTCAAGCTGAATGTGGTATATTATGTTAAGTCTCCTTTGACTATTATTTTGAACTTGTCTTAAACTTCTTATGCTAAAGAGATATGGTCTTGATGATTTATTGTGTGACATGATAATTTATTCAATAAGTCTTTAATGTCAAAAAACATATCAGTAACCTTATCATGTATAGCCTTAGCTTTATTGATAGTCCATGTGAGTATTCTTATTCTAAACTGAGCTACTCTATCCAATTCCTCATGCTCTACATCATTTTTTAGTATCTATTTTGCAATGAGGATATCAATTTCAATTGTGTCCGCACCTATCAACTTTGGATAGAATAAGTTCAACCTTTTTATCTCTTATTCATAATTGTTTATTTGTTCTCTCAAAGTTGTTTGTCTATCCTTCAGAGCTTTATAATAATCCATTACTAATTTAATAACTCTATTTCCCTTTCAGATTAACTCTTTTGTCTATTCCTTTGTATCCCTTCCCATGTTTCCAATATCTATCACTACATCAAGTGTTTCTTTGTATGTGATCTAAGTAATAGATTATGTTGGTTGGGAAGTGGGATTAATGAACTTCTTTAATGCAATTGATAATTATTAAACCTTATTAATCAATTCATCCTTAGTGACCTTGTCACTATCCATTTTATCTAAAAGAGAGTTAATGTTGGATTGAACATCATGTTTCAATCCCTCTCTTGTAGGATGACCAAGGTGAACCTTTGATATCGAGTAATCCCCCATCACTAGATCTTCTTTCTATTTGTCTAGTGGGGGGATTGCAATCTCTACATACTTCTCCCTTGCTAAATCATACAATATTCTTGATATGGTTCTAGGATTTTCCTTAAATTTATTAAATGCATATACAAGGCCAAAATCCAATGTGTTCAAGGACACCATATGCTTATATTTATTCCCCATTAATTGTACTAGCTAATTAGGAGTGGTATCCTATTGTCTTAGCACTACCACTTGTGAATCTACAACTGAAGTTATTACACTAGTGCTTACGGTGACAAGTGTTGAGTCTATTACTATTATAGCTATTGAATCTTTGGATGATGTTTATCCAATCTCTTCCCCATCTATGGGTTGAGTGGCCATATTTATATCAATGCTTTGTTCTACATCTACCTACTTTATGGGGGTTAGGGTTATTATGGAAATGGAAAAAATGGGTAAAGTAGGAATGGATGTCCTTAATGGGGTGTGAGATAAAGAAGTGACACCAATGGCTGAGTAAGAACAAGGATTTGAAAAATGGGAACTCATGGGAATGTGGAATCCAAATCTATGAATGAATCAATTAGTGTTGTGGGGCACTCAGGGTTAATGAAATGGGAAAGGTGATGGGATATGAAAATGAAGAAGTAGTTATCTCAGGGGTTGAGATGGCTAGTGGGATTCTAGTCATAATGATTGAATCTATGATTGTATACTATTGTATGGTGTTAGTGATTAATTAGTTAGAGGTGGTGATTAGATATAAATAGAAGGAATTATGGAATAAGGGAGTGAAATTGTGGAAGAGGGAAGTGGAAGTGAAACTTGGGTGTCTGATTAAGTTGATTAAACTATTGCCAATGGACTTATTGGCATAGGTGAACTGATGGAAACATAGAGGGAAATTACTTAAGGCTAAAGTGGAGTGGAGATAGGGGAGGAGGCATTGAAGCTGATGAAATGATAGAGATATGAGGGAATATAATACAGATAGGAATAGATACTATGACCGAGATAGGAGTAGAAACTATTAGTGTTTTAATAACAACTATATCTTTAGATGAAATCACTATTAGTGTTTGAAGTTGATCTGCTACTTCTCCTTGGTTGCTTGATTATTATCACTTGGCATTTGAATTTTGCTTTCTCTTGTGGGGCATCACTAGCCTATCTGCTTATTCTAAGAGGGGGAATATTTTGCTATTAGTGGTACTCCCTTCTCCTTGAGCTCTCTCAGCTTCTCACTAATGCTCATTATTTCCTTGGTTACTTTGACCCCTTTTATTCTAAGTAAGTTGATTGTTCTATTTATTATGTTGGTGTTTTTATCCATTAATGAGAAAGACTCAGGTATGGACCACCTAATTGATGGAAGGGGTTGAGCATAGATATTATTATCATAGTAGACCCCTTCTACTAGGGATTCATCATCTAACAAATCCTCAGGGACTGGTGCCATGTTAAAAGCCTTGACTTGATCTAGGGTCATCTTGGAATAATCCATAGTCTCACTTATTTTTCATCTTGAAGGTCCTCTTAGTAATCTTCATTATAGGGAACATGGGAATATATTAAAATCCCCAATGCACTAGTAATGTTTCCATTTACAACATAGAATGGCCTTGCTTCCACAACCCTCAAGGTCATCTAAGTCATTTCAACATTTGCACACATAGCTTTGGATAAGGAAGGGCATGTATACCTCCCTATGATAATGGGGAAATGGATTCCCACCTTATGTTTTATAGATAACAACTTACGAGTTTCTACAATTTGCCTTACAAGTTTCATTAAAGCCCATTGATCATTTACATACCTCGGGATGGTGTAAGGATAATTGGTAAATCCCCTAACTCTAATGTATGAGTATGTGAGGAATTAAATGAAATAATATCCCCAATTTGTTATCTCTAAAGTATCAACATCAGAGAATCTCTTAATTTCCTTCTCTTTGTCAAACATGATTATGATGCAATAGATGAATACATCATTTAATCTTATGAAGTGATACTTACAAGCCTCAAGAGTAAGGTCAAGGTAATAATTGAAAACCTTATTTTCTTGGTTACCTACTAAATTTAACATTGGGAAGACTCTCCCCTTTACTAATATATAGAATAGATAAGAAGTCATTTCCCTATTTTCTAGACTTCCATCAACTACTTATGGATGAAGTCACTTATCAATTGTGCTTAGTTGATGTATTGATTTTTTTGATGGATTACTCATATATATCGGTACATATAGTCTTGAAATATCTTGGCATTAGGGCTTTTAGTGACTCTATGCCAGAGTATGATTAAATTCCCCCACTTATCTTTAAAATCTATCCTTGTTAGTATTTTGGGCAATATTATGGATGTAAGCCTAGAAACCCCTAGCCATTACTTCTTTATTACCCTTAGACATCCAGTTTTGTTGTCTTGATGGAATTTATTTGATGATTCAGGATTTATATCAAGGTAAATCTCATATTCAAGTATCATGAACACTGAGTCTATGAAATCAAGGTCCATGTTTAGAATCCTTTCCCCTTTATCATTCAACACTTCTCTCTTATCTACATCATAATGATTTGATAACATGAGCACCAACACAGGGATCTACACTGATAGGGGGAAGGTTGTTACTCAAGGTAGTCCAAAATTGTAAATGCTCTAAATCTAATCATTTTTGAATTTGACATTCACTCTAGTCCATAATTCACCTAGGTAAATGTGACCTAGGTCTATGTCTATGATCTCATTTGTGTTGGATTCCAAGATAAGTTGAACACTAGGTCCCTTGGATTTGAATTTCATCTCTTTTATAGACATGGATTCTAGATAAATTTCTAGGGGAAAACCAACTATAGATTTGGTAGGATTTAAGGGTGTAAAACACAGGTGAAAGCTCTAGTAGAGATTGGGGTTGCTATTGCAGGGAAAATCTCTAGCAGAGATGGTAGTTACAAAACACACTTGTGATCTCTAATGAAATCTCTAGTGGGGATTGGTATTGCTCTATGTACTATGATTGTCTATGGAGATATGAGGTTGTAACTATAGGTAGAAATATCATAGGTTTTCGAATTGTTGTAGAAAGTAGAAAGTATGCAAGGACTATGCAGGGAATATTTCTTAGAATATTTGACTAATTATACTTATTTTGAAAAAAAACCTAGGTTTTCAAATGGTTAAAAAATACTTGGAAAGTTTTCATGAGAACTTGGGTAACAAATAAGGGTAATTAAATGATTTTGAAGGTTTTCATGAGAGCTAACTATTGACCAATTTTGGTCTACATGCCAAAAATGCATCTAGTCCAAGAGTCTAGTGGAAGGAGCATGATCCTGCTTGAATAGTGACCCGATGTGACAAAGAGTAGATAAGACCTCAATTGGAGATCATATATCTTTTGAAAATCTTTTAAAATGTTATAAGCAGGCTCAAAGTGTGATCTAATTGATCTTCAAGGGATATGTCTAAAATTACAAGATGGAAGGGTTCAAGAAGGTTTCATGGTGTTCAAGGCATTTAGGAGCATGAACTATGTTGTACAAGCCTTAAAATATCATTAGAGAATTGAAATATTGAGAAAAATATAGACTATGAAAGTTTAAATAAATAGACCATCACCAAGACGTCATCCAAAAAAAGAAAAGACCAAGTCACTTATGAATTTAATAAATGCACCTCAAGAACTCTCACAAGACAAGTAGTTGTAGTGCCATGAAGTCCCTTATGCTAAGAACATGCTCTACAAATTTCATGCCCACATAAGCTTTCTACTCCAAGATCTAAGTGTTCAAAGATAGGCTTGCATAATGAGATGCTTGTGCAAGTGTCAAGTTTAAAATCTATAAAGTGGTCATTTTATCTCAAAAGGTCATTAAGAAGATTAAAGTTGATATTGATCTAATAGCCTAAGTGAGCTTGTATACTGACAACATTGATCTAGTGGTTCATGATGGATTCAAACAAGTTAAAATGTCACTGAGTTAAAAACCCTTAAAGAGCTACAAGTTGGACAAGATCCAATGGTGAGAGTTCATTGAACCAAGATCTATCAGTATGAGGCAACTAAAATAAGAGGTGAGTATGACCTAGATCAATGATCAGTTCTCAATCATACATTTAGATTGATGGTATGAGATCAAGTTAAAATGTCAAAGGATTTTGGGTAGTAAAAAATCAAGGACTTATGTGCATTGATACATCTATATCTAATGATGCATAAGGAGTCAAATAATTCAATAGAATCTATGGGACTAATAAGAATAAAATAATTGGGCACAATGTCAATGATTTAAGTTGGAAATCGATGGCCATTGAACAAATAACTTTTATTCAAGGTCAATGAACTAGATTTTTGACCTAGGCAAACAAAATCTTAAGAATCTATGTCACCATTACAAATTGATAAATAGTAAACAAGGTCATATAGACAAGATGGTTAAGGATAAGGCTCCATCACCATTAAAGTTAAATAGGTCCTCTAGATCGATAACTTGGAACCTATCAATCCTATTGTAGGATCATTTCATGGACACATTCATTGATTTTATATGGAGGATCCTCATTGGATCTTATAGGCTTTGAATTTAGAATAGGTCTCTTATGACTTAATACAGAGATTGAAGATGGACCAGTGATTACGAAGTAAAGTCAATTAGTTTGTAGTTTTCCATGGATACTGTGACTATGTGAAAACTAATAATTGGATTTTTTTTCACCTATAGTGGACCTGTGTTTGATATTAAAGTAAATACAAATGTAAACATGTTCATGAAAAGTTATATCACATATCACATGGTCATATTTTGATAAATAGGTACTGATGACTACCCGAAGTAGATGTGACATAATTATATCAATTCCAAGACATGGTCCTCATCAGTAGATCAAATAAATAATAACATGGAATTCCAAGAAGAGATATGGCAGTCAGATAAGGGAAATGAGCATTTAATTCTTTTACAAAAAAATTTCCTCATTGATAAGGTCATAAATTAGCATCCTTGAACTTATGCTAATACATCACAGTTCCCTCTCTCTCTTCCTTTTTCTATATATGTTCCAACTTCTACCAGATGTAGAACTCTCTAAGAGTTTTTAGAAAGAAATCTCTAGCATTTTTAGAGAAATAGACTCTTATGCTTTAGCTTGCTTAGGCTATGCCAAAATTTGCACTGTAACACCTTTTGATGCAATAAAGACTAAATTCCACCATTTTTAAAGCTATATTAAAGTGTGTTCTATGAATTCATGTATTGTATTTAAGTGAATGTATTTTCCTTATCTATGTTTGAGTTTTCTCACCTTCATGAAGTGCTTGATAGTTCGCATAGGTAATTATAAGTGCAATTTATAGTTTTTTGTTTAGATTCAAAGTGGATATCTGCCCTCTCATGTCAATTTCATAACTGATTCATGCCTTATTGTGAAATAATCATGTGGAACTGATCTCTTTAGTCTTGAATGTGTTTCATAAGTGTGTCTTGTGTGAAGTATAAGTGTTCTAATTACTAGTACATCACCCCATTTACATGCTTTCATATATTATTGTTATCATCTCTCCCCTTTTCCAAGCAAGTATTAGATTAAGTCTAGTCTAGGTGATAGATCCAAAATGAAGAAGGTGTTCTCTAGAGGTCTAATCCATTATTAGGATACCCACAGCCTAGGATTAGTCCCATTTTGGACTAGATTTAAGCAGGAAGATCTGAACAATCTCCTTCCTAGCTAAGGTGAAAATATAGAATAAAAACACTAAATTAAACCCTAATTATGTTGAGTAAAAGAAAAATAAATTTATATTTGTACTAAATAGGAGAAAAAAAGAAAATAACCTAATCAAGCTTTGATAGAGAAAAGGTAGCTATAAAAACATAGAGGGATTTAGGAATACCATGTAAGGGGATCAATGGCATTGTGACTCAAAATTTGTAGCTTGAATTCATGGATTGATTGTGTGGTATCATGGTTCGATGCCACTTGAAGGGTTACAGAGCTTCAATCTTCAAAATTCATAAATTAACAATGAATTACCATAACCCTAATTTCATTTATATAACTTATTTAATAAATTCCCCTAGGTTGGTGGTTGGTGTGGAGTTTGGAAATCTAGAGTCCAAGAGCAAATTTTAATCTTTGTAAATTTGTAATTTACACTTTAAACTCTACATTCTGGATTTCCATATAAAGTGTGGTTAGTGGGAAGCAAGACTCGAGTTGTAATTTTCAAATTTTCACATTGGAAATTGTAATTAGAGTTTTAGTTTCTGTTTGGAGTGATGCATAGGAACCAGAGGTTGGGAAGTAATTTTCAAGTTTGTAAGTTGTAAATCACATTCCAATCTCTATTTTCTATAAGGTATGTGTTTGATAGGAATCAGAACTCTATTTATAATTTGTAATTTTGTGAGTTGTAAATTATGAGTGGGGTTTCAGTTTTTGATGGGTGTGAGTTGTGTGAGAAACAGAGGTTGAGACACAATTTGCAATTTACAAATTACATTCCAATCTCCATTTTTTTTGGTTATGAGTAAAGTGGGAAGTGAAGGTCTAGATGTAATTTGTAAGTTCGCAAGTTGTAAATTACACCTAGATATCTAGTTTCTGCTAGGCTTTGGGAAATGAGTGTCCTGGGTCATTTTAAGGCAAGTTTTGAAAAAAAATAATGGGTCTCCCTTAGGGTACTTGACATTTTGAAAATTTTTGGACAAAAATATCAATATTTTTATGAACCTCTATAGGGTGATTTCCTAATAATTAGTTTATTTCTAGTAACCTTAATAGTTCATTGGGAACGGAGGCATTTTAAGCTTAACACACTTAACTAGTGAAGAAAAAAACTAGGATTTACCTAAACAAGAATGAAATAGGGAAAAAAAGAACAAACTAAGGAAACAAAAACTCCTAATGAGTTAAATTGCATGAAATCACTTATTTGAAAAAGACAACTAACCCTAATATATATTATTTTTTTGAAACAAATTCCAATCTCAAAATCAAGATTTGAGGTACATCCCATTGACTAGGATGGGTAGTTTTAATCCATCAAGATTGGATAACAGGAATGCATTAGCTCCTTTATATTGAGTTATAATATATGAACCACTCCTTATTGCATAAAACTTGGTGTACTTACCTGGTTTACCTCTATTTTCATCCCATTTGAGAACCAGGTCTCCTTTATGGAAGCTCCTATTAGATGATTTTTCATTGAAATTTCTCTTTATTTGAGCTTGATTTTTTTCTAAAACTTTCATTGATTAGTTCTTGACTTCTTCTATTTCTATGATTTCCACCAGTCGTACTATCATTTCATCATTTTCACTCAAATATAATTGATGATTGAGTTCTAAATATGGTAACTTAATTGATAGTGGGACTCTGGCTTCCCTTTCATTACCAACATGAATGGATAATTACCAATGGCTCTCTTAGGAGTGATCCTATCAGCCCATAATACTAATTTTAACTTCAAGTGCCATGTCCTTTGGTTATCTTCCACTATCCTTTTAATAATCCTTATGATATTTTTATTGGTAGACTCAGCCAAGCCATTACCCTATGGGTAATAATTAGAAGAATTACCCATGTATACATTATGCTTTATATTCCATTCCCTTACTTGAGTACCCAAAAAATATTTGGCATTGTCTAAGATAATGGTGTAAGGAACACCAAACCTTATGACTATGCCATCCATGAACTCTAGGATGGATGCCTCCATGGCATCTTTCAGTGCAACTACTTCAGTCCATCTAGTGAAATAATCAGTTTCTATAAGGACCCATTTGTGTTTTGCACTTGATGGTGGATTGATCACACCAATGAAATCCAATCCCCATTGAGCAAAAGGTTGGTTATCTTGGATTGGTTTGAGAGGGAGAGCTACTAATATTTGTTTGCCTATGAAGTAATCACATTTATCATAGTTCCTTACCCATTCATGGGCATCTTTGAATATGTCAGGATAATAATATCCCCCTCTAATTATTTTGATGGTAATGGTTCTTGTAGAGAAGTGTCCACCTGATAGACCATCATGAAATTCTTTAAGAACCTTGGGGACTTGATCATGTTTTATACATCTTAGGATGACTCCATTCATATCTTTCCTAAATAATATTCCATCTAAAAGAACATAAGGACTGGATTGGAGTTTGAAATACCTTTTCTTGGACTATTATAAATCATACGAGTACTCACTAGTCTACAAGAATATGGTCATGTCATATATCTAGTTGTTGAATAGAGTTGGAGTGGTTGGTTGGGATGCACTTTGAGCATACACTACATGAAATAATATTTTGTTGTCTTGATATCAAAATTCAATTGTTCACGTAAGCCCTTTCCTCTTAAAAGCTTTATAATTTTGATGCCTACATCATATTCCATGACCTTCGTGATCCATCCTAGTCTTTTTTCATTTAATTCGTAGCTCAACAGGCACTCTTTGAACTATGGTGACTAATCATTAGATGAATTTTGTTAATGGAAAGCATATCCCTAAAATTTTTGAGAGCTTTGATTACAACATATATTTGCTTCTCCATAAAACCATATTTTTCTTCATAATCCTTCAAGGATTGTCTAAAAAATATATTGGTTGTTCTAACTATTCTTTATTCTATTAGGTTAGAATAGCTGAGATACTACCTTTCCCTCCAAAATAATAATGAATACAATCTTTCTCATAGTTGGGGTTGACCAAGGTAGGAGCTTGAGAAATAGCCTACTTAATGGCTTTAAAACTATCTTTTATTTCCTATGTCTAACTAAAAATGATATCATTCTTAAGCATAATAGTAAGGGGATTGGCCATAGAGGCAAAATTTTAAAACAAATGTTCTTACGAAGTTAATCTTTCCTAAAAAACTTTGTAATCTATCTTTATGGCTTATAAGTACTAATACATAAATAACACTTATTCTCTCAAGGTCTATTTCAAGACCCTCTTTTAAAACAATGTGTCCTAGTAGTTTCCCTTTGTGAACTATAAAAATGCACTTTTTTGGATTGAGGGAAACTCAAAACTCTCTACACCTTTTGAAATTTTTCCTAAGGTGATCCAGGTGTGCATCAACATGTTTTGAGTAAACAATGATGTCATCTAAGTATACCAAGACCATCTCATTTATCAAAACTTTGAAATACATATACACAGCTCTTTGAAATTTAACACCAGTATTAGTTAGGCTAAAATGCATATTTTTATATGTATATGTGCCCCATTTTATTATGAAGGTAGTCTTAAACTAGTTTGATTCCTACACTAGGATTTGGTTATATCCAAAATAATCATATAGAATGGAAAACCTTTCATATCTTGATATAGTTTGAAGAATTTGCTCCATTGGTCAAAGGGGATAATGATCCTTCAAGGATGCTCTATTTAAGTCCTTGAAATCTACACAAACCTTGATTTCACCATTATTTTTCCTTACAAGGACCAAATTAGCAACCCAAGATGAATATTTGATATGGAAAATAATATTAGTCTCTATCAGTTTAGACAACTCACTCTTCATCAAGGACTCTATTTTTGGGTTGATTGGTCTCTATTTTTGTCTAATAAGCTTGGTATTTGGGTCAAACTCTATTGTCTATTGGGCTAAGTTAGGGTCAAACCCCCTTATATCTCGATAACTCCAAGAAAATTTATCATCAAATTATTAACACAACTCAATAAAATCCTATTTTTAGAATCATTACACACCTTTCTAATCTTCAATGTTTTGCCCTCTAAGATGACTACTAGATTGTAGTCTTCTTCATTGACCGTGATGTTCTTGTTATCATCTTTCAATTGATCATCTAAATTAAAGATACTCTCTAAATTAACAAGGCCCATGGGTAATTTATTTGTCTTTAATTGAATGATTTTATCCATGTATTGATCTTAGAGTCTTGATTGGTTTCTATTATAGATTTTAGCTTCCTCTCTCAAAAAATTTATAATCTACTGATCACTATCAAAGACTTGTCAATTAGTTGCATTATCAAGAACTGATCATCTTATTATCAACTTTACATGCTAGATATTTTTCTTAGTTATTTCTTCCAGTAGGTTATAATGGGAGCCTATCGAGGCCATATGATCAACATATTTATTCTATGTTTTTAGTACCACTTGAATGTTTAAAGTGGTAAGGTCTTCTAACAGGTCCCAAACCATGTGTTTTTAAGATCTCAATAATTTATTCTTGGTTATGTTTCTAAATCTTATTCAATGAAAAATAAACTCACTATCACCAAATACTTATATGGAATTTATCCCTCTTTCTTTGGCCAATTTTAGATCTCAAATAAAATCTTCATATTCATCTACATTTTTTGTGTAGTTGAATTGATGTCTGAAAGAATATAAATAACTCTCATTTTTTGGAGAGATAAAAATAATACCTACACCTACACCATTTCTGATTCTCAAGCCATCAAAGATTAGTTGACATATTATTTGAATATCTTCAACTAGTTTTACAAGATTCAAGATGATTGCATTATTTTCATGAATGCAATACGTACCCAACCCAGTTTCAGGTACATAATCATAACGATAAAATTAGAGAGCTAATACCCATTCATCCAGATGAGTGTTTAGGATATCTTCCATAGGTGTTGAAACTTCATTATCAATATCTTCTTCTTGATCATGTAATGTGCAATTCATATCCACAGGGAGAGGAGTGTATGGCTCAATATGGTCTTTAGTGATCAGATAAAATCTTCATGTTACTCTTGTTCCATATCTCATCCTAAGAAATATGTGATACCAATCAATAGATATATGCCCTCCCATTTTTTTGTGAAGTCTCATGAAATGAAAATGGCAAAATGAGGGGGGAGATCAATAACTAAGATATCTTAATAAATTGACAAACTTAGACATGCATGGATAGTGAGGTTTAAACCTTATATTATCCTGATTGTTTGGACAGTAGTCCCATCCAATTAAACCACACTTTTTGAGATATGTGTATACTTAATACCAAGAGCATCAGCTATTTTTTTGGGCATAATAGAATTGCCAGCCCCTGAGTCTACCATGTAATTTTAAACAAGATGCTTTCCAACTATGAGTAAAAGATAGAAAGGGGGAAGCTTACCATTTTTAATCACTTTGGTGTCAATTTATGGCTAACATAGATTAATTGCAGCATTAGGTGCCTTTGTTATAACTTTGTCTGTTATTTAGAATTTTTTCAAAGCTTCTTGTATCAAATCTCTTTCTACTAGAATGGACAATGTTTCCCACATAGTGACATTCAAATTAGTTTTTTTCATTTGTTCAACTATACTGAAAGGAATGTTACCAACCTTTATTGGTTTCTTTGTAGGAGCTATGTCTTATTTCATAAAATTTGGGGTCAACACTTTTGATTTCAATTGGCCCATTGGCATAAAGGGTGACCTTTGTACTATGTTGTCTTTTGCAGATTCTTATACAATTTTATAAGTTGTAGCTTGTTCCACCCTAGGTGGTTGATCACTTTTTATTTCTCTTTTTCTTGAATGTGTATTTTCTACCACCAAACCACTACCATTAAATAATGCCTCCTACTAATTTAAACCATAAAAGTCCTCCTCTTGCTAGTTTAGAAGAGTATCCTCATTTTGAGTAGGTTTTTATGTATCTTTCTACTAGAAAGTGGCTTCTTTTTACTGTTCTTGAATGTTTGATATGACTTTCACCATCAAGTCTTAACTGATGACACCATTATAATAAGTATTCTAATTATATGGTTGAGCACAAGGATAACACCAATCATACTCCTGACCCAGGTTGTTTTAAATAGGTATAATAGATTTGAAAGTAACTGGTGCACGTAGAGCATGGATTTTTGGAGGTTTTACTTGCATAATTTGGATTTATAACTATGAATTACTTTGGTATGGTTGTCTATTGGGTTGATTTGTTTGGTTAGATTGCTGATAAGGCCTGTAGTTCTAGGATTGTTGACTTTTCATTGCTATTAACTCATTGTCAAAGCTTTTAAGCAATGATTTAACCTCATATAAATCATCAATAAGAGTGGTAGTTAAAACTAGTGCTTTGCTTGCTATGGGAATTAGAGTAATTATAGGTTGTGTAGGAGGCATTTCTATAAATAGAGGCATTGGTGGCCTTGGGAAAATATTTCCATCTTGAATTAGATAATTTTCTACTCTTATTTTAATTTTGTAGGCATTGGAAAGTGTGGTACCACCCATTTACTAAATCGTAACAGCTATATCATTATTAAAAACACTTAAGTAATATAGGAAAGAATTAATTATGGTTGGCTTGACCAACATTAGAATTCTATTCCATATCTTTTGAAAGCAAAAATTGAAATCACTTATGAACTCATGAGGATCTCATTGAATAGTAATTAGTTGTTCAACAAAGAAGAGGTGGTCACTCTTATCTTCAAATTATGTGCATAATGCATTTCTTAAGTCATCTAAAACATGGATGGAATTGTGAGGTAGGCCTCTATATCATTACAAGGCTTTACCCTTAAAATAGGAAACTAGAAGTCTGATTGAAACATTATCTTATACTACATTGTGGACTGAACAAAAATTAACAATGTCTTATATATGTTATATAGAAGTGGTGGAAGTTTCACTAGTAAAATATAAAAGGCTTTTTAAATGTGAGGTATGTATATCATCATATTGGACCAGCTGAAGTGGGTTACCTCCATTGAAGGCTACAAAATTTTGATTTCTCACAGCCATAATGGGAGGTATGAAACTACTGGGGATATTTGAAGGAGATTCAAATAATTTTTTTTGGATATACTATAGTGTAAGGCATGACTGATCTTGATATATTTTTATATTGAAATGATAATTCCAAAAAATCATCTTTCTTACCTTTAGTATATGATGTTTATTTATTTCATATATGTAAACCTTGATTTCTTGAATATGTAAGCCAATGGAGTCACCAGGTGCTTTTGAAATGTGTACATAGATCATAAAATGATTTCTAAGAATATAATTGATCTCTTTATTAATAATTTTTAGGTCCTATCAGGCGTGCCAAAAATAGCTATCACATAAATATTGCACCCATCTCGATGTTGTAGCTCACTGTGCAAAAATCTAATGATATAATATGATCACCTCTAAGTTTTAAGACCTTGGTAAATTGAGGTAAACCTCTATATAATTCCAACTTCCTTTTACTAAATTTGATGCAACTGATAATCTACCAAATCATGTGAAAATTATGCTTCTTAGTGATCTTACTTCTAAACTAGGGCTTGACTGAGAGAAAAGAGTTTTAGAAATGAAATTACAAAAATGGAAATGGTAATTACACTAAATATTTTTAGTGAATTTTAATTCTTACTTTTAATGAACACAACATAACAATAAATATATTTAAATTTATTAGAGCACAAACTCATGCAAATGTGAAACCAAAGGTAATATTGGGTATTTCTCATACAAGGGATAAGATTATATATTTTTTAATCAAATAATCTTTCAAAAGGGAAAAATAATACCACAAATGAAATTTCATGACTGAAATAAGAATAAAATAATCCATAAATTTGATAAATAACCTTGTATACACAAAGATGACACGGACAAGAAAGGCAAATATTCAATCTATTCTCATTCTTTAAGTTAAAGCATATAGATAACTTATTCAAAATATATAATAATATCTCTAACAACAAAAAGATAAATGTGTTATGCCATAGCACCCATACTTATACAAAAATTTCTCATGGAAGAGATGTAATAGCAAAAAATTGATACCCAGTTCAAGAACATGCAAAATCTAAAACTCCATACAAAGAGGACATGTTCTTCAGCTGTTATGGCAAGGTAAACAAGTGGAAAAAATAACATAAAACTATTGGACATGATCAAAATTGCTAGAGACATGGAGAAAACTTGAGAATCTTCATGCAATGCCTTCCTCTTCTTTAATTAAGCTATTGTAGCTTCTCCATGCAATAAGGTGCCAAAAGTGAAATTCAAACTTAGATAAAAAGATAGCTTTTAGATAAATTTAGGTTATTTTTCGTAAAACCTAACTTGTAATTGTAAATTGGGACTTTTACAACTTTTAAGTCACACAAATTTGAAAAAACTAGAAATGTAATTTACAATATGTGATTTTGCAATTAAGCAACTCAAACTTGTCAAAAAGGAAAGTGCAATTTATAAGTTTGTTTTTTGTAACTTTTAACCTGTCAAAAAGGGATATGAAAATTACAATTGGCTCTCTTTGAAAAAGAGCTATCAAAATGGTAGTTTTAATTTATAATTTGCAACTTTACAATATTTTTTACATGGAAATACAATATACATAATGTTTTTGATGGAAAGAATTAATATACAACCAAAACTTTTGAAGATTCTTTGTCTTTTTTAGCTTGTGTCTTTTCAATATATGCATCAAAACTCTTGAAGATCTCCAATATATGATCTTCATTAGGACCAAAAGAGTATAGGTGGCTTATTTCACATTATACAATTGTGTTAAAGAGTTCCCTTTTTGCATCCCTATATACTTGAGTATATTTCCCTATTTGATCTAATGTATTATGGTACTTGATAAAATGGTGGATGGAGCTCAAGTCAAATGTTGTGTCTCATGATGACTATCCTTTGACTATTCCTTTGAACTTATCTTGAACTTTATATCCTAAAAGGATCTAGTCCTAATGATCTATTACTTGACATGATAATTTATTCAACAAGTCTTCAATGTCAAAGACAATATTTGTAACCTTGTCATGTATAGCCTTAGCTTTATTGGTACTCTCTATGAGTATTCTTATTCTAAACTAAATTGATTTGTCTAATTCCTCATGCACTGCATCATTTTTTAGTATCTTTTCTGTGTTGAGGATATTAGTTTCAATTATTTCTCAAGATGTTAACTTTAGATAGAATAGGTTCAACATTTCTATCTCTTCCTGATACTTGCTTATTTATTCTCTCAAAGTTTCTCATCTATCCTTTAAGGCTTTGTAGTAATCCATTACTAATTCAATAACTCTATTTCCCTTTTATATGTGCTTTTATATCTAGTCCTTTTTATCCCTTCCCATGTTGTCAATCTATGTCACTACATCAAGTGATTCTCTATCTATGATCTGAGTAATAAATTGTGTTGGTTAGGCAGAGGGCTCAATAAACTTATTTAATGCAGTCATAAATTATTTAACCTTATTATTCAATTCATCCTTAGTGACCTTGTCACTATCCATTTTATCAAAAAGAGAGATAATGTTGGATTGAACATCATTTTTCAATCCCTCTCTTAGAGTATGACCAAGTTGAACCTTTGCTATCTGGTAATCCCCCACCACTAGATATTTTTTCTATTTGTCCGATGGGGGGACTATAATCTCTATATACTTCTCCCCTATTAAATCATACAATATTATTGATATGGTTTTAGGAGTTACCCTTGATTTCTTAAATGCATCTATAAGGCCAAAATATAATATGCTTAGGGACACCATTTGCTTATGTTTATTCCCCACTAATTTTACTATCTAACTAGGAGTGGCATTCTATTGTCTTGGCATTACCACTTATGAATCTATAGCTAAATTTGTTAGACTGATGCTTATGAAGACAAGTGCTAAGTCTATTACTATTATAGCTATTGAGTATTGGGATGATGTTTTATCAATCTATTCCCCATCTGTGGGTTGAGTGGCCACATTTGTATCAATTATTTTCTCTACCTCCACCTATTTTGTGGGGTTTAAGGTTAATGTGGAAATGGAATAAATGGGTGTAGTGGAAATGAATGTGCCTACTATGCGTATGGGAGATGGAAGTGACACCAATGGAGGAGTAGAAATAGGGAGTTGAAAAAGGGGAACCTATGAGAGTGTGGAATCCAAAGTCATGAATCAATCAATCAGTTTTATGGGAACACTCAGGGTTGATGAAATGGGAAAGATGATGGGAGATGAAAATGAAGCACTAATTATCCCAGGAGTTGGGATGACCAATAATATCATAGTCAAGATGACTGAATCTGTAGCTAAATATTATTGTGTGGTGTTAGTGATTAATGGGGTGGAGATGGTGATTAGAGATGAGATGGAAGGAATTATGGAAGAAGGGATTGAAATTGTGGAAGAGGGAAGTGGAAGTGAAACCTGAGTATCTAATTGAGTTGATTTAAATATTGGTAATGGACTTACTATCACAGTGAACTAGTGGAAATGGAGGGGGAAATTGCTTGAGGTGAAGGTGGAGTGGATATAGGGGAGGAGATGTTGAACATGATGGAATGATAGAGATAAAAGGAGGGACTATAATAAAGATAGGAATAGATACTATGCCTAAGATAGGAGTAGAAATTATTAGTGTTTTAATATCAAATGTATCTTCAAATGAAATCACTATCAGTTGATCCACTATTGCTCTTTGGTTTCTTGATTATTATCTCTTGGCCTCTGAATTTTACTCTGTTGTGCGAAACAATTAGTCTATCTACCTATTTTAAGAGGGTTCCACTGTTGGAACCTTCAACTATCAATTATATTCCCTTCTCACTGAGCTCTATCAGCTTTTCAATAATGCTTATTATTTCTTTGGTCACTTTGACACCTTTGCTTCTAAGCCAATTGATTTTGATATTTATTACATTGGTAGTTATATCCATTAATAAGAAAGACTCAAGAATGGACCACCTAACTACTATAAGGGGTTGAGCATAAATCTTATTATCATAGTAGACCTTGTCTACTAGGGATTCATCATCTACCAAGTCCTCGAGGACTGGTGTTATGTTAAAATCCTTGAATTGATCCATGGTCATCTTAAAATGATCATTTAGTCTCACTTCTTCATCATCTTGAAGTTCCTCCCAGTAGTATTCATAGTATGGAACATGGGAATATGTTTAAATCCCTAATGCACTAGTAATTTTTATATTTACATCATAAAATGGACTGGCCTCTAGATCCCTCAAGGTCATTTGAGTCATTTTAATGTCTACAAACTTGTATTTGGATAAATAAGGGCATGTATACCTCCCTACGCTAATGGGGAAATCAATTCCCACCTTATGTTTTATAGATAAGAACATATGAGTTTCTAAAATTTTCCTTACAAGTTCCATTAAGGCCCATTTGTCACTTACATACCTCAGGAAGGTGTAAGGGCAACCACTGAATCCCCTAATTTGATGTATGAGTATGTGGGGAATTGAATGAAATAAGATCCCTAATTCTTTATCTCTAAAGTAGCAACATCAGATAATCTCTTCCATTCCAACTCTTTGTCAAAAATGACTATGATGTAGTAGGTGAATGAATCATGTACTCCTCTTAAGTGCTACCACTAGCCTCAAAAGTGAGGTTATGATAATTATTGAAAACTTTGTTTTCTTAGTCAACTACTATACTCAACCCTAGGATGTCATTCCCCTTTGCTAATATATAGACCAAATAAGAAGTCATATAGAATTTCCTTGTATTATGGACTTCCCTCAACTGCTTATGGATGGAGTCACTTATTAGTTGTACCCAGTTGATGTATTGATTATTTGGATGGATTAATCATATGTATTGGTATATTTAGTCTTAAAAGATATTGGCATCAAGGCTTTCAGTGACTCTATGCAAGAGTATGATTAAATACCCCACTTCATCTTTGAAATCTATCCTTGCTAGCATTTCAATAAATCTTGTGGATGTAGACCTAGAGATCCTTAGCCATTTCATATTCATTATGCTTAGACACCTAGTGTTGTTATTCTGATAGAATTTTTTTGATGATTTAGGATTTATATCAAGATAACTCTCATAGTCATGTATCAAGAACACTGAGTCTATGAAATCAGGGTTTAGGTTTAGAATCATTTCCCCTTTGTCATTCAACACTTCTCTCTTATCTTCATCATAATGCTTTGCTAATGCGAGCACCAACTCAAGGATCTACACTAATAAGGGGAAGGTTATTGTTTGAGTCATCTCGTAATCATAAATTCCTTGAACCAATCATTTTTTAATTTAGCATTCACTCTAGTGTAGAAGTCACCTAGGTTAATATGACCTAGGTCTATGTCTGTGGTCTCATTTGTGTTAGATTCCAAGCTAAGTGGGACACTGGGTCCCTTGGATTTGAATTTCATCTCTTTTCTAGATATGAATCCTAAATAATTTACTAAGAGAAAACCAACAACAAAGTTGGAAAGATTTGAGGGTGAAAAACACAAGTGAAAGCTCTGATGGAGATTGGGGTTACTCTATGCACTATGATTGTATATGATGATATGAGGTTACAATTACAGGTAGAAACCCCATGGGTTTTGGAAATGTTTTGGCAAGTGTAAATTCCATGGGGATTGTGTAGGGAATATTTCTTAGAATATTCAAATGGTTATATGAATTTTGAAAAAACCTTGGGTTTTCAAGTGGCTAAAAAAAACTTCGAAAGTTTCCATGAGATCTTGGGTAACAAAGATTGGTAATCTAACATGTTTGAATGTTTTCATGAGAGATAACTTAAACCCTAGTGATGTTGATCAAAAGAAATATAAATCTAGATTTATACTAGATGGGAAAAAAAAACATCCTAAGAAAGCTTTGACAGAGAAAAAGTATCTAGAAAAACACAAAGGGATTTAGGAATACCATGTAGGGGGATCAATGGTATCATGGCTCAAGGTTCATGATTGAATACATGGCTTGATTGAATGGTGTAAAGGTTTGAGGTCACTAGGAATATTGTAGAGCTCTAATCTTCAAAATTTTCAAGTTAATAATGAATTGCCATAACCCTAATTTCATTTATATAAATTTTACAATAAATGTCCCTAGGTCAGTGGTTGGTGGAGAGTTCAAAAATCTAGAGTCTGGAAGTAACTTTGAAACTTTGAAAATTTTCAATTCATACTTTGACCTCCACATTATGGATTTTAATAGAAAGTGTGGTCAGTAGGAAGAAGGATTCAAGTTATAATTTACAATTATTCAAGTTGTAAATTACAATTAGAGTTCCTATTTTTTATTGGAGTGATGCATGAAAAATAGAAGTTAGGAAGCAATTTGCAAGTTTGTAAGTTACAAATTGCATTCCAATCTCTAGTTTTTTTAAGGTATATATTTGAAAGGAAGTGGAACTCTATTTTTAATTTATAAATTTTTAAGTTGAAAATTGTGAGTGGGGTTCTGATTTACAATGGGTGTGAGTTTTACAGGAAGCAGAGATTGGGAAGAAATTTACAATTTTGCAAGTTACAAATTATATTCCAATCTTTAGTTTTCATCAACTATGAGTAAAGTGGGAAGCAGAGGTGTAGATGAAATTTGAAAGTTTACAAGTTAAAAATTGTACCCAGATCTCTGGTTTCCATTAGGCTTTGGGAAATGAGTGTCCTGAGTCATTTTAAAGAAATTTTACAAAAAATTAATGGGTCTCCCTTAGGGTACTTGAAATTTTGACATTTTCAGGATAAAAATATAAGCATTTTGCATTTAGATTATTCTTATGCTTGGCATGTTATATGATTACTAATAGAATGTAATCTCTATGAATTTATTGGTTATACTGTGTTAACCAAATCTTGCATTGATGATATTGATTAAGTAGTGAGACAAATTTCACTAGCTTACTAGCATCACAATGTTATACGAAGGTAATTTGATCAAGTGGTATGTATAAATTTAATTGATCCATATATCATTATTTATTAAAAACTTTGGCCAAAGTAATGTTAAGTGAGACATTATCATTTCATGAGTATGATTTATATGTTTGTGAGATGTCTTGAGTAGAATGGGTTTATTTATGATACAATTCATGTTTAGTTATAGAAATCATCTAACACATGAGTACTAGCTTGTCTCTCTAGATTCCCACACCATCACAATTTACTCATCCATGAAAAGAGGGCCATTCCTTGATGGGATTTGTGAGGGGGATTATTAATCTATGGTTTTTGTGTAAAATTGCTCGAATATGCTCTCCCTCCCCATAATGATACTAATTTTGAGATGACACTTGAGATTGCCATAGATACTAGATTTTGGGGAACCTATGATCTAAGGAGATATGTATCTTATATATGTACATTTTATTGTATTTATTAATGAAAAAAATATCATAATGAGCTTTAATTAATTAGTTATTATGCATTGACAATAGTGGTTGTATGTTGTACCAACTGTGACTAGATATTTGTAATTACTTTCTATATTTATATTATGATGTGTTTCTTATGATGATAGAGATCAGTGAGGTATGATGTAGTATGATTCATTTATGATTATTAAACTTTGAGTATTTTATATGATCACTAATCATATTCTCTATGTAATATAATTAAAATAAATGTTGATTTAAATAACAAATCTCATATTTTTAGGTAGATCCTAGTGGGGATGTTACATGTGGTATCAGAGCTATGGATCAAAATCTAAGACCTAATGAGTCCACTAATGTTTTCATATCCTTATGTTGATATAATGGAAGATGGTAAAATCTAGAGTTTTAAGAGAGGATCCATAAATGTCAATGATAGTAACCCTCTACTTGATCCTAGCTGATTTGCCACTGAGTAACTATCAAAGATAGATCAGATTCTCACAACCATGAATATGACTAGGGACCAGATTTTAGCCTTGAAATAAATAGTTTATGGGCATGAAGAGGAATAAAATTAGTATGTGCCTAAATATCATCCCACTAAGTAGGAAAACCCTCAGGATATGAGAGCTTAGGTAGCTATAGAGTTGGGTAGAGATATGAAAAATGTGAACCCACCTAAGTTTGACAAAACTGATCTAGGTGATGAATTTGAAGTATGGGGAGCACACCTATAGGCTGGTAAGGTAACTATGTGGTTGGACAATAAGAGGTTGGGAATGAATCTTAACTCAACCACCACTACTTGGGATCAGTTTTTGACTTTGTTTAGATTATAGTGCCTTTCATAGCTTTATTTTGATTAGAAGCTCATATATTTTAAAACTCTGAAGTAAGGAGACTTATCAGTGAATGAGTACTGGGACTGATTCACCAAACTTCTAAAGTATGTACCTTAGTACTAGGTAAATGAGAGGTTTAAGATCATAAAATTTATCATGGGATTGAGACACCATATTAGTGGAGAGGTGGTTGTTTATGGGCCTTCTACCATGGACCAAATCTTTGATAAAATAGTCAAACATGAACAAAAGTTGAAGTCTCTGTCACAGGCTAGGGATAAGTTCAAGAAAATTTTTGGAAATTCTAAGTCAAATTTCAAAAATAAGAATTGGAAACACAGTAGTGAAGACTCTAGAAATCAGTTCTAAAACTAGAATGCCAAATTAAATGATGGTTTAGGAAACAAGAAACTTAGAAATGGTTCTAAAGGCAGTTTCAAGGGAAACCAATAAACTGAAAATAAAGGACCACTTGGAGGTTGTTTAATTTGAGGAGATGACCATTATGCTCATGATTTTACTCATATCAAGTTAAAAAATAAAGGTCTTATTCCTTAGTAAGCCATTTTTTAACTGTGTATTCATGTAACAGTTGATAATCAATAAGTTGAATTTCAAACATTACCTATAAAGTTATTAGGTACTTTGTTTGAACATCCAATTTCTATTTTGATAAATACAAGGGATAGAGAATGTTTTATATCTCTTAGAATGCTTATTAAGATATCTAGGAGAGCTAGAGTAATGGCAAATTCATGGTCAGTACAATATGGGAATGACTCAAAAGTCATGGTTGACAAATTTTTAGTTGAAGTAGAGATTAGATTACTCGAATTCACAACATTGGTGGATCTATATGTAGCACCACTAGGATCATATGATGAGATCTTAGAGTTAACTTGATTTTTAAACATAAAGCTAAGGTTGAATTCTACCTCAAAAAGGTTGAGTGTCTTGATGATTTTAGAAATTAGACATAAATTTAGGGTGAGAAAAGAGAGTTGAGGCTTAGGAATTTTTTTTTGATATGCAACTCAAGAGGGCTCAAGGATAAGGGTGCCAAGAATTTATCATCAAGATAAATGAAATGGATGAACCTAAGGAATCATCTCTTTAATATTACCCATTCCTTAGGAACTTTTATGATGTGTTTTTGGAATAATTATCAGGATTGCCTCCTAGACATGAATTCAATTTCTCTATCGATATCATACCCAGTTTAGAACCATAGTCTAAGACCCCATATAGGATGATAATCACTGAGTTGGTTGAATTGAAGGCTTAACTCCAACAATTTTTGTCTAAGGGGTTAAACATTCCAAGTGTGTCACCATGGGGTACACCAATTGTCTTTGTTAAAAAGAGGATGGTACTCTTCAACTTTGCATTGATTATAGGATGTTGAACAATGTAACTATCAAAAATAGGAATTTTCTACCTCGTATTGATGATATTTTTGATCAAATGTGAGGATCAATAGTATTTTCTAAGATTGATATTAGATCAAAATACCATTAGTTGAGGATAAGTGATGAGAATATTCTAAAGACAACATTCATAATTTGTTACAGGCACTATGAGTTCATAGTGTTACTATTTGGGTTGATAAATGCTCTAGTAGGATTCATGAATCTCATGAACAAAGTGTTCAGAGAAGAGGAATATCTTCAGCATGCACAATTGGTTTTGCAAAGGTTTTGGAAGCATAAGTTATATGGAATGTTGTTTAAGTGCACATTTTTCCAAGAGAGAGTATAATATCTAGGACATATTATCTCTATGGATGGTATCTCAGTAGATTTGGGAAAATAATATCCATTATAGAGTGGTTGGTGCCAAATAATGTGCATGAGGTAAGGAGTTTCATAGGATTAGAAGTCTATTATAAGAAGTTCATTCTAAATTTTTCCAAGATAGCTAATCCAATTAATTATTTTTAATGTAAGAACCAAAGTTTTATTTGGTCAGAGAAGTGTGAAGTAGATTTTCAGGAATTGAAAATAAGGCTTACTTATGCACTAGAATTAAGAGTTCCTAACCCCAATGGTCAATTTTTAGTGGTCACAGATGTGTCAAGGGATGGACTAGGAGGAATCCTTATTCAAGATGGTGTAATGGTGTATTATGAATCAAATAAGCTTAAGAGTTATGAGGTGAACTATGCCCCTCATGACCTAGAATTGGTAGTAATTATGCATGCTTTGCAAGTTTGGTAGCATTACTTATTGAGAAAACCATTTGAACTCAAGATGGATAACTGGGGACTAAATTACATCTTCACCCAACCAAATTTGAATGCTCATCAGAGATGCTAGCTTGAGTTATTATCTGATTATAATTTAGATATCAACTATATCAAATGTAAGAAGAACATAGTAACCAATGCCTTAAGTTGTACAAGGTACATAACAACCATAACTACTATAAAGAGTACTTTAAGGGATCAAGTGATTGAATTATCACAAGGAGATGAATTTTAAACTAGGGTATAAAAGCATTATTTGAGAATACTCAAAATCATTGATATAAAGGATTCATATTGGAGAGTGATGGTATATTACATTACAATGGAAGGATGTATGTATCAGATTGAGATAATCTATAGAGCACAATATTAAAATAGCTACACAATACCCCATATTCAGGACATTCAATGATAACCAAGATCATGACAGAGCTTAGACCATTATATTTCTAGAAGGTAATCAAGAAAGATGTACTAGACAATGTGTCACATTATCTAGAATGTAAGTGAGTGAAAGCTAAACATGTTCATTTAATTGAGTTGTTATATCTGCATGATATATCAGAATGGAAGTGACATGTGATCAATATGGACTTTGTCCAAAGTTTACCCATGTCATGAAATAGGCATGATATGATCTTGGTAGTATTTGATAAACTAATCAAGATGGTTCATTTTATACCAAGCAATTTGATAGATGATGCACCTCTTCTTGTGAAAATGTTTGTAATGGAAGTATATATGTTGCATGTGTTTTTAGAGAATATCATTTCAGATCATGATCCAAAGAGGACTTGTAGATTTTGGGTAACTCTAAATTTAGCTTTGGGTACACAACTAAATTATAGCACTACATGTCACCTAGAGATTGATGGATAGACTAAGTTAATTAAGTATTGAAGTATCTTCTTTGTATGTATTACATGGATCAGCAATACAAGTGGGAATACTATCTTCAATTGGTTGAGTTTGTATACAAAAACTCATACCAATTATCTTTGAATATGGCACCATTTGAGGCACTGTATTGAAGGTGTAGGACACTAATTAGTTAGGACAGGTTGAAGGACAGGGTAGTCTTTGGAATTGAGACGCTTTCAATAATGAAAGAGCAAGTTATATTAATCAAGTAGAGATTGGCTAAGACCAATGATAGATAGAAGAGTTATGTTGATCTGAAAAGGATAAATAGATAATTTTTAGTAGGTGATAAAGTGTTTTTATGGGTTAAGCTGTAAGAGAACTAGATTAAAATTGAGAAGTTAGTGAAACTGTCATCAAGATATGTGGGACCCTTAGAGGTATTAGAATTGGTCAATCCTTAGCGCATAGTCTTGCATTACAACCAAGCTTTATTTTATTGCATAATGTATTTCATATTTATTATCTTAAAAAGTATATAGTTGATCCTACTCATGTGTTGGGTTGGTCATGGTAGAACCAATTAGAGTAATTAATACTTAAAATTTTGTTTGCATAATAGAGAGATGTCATAGTACAAGGTCTTGCCAAACCAATACTCTATAGATAGTGATCTTTAAGATAACAATGATGAGTTTTATAGGTGATTTTTACATTTATTTACTTGATTAGATACTTTATACTATGATATTTTTCCACTAAACAATGTTTTTAATTCAAAACTTATGTTTGAATAAGAGTCATTTGGGATAATGACTAATTTTAAGGGGAAAGGATATTACATCCTTATTCCTCATTGAACAAAATTATTTAATTAATGGATATTTATTTGATTTGGTTATTTTTAACTAAGATTTAAGATATATGTTATTATGGGACAATTGATTATTACTTAGGTTACATGATTACATTGCTCTGAGTTAGCTATAGTGTATATGTTTACATTATGATCATGTTGATTTATTATTTTATCTATATTTTATGATGTATGTATATCATGATGTTATGGTCTAAGTACATACTTGTTGTGAGGTTGATGTAGGAGAACTCATCCCTCATAGTATGATGGAGGGAGAGCATCATCATAGAGGGTGACATAGATGAAGTTGTGGGATGAAAAAAATGGATAGAAATATACACACACCATATTAGCTAGCACATGATAGATGCATAATGGAATGGTTAGCATAGTATGTTTTGATGCTATTTATATTAGATAGTTGTTACACATAGTTGATAACATAGTTTAAATAGTTATTTAGAATTCATCTTGTGTTATTTGTGTGTATGATCATTAATTTTTTGTAATTCACATAATTATATTTAATTTGAGTTTATTGATATATGTAATTATCATTAAATCATCATGACATTTGAGATGTTAATTTAATCAGCAAAATTATTGATTATTGTAATTAGTATAAAATATGACAATTAACATTTAAGAGGGAAAAATAGGAAAAAAAGAAAAAATTATTAAAATAAATAAAAGGGAAGAAAATAAAAATATAAATAATAAATAAAGAGAAAATATAAATGTTAAAATTTAGGAAAAATAAAAAGAAAGACTTTGATAAAAATAAAATATATACAGAAAAATGAAAAAAAAAAAGGAAAAAGGAAAAAATCCTAAAAGAGAAAATCTATGCCCTTCTTATGAAATCAAATAAAAAGAATAAAAAGAGGCACAATTTCTATAACGGAGAAGGCAGTAGAGTGTTGGAAGAGATTGGAGGAGAACATAAGCCAAAAATAATAATAACACATGCTGCTAGGTAGGTAATGTTATTACTTTATGAGTATGTATGTTAAATATTTATAATGAACAGGTTAAATATCTATGTGTGTGTGTGGTGTGTACTAGATAAATATATTTTTACAGTGAACTACTATTTAAATAGAAAATTGATTTACAATATATGACACAGATGTAAACCTATGTGTATATTATAGAGAATATAATATATATAAAACAACCCATTATACCATTATACCTAACATATATATACATATATATATAGTATATATATGAAATCAAGCATAGACATATAGGTGACTCACATACAAGGGGTTGAACCAAGTTTTTAGGAAATAATACAGTCATTGTATAACACTAAATTTGGATAGCAAATGGAATAAAATAGAACTTGTGTAATATATAAAGTAATTTGACTATATATACGACATCCCATATATTTAATCATGTTTATTAAAACATGGAAAATAGCTAAGTGTTTATTGGTATACACACAACCAAGCCATATATGCAATGATTTAGAATGGATAGTATGAAACTTTTATTAAATGTACAGTGACTCATATAAAATAATAATTAGATTTGTCAAACCAAACAATCTCCTAAATAGATTATTATGGTTTGAAGGAAACTGATGTTTTTATAAAATTGAGGTTATGCAATGACGTTTGAAAAGAAGAAATAAAAACTTATTTTAAATCTATTGTATGCAGTGATCTTCTAGTTAAAACTAGTGATATGTTTATAAATGGAAACCTACATATATATAGAATTCTATATATAGATTATATGCAAGAATATAAAGTATCTAAAAGATAGATGGAGGAGTATGGATCATCATGGAATGGTTGAAGGAATATTTTTAATGCCTTGGAAACATGTTTTAGATGAGTCTGTAGCATTCTATGAAATTCCATAACTCGACTATCAAAATCTGTAGCTCAACTATGAAATTTTTATAGCTATTTTCTAAGGTCCAGATAATGCTTGTCAAAGTTAAGAGCTTCACTGAATGATAGGTTTATGACTAAGGCCCTTCTTTATCTTCATAATATCATATCAAGACTCTTCTTTATATGTTATAATACATGTACATATCAAAAATGGAGAACTAAACATGTAAATAGTTAAAACATTATGTAAAGAATGCTAACTTAGACTCAAATAAGCTTAAAGAGCAAAAGCATTCATCTTCTACCTTCGACTAGTTATAATCCCTAAGATTACATGCAATACTCAACCTAAATGGCATATTAATAGTTGTGAAGGATAATATATTATGGTTATAATGAGTCATAGTGTGCACTCATCATTAAGGACTTAAAATCTATAAGATATATTAATAAAAAAGCTCACATAATGACTTATGTTTTATCATGTAGTTTATTTAAATGAGTATGTTTCTTTATTCTGGCATATATGCAGTTATAGTATATCAAAATCTTAAAATAGCTTTTAATAAAGCATGTGATGCATATGTATCTCAATGTAGTCTCTCATTATGTTATGATAAGCTTTGTGATATGTATGAGATAACTTATCATATGTATCATGTGAAATAAGATACAAACAATATGCTGAAAAATAATATAGGTACATTTATGCTTAATTAGATTATACTTGTACATAGGGGTGTGTTCCTCTTATTATAATTCCATTGGTGGTTCAAAATTATATTATAGATTTCTATGTAATAGAACCTTATTTATGTGTGCATACAACCCAATGAAAGTATAACAAATACTAGAATGGAATATTATATATGTCATGATAACTGAGACTTTATTTTTTTATAACTAGTGATTTAAACAAAAACTTATGTTTTCATTGATTTATAACTACTTTATTATGACTGATTGTGGTATTAGTAGTTGTGCTTAAGAACACTAAACTATGATAATATGGGTTATCATAGGGTGTAATATATCTGAAAACTACTTTATACTAATTAGAAGCTACATTTAAATATATATTTTACTTGGGTGGTATAAACTGTAGTTAGCATTTCTATTATTTATGTGATAGATAATATTTTGAGATTCATTCACATGTTTGATGAAATAAATTTTATGTATTTATATTATTCTTGTGCTTGACATGTTATTTGATTACTAGTAGGATGTAATCTGTATGAATCTATTGGTTATACTATTTTAACCAAATTTTACATTGATAATACTGAGTAAGTAATGAGATGGATTTTACTCACTAACATCACAATGCTAGATAAAGATAATTTGATCAAGTGGTGTGTATGAATTTGTCTGATCCATAGATCATTATTTACTAAAAATTTAGAAAAAATAATGTTAAGTGAGACATTGTCATTTCATGAGTATGTTTTACATGTTTTCATGATGTTTTGAATTAAATAGGTTTCTTTATGATACACTGCATGTTTAGTTTTAAAAATCATACAACACACATGTACTTTCTTATCTCTATATATTCTTATGCTATCAACTATGTACTCATCTATAAATGAAGGGTCATTCCCTAATGGGATTTGTGTAGGGGGATTTTTGGTCCATAGCTTGTGTGAAAAAATGCTTAGATGATGTTATCCCTACAGTACTACTTTTGAGATGACACTTGAGATTGCCATAAATACTAGAGTCAGAAGAATTTATGGTCATGGGAATTGTGTATCTTATATATGTACATTGTATTGTATTTATTATTGAAAACATTATCACGATAAGCTATAATTACTTATTTACTATGCATTTATAGTAGTGGTTGTATGTTATACCAATTAAGGTTGGATATTAGTGATTACTTTCTATATTTGTGTTATGATGTGTTTCTTATGATGATAGTGATCAGTGAGGTATGATGTAGTATGATTCATTTATAGTTATTATATTTTGAGTATTTGATATGATCACTAATTAGATTCTTGTGGTGTAATCTAATTAAAGTAAATGTTAGTTTAAATTAAAAAATCTAATATTTATAGGTAGATCCTAGTGGCAATGTTGTAATAAAATGCTCAATACATATAACATACACATGCAGAACATTAACATATAAGAAACAATCTCTCTCTCCTCTCTCTCTCTCTCTCTCTCTCTTCTCTCTCTCTCTCTCTCTCCTCTCTCTCTCTCTCTCTCCTCTCTCTCTCCTCTCTCTCTCTCTCTCTCTCTCTCTCTCTCTCTCTCTCTCACACACACACACACACACACACACACACACACACACACACATCAAAATCATGTTTATAATATACATGTCAATCAATAACAAAGATGTTATCTCTGAGAAGAGATGTCTTATTCCACTAAATTTGTAGACCCAAACATATGCCTATCTCTAAGAAGAGATGTCTGATTTCCATTTCAAGATAAATCTTCATTTATACATGTTTTGAAGGTGGGAGGAGATTTTTAAGGTTACCAATATTGATGGAGATTAAGTGGTTTTACTTCCATGATTTACAACAATACAAAAATTGAGGAATTACTATGTTTAGAAACTTACTATTTTTAGACTACACTACTAAAATTGAAATTTAGGGAACTTTCAATGGGTTTTTATAGGTCAAAATCGATCAAACATATCTACATGCCATGTCACCACATTCTTCTCATTATTATCTTTCTAATGGTTCAAATGGCAAGTCAATTGGAGCTACAGTGCAAAAGTTATGACTCTTGGTAAGTTCCATCTTCAATTGGGGTGGACCCGTCACCCAAATTATCACCTGAATTATTGCCTGAATCAAGATTATCCCCATCATCTTAGCCATAATTACTAACTATATCTATTTCATGAAAATTAGAGGCCCCATCCCCATTCTACCACTCTATGTGATCATGATAGTGACCTATATCATCTAATATAACTTTTAAGTATCTCATTACAAACCATGATATATGTATGCTTATACTACCAAAAAAAGTGAGCAAATAAATCTCTATATAGATCAAAATCATGACTCAGTGTAAGCCATCCATTAATAATCCACCTATAATTCATCATGCTTGTTGGAAAAACACATTATACACTATAACCATAATTACACGAATTAAACAAATATGTGTTCTCACCATAAATTTGATCAACTCTTTCAACAAACCTACTGCCTACTACATAATATGCCACATTACATGTCAAAGTACAGATGGATGCATCTACCATCATAGACCAACATGCATCACATGCATTACAAAATTATGGGAATATATTAGTAACACACTCTAAACTAATATCAATTAATACAAAAATAAAATAATTTAAACACAATCATGTTCAACTATGGGGGATGTAACCTAGGCATCTCTATTATTAGGTTGTGTTGCAAGTGACACACCTATTATGTATTTGTCTCCTCCACCTTGTGTTGGGGGTGTAATTTCAACATCATCTGCTACAATGGGAAATAATAAAACCATCGATAATCATCCCACCACTATGTATAGGATATTTTACACCCTACATCATCACCCTTTGATAATAAAACAACAAGATCTCTCTCTATCACCAGATGAGGAGTCAAATTTGAAATTGTAGGCCCTAGCCTTGAACTTTCTATAGTAGTTTCTCTATCACTCTAAATATATGGATAAGGAATTTGAGGCATATACTAAACAACCCAAACTAGCAAGGCACTTGTTCATATTGAAACCTATCATATATATCATAAAACCAATCCTATATCCTAACACCCACCCGTATGTGTTTTAACTCTCAAGCATCTCATAGCATGTTCTATATCATATATAAGGTCACCATCCAATGATAGTAGGTGTTAGATTATCCAAAATCATGTTGTAATCTATGGTAATTAATAACCTCTAACATGGGATCACCCATAAAACTAAAAATGTATCATGATGAATACAATATTGATGAGATCCATCAAATAGATGAATTAAAATAATGTGCCCGTAGGCCCATATATGTAACAAATTAGTAGTTCTAAAACCACCTAAATGTACCTTCAAGGTGAATCTATATAACTCTAGATGAAAATGGAATAACAAATGACACCCCCCATGATTTTCTAGTATGTCTCTCCTCAATGATTAAAACTATATAGTAAAATACGATAATAAATAACTACAACTCTAAAATTTACTAATATGACTAATATCAATATATAACATATAATTTTTTGTATTTATAAAACATCAACTCATACAATCTATCTAATCACACAACACCACCCCGATCAACACCCTTAGGTCTACCTGTTATGATTTTATGTGCATGTTGCATCTACCCTAAACCCATCACATTCATCACTATAGTCCCCTCTCTAACAATAGGAATCCACAAGATGTGCCACATATCCTCCAAATTGATGGTCATCTCACCTATCAAAAGCCAAAAAGTATAAGTTTCATGATTCCACTACTCTACTAGTGTAGTCATCAAATTCATAGTGTATGGAATTTACACCAATCAGCCAACATGTGCTAGATTTAACTCCTCCAATATTATCCAATCGGTGTCATCCAAACCCAATGCTATTAATGTACTTGTATGATGGTAAATTTGAGCAATGATATTTGGATATGTAAATTATATCAAAATCATCCAAGTCCACATTCTACTTCATGAACTTAGAGCCATTAGACTATAATGTAATCAAAATAAACCAATTTAACAACATTATAAAATCTAAATCTAATTGATCTAAATAATATTCAAAAAACAAAAGACTAAATGATTATGGATTTGCTTAAAGACTTAGAATTTCTAATAGTAATGGATGGTGTGATTCATGATATGAATATCATGGATTAGAAGATAGTTTGATAACATGATTGATGTATTTGATCATAAGATTCACATGAATTTCTTACACACTCAACTCATTTTCCCAAATGAAATGAGATGGTGGGTTTAAATAGAGAGAAGGGAGGGAATTAAAAATTCTTAAGAAACCTCTAGAATTAGAGGATTCTAGAGAGGTGGGAGAATTTAAAGGAGGATTATAGAATTGGAGAATCCTAGAATCCTCATTAGGTGGTTGATGATGGATTATTATTTGTTTAGAAGGTTATAAAAAGGATATGAGGTGGAGACTAGGAGATAAGTGGGTAGGTTTTTAGGAATTCAAAATTAGCAAGTGGACAAGTGGGGATTAAATGGGATATTAATAAGTGGGATAATAAGAGGATTAATATTTTATGGGATGTGTAAAAGTTAGCATGGGTAAGAAAATGAATGGAGACTATATAATTAACTAGAAAAGGCATTAAATAGTGAATTAGGTGAATTAAATGAAATAATGATGAAAATGGGTTGATTATTAAATTATTAGGCAAAATTAGTGATATGTTTAGTAATCCTAAATAGGTGATAAAATATAGGTGCATACATTTTCCCCCTCTTTTAATGGGCATTGTGAGTAGATAAAGTGGAAGGAGTACTAGTTTTCAAATAAAACCAACAAATAAATGTTAGTAAATTAATGGACACATGATGCTTCATCAAGGTGACATGTGGGGATGAAAGAGTTGGATGACCACTTGAAAATAATAAATGAGGGTCAAGTTGGATAAATTAACAAGGAGATGGGATGTGAGATGTGGGACTGATGATGAAGAAGATGAAATTGACATGAGTAGTGAGTTATAAATTGAGATGCCCATGCCAAAGAACTATAAACAAGGACTAGAAATTATGGTGTCATAGTTATTGACACATCCCAAGTGGAAATCAACCATAAGATGATGATGACAAGATAAAAGGTCACAAAATTTAGACATATCCTATGCAAGAACACATGCCAAGGAAAGTTAAAGACCAAAATGTTTGATAGAGAAGGCCATAAGATTTCAATATATACCAAGTAAGGACACATGAAAGGGAGATCTATTTTAGGATAAAAGGACAAATTGATTGATTATGAGTGTTTTAGCTCAAACTATTATTGTAGTGAAAAAAATAGAATGGATAAATGAAAATGAAAGGATGCTTCGAGTGTCCAACAGTATAAAAAATAATGACTGGAGATGAGTGTCTGAGATATCCTTGGGCACTTAAAAAGTGGTCAAGTGATACCTACATAGTCTAAAAATAACTCAGGCTAATGTAATTCTCCCTAAACAAGAGTTATAAAAAGAAAATTATTGATAAAGATAATCAAAAAGATGAATGATGTGATGGACAAGAGAATTTAAGATGAATGGATGAAATAAATGTGTTAGATGCAAGTGATAGTGATGGGTGGACTATAAGTGTGTCAATAAATGATATATGATATGATTTATATCAAAGCTACCCCTAAAAATGACACATGTAAGGGATGGTGAGATGATGATGTCACGATTGTCAACATGCCCCAATGCGAACCAATCATAACAAAAGAGTGATGAGGAGAGCCATTAGATTTTGATGTATCCCAAGAAAAGATACATGCATAGGAGAGCTATAGGTCTCAGATTGATGATTGATGGGGATGAATATGTCTTGAAAATGATAAATTAATCAATCAATGACAATGGATGACTAATTAATTAAATATTAAATTTGTGACTTGTTGGACCTAAATGACTGGTGTGGGAAATTGATGAAAAGATTAGGAGGATGATTTGGAGATGGTGATTGATCAATAAATTGGTTGACGAATGATTAATATTTTAGCTCAAGGATTTGACTAATGCAAGACTTGAGTATGATGAGGGATAAGAAAATATGTGATGATGAATGAAGGGGAAAGAGGAGAGAGTGGTCGAGCTAACCTTAGACACATTATGTGGCTAAACAATGTCTACATAGTCTAAAAAGACCTCAAGCCATTGTAGTAGACTATATTAGAGGATGATAATGATGGATTAGAATATTTGGATGATGATGATTGTTAGACATGTTAATTTTTAGATAAAGTATGTGACTCAAATGTTAGACATGAAGATAGAGGACTAGGAGAAATGATGGGAGACGAGTTATTAGATTTTGATAATAGAGAAATTATAGATTAGTAACTATAGGATATATATGGGATGATAAATGGATTATAAGAATTATTGGATATTAGATGAGTGGACTAGGATGATCAACTTGATGATGGTATTAATATGATTAGATTTTTAGACATGTGATAGAGGATAGGATAAATAATGAGTGTAGTCCATTGTCAATCCATCATTGTTGTAATAGGTCTCATCATAGTCTAAGCAATCTGATGTAAATATAAAACTAGGCATTATGCCCCTTGATATAAGTATGACTAAGAGGACATTGTGACAAAGTTCATAATTATAAAAGGGGTAAATAGGGAATTTTACATCATCGAGGGGTACCTAAAATCATCATTGTAGATTTTGGTGTCATCATAACATCCTTTTTCTTTGCCCAATAGACAAAAACATTTATGCTATAATAATATCAAAATTATATATATATATATATAGACATAGATTTACAAATAAGTGAATATAGACAAAAAGACTTAAAAAAACAAAGATCATATAAACAACACACACAAATATATATGCATCAATAAAATAGAGTCTTGTCTATTGTCTAAATGTATAAGAATGGGATGAATGAGGATGATAATTGATGCCAATGAATGAGGATGGATATACTTATCTTGTTTAGGATAAGGATGGAACAATATTTTGAATAGGGTGTGCTTGAGAAAATTTTAACTCAAATATAGAAGATAGTCAGCTAGTTGATTGATCATGGTTTGAACATAGATGAGAGGCTCATGACTTGTCAGGCTAAAGTGAGACTAGGTCAATGCTAGTTCAATAAATACTATATTTTCCTTGGTTCAAAATAGGGGATGAAAGACAATACTAAGATGGATGGATATTACTTGGTTATGAAAATGAGAGGCAAACAGCATGGAGATGGATGAAAATGGGGGACTAATCATAATACAAGACATATTAGAATATTTTTGTCTCTTTCTAAGTTTTATGATTTTTTTAAATTTTTGACATATTTCAAACTTTAGGGATTTTTGGAATACAAATATACACTATACAAATGGGGTTACTAGCAAAGGGAATACCATGCCTAGCAACTAAGATGAGGACAAATGGAATAATGGACGATATGAAAAAAGGATGAGGGTGATGTTGAAAAGGGGATAAGGACAAATGAATAATGGACTAGGGATTACCAATGACCACATTGTGAAGGAACAAGATGTCTAGTTGATTGAGTGTCCATTAAAGGATATGCTAAGATGATTTTAGAAAATTTCCCAAGACATCTTCCATCCCATGGGTAAGAGAGAAGGATGACATGATGGGATTTAAAAGGGATGGATTTTGCCCCAAGTGTTGAGGTACAATGTAGAAAATAGACTATTTCACCATGATGCCAAAAACCAATTTTCATCATGGGACTTTCCCAAGGCACCAAAAGACTAGTTTTCAACATTAGACAAATGATTTTTATTTGATTATTTATTCATTATTATTTTGACATTTTTAATGGCATCTCATTTTATTAGAGGTGGATTATATACACTAATATTTTTAAAACTTTTATTGATTACTGACACTTTGTATCTTGCAAGAACCTTCGAGTCTCAATCTCTTTGAGTGCATTCCTTAAGGGGTGTACCAAGAAAGGGGTGGGAAGACCATTGGTTCTTTTTAAGATTATTATTCCTTTTTCCACTTGCCATCTACACACTCATATCCTTAACTCTAAGCTTATTATTCTTAGTTTTACCCATTCCAGTCATTTTCCTCTTTCCATCTTCATTTTATTTCCTTAATTCTCTTTTGGTCAATTGGTTGTACTAGGTCGATTGGGTTGACCCAATGCATTTTATGGGTATCTATCACTTTCTTATCTTGTTATCCTTTTGATTGACCCAGCTCAAACCTAGTGAATTATCCTCAAAAACACACTGGGTCAATTGGGTCGACCCAATACAACCAATGTTTTTGAGAGGATGTAGGGAAAGATCCACCTATATATACAAGTTAATTTCCCACCATTTCATAAGATAATAATTAATAAAAAATAAGTGTGAACAAATCTCTAATTATTAACCATTCTACTTGAGGAATAAAGCTTAGGGTTCTATACTTTATTTGGAGATATGGATCTTGTCTTGTGGAGAAGTTTTTTGGATGCTTAGACAGGTTGTGTATTTTAGAGCTAATTTATCTTAGGTATCCTTACATACCATAAAAATCTCTTCCGAAGCACCTTGGACAAGGGAGATATTGAGGCTCGATGGGTTCATCTTCAAAGTTAAGTATGTCTAACTTTATTTCTCCTTTGTAAGAGTAGATAGATAATGCATTTCTATTTTTCTCCAATGTATTAGGATTCTATATATATTGATGTGAGTATATGTATTCTAATACATGTTTAGTTTAGTTGTTTTATTATTTCTAACCCCCACTTTGTGCCACAAGTTTTGGTGTACTAGATTAGATTTTCTTTCTTGTGATTAAAATAAATGAATGTTTTAAACCTTAGGAATCCATTAGAGTTGTTGTGTGATTATGTTAGACAATTGTAGACAACTAAAACCTACACATGATAGTTTTTAGTGTCACACTACATTTAGACCTTTATCTAGACCCCTTTATAACTTAATTCTACCAACCCCCACTTTTAATGTAGCATTTAATTCACCCCTTTTACCAATTTTCCTATAATCCTCTGACCCTCGATGGTTAGGGTAACTATCGATGGTTGGTCTAACCATCCACTGTTTGGTTCCTTGTTTTACTTTAACAAAAAGCATTATCAGCTCTTTGTGTGAGATTAGCAAATCTCAAGAATGGAAACTTGTCTTTAAAAAATCTTTTAAAGCTATAAAAATAGGCAAATTTATTCTCAATAAAATTAGTAACTTCCCTTATCTCATTTGGTAACTCCTACCTATAAAAGGAGTAGAGGAAGAAGTGAAAAGGAGGAGCAATCAGTCATTAGGAAATCAAGCTTTATTATAGATATTTAGTGTCTGTGCTAGTGAGCAAGCATCATCACTAGAGACCCAAAACTCTATCAAAATCACTCTAAAAGGACAAAAGTATCATCACTATATTCGCATCACTTTAAGATTCCTCCATCCAGTTGCAAGTATTTTAAGCTTGTGTTCTTTGATTTATCTAGTTTCTAATCCCCTTTTCCTTATACTTCATAGCCCCATATCTAACCTTTGTCTAGACAAAATCCCATTTTGTACTTCCTAAATTATTCACCCCTAGACTTGCATAGACAACCGTTGATGGTTACCTAATCACTGATGGATATTTACAACCATCGATGATTACTCAATGATCAATGTTTTACCCCAACGACTAATGGTTCCCCTAACTACTGATGGTTCATTGTGGCATCATTTTATATCAATCATTTTTCACCCTTTTGCCTCAAATTAAGCTCTAATTTCTATGTTTCCCTATGACCATAGTACCTTTCTTGATTTTTTGAACCAGACCTTGACCACCCTAGCATCAAAATTTTATCAATTTTCTTAATAAGTAAGTTACTTCTTACTTTCTAACACTCATTTACTTTCTTATTGTTGAATGCAAATATCTTCTTTTATCATTTCAAACTTGATTCTCATAAAAGTGGATAGACAACCTCCTAGTAAGCATTGTGCTTCTTGGATCTAGTGCACGATGGGCAATCCACTCAACTAACCATCTAACAACCCCTTTTCAAGTGTTTGTGTTATTTGCAAGTTATTCCTTCTTAGTTAAAGAGGAGTTCCCACTTTCATCTTGATTCACGCATGTATTTCACTAGCTATTATTATACACACCCTATTACTAGATTTATTTTATTTACTTTCAAAATTAAGAAATGAGGAAAATAAACTGAAACATTTTGACATGCCCAGTGGGACCCTGCCTGGGTTCATTGTTATTGTTAGGCATATAGCTGCATTAATGAAAAAATATTTTCTTGCATTTTTGTTATTTATAAAAAATTGACAATACAAAACTTTTAATTCTCTTTTCTTTCAAAAAAATTAGAAACAAAAAAAAAGTGCATTCATCCTAGGGATAGGAAGTTACATTTTCATATTTCATTTAGTTGTATTTAGTTATTCTTTTTTTTCATTCAATAAAATCAAAATTTTTCCTTTGGCTAAAATTAACTACATCCATTGACTATTTGCTTGATCTTAGCTCACCTAGTTTAATTAAATGCATTATGAATTAATCATAGTTCATAAATGCTACACTACCAAATCACTTGCACAAAAAAAACATCTAAACTCACCTGAGACAAGGCCCATTGGGTTTTCATCACCCAGTGGATCACCTTACCCAACCCGGTGATCCCACTTGGATTTTATCACCAAGGGGAGGACCAACTTAGTTCTATGGTTAAGTATAAACTCTATACAAATGGTATCTATTGGCTAAGTGGCCTATCTTGGCTTTAGGTTCATGAAGTGTGGGGAGCAAGCCCATAGTACCAGGCCACATACTCAAGCTAGTGTTGATTTCTTTGAGCACCAAAACTAATCTAAAACCAACCATAGATTACCTTTCTATTACCTGATTTACAAGCCAAGCTTCCTCTTCACATTCTCTAAGGCATAAGCCAAAATTTATTTAAAAGGAATCCTAGGATAAGTGTGTTTTTAGTTTATGCATTGATTGCTTTGAATTCTTCTTGATTGCTCTTTATTTGAGGTGAAAGTTTCATCATAATATCCCCAAATTTCTCATATGGTCTTTACTTGATAGAAACTAAGAAATTAAATCACCCAACCACTATCATCCTATTCCTCCTCTATGGAGTAAAATTCTAATTATGAAAGTTCTCCTCACCCTTCTTCCCATACGAAAATCCTAGTTGTATTAGAAGGTGATGCAGACTTCATGACATTCCTTGATAATAATTCTACTAACCTTCAACAATATCTCAACAACTTACCCAACCATCCCTTTGTCTCTGCAATTCCTCCTTTGGATCCTCCTTATGGTATGCCTTCCCATCTTATGGTGGGTGTTATCTCAACTCAACCCTCATTAACCCAAGCTTCATCCTCTTCCAACATTCCATCTACTACCACCAACCAAAACCCATCCAATGATCCAACCTCTAACCAAACACCCCCTACCACACCCCATCCTTCAACTTTACCTTTAGTTACCTATACCCCACCTACGACAAGGTTACCTTCCACCCCTACTTCATCTCTCCCTCTCATCTCAACCAATCCACTAGCCTCTACCCCATTATAGAGTCTAGTGATTTCTATACCACAAACACTTCTACCTATTAGCACTAGAGTCACCACACAACCTCAACCTACTCAACCTCCACCTACCACCTCAACTATACCTTTAAGCTAACCTACGTACATCCACCAACAAGCACCTATTAAAACTTACCAATATGGGTATATACCACCATCCACCCAACCATTTGTGTC